>CM055116.1:1296066007-1297266007 GCA_029206835.1 Rana muscosa | reverse complement strand
ACCCATACCAGAGACCGACCGTACACATCCCACCCATACCAGAGACCGACTGTACACATCCCACCCATACCAGAGACCGACTGTACACATCCCACCCATACCAGAGAACGACTGTACACATCTCACCCATACCAGAGACCGACTGTACACATCCCACCCATACCAGAGACCGACCGTACACATCCCACCCATACCAGAGACCGACCGTACACATCCCACCCATACCAGAGACTCATATGCAGTTATAAAGCCTAAAGCTAATATGAAATCATAATGTTTCATAAATGTTATGTAGCACACCCCCGTATGAGCTGCTGGTTTAAATTTGGGCCTTGCACAATACCTCAATATTCGTTGTCAGGGGAAGAAAGTCTGTAGAAACTCCAATGTACACACAAGATGTAAAACCTTAAGCTAAGCAGTACAGATCACTGGGGAAAACTCCTCAATTATAAAGTCACTCACCAATCCTGCTTGAGTGGGTGTTGCTCACCCGGATAGGCCCCTCTCACCTGACCTAGCAGCCGGGGTGATGCATGAACAATGATCAGGACCAGTCTCTGCCACAGACCGGTTGTGGACAAAATTGGATAATCCGGGATCCTTCCAGCCAAGCAGTCAAGAACCTTTAAGCCGACCCGGCAGGCTGCAAGGTAAACTTTAGCTCACCAGGCCCTCCTCAAGACACCAGCCTTCCGCTCTGTCTTTTCCAGGACAGGTCCTCCCCTGGTTTCCTCCATCGAGTGGCTTCCTCCCTCAGGATGGACAGCACAGGATCACCTTCAAAGGGTAGGCCCCAGTCAGCATTACTGGGCCTACTTGTTGGAGTCGCAGCCTCGGACCTGCATGGTTCCGAGGCCAAAATCACACAATACACCCCTCGCGCCAGGAGGGCCGCGAGGGGACGAAGGACCCCAAAAAATGGCGTCTGCCTCTTAAGTACCCTTCCCTAGCATGCTCAGCGGGTAGACCACACCCACTGAACTGTTCCCGGGGGAAGGTACCCAATGCACTCTGGCTTGTCAATCTTCCACATTGGCCTGAGGTGGTAACGCCACCCACAGGCAAACAGTGGGAACCTTTCCAACACAACCATAGTCAGAACAGAGGCTAATTTAACCTTAATCATTTACATCTGAGCCCAACTATTGGCTCAGATACCCTCTAAATTTAACATAGCACCCAGTCATTGGGAGCAGGGCGCTACAGTTAATAATCCTTTTTTGGCTTTTATGTGAACAATTGTGGTTGAAATGCAGGAGAAAATCCCACATGTAGTTCCTGTGTTAACTCTTACATTTTGGACTCTAAAACAAGCACAGGAAAGTAATTACAGCTCAATTTCCTCAGCAGGGTGATCTGTAACTTTCAGGACATTAGCTTTATGACAGAAGATAATTGGACCTGAAGAGAGACATCTATTGGTCAGGATCCCCAAACCAGGAATCCAGATTTGTTGATTGAGTTGGGGTCATCTGCTGCAATCTCTGACTGAGATGTGAAATGTTTTGCACTTGTGTTATCTGAGAGTGATAGTGAAGGGGGAAATGAGGAAGATATAGACGGCCCCTGGAAAGCTGCCATTCCCTAGACACCCCCCTGGGTCACCTTGTGGGTAATCCGGTGTCTTGTCGAGCTGGTTCCCCTATCGATATGGTTCCGGGCTCGACTGCGCAGGCGCTGCCGAACAGCTGTTAAAGCTCTGAGATTTCCGTCGGCTCGGCTTGCGCCTGCGCCGTCAAGAGAGAACCAGATCGATAGGAGGAACCATAGGCTCGGCAGCTGTGGACGCGCTCGCCCCCAATGCTTCATGTTTGTTTATACACAACGCTCTATACAGCCCCTTGCTGTATAGAGCGCTGTGTATAAACAAACAAATCGCACTGCTCAATATTATCCCTTGCCGCCCCTTGCTGTATACAGCAGCATGAAGAAGAAAGCGGTGTGTGTAACTAAGCAACGGGAGCGAGCGCGGCTGTAGCTGCCGAACAGCTGTTAAACCTCAGAGAGTTACGTCGCCTCGGATTGCGCCTGCGCAGTCGAGCTCGGAACCATATCGATAGGAGGAACCAGCTCGTCAGAACATGGGCTCTATCCGTATGACTTGTGTTATTGCAGCCAAATACATCAACTTTGTGTTCCTTTGTCTGTGAAATGTGCTAATGATATGAAGGAGAATTCCTGACACAACGTTTCCTCACCTTATTACATGTCCTTTATTTTTACCCAGATAGGGAAATTATTATTGTCAGGAATCCTCCCATGTATTATCGGTGTTCCTCTGTATAAGGATTCTTATGACTACGTGTCTCAGTCTCAGCCCCTCCCTGTGTAGGAATGTACAGAACTGGTTAATGAGTGTCAGAGACTTTCAGTTTCATTTCTCTCTTCTGCTCTCAGTGATGGCGTCTGCTGATCTGAGGAAGGAGCTGGAATGTTCCGTCTGTCTGAACATTTATACAGATCCTGTGATGCTGAAATGTGGACACAACTTCTGCCGGGACTGTATTGGTCGTGTGTTGGATACACAGGAGGGGTCTGGAGGTTATTCCTGTCCTGAATGTAAACAAAGCTTCCAGAAACGTCCCGTCCTTCAGAGGAGTCTGAAACTACATAACATAGTGGATAATTTCCTGTCCACCCATCCAGATCAGGAGAAGTCCGGGGTCTTCTGTACTTACTGTATTCACACTCATGTACCTGCTGTGATATCCTGTCTGCTGTGTGAAGCTTCTCTGTGTGACAATCACCTGAGAGTCCACAGCAAGTCACCAGAACACGTCTTATGTGACCCCACCACTTCCCTGGAGAACAGGAAATGCTCCGTCCATAAGAAGATCCTGGAGTATTACTGCACTGAGGACTCCTCCTGTATCTGTATGTCTTGTGGGTTCATTGGAGAACATCGGGGACACCAGGTGGAGACTCTGGATGAGGCCTCTGAGATGAAGAAGAAGAAACTGAGGAATGTTCTGCAGAAACTGATGAGTGAGAGAGAGGAGATGGAGAAAAGAGTCCAGAGTCTGCAGGAACACAGGAGGAAAGTACAAGGAAAAGCAGATGATGAAACAGAGAGAGTCACTGTCCTGTTCAGAGACCTCTGGAGTAGGGATGAGCTTCGTGTTCGAGTCGAACATACGTTCGACTCGAACATCGGCTGTTCGATCGTTCGACGAAGATCGAACGATTTGGGCCGTTCGCGCCAAATTCGAGTGACGCGAACGGCCCACAATGCACTACGCCATCGCAGTGTCATCCAGGCGCTGTGATTGGCCAAGCATGCACTGTGACCCCGCATGCTTGGCCAATCACAGCGCCGGCAGCGAGGAGAGCAATGATTGGCCACAGGCAGGATGCCTGTGGCCAATTATTGCTGAGGGTGTTTAGTACACGCCCCACACTATAAAAGGCCGCCAGCACGGCGGCCTAGTGTAGTGTGTTCCGGAGCAGGGATAGAGCAGCATAGGCAGGGACAGTGACTGTTATTTCTTTCTTGCTTAACCTGGATTCCTTTAGTTTAGGGAAAGAGAAGGATAGGTAGGGAGAGTGTCAGTGTGTTTTGTGCTTGTGCTATAGTGTGCTTAAAAAAAACATTTATTCTAGGGACAGAAAACTGTAGGTAGGGACAGTGTCAGTTTCTTTCACTCTGCAAGTCCTTGTTTCCAGGGACCTGGAAGGACAGTGAGTGAATTGTCCTTGTGCTATATTGTGCTTAAAAAAACATTTATTCTAGGGACAGAAAACTGTAGGTAGGGAGAGTGTCAGTTTCTTTCACTCTGCAAGTCCTTGTTTCCAGGGACCTGTAAGGACAGTGAGTGAATTGTCCTTGTGCTATATTGTGCTTAAAAAAAAATTTATTCTAGGGACAGAAAACTGTAGGTAGGGAGAGTGTCAGTTTATTTCACTCTGCAAGTCCTTGTTTCCAGGGACCTGGAAGGACAGTGAGTGAATTCTCCTTGTGCTATATTGTGCTTAAAAAAAAACATTTATTCTAGGGACAGAAAACTGTAGGTAGGGACAGTGTCAGTTTCTTTCACTCTGCAAGTCCTTGTTTCCAGGGACCTGTAAGGACAGTGAGTGAATTGTCCTTGTGCTATATTGTGCTTAAAAAAAACATTTTTTCTAGGGACAGAAAACTGTAGGTAGGGAGAGTGTTTTTTTTCTTTCACTCTGCAAGTCCTTGTTTCCAGGGACCTGTAAGGACAGTGAGTGAATTGTCCTTGTGCTATATTGTGCTTAAAAAAAACATTTATTCTAGGGACAGAAAACTGTAGGTAGGGAGAGTGTCAGTTTATTTCACTCTGCAAGTCCTTGTTTCCAGGGACCTGTAAGGACAGTGAGTGAATTGTCCTTGTGCTATATTGTGATTAAAAAAAACATTTTTTCTAGGGACAGAAAACTGTAGGTAGGGAGAGTGTTTTTTTTCTTTCACTCTGCAAGTCCTTGTTTCCAGGGACCTGTAAGGACAGTGAGTGAATTGTCCTTGTGCTATATTGTGCTTAAAAAAAACATTTATTCTAGGGACAGAAAACTGTAGGTAGGGAGAGTGTCAGTTTATTTCACTCTGCAAGTCCTTGTTTCCAGGGACCTGGAAGGACAGTGAGTGAATTGTCCTTGTGTTATATTGTGATTAAAAAAAACATTTTTTCTAGGGACAGAAAACTGTAGGTAGGGAGAGTGTTTTTTTTCTTTCACTCTGCAAGTCCTTGTTTCCAGGGACCTGTAAGGACAGTGAGTGAATTGTCCTTGTGCTATATTGTGCTTAAAAAAAACATTTATTCTAGGGACAGAAAACTGTAGGTAGGGAGAGTGTCAGTTTATTTCACTCTGCAAGTCCTTGTTTCCAGGGACCTGGAAGGACAGTGAGTGAATTGTCCTTGTGCTATATTGTGCTTAAAAAAAACATTTATTCTAGGGACAGAAAACTGTAGGTAGGGAGAGTGTTTTTTTTCTTTCACTCTGCAAGTCCTTGTTTCCAGGGACCTGTAAGGACAGTGAGTGAATTGTCCTTGTGCTATATTGTGATTAAAAAAAACATTTTTTCTAGGGACAGAAAACTGTAGGTAGGGAGAGTGTTTTTTTTCTTTCACTCTGCAAGTCCTTGTTTCCAGGGACCTGTAAGGACAGTGAGTGAATTGTCCTTGTGCTATATTGTGCTTAAAAAAAACATTTATTCTAGGGACAGAAAACTGTAGGTAGGGAGAGTGTCAGTTTATTTCACTCTGCAAGTCCTTGTTTCCAGGGACCTGGAAGGACAGTGAGTGAATTGTCCTTGTGCTATATTGTGATTAAAAAAAACATTTATTCTAGGGACAGAAAACTGTAGGTAGGGAGAGTGTCAGTTTATTTCACTCTGCAAGTCCTTGTTTCCAGGGACCTGTAAGGACAGTGAGTGAATTGTCCTTGTGCTATATTGTGATTAAAAAAAACATTTTTTCTAGGGACAGAAAACTGTAGGTAGGGAGAGTGTCAGTTTCTTTCACTGTGAAAGTCCTTGTTTCAAGGGACAGAGAAGGACACCTGAAGGTAGCCCTTATTGCTTTTTTCCCATCTCCCTGCAGGCCATCTATTAGAATGTCTGGAAGGCAAACAAGGAGAGGCAGACAGTCAGGAGGCAATAAAAGAGGGCAAGCAGGCTCTGTGTCTGGGGGCAACAGTGCTGGTCGTGGACGCGGTGCATTGTCATCAGCACATGGCCATGGGACACGCTTGTCCTTTTCGGCAGCTGGACATGTTGAGCCACATCATGCCGAAGACTTGGTAGAGTGGATGACCAAGCCCTCCTCCTCCTCCTCATCCTCTCTCACCCAGGCTCAGGGTACTGGAAAAGCAGCTGCCAAAGCGTCGTCTTCCCTGGTATCAATGTCAGACAAATCATCAGTCACTCCTTCCCTAGACCCACCATGTCCTCCTCCTGAGGAGTCCCCCGAACTGTTTCAGCACAGTGTTGGGTACATGCTCCAGGAGGATGCCCAGCGTTTCGAAGGGTCTGATGATGAAACCCAGCTAGAGGAAGGCAGTAGCGTGAGAGCAGACAGAGGGGATGCTCAAGAAGGACACCAATCTGGCAGTCATGTTCCAGCAGCTGCAGCATACTGCCAGATTGGCTCCAGTGATGAGGAGGGAGGGGATGATGAGGTCACTGACTCCACGTGGGTGCCTAATAGGAGAGAGGAGGAGGAGGAGGATGAGGAGGAGGCACATCTCCAACGAGGCAGGATGCCCTTTGGTGGCCAGCGTAAGGGCAGTACACCGACGGAATCACACCGCAGAGCTCCGCCTGTGCAGGGCGCTGCCTCTGCCCGTCATTCAAAAAGTTCTTTGGTGTGGGCCTTTTTTGAGGCTAGTGCATCAGATCGCACAGCTGCTGTTTGCAACATATGTCTCAAGCGTATATCGCGTGGCCAAAACATCAGCCGCTTGGGTACCACATGCCTGACCAGACATATGTTGACCTGCCATGCAGCTCGTTGGCAAGCCTACCTCAAAGACCCACACCAAAGAACAAAGCGGACCTCTCCTTGCACCGCATCAGCTGGGATCTCCAACCCCACTATAACTTCAGTCCTCTCTGAAACATGCACTGAGAGGAATGAAGGTGTAGAATTAGGTGTGTCACAGCCAAGTACTTGCGCCCACTCTGCTAGCAGTACACCGACGTCCGATTCTAGCAGGCAAATTTCCCTGCCCCAGCTGCTGGACCGTCGAAAGAAGTTCACTCCCAGCCATCCACATGCCCAGCGGTTGAATGCTAGCTTGGCTAAATTGCTAGCGCTTCAACTGCTGCCTTTTCAGTTGGTAGACTCGGCCCCCTTCCGTGAGTTTGTGCAATGTGCAGTTCCTCAGTGGCAGGTTCCCAAACGCCACTTTTTCTCACGGAAGGCTATTCCGGCTCTCTACCGGCATGTGGAAGGCAATGTCTTGGCCTCGCTGGACAGGGCGGTCAGCGGTAAGGTGCATATTACCGCTGACTCATGGTCCAGCAGGCATGGACAGGGACGTTACCTTTCTTTCACGGCCCATTGGGTCACTCTTTTGGCAGCTGGGAAGGATTCAGGACAAGGTGCAGTAGTGTTGGAGGTTGTCCCACCGCCACGCCTCCAAAATGCTACTACTGGTTGTGACACACCTCTCTCCTCCACCCCCTCCTCTTCTTCTTCCTCCATGGCCTCTTCCTGTGGTTTGTCCTATGAACCAGCGGTGCTCCGTAGCCGTTCACGGGGCTACGCAAGTACGCAGGCAAAAAGATGCCATGCCGTGCTTGCGCTGGTGTGTTTGGGGGACAGAAGCCACACTGGGGCAGAGGTCCTGTCTGCTCTGCAGGGCCAGGCCGAGAGGTGGTTGACGCCACGCCAGCTTAAGCCAGGAATGGTGGTTTGCGACAATGGCACCAACCTCCTCTCCGCCCTCCGACAGGGACAACTGACCCATGTGCCCTGTGTGGCTCACGTCCTTAACCTGGTGGTGCAGCGCTTCTTGGGCAGGTACCCGGGCTTACAGGATGTCCTGAGGCAGGCCAGGAAAGTCTGTGTGCATTTCCGCAGATCTTATAATGCCAGTGCTCGCCTGGCTGAGCTGCAAAAGGAGTTGAACCTGCCCAAGAACCGCCTTATATGTGACATGCCCACCAGGTGGAACTCAACGTTGGCCATGCTGCAGCGGCTGCACACGCAGCAGAGGGCCATCAATGAGTACCTGTGCGACTACGGCACCAGGACAGGGTCAGGGGAGCTTGGTTTTTTTTCTCCACGCCAGTGGGGCATGATCAGGGATGCATGCACTGTCCTGGCACCATTTGAGGAGGCCACGAGGATGGTGAGCAGTGACAGTGCATGCATCAGTGACACTGTACCTCTTGTCCACCTGTTGGAGCACACGCTGCGTGGAATAATGGACAGGGCACTTGAGGCAGAACAGAGGCAGGAAGAGGAGGACTTCCTTGCCTCTCAAGGCCCCCTTTACCCAGACAGTGTTCCTTCTGTCCCACCCATCGCACAGGAAGAGGAGGAGGAGGAGGAGGAGGAGGAGGATTGTGTCAGCATGGAGGTGGAGGCTGGCACTCAGCATCATCAGCAGCAGTCTTTTAGGGATGATTTACAGTCCCAAGAAACCAGTGGACTTGTACGTGGCTGGGAGGAGGTGGCTGCGGATCATGTCGTCCTTAGTGACCCAGAGGACTCCGGAGCGAATGCCTCAGCAAAACTACGCTGCATGGCCTCCCTGATCCTGCAAAGTCTGCGGAAGGATCCTCGTATTCTTCGGATCAAGGAGAGGGACCATTACTGGCTGGCCACTCTCCTTGATCCACGGTACAAGGGTAAGGTTGCGGACCTTATGTTACCATCGCAGAGGGAGCAGAGGATGAGACAACTCCGGGAGGCCTTGCAGAAAGGTCTGTGCAACGCGTTCCCAGAGACTGGGAGGTTGCAAACTCCTGGTCCTGGACAACGAGTTGCTGAGGCTTCGGCCAGTCAAAGAAGGAGCGGTGGGGAAGGTGGCCGTCTGACCGATGCGTTCAGACAATTCTTTAGTCCGCAGCCCCAAAGTATGATCGGTTCCAGCAACCATCGCCAGCGTCTGATAAACATGGTGCAGGAATATCTAGGGGCAAGGTCAGACTTGGACACCTTCCCCACCGAAAATCCTCTGGCTTACTGGGTCTTGAGGATGGATCACTGGCCAGAGCTTGCACAGTATGCAATTGAGCTACTGGCCTGTCCTGCATCCAGCGTTCTTTCGGAACGCACATTCAGTGCTGCTGGAGGATTTGTCACGGATCACAGGGTGCGCCTGTCCACCGACTCGGTTGATCGACTGACTTTCATCAAGATGAACCAGTCTTGGATCACCACCAGCTACCACACACCTGATGCTGATATAACAGACTAATTGATTTTAACATGTCACATCCCTTCAAGACTGATGCTGATGCTGAGTGCCTGTGCTGTTATGTTGACTGGCTATCCTCCTCCTCCGAGTCCTCAATGATACGATTGATGATGATAGCTTGTAAGATCATTTTTGTTTATGGGTGCCGCCACCAGTGCCTAACGCCCAATTTTTCAGCCCCTGTTTAACAGGGGCGTGTAATTACAATTTTTGAAGCAATACTTTGCAACAGGGCTCATTGCTGTGCTCCAAGTACAGTATCTGTGAGGAATTGCAGTGTTGTGCCACCAGTGCCTAAGGCCCAATTTTTCAGCCCCTGTTTAACAGGGGCGTGTCATTACAATTTTTGAAGCAATACTTTGCAACAGGGCTCATTGGTGTGCTCCAAGTACAGTATCTGTGAGGAGTTGCAGTGTTGTGCCACCAGTGCCTAAGGCCCAATTTTTCAGCCCCTGTTTAACAGGGGCGTGTCATTACAATTTTTGAAGCAATACTTTGCAACAGGGCTCATTGGTGTGCTCCAAGTACAGTATCTGTGAGGAGTTGCAGTGTTGTGCCACCAGTGCCTAAGGCCCAATTTTTCAGCCCCTGTTTAACAGGGGCGTGTCATTACAATTCTTGATCTAATAATTCACAGCAGGGCCCATTGCTGCACCCACCAAGAGTAACTGTCAGGGCTTACAGTGTTGTGGCACCAGCACCACCATCAAAGGCCCAATTTTTACTACCACTGTTCATCAATTATATGTAATTAAAATTCCTGATATAATAGTTGACAGCAGGGCGTTCCAGCACCAACCAAGAGTAACTGTGAGTGCTTACAGTGTTGTGCCAACACCAACAACTAAGGGGCCTATTTCTGCAGAGTATATACGGCAGGTCCCTACTTTCAAACATCCAACTTACAAACGACTCCTACTTGCAAACGCAAGAAGACAACAGGAAGTGAGAGGAAATCTACCACTAGGAAGGAAAATTCTCTCCTGTAAGAATAAATATGGGAGAAAGGTGTCTCCTCTGTACTGATGCTTTATCAGCAATCCTTGTTTCAAGAAAAACACCACATTTCAAAAACAGTTGTCATTGGGACGGAAAGTGAGGTGAAATGTTCTGAACAGGGGCACAGACAGCAAAACAAATGTTACAGGGGTGATAACCCTTACCTATGTTTTCCAAAAAGTTTAAAAATAGATTTTTGGTCTGGAGCTACACTTCACCAATGTACCTGTTCAAAATTACAAACAGACTCTACATAAGAACAAACCTACAGTCCCTGTCTTGTATGCACCGCCTGTATAGGGCTGTTCAGAGTATATAGGGCCTTTTTTATTTTATGTGCGGGGTTCCCCTTAATATCCATACAAGACCCAAAGGGGCTGGTAATGGGCTGGGGTAGGGGGGGGGGGTCATGGGGTAGCTATGCCATTTTTCTTAAAGAATTTCATCCATATTACCGGGACCAGACATTACATTAAAGCCGCAAGCAGTTTTAAATGGCTTTTTTTTCCTTTAGAAGTGTCATTTTGTGCAGGGACAGTTCTAAACACGGGAAACACGTGGCACTTCACAGGCATACTTTAGACACCCCCCAGGTACGATATTTAAAGGAATATTTGACTTTTTTTTTTTCACTTTATGCATCATTAAAATGACTGCTCCCGAAAAACGACCGTTTTTAAAACTTCTTTTTGCATTGATACATGTCCCCTGGTGCAGAACCCGGGTTCCCAAACCCTTTTTAGGACAATAACATGCATAATAGTTGTTATAATTAGCACTTTAGAATTCGAACGTTCGCATCCATTGTATTTAATAGGGTTCTAATGTTCGTTCGAACTTTCGGTCCGTTCGCGGGTTCTGGTGCGAACCGAACCCGGGGGTGTTCGGCTCATCACTACTCTGGAGACGTCTGGAAGACCTGGAGAATAGAGTCCGGAGGAACATCTCTGGGCAGGCAGAGCGGATCTCCGTGATAATCAATGATCTGCTCCAGGATCTGGAAATAAAGAAGGAGGAGCTGTCCAGGAAGATGGGGGACATTGAGGAGCTGTGTAACATGACGGATCCACTGACTGTCCTACAGGAATCAGACACAGGTGACTTGTGTGATACTGAGGATGGAGATGATGAGGACAGAGAGAGACATGATAAACTCCTCCATGATGGAGGGGATCTGGATGTGGCGGGGATCTCACACACATTACACACAGGTTTATCTGATATCATGTCTGGGGTAAATGTAGAGAAATGTACAGGCACACGGGTCTATCCACATTCTACTACAAAGGGCAAAGGTCACACCAATGCTAAACCATCCAGGCCACACCCCCAACCCTCCCCCACCATACAACCATCCAGACCACACCCCCAACCCTCCCCCATCATACAACACTCACACCACCAGTCTGGAGGGTTACAGATATATTACTGGATATGAGGACAGCTGGTAATCTTCTACATATATCAGATGACAGGAAAACTTTATCAGCATCATATGAGTACCAGAATCGCCCAGAAACACCAGAGAGATTTCAGGGTTATCAGGTGATGAGCAGTCAGAGGTTCTCCTCAGGGAGACATTACTGGGAAGTGGGTGTCGGGGGGGCATTGTGCTGGAGAGTCGGGATGTGTTACCCCAGTATAGACAGGAGAGGAGATCAGGCAGACATTGGAGATAATAAGAAGTCCTGGAGTTTAGAGAGGTGGGGTGGTTATCAGTGTTTAGAGGTACATGACAAGAAGAAGATCCCATTACCCGGCGGTGTCTCCAGTAAGAGAGTCAGGATAGATCTGGATTATGAGGCCGGGTGGATCTCCTTTTATGATCTGTGTGACCCGATCCGACATCTCCACACCTTCACCACCACCTTCACTGAGCCCCTCAATGCTGGGGTATATGTAGGGGAAGGTTGTATAAAGATATGTGCAGGGAATCAGAAGTGAGAGATCTGGCCAGAGACATCACAAGGTGGATTATCTGATTGGTGATTGGTGCAATACTCATCCAATAGGAGGAAGCAGAGGACAGGAAACATGACTGATTTATTTATAAAGCTGCAGGTTCCGGGGCCGTCATCTTCATCCTAAACCTCACTTCCACTGCCTAGTGTGTCACTGACCAGGAACAAGCATGCAGGAGGGCAGATTGTTCATCCTTCACTGGCTGCATGCTTGTTCTGGGTCAGTGACACATTACATAGTGTAGCCAGGTTCAGGGTGATGGCCCTGAGGTCTCCACCATCATTGTGTATCTATAGCAAAAAGTGTGTTTTCAGCTTTGGATGGAGTGGAGAAGGTTTAGAACCTCTGTCAGATTTTTTTCTGCTTTTTGGGGTTCCCTCTCATTTCCTGTCCCTGCGACAACATTTCACCAGACAGGAAGTGAGGTGAAATCTCTGTAATGGAGCCCCATATAGCAGTAAAGACATAAAAGGGCTTCTAATCCTCCCCCACTCCATCCAAATCCAGAACAATAGGATTTGTCTAGACACACACTTTATTATCCACAATGAGAATTCCTACATTTCTGTCCTCGCAGTTTCCTTTACATGACAAATCCATGGATCTGTAATTTCTCCTCCCCCTTGCTGTGATGATTGTCACTATGAATACAGCCAGTGCTAGTCTTGTTTCTATTGGTTATGATGTAGAGGGGGCGGGGATTGTGAACAGGTGACGGGGGGTATACAGTCTCAGGAAGTGGAAATCCTCGGCTCTGTATATGGGAATGTTGATCAATGATTGGATATAGATAGAATGATGGGACGGATTGGATGATGACTAATGTAGCGCCCTGTTTTTTTTTTAAAGGGATGTCCTCACCAAATTCCTTGTCTGGGGTAGCTACCAGTGTTAAATTGTTAGAAATCCATTGATTTCTCCCTAAATTTGGCCTTGTTGCACTTTTCTCTTCTACCACTAGATGGCCGAGCACTTGGTGGTACTAGATATGAGAAGGGCAACTCAAGGTCAGGTTATGGGTATATGGGGTTTCTCAGCCAATGGGCAGGGGTTTTCTTGAATCACTTGGCTTGCTGGGAGAGCCTAAATATTCCGGTGGAGTCAGGTGATCTCTGTTCTGTGCCATCTGGACTGCCACCTGGGTGGACGTGTGTCACCTGCCCTGGGCATCTAGGCCGGAGATTGGGTTCTTTCCCGGGGTATCTGGCTGCCAGGCTATGTGAGGGCCTTTCCAGAAGTAAGAGGGCAGAGCAGGGTTGGGACTGCGGCTTGCAGTCCAACCAAAAGTGAAGGTTCTGCCAGCCGGAGGACCTGTTGTGGTCGGAGGTAGAAGGGAAGCTGTCGCCACTAAGGGGCCAACCGCCTTTACCAGGGACCACAGTGAGTAACTGTAGCGAGTACTGGAGCAGTAGGCTTGAAGTGCTCACAGGATTCAGAGTTAGTGAATCAGAGGGCCCAGTGAGAGACCAAGAGCTCAAGGGGATGAAGAACTACAAGTAGAAGTTGTAGTAAAGCTGAGAAAACTGTTACATTGGAATTAGGAACTGATAAGTACTGTAGCCATAGGGGACAGCAAACCTGCACATGCAGAAGTGGCACCTTGCTGGGGCCTTTCCCTGTACAGCTGTCCTCCTATAGAAGCCTCTGAGTCTGCCTATTGAAATTGCAACTACCTAAGGGTCTCCTGGCCCTAACCCTCTTTCCCTTGCAAAATATAAAAGGACTGTTAAAAAATTTAAAACCTCTTTTGCTTCCAAGAAGTGTCTGGCGCCCAATGACTTTTACCACCTTTGCACCCACCATGTCTCACAACCCACTACATATTGAAAGAGGTCAGGGGTCTGTGGCCTCCAAAGGATCTCATTAGACTGGAAGAGGTTAGAGATTTTGCTACACTACAATCACCATTAACCACTTCAGTCCCGGCACCTCTATGATCCTTATGGAGCCGAGCAATTGTTCCATTTCCTCTATGGCCCTATTCATCTGATAAAGAGAGATAATTCTCATATGATTTACTAATGATGAAATGACATGACTAAGTGCTTATATGCTAATGTTAGGTTCTTTATATAATAACAGGTTCTCTGTCTAGAATGACTTTACAGAAATATGGTATTAGAACAAATTGTTGTTCTCCGGATCCTTGGACGGTCTTGTTGGGGAACATAGAGACGGTTGGTCTCCTTCTTCTACAATGAGGGATTTGGGAGTCTGGAGGTGGGACAAGCTGATAAGGTGTTCAGAGATAACAGAAATTAATGTCTCTTGTAATGAATGATGTGCTGCTTGTACAAATTCTTCAGTGAATGATTTCCTCTGTAAAATGTTGATGTTTGGGACGGTCCTCCATGACAACTGTCCAGGATTTGAGGGTAAAAGCCTCCCGTTTGATGAAGAGGTCAGATCCTTGGTCCACCTGTCATGTCTAAGGATCTCCGCACACCTTCATCTCTCTACTTTCTAATCTTTACTTTTACTTTGTAACTCTTCTCTTCTAAATAAACTTCCAGAACCTTCACCGGGATCAGAGGTCGTTATTTCCTCATCACATTCCACAAGAACTTTGTAATCCCAATGGAACACATCCATCATTTTATTGGGACACACAAGGCTTCCTATGGTCAGGATTGTCTTACAATGTTACATTTTCCTATATATAAGACACAAACACATCACAGAATGGAACAAATATATCTCCTTTGCTTGGTATGACCGGTGTTCATGTTACTGGAGATAAAAGATTGATATTTTTACCCATGATCTGTGAACCTCCCCCTAATAGATCTCCCAGAGCCCAGACAAAGAGGAATGAAATATATGTGTAGCGACCTCACTCCTTCTCCATGTTTATCGGTTATCCGATAGCTCTCGTCTAGGGGTACCTGGGTTTCGAGAGTGATGCGCCACGGCCCATGTCCTCCCCATTGCAGCAGGGAGGGGAAGGCCAGTACCTGATGTTTCCTCGGGCCGGTGTGTCTTGGGCATGTACCGAGTCTGTTGTGGAGAAACCACCAAACCACCCTTTGCTCCCATTAACCAGAGTCCATACACCGATCTCAGTCCAACTCTTGCTTTTATTGTAAGCTCCACAATAAGCAGTGCTTTTGTAGCCAACTGGTTGGTATAACACAATAGCTTGATACGGTGGGATGAGCAGGTCGAGGCACTATCCTGATTTCAATCTAAACCCCTGTGGTTTCACCAGGGGTTATAGCAACCTTGATTAGCATGGAACATAGAACTTGTGAGTCTCTACCAGCAACTCCATAGAACATAGATGGGAGTACCTTCGCTGCGGCCCCTATCAGGGGAAGATGTCCCTCTAAGGGAGTTACCGGAGGCCCATCCGTTACCGGGTTGATGCTGCTCCGGGTCTCCGGACGGGTGACCTCCCCGGCCTCCTCACCTCAGACGCCGGTCCCCTCCACCTCATGGGCAGACTCCATCCACCTCAGGAACCCTTGGACACTTCGCCCTTGCGGGACCCAGTCAAAGTCACTGGGCCCCAGTCCTCCTATGTAGTACCTCACCCCAGGCTGAAGGTGCCCGGGATGGACTCCAACTCCATTCCGGCCAGGCCTAGGGCGCCTGGGCCAGAACTCCGAACCGCCCGCACCCAGGCCTAAGGTGCCTGGGTGCGTGAAGAGAAGATCCCGAAAGACCTCGTGGCAAGGGCGTCTCCCCCTTTTATCTCCTCACATCAACGCCACGGCGGGTTCCCCGCCCCAGCCGTACCATCTCCGGAAAGGGACAAAAAGGGTAGCACTGCGGCAGTGATTCTACCTTGAGCCTGTAGGTACCCCGCCACCCACAGGCCAAGGAGAATAATACACCACCCAATCCTCCACGAATTACAAAGGGGTCCAGAACCTTTCACAATTACACACCTGGGTCACACTACCCCCAGGTGTACCCCAACTAAATTTAAAGACCCCGCTACATATGCAAAGAAGACAACCAGCCCCAGAGTTATGTAACAAGCCCCTCCCACTAGGAGAGGAGGAATGTATGTGGCTCCTCAGAACTACTTTGGTGGAAAAGCCATCAGTTGGCACACAGCTGTACAAACATATTGGGGTTGGTTTACTTAAAGCAAATAGACTGAGAACTCTGCAAGGGAAGTTGCACTCAGTTTCCCCAGAACTTAGTGAATGCGGTGAAGCGCTGATTTCCATCATCCAATCACATACAAGGAAAGATGCTGTTTTTTTTAATTTTCCTTGCACATGATTGGATATTTTTTACAAAGTGAAGCTAAACCGCATTCACTAAGCTCAGAGGAAATTGAAGGCAACTGAACTTGCAGAGTCCCCAGTCTATTTGCCTTTAGTAAATCCCCCCATTGACATCATGCTATGCCCGCCTGCTGTATACATCTGTGGGTGGGGGTAAGCACTTCCTTGTACACATCTGTGGGTAGGGCCAGGCGCTTGTCTGTACACATCTGTGGGCGGGGCCAGGAACCTGGTACCCAGAGAGGAGAGAATTCATATGAGACCAGAGATTGCAGTACCGTGTATTGGTAGAAAAGTTATGACAAGGTGGTAAGAGAGACAGACAATGTAACATGACTGAACTGGCGGAACTTACAGAGAGTTTGCAGAAGATTCCTGAAACAACTTCTAATGTCAACACCATCTGACAGAGGAGGGGGCTGGAAGGCAGTCTGGTAACAAGGCACTTGGATGTGGAGGGGCTCCTGGATGGGGACACAGGTGAGCAGTCCCTAGTCTGTCCCTCCTCCACCAGAACCTTTCTCTGCACTAGACAGACTGTTCCTGACCAGCAGGTTCCTGTCCCTGACCTGACCACTTCACAAATGTGTGCCAACTGAAGGGGGACAGTGATATTTATTAGCACTGCCCACACCAAAGATGGCTAATAAGGTCACCTAGAACGGTAGCATCCAATCGGACTGCTGCTCTCTAGGGATGAGCTTCGAGTTCGAGTCGAACATTACCTGTTGGCCCGTTCGCCGAACAGCGAACTATTTGGGGTGTTCGCGGCAAATTCGAAAAGCCGCGGAACACCCTGTAAAAGTCTTTGGGAGGAATCTAAAGTGCTAATTATAAAGGTTAATATGGAAGTTATTGTCCAAAAAAGGGTTTGGGGACCCGGGTCCTGCCCCAGGGGACATGTATCAATGCAAAAAAAAGTTTTAAAAACTGCAGTTTTTTCGGGAGCAGTGATTTTAATAATGCTTAAAGTGAAACACCAAAGTGTCTGTTTTTTTTTACATTTTTTTTTCACACTTTCTTTGTGAAATGTTAAGGGTACAATGTACCCCTTACCAATTCACATAGGGGGGGCAGGACCTGGGGGTAACTTTTTGTTAAAGGGGTCTTCCAGATTCCCATAAGCCCCCCGCCCGCAGACCCCCACAACCACCGGGCAAGGGTTGTGGGGATGAGGCCCTTGTCCCCATCAACATGGAGACATCCTCCCCATGTTGAGGGCATGTGCCCTGGTACGGTTCAGGAGGGAGGGCGCTCTCTCGTCCCCCCCTCTTTTCCTGTGGCCTGCCAGGTTGCGTTCTCAGATAAAGGGTCTGGTATGGATTTTTGGGGGAACTCCACGCCATTTCTTTTTTAAATTTGGGGTGGAGTTCCCCTTAAAATCCATACCAGACCTGAAGGGCCTGGTATGGATTTTTACCCTGAAGGGTAACACCTACAGAGACCTCAGAGGAACATCCGTTACCCCCTTCTCCTCTGCTCTCTCTGAATGTCAGCTGCCTAACAGCACCACCTGTGCAGGGAGTCTGAACTACACCTGTTCTGTATTCAGTCAGCTGTGATGTCATTCAGTGACGGGATGACGTTTTCTATCACCCAAAGCAAAAAAACCAAAGTGCCCCCCATTCATGAGCTGTGATCTACTTCAGCAGCATAGATCACAGGTCCTGTCCTTTATGCCCCCCGCCTGCTGAATCCCCGAAGTGGTCCCCTCTTCTGACTCCCCCTCGGCGATCACAACAAACAGAGGGCGGGGCTGTAAAATAAATCTGTCAGCTGTGGTTGGTGGAACAATTAATAAATGTAATAATAATAAATGTAATAAACTGTAATAAATCCAGTAACACTGGAACCAACTTTACATTTTACAGATCAAATCTCTTGTCATTTATAAAAAGAAATACATTTTATTCCTGGAAATATTTTTTCTGTTTTTCCAAAATAAAAATGGCGCTTGTAGTTGTAAAAAATCCATCTTTACAGTTCCCAGCAGATTTATACTGAACATTTTTACATTTATATCTGTTGTCATTTAGAAAATAATACATTATAAAATGGTAAATCCAATAATCCTTTTCTGTTGAATTAGGAATACCGCACAGCTATTGGCCCATTTACTGCAGGAGGTGTGGTCACATTTCCTTGTTTGTGTGACAGACGAAGTGTGCCAGTAAGCCCAGCAGGGGGCAGCACACAGACTTATGTATACCAAGCAGCGTGCGTGATGATGTCACAAAAATGGCCAGCGTGCATGCACAGATCGAATTTGCTGCCGTAATGCGCATGTGCGCTGGAGATTGGCAAATATCATCGTCCATCTCCAGCATTGTGCATGCGCAGTGCGAATAATGATTGTTCCCGTGTTTTTCACGGATGCCCGCCATCTAAACAGACATTCACGCACAGCCTGTAAATAGTTAAATTTACGGACCATTGGTAACCCCGCTACAGTGCAGCACATCACCCCTCCCCTCTAGTGTTTTTCTGCAGAAAAGACAGGAAATAATTTCTGAAAACTAACAAATCTGCCTGTTTTATGAATTTTCACCTTTCCTGACAGACTTCATGGCAGCCTACGTGTGGGTTAACCCCGCCTCCTCTCCAATGCTACAGGACCCCATATCCATAAAAGTAAGCTCACCTCTCAGTACTGTGTTCGTTTTTTGTCCTCCTCCAATGGACCTAAGATGCACGTCCGTTCAGATGTCCCAGAATGGATGGCACACCCTTCAGCAGTGCAGCTCGGAAACCAGCCACGGGCGGGTGGAAAGCGTACCGCAACCAGGTACCTCTGGATAGGAATTGCTGCAGTGTGCCCAAAGTTCAGGACGTCCCCGGCTGGCAAGGTCTGCAACCACCTTCATATATTCCATGGCAGTCGCCTCTGTGTTTATATATGCTGTTTTGTATTCCTCTGTCTTTCCCTTCATGCCCCTGCTGATCCCTAATGGCGGCTGGAACGCTTCTGCGTCCCAGCTCGCCGCGGTGGTCCGAATCTCGGGCGCTGCTGCCGTTCGCGCATGCGCGGAGTCCTCTCTCAGAGTGAGGCTTGGTTCGCGCATGCGCGGTTCGGCGAGTTTCTCGGAGGCCGCTCTGGCGCCGATGGATGGCTTCTCCACTGCGCAGGCGCGTTGTGTGGACGGCGGTGACGTCACAGGCGGGGAATTAAAAAGTTGCTGCTAGGCTGTGTCATTCGGGATTTCCCTGACAGGAGAGCAGAAGTAACCTAATCACCCTGTGGTTTCCAGGTCAGTGTTCTTGATAAAAAAAAAAAAAAAAAATTAAAAAAAAATTAGGAAATGTTCTTTTTCTTATATTGATAAGAGGCTTGTGTGTATGTGTATGTATATGTTTGTGTATAGATGTATACATATATATATATATTTATGCATTGTATGCTAATACTTCTTGTCATATGGTAGAGTCCCTTTTAAAGGGCAAGTTACCTATTTATTTTTTGTATGATACTGTAGGTTTCTTTACCAGACCTGTCCTTATTGTGACGCTCCAGTCCAGAAGTTATGGACCAATCACCGCTAACATGTGGCCAGCCCTCACGCACTAGGTATGTGCAGGAGAGGGGAGGGCTTGGGGTATAGTCACAAGTATTGGTTTTGCTTGATGGCTTGTTTTTCCTTCCCAATCCTTTTTTTTCTTTAGCCCGTCCGGTCCGGATCTTCAAACCGATAAAGACCTTGCCAGACCGCAGCATTCGTCTTCTTCAAAATCAAAAAACAGACGTGATTCTCCGTCTGCACTTCACCACCAGAGGAGACGCTCCCATTCCTCCTCCAGACACTGCTCCCACCTCCATGAGAGTTGCTCTGATCGGAGAGCCTGCTGGGGATGTGGTACACGAGTCCCAGAGGGCAAATCATTATGCAATCATTGCAATGCCCATGCGGTCGGGGAAAAGGAGACAGAGTATCAACACA
Organism: Rana muscosa; assembly: GCA_029206835.1. Lineage (NCBI taxonomy): Eukaryota > Metazoa > Chordata > Amphibia > Anura > Ranidae > Rana > Rana muscosa. Next base: position 1,297,245,984 of record CM055116.1, on the reverse strand, counting down.
TTGAGTCTCTAGTAAAACGGGTGGTACAACGTTCTTTGAAGGCGATGGATACTTCCCACACACAGAGCCAGTCCATCACTATTTGGTCCGGCTCCCCGGCTGATGAGGTCCGTGAGGTTCTAGGTCCTTCCCAGCCCTACGCTTCCTCGCATTTTCCCTCTGAGGGAGAACTGGAAAGTGATGAGGAGAGCGTGGAATTCGACTTCTCTCTAGTGACTCCGCTTAATAAGGCAGTCAAGGAGGCTCTTATGTGGGAAGAACCATCTACTCCCCCAGCTAAGCAGAAATTTTTTTCAAACACCTGGGGAAAGAGCGCCCAAGTTTTCCGCTATTACCTGAACTAAAGGGCATTTTAGACGAGGAGTGGAGTAAAGTGGACAGGAAGTCCTCTATGACTAATAAAACTTCCAGAATGTATCCCTTCAAAGCGGATGAAGTAAAATACCTGGAGAACATTCCTTCTGTAGACGCGGCTGTAATTCGTCTGGCCAAACACATCACGCTCCCGCTGGATAATGCGGTCTCCTTTAAGGATGGTCTTGACAGAAGAATGGATCAGGATCTCAAAAGAATTTACGGACTTGCTGGTACAGCTTGTAAACCCGCTTTGGCCTTGGCAGCCTTGTCCAAGGCTATGGAGGCATGGACGGAGAATGTAGATTCCTTCCTTAAAGGTGTTTCAGAAGAGCTGGCCAGTAACTTGACAGCAGCAGAGCTAAAACTAGCGGTGGCCTTCTTGGGGGAAGCATCTGTCAATTTGATCCGCCTGCTGTCTAGAATTATGCTGTCGTCAGTCACGGCTAAACGGGCCCTGTGGCTGCACCCTTGGCATGCTGACCTGTCATCTAAACAAACCTGGTGCAAGATTCCTTTCGAAGGGTCATCACTGTTTGGTGATAAACTGGATGACGCCATAGCTAAGGCCACGGGTGGAAAATCGGGCCTTCTTCCACAAGACAAGCGTCCGCAGGGTCGAAAGAAGCCCCAGTTCAGAAGACGCAGCCCGGAGCGTTCGAGGGAAGCACGCTCCTATAGACCTGGCCATGACTTCAGAAGAAACTGGAGTAGAGGCCAAGCGTCCTTTCGCAAGCCAGCGAAGAGCCAGGCGTCCAATGGTCGCGATCAGGCTAAATCCTTTTGAGATTTTGCCAGCCCAGACGGGTCAGGTGGGAGCACGCTTGCTCCTCTTCCGGCACGTCTGGGTGGCCTCAATCTCAGACTTCTGGGTCGTCAGGACAGTATCGTCAGGTCACGCATGGTCCTTCTCCAGCATTCCACCCCCCAGATTTGTCTCCACCCTACTCCCGCATGCGGAAGAACAAAAGAAGGCTCTACTGTCCTACGTAGACTTGCTGAAATCCCAGGGAGCAGTAGTTTGTGTCCCAGAGGACGAACAGTTCCAAGGGGTATACTCCCCCCTTTTCTTAGTTCAAAAGAAAAGCGGTGCCTGGCGCCCGGTAATAGACTTGATCTACCTGAACAGATTTATAAGGCACGGGAAATTCAAAATGGAGACTCTGTCAACAATTCAACAAACCATACAGCCAGGCGACTGGATGATTTCAATAGATCTGAAAGACGCTTATTTCCACGTGCCAGTGGCAAAGGAATTTCTCAAGTACCTCCAGTTCCAGGTCGGGCAGGAATATCTGCAATTCATCTGCCTGCCCTTCGGGTTGACGACTTCTCCTCGGGTTTTGACCAAAGTCCTCTTGGCCGTAGTGGCCCTCTTTAGGCTAAAAGGTGTGCGTCTTTATCATTATTTAGACGATCTCCTAGTTCTGTCTCAAAACAGAGAACAACTGCTGATGTACAGAAAACAAGTGATCTCAACCCTTTCCAGTTTCGGATGGCTTCTAAACCTGGGAAAAAAACACCTGGATCCAGCCCAACGCTTAATATACTTGGGTTCAATTCGACACAGTGGAGATCACCATCTCCCTGCCGGTAGAGAAGATTCCGGTGATTCGGAAGAGGATTTCTCAGGCTCTGGATGCCCCTCATCTGAAAGCATCACAATGCCTAAGAATCATTGGCACAATGGTCTCCACGACCGCTATGGTCAAATGGGCTCTGTGGAGGCAACGCCCTTTCCAGTCAGGGTTCCTCTGGCAGTGGAAGTCAGGGGACAAGAGTCAACTTATCCACATATCTACAACAATGAGGAACAGCCTCTTCTGCTGGCTCCAGCTCAAGAATTTTCAAAACTATCACTCCATTGCCCCCATCTCCTGGGTCACAGTCACGACCTACGCCAGCGGTTCCGGCTGGGGGGGCACTCTGTGGTCAGAACCTTGCGCAGGGCAGGTGGGACGCTCGTCTCCACAACCCAGGCTCAAATGTCCTGGAGCTCAGGGCGGCCTGGTGCGCCCTCCAATCCTTCTCTCAGTTCCTGAAAGGTGAGTCGGTGTTGATAAGGATGGACAACACTACAGCAGTGTCATACGTGAAGAGGCAAGGGGGAACTCTGAGTTCCACACTTCTTCTAGAGGTCGAGCCTATCATGACGTGGGCCCAGAAAAATCTGGCCAATATATCAGCAGTTTTCATTCCGGGAGTACAGAACTCCCTGGCAGATTTCCTCTCACGCACTCAACTAGACAACGAGTCCACGTGCAGTCATTCAAATGGATTCTGTCTCTAGGAGTCAATCCCGAAGTGGACCTATTCGCTTCCCCTTACAATTCCAAAGTAGTGAAGTTCCACACTCGGGGCCGTTGCAGCCAGGCATTCGGAACGGATACCCTGACAGATCGGTGGAGGTTCATATGCCTTTCCCCTGATCCCAATTATCCTCAAGCTCCTGCGGAGACTCCAAGGTGAATCAGTAGAAGTAACAGTGGTGGCTCCCTACTGGCCGAACAGGCCTTGGTTTCCTCTCTTGATCCAACTGAGTTACCGGGACCCAGTACCTCTTCCTCTCAGGCCAGACCTGCTCTCTCAAGGGTTACTCCTACACCCTTGTCCGGCATTGATGAGACTGACGGTCTGGTTCTTGAGAGGGAGAGGCTGGAATCCCTTGGTTGCGCCTCTAGAGTGATTTCTACATTGTTGAGCTCAAGAAAGGCAAGTACCAACAAGGTTTACGGAAGAATCTGGGCAAAATTTGTTAAATTCTCCTCTGCTTCAGGGAGGTCCTTCAGAAATCCAGGAGTTCAAGATGTTCTCAGTTTTCTTCAAACCAGACTAGACTTACCCTTATCTGTCAGTTCTTTAAGAGTTCAAGTTTCGGCCTTATCAGCTATTTCTGGGATCTCATGGGCAGTCCATCTCTTAGTCCAGCAATTTTTCCGGGGGGCGTCAAGAATTAAACCCCAAAGGAAACCAAGATTTCCCAAGTGGGATCTTCCCCTCGTTCTAGATTCACTGACTGGACTCAGTACTACGGGGCCCTCCTCATCCTCAATTAAAGACTTTTCAGCAAAAGTAGCCTTCTTAGTCGCCATCACCTCGGCTAAGAGGGTCTCTGAGATCGGGTCACTGGGTCATAAAGAACCTTTTCTTTCCGGATCGGGTAGTCCTTATACCCATGTTGGGTTCAAACCCCGAAAGTGTCTTCAGTATTCCACGAGAATCAGGAAATTGTTCTACCTACATTAAAGTCTCTGGAATCTAATGAAACTCATCCATTGGATATAGGCAAAATCCTGAAAGAATATTTGGAAATTATTTCTCCCTTCAGACGATCGGATCATCTATTCGTACTGCATTCAGGCAGCAATAAAGGGAACAAAGCTTCAACCAGGACAATTGCATCCTGGAATGTCCAAACAATCCAACAAGCATATAGGGCTAAGGGCTTGGCTCCTCCACAGGCGGTGACGGCACACTCCACCAGAGGAACGGCAGCATCTTGGGCGGCGGCCTGACGTGTGGCTCCAGATGTCATTTGCAAAGCGGCCTTGTGGGCCTCTATCAATATGTAACACACTCACCCCTTTCCTCCCGTCTCTTTGGCTCACTCACGGGAGGAAAATGCGCAAAGTGCCACCTATGCCCGTACCCTCTGGTTTGCAGAGGCTGAGCACACTTGTTTCACTAATGGGGCTTGCAGTGAGGTTCTCCTCAAAGTTGGTTTTTGCCCTCAGTGTGCAAGGACAGAGTCTCTATACCCCAAGTAACTCCAAGGTCCACACCAGTATATCACTCCAACATAGAGCTTTATTTTCTTTGCATGAAGAGAGAAAGGTGTTAGAAAGATAGACAGCATTCAGGCACTTCTGGCTTCGTCGCCGCTCGGTCCCGAGTGGGTATAGCTCACCCGGATAGCCACCAATGGTGCTAGCAGCCGGCGTGCAGCTCGAACAGTCCATCTAGATCCCTAATAGATGCGTCTAGGAGATCCTCTGCCACAGGATCTATGGTGCCCCAAACCTCCCGATGGTCCAGATTGTTAGGCCCCTGGATTCCGGATGGATGACATCCCCCTGGAGAGTTACTGGGCCCCTTCCTTTACTGTGATCTCTCACCAGTCCTTCAGAACGGTCTTCCCCCAGCCTCCTCTTCCAAGATCGGGTCTCCTCGCAAGGCAGCACCCTGGGATTCTTCCTTCCGAAGCGGGCTCCAGCTAAAGGTGCTGGGCTCAGGGCTGAAGTTGCAGTCCCGGGACTAAAGGTGCCTGGGACTGAGGCGTACGTGGGCCCATAGCTTGGAGGGCCACGCACTCGACTCCCAAACCCACAGGTTCCCTCGGGTACAGGTCCACGGATCACTCCCCTAACAATGGCGTCCGCCCCTTTTGTATCCTCTCCCATCATGCACAGCAGGCCGACCCTGCCCACTGCACGGCTGCCGAGAGATGACACCAAATCGCCACTCCAACACCTGTGGTTCTGTTGGAGATACAACAAACTTTCAGCTTAGCTTACTGTATTTGACTGCAGTTTAGAAAAAGGACACAAGATGTCGCTAATGCTTAGTGATATGCTATGCTATGTATTTCTCTATGATGTACTGTGATGTACTTGTTGGTTTCTTTTTCCTGTCTGTGATTCTTCTTACAATGTAAAGTGACAGCTTTGCTAGTGTGGTTATGTTCCAATAAAGAAGCCAGTTCCTGTTACTACACATGTCTGATCTGAACTGACTCCGCTGCACCTATGAATCGTACTTTGCAACAGGTTCAACCCCGAGTACAAGTGACAGCGCCAACTATACTACTTAGGGGAACTGCAGGCCAGGTGAAGCAGCAGCAAGGCAGAGTCCAGTAATTGAAAGACTTGAGCCAAATATTACTCAAGTCACCCCTAAATTTGTCATAACATAACCTCAATTTAGGACCCCCACTCCATACTCCCCTCTCTTAAAGAGTCACTGTCCCCAGAGTCTGGAGACAAATTTGCACACTCAATCCTGAGCAGGCGCAAACTCACCTTCAGAACTATATACAAGAACACGATAAAAATGCAAACAATACCAAAGTGCCTGAATGAGAGGAGTGAATTGCAGCAAAGAGAAGACGACAGAACATGGTTTACAACAAATGACATTCCCTCCCACCATCCTATCGCAACTAAATCCCTTCCAATCTCCCGTGAGTTGCTTGATGGTCTCCTGCATGGGAAAGAAAACGCATATCATACAAACAAATAACATACTATATCTACTGTATGTACATGAATCAAACCACCTCCCTAAAGGAGACGATTTGCTTCAGCTAACGGTACACACTAAGCCTAGTGTATATGTTCCTATAGCAGTACCGTGTAAGTGCTCATTAAAGTTTTTCAGAACACTACCACCTAGTGGCAGCACACACGTGTGACTCTGTTGCTGTAAGGTACCTGTGATAGGTAGTGTCCGAAGTGGAACTTGTGTGCTGAGGATTCAGGCAAAAACGTAGTCAGGCAGATTAGGTTGGCAACAGATCAGGCAAAATGGTACACGATCGAAATCCAGAGAGTGGTCAGGCAGGCAAAGGTCATACACGAGCTGGCAGTGAAGTACAAAATCAGCAGGCTGGAGAGTAGTCAGGAATTCAGGCAGAAGTTCAACACGAAAATCAGGATCAAAAAGCAGTCACAACACCCAGGGAGCTATTCCACACAAACGGGCGCTGAGAGATAGCATCACTTCCTTTTTAAGGGCTGCTTTGATTGAAAATTGTCCACAGCTGGCAGTAGGTGGGGCTAGTGAGTCCAAGGTAATGTTTAATACTGAGAGGACATTTCCAAAAGTCTAGATCTGCTCAGTAGCGCAACAGGTAAGGCTGCAGCTTTGGGACCAGGAAGATCCCGGTTCAAATACACCCAGATACATGACAGTTGCCTAAGTGCGTTCTAACGCACCATCACACAAGGGTGCCCTTGTTGATCTTGACGGCTTCCAGCTTGGCCCTGACTATCCCTACCCAAAGTTCTTTTCACTTGTGAAAAAGGAAGGAAACACAAAAAAAACAGTCCTTCAAAAAGTAAAAACTCTCCGGGGATAGAGTCAGCACAGCAGGTCAAGGAATTTTTTTTTCCAAAAGCAGAGGGAAAAAAAACAAGTCCCACTTTAAAGATAAAACCGTGGGTCAGGTAAAGTCAGAGACTTCCAGTCTTTGTCTAGAGTCTCAATGGAGCAGGTCGCATCATCTCTGTCCTTACTGCAGATCACGACCCGATCCGCAAGTATGTGGCGACCAAGAGACCAGTCTTTTCGGCAGCCTTTATATCTTCCAGTCATCACTGCTGAACAACTGAAGTATCTGTAGCCTCTCTTCACCTCTAAGCGATCCCATATAAAGTCACTATACCACCGCTCTCGAGAGGCTTTGATTTCAAACAATAAGTCCTTTGGGACATATGGGTACTCCCACCCATACTCTGCAGCAACCTTCTGGCTCAGTAGCCGCTGTAGATGAGCCAAAGGCGGCATGGTCGCCCGATCTCCAGCTCCCGGCAGAACGATAGCGTCCGGAGATCTTCTCGGGCATACAGGCTCCAACTGTGGCATGGGAGGCCTCAATGGTAAAGGGGCCTCTGGCACAGCAGGCACAGTAGACACCGGAGCGTGAGGAGCAGGCATGGGAACGATTTCTCCAGCATTAACAGGGGCTTCCACCCGGGGTGTAGTATCCCCAGAGTCCATGGGTGATCCCTTTGCATTACGTGTAGAAGTTAAAGAAATTCTGTCCCATCCCTTGCTGATAAACAGTTCATCAATCTCCCCATCATCTCCTATGTCAGAGGAAGAATCTATGTCAGAAGAGTCCCACATCTCAGCTGGCAGGCAAACTCTTGTGGACACAGCATCAACTTCCAAAAGTCTCTTTAGGTCAGGCACCCAAGCATCCCCAATCGAACAGACACTGACCTTTGTTCCTTTCCCCGGCCGGCCTCGACCTGCTGCTGCCATGGATCGCTCTGAAGTTCCTGCGGCTGGACGATCCAAGTCAGGCTGGCGCTGGGATGGGCCTCCACCGCGGCCGCGGGAAGCCTTCACGAGTCCTACCTTCCTTTTTGCAGGTGGAAGGGAGGGCTCCGTTGCAACAGAGGCAGTGTCTGCGGGGTTTTCCGCCTCAAGTTCCTCTACGGCCGGAACCTCGGCCTTTACATTTGCCACCTCCGCGGGACTGTGCTGGGGTAGGGCAGTTAACACACACACTTCCTCCTCAGGAGTAACAGCCCCTGAAATCCAGTTCACTCAGCAGACTTTTGGCTTTTCCGTCGGCTGTTCTACCTCAAACAGGAGGTTCGCACCAGAACCTTCGAACGGACCAAAAGTTTGCGCGAACATTAGAACCCTATTAAATACAATGGACGCGAACGTTCGAAATGTAAAGTGCTAATTATAACGGCTAATATGCATGTTATTGTCCTAAAAAGGGTTTGGGGACCCAGGTCCTGCCCCAGGGGACATGTATCAATGCAAAAAGAAGTTTTAAAAACTGTAGTTTTTTCGGGAGAAGTGATTTTAATGATGCATAAAGTGAAAAAATAAAAATAAATATTCCTTTAAATATCATACCTGGGGGGTGTCTATAGTATGCCTGTGAAGTGGCGCATGTTTCCCGTGTTTAGAACTGTCCCTGCACAAAATGAAATTTCTTAAGGAAAAAAAGCCATTTAAAACTGCTTGCGGCTTTAATGTAATGTCTTGTCCCGGCAATATGGATGAAAATCATTGAGAAAAATGGCATGGCTACCCCAGCCCATTACCAGCCCCTTTGGGTCTTGTATGGATATTAAGAGGAACCCTGCACCCAAAATAAAAAAGGCCCTATATACTCTGAACAGCAGTATACAGGTGGTGCAAACAAGACACGGACTGTAGGTTTGTTCTCAAGTAGAATCTGTTTGCAATTTGGAACAGGTACATTTTTTAAATGTAGCTCTAGCCCAAAAATCTATTTTTAAGCTTTTTGGAGTACATAGGGAAGGGTTATCACCCCCGTAATATATTTTTTGCTGTCAGTGCACCTGTTCAGAACATTTCACCTCACTTTCCGTCCCAATGACAAATGTTTTTGGAAAATTTGTGGTTTTTATTGAAACAAGGATTGGTTATAAAGCATCAGTAGAGAGGAGACACCTTTTTCCCATATTATCTCTTACAGGAGAGAATTTCCCTTCCTAGGGGTAGATTTCCTCTCACTTCCTGTTGACTCCTTCCGTTTGCAAGTAGGAGTCGTTTGTAAGTTGGATGTTTGAAAGTAGGGGCCTGCCATAGATACTCTGCACAAATTTGCCCCTTAGGTGTTGGTTTTGCCACAACACTGTAAGCCCTCACAGTTACTCTTGGTGGGCGCTGGAACGCCCTGCTGTCAACTATTATATCAGGAATTGTAAATACATGCCATTGTTGAACAGTGGTAGGAAAAATTGGGCCTTTGGTGGTGGTGCTGATGCCACAACACTGTAAGCCCTCACAGTTACTCTTGGTGGGCGAATGAATGGGCCCTGCTGTGAATTATTAGATCAAGAATTGTAATTGCATGCCCCTGTTGAACAGGGGCTGAAAAATTGGGCCTTTGGTGGTGGCGGTGGTGCTGCTGCCACAAGACTGTAAGTCCTCACAGTTACTCTTGGTGGGCGCAGGAATGGGCCCTGCTGTGAAATATTAGATCAAGAATTGTTATTACGTGCCCCTGTTGAACAGGGGCAGAAAAATTGGGCATTAGGCACTGGTGCCACAACACTGCAACCCCTCACAGATACTGTACTTGTAGCGCAGCAATGAGCCCTGCTGCAAAGCATTGCATAAAAAAATTGTAAATACACGCCCCTGTTAAAAAGGGGCTGAAAAATTTGGCCTTAGGCACTGGTGCCACGACACTGCAACCTCTCCCAGATACTCTAGTTGGAGTGCTGGAATGAGCCCTGCTGCAAAGCATTGCATCAAATATTGTAATTACATGCCCCTCTTAAACAGGGGCTGAAAAATTGGGCCTTAGCCACTGGTGGCGGCAACCAGAACCAAAAATGTTCTTCCAAGCTATCAGCAGGATCATTGAGGAGGAAGAGGATAGTCAGTCAACATAACAGGACAGTCACTCAGCATCAGCATAGGCAGTCTTGAAGGGATGTGACATTTAAAAAAAAAAAATATTCGGTTACATCTGCTTCAGGTGCTTGGTAGCTGGTGGTGATCCAAGACTGATTCATCTTTATGAATGTCAGTCGATCAACCGAGTCGGTGGACAGGCGCACCCTGTGATCGGTAACAAAGCCTCCAGCAGCACTGAATGTGTGTTCCGAAAGAACGCTGGATGCAGGACAGGCCAGTAGCTCAATTGCATACTGTGCAAGCTCTCGCCAGTGATCCACCCTCAAGACCCAGTAAGCCAGAGGATTTTCGGTGGGAAAGGTGTCCAAGTCTGACCTTTCCCCTAGGTATTCCTGGACCATTGTAAATCAGACGCTGGCGATGGTTGCTGGAACCGATCATACTTTGGGGCTGCGGACTAAAGAATTGTCTGAACGCATCGGTCAGACGGCCAACTTCCCCACCGCTCCTTCTTTGACTGACCGAAGCCTCAGCAACTCGTCGTCCAGGACCAGGAGTTTGTAACCTCCCAGTCTCTGGGAATGCGTTGCACAGACCTTTCTGCAAGGCCTCCCGGAGATGTCTCATCCTCTGCTCCATCTGCGACGGCAAGATAAGGTCTGCAACCTTACCCTTGTACCGTGGATTAAGGAGAGTGGCCAACCAGTAATGGTCCCTCCCCTTGATCTGAAGAATACAAGGATCCTTCCGCAGACTTTGCAGGATCAGGGAGGCCATGCAGCGTAGGTTAGCTGAGGCATTCAGTCCGTAGTCCTCTGGATCACTAAGGACGACATGATCCGCAGCCACCTCCTCCCAGCCACGTACAAGTCCACAGGTTTCTTGGGACTGTAAATCATCCCTAAAAGACTGCTGCTGCTGATGCTGAGTGCCAGGCTCCACCTCCATGCTGACACAATCCTCCTCCTCCTCCTCCTCCTCCTCTTCTTGTGTGATGGGTGGGACAGAAGGAACACTGTCTGGATAAAGGGGGCCTTGAGAGGCAAGGAAGTCCTCCTCTTCCTGCCTCTGTTCTGCCTCAAGTGCCCTGTCCATTATTCCACGCAGCGTATGCTCCAACAGGTGGACAAGAGGGACAGTGTCACTGATGCATGCACTGTCACTGCTCACCATCCTCATGGCCTCCTCAAATGGTGCCAGGACAGTGCATGCATCCCTGATCATGCCCCACTGGCGTGGTGAAAAAAACCTGAGCTCCCCTGACCCTGTCCTGGTGCCGTAGTCGCACAGGTACTCATTGATGGCCCTCTGCTGTGTGTGCAGCCGCTGCAGCATGGCCAACGTTGAGTTCCACCTGGTGGGCATGTCACATATAAGGCGGTTCTTGGGCAGGTTCAACTCCTTTTGCAGCTCAGCCAGCCGAGCACTGGCATTATATGATCGGCGGAAATGCACACAGACTTTCCTGGCCTGCCTCAGGACATCCTGTAAGCCCGGGTACCTGCCCAAGAACCGCTGCTCCACCAGGTTTACGAACGTGAGCCACACAGGGCCAGTTGTCCCTGTCGGAGGGCGGAGAGGGGGTTGGTGCTATTGTCGCAAACCACCATTCCTGCCTTAATCTGGCGTGGCGTCAACCACCTCTCGGCCTGCCCCTGCAGAGCTGACAGAACCTCTGCCCCAGTGTGGCTCCTGTCCCCCAAACACACCAGCGCAAGCACGGCATGTTATCTTTTTGCCTGCGTACTGGCGTAGCCCCTTGAACGCCTATGGAGCACCGCTGGTTCAGAGGACAAAGCACAGGAAGAAGCCATGGAGGAAGAAGAAGAGGAGGGGGTGGAGGAGAGGTGTGTCACAACCAGTAGTAGCATTTTGGAGGCGTGGCGGCGGAACAACCTCCGACACTACTGCACCTTGTCCTGCATCCTTCCCAGCTGCCAAAAGAGTGACCCAATGGGCCGTGAACGATAGGTAATGTCCCTGTCTATGCCTGCTGGACCATGAGTCAGCGGTAATATGCACCTTACCGCTGACCGCCCTGTACAGCGAGGCATGGACATTGCCTTCCACATGCCAGTAGAGAGCCGGAATCGACTTCCGTGTGAAAAAGTGGCGTTTGGGAACCTGCCACTGAGGAACCGCACATTGCACAAACTCACGGAAGGGGGCCGAGTCTACCAACTGAAAAGGCAGCAGTTGAAGTGCTAGCAATTATGCCAAGCTAGTATTCAACCGCTGGGCATGTGGATGGCTGGGAGTGAACTTCTTTCGACGGTCCAGCAGCTGGGGCAGGGAAATTTGCCTGCTACATCCGGACGTCGGTGTACTGCTAGCAGAGTGCCCGCAAGTACTTGGCTGTGACACACCTAATTCTACACCTTCATTCGTCTCAGTGCAGGTTTCAGAGGACTGAAGGTATAGTGGGGTTGGAGATCCCAGCTGATGAGGAGCAAGGAGAGGTCCGCTTTTCTCTTTGGTGTGGGTCTTTAAGGTACGCTTGCCAACGAGCTGCATGGCAGGTCAACATATGTCTGGTCAAGCATGTGGTGCCCAAGCGGCTGATGTTTTGGCCACGCGAGCTACGCTTGAGACATATGTTGCAAACAGCAGCGGTGCGATCTGATGCACTCGACTCAAAAAAGGCCCCCACCAAAGAACTTTCGGAATAACACGCAGAGGCAGCGCCCTGCACAGGCGGAGCTCTGCGGTGTGATTCAGTCGGTGTGCTGCCCTTACACTGGCCCCTGGAGGGCATCCTGCCACGTTGGAGATGTGCCTCCTCCTCCTCCTCTCTCCTATCAGGCACCCACGTGGAGTCAGTGACCTCATCATCCCCTCCCTCTTGATCACTGGAGCAAACATGGCAGTATGCTGCAGCTGCTGGAACATGACTGCCAGATTGCTGTCCTTCTTGAGCATCCCCTCTCTCTGCGCTCACGCTACTGCCTTCCTCTAGCTGGGTATCATCATCAGACCCTTCAAAACGCTGGGCATCCTCCTGGAGCATGTGCCCAACGCTGTGCTCAAACAGTTTGGGGGACTCCTCAGGAGGACATGGTGGGTCTAAGGAAGGAGTGACTGATGATGACATTGATACGAGGGAAGAGGATGCATTGGCAGCTGCTTTGCCAGTACCCTGAGCCTGGGTGAGAGAGGATGAGGAGGATGAGGAGGGCTTGGTCATCCACTCTACCAAGTCTTCGGCATGATGCGGCTCAACATGTCCAGCTGCCGAAAAGAAGGACAAGCGTGTCCCATGGCCACGTGCTGATGACAATGCACCGCGTCCACGACCAGCACTGTTGCCCCCAGACACAGAGCCTGCTTGCCCTCTTTTATTGGCTCCTGACTGTCTGCCTCTCCTTTTTGGCCTTCCAGACATTCTAATGGCCTGCATGGAGACGGGAAAACCAGCAATACGGGGTAGCTTCAGGTGTATACTGTGCAGGAGGCACCTACATCCACTGTAACTGCTTGCAGGTGCCTGCCTGTGTAACACAACAGAACAACACCACGAGCAATAAGGGGTAGTTTCAGGTGTATACTGTGCAGGAGGCACCTACACCCACTGTAACTGCTTGCAGATGCCTGTCTGTGTTACACAACAGAACAACACCATGAGCAATAAGGGGTAGTGTATACTGTGCAGGAGGTTTAGCAAAGAATAAAACTGACACTGCCCTTGCCGATCCTGCTCTCTCCCTGCACGCCAACACACTACACAAGGCCGCCGCGCTGGCGGCCTTATATAGTGTGGGGCGTGTACTAAACCCCCCTGAGCTATAATTGGCCACAGGCATCCTGCCTGTGGCCAATTATGGGTCTCCTCGCCTACACTAACAACCCTATACTACATCTGGCACACACTAGAGGGTGCTACATATGTTCAAGATAAGAAAATACTGTGCAGCGTGCCGCAACAAAAATTGAGCATGTTTCTAATTGTGCTGAATATTGGGCATGGTGGTGTGGGGATATAGAGACTGAGATGACCTCCATAGTATAGAATAAGAGAGTGTTAGATAGGGAATGTACAGCAAACCTCCGTTCTGTCTCTAATATTACCGGTCTTGGTGGAAATTCTGAACATGAAGTTGGTTGCAGTCACACCTTAGAACTTTGATCAGCTGGTGATATCTGATGGACATTGATCAGCTTAGTCAGGATTGTTAATGATTAGAATAGAAATGATTAGTGTGTGGAATAGACTTAGAATACAGATAAAAGGACTTCCATAAACAGTATCTTATCTAAGATGTAAATTCACTGCTTACAGTTGAACACATTATATAACCGGCCGAAAAATCTCTGAAGAGCGACACACTTACTAATGTCTGTTCTGTGCTTTTCCCGGGTGTACCTGTAAGGAACGTGGACACGGTGATATATGAGCCGCGCCCTCAATGCTTGAATAGATAGAACCTTCGATTGAACGTAATCCGACCCTTACAGTCACTTGTGCAAACTCTTCAATGAATGAATTAAATGGTAAAAAATTATATATTTTGGGAGGTTATATGTTGCAACCGAACCTAAAAATCTTGGCACATTACTATGTCTGACCCAGGGCCGGAACAAGGGGTGGGCAGAAGGGACGGCTGCCCTGGGCGCAGTGTCTATTGTACGGATGGGGGCGCCACAAGTTCCTTGTACTATAAGGCTGAGAGGAGTAGTGAAAGTGTCATTACTTCTGTCAGCCAAGCACTGGAAGCGGCAAGGAGAGGAGAGAGCTGGGAGGGGGTGCAGCCTGTGCTCTCTCTCCCCCTCTTTCTAATAGGCTCACACATAATGAAGGGGGGGCATAATTTGCCATCTTGTCCCGCAACTGGTCTTACCTCCACATGACCATGTTCATCTCTCTACTTTCTAATCTTTACTTTTACTTTGTAACTCTTCTCTTCTAAATAAACTTCCAGAACTTTCACCGGGATCAGAGGTTGTTATTTCCTCATCAGATAACAGAACGAGGAATTTCAGTCCCCCCTCATCCAGTTTTCCTCCCCAATCTTACCTCTCCTCAATTCAGATTCAGTGTTGTCCTGCTGTGATTCTCTGCTCCGCTGCCAGAGTCCGGGTCCCGTGCCGCCATCTTTGCTCCTGACATCATCAGGTTTATTTTACCTCCTAAAATAAAGAAGTCACAAGGCTCCAGGTCAATGCTGATCACCGCATACCGTCTCCGGAAGGTGCCAGCCGGCTCGTCACACATAAGGAATCACTCCGGATGGACGCACTCTTCACTGACTTTATTGTAATCCACACATAGTACACATCACATGATGGTGGGGGAGGGGAGAATGTTAACGTGTTTCACGCTCACCAAGTGCTTAGTTGTAACATTTGGCTTCCTCTTACCGCCCTTTGTATATATCCGCCACAACGACCATCTCATCCTCAGCTGTAGTGAGGAAACCAATTACACGTACGCCTCCCATACCTAAAAACTGATACAAACAGATACAACATAACTAACATAAAATCACAAATTCAGCAAACTTTAACCACTTACCACAAGCCCACTGAATTTGTACTGTGAGCGGGTGGCAGCTCCAGGCCGATTGACGTACCTGTACAATGCGGCCTTTCTTCTGGGATTGGCGTGTGCCCTCTGCCTGCCTGTGTTGGGATTGGAACCAGCACAAATTTGGCAGCTGATTTCAGCCAATGATTTTATCTGAAATCAGCTGATCAGCTGTGGCCAATCACACACAGTCAGCTGATCAGCTGTGGCCAATTACTTACACACTCTGTGTATTGTGAACAGTGATCTGGCTGTTTCTTCTCCCTGCAAAGATTTTAAAGTAAAAGCAGCACACATTACACATTGTTGGGCAGCCATTTAACCCCTTGATTGCCACTAGGTGTTAACCCCTTCTTAGCCAATGTCATTAGTACAATGTGCAATATTATCACTGATCACTGTATGTCACTAGTGACATCAGCGACAGTTAGTGACCTTCCAAATAGTGCCAGATTTCCCGCAACACTATCATTAGCAGTAATCAGCATGGATTCATTAAGAAACGTTCTTGCCAAACCAATCTATTAACCTTCTATGAGGAGGCGAGTTGCCATCTAGATAAAGGAAGGCCCGTAGACGTGGTGTATCTGGATAAAGGAAGGCCCATAGACGTGGTGTATCTGGATAAAGGAAGGCCCATAGACGTGGTGTATCTGGATAAAGGAAGGTCCGTAGATTTGGTGTATCTGGATAAAGGAAGGTCTGTAGACGTGGTGTATCTAGATAAAAGAAGGCCCGTAGACGTGGTGTATCTAGATAAAGGAAGGTCTGTATACGTGGTGTATCTAGATAAAAGAAGGCCCGTAGACGTGGTGTATCTAGATAAAGGAAGGTCCATAGACGTGGTGTATCTAGATAAAGGAAGGCCCATAGACGTGGTGTATCTGGATAAAGGAAGGCTAGTAGATGTGGTGTATCTGGATAAAGGAAGGCCCGTAGATATGGTGTATCTGGATAAAGGAAGGCCCGTAGACGTGGTGTATCTGGATAAAGGAAGGCTTGTAGATGTGGTGTATCTGGATAAAGGAAGGCACGTAGACGTGGTGTATCTAGATAAAGGAAGGTCCGTAGACGTGGTGTATCTAGATAAAGGAAGGTCTGTAGCTGTGGTGTATCTGGATAAAGGAAGGTCTGTAGATGTGGTGTATCTGGATAAAGGAAGGTCTGTAGACGTGGTGTATCTGGATAAAGGAAGGCCCGTAGACGTGGTATATCTGGATAAAGGAAGGCCCGTAGATGTGGTGTATCTGGATAAAGGAAGGCCCGTAGACGTGGTGTATCTAGATAACGGAAGGCCCGTAGACGTGGTGTATCTAGATAAAGGAAGGTCTGTAGACGTGGTATATCTGGATAAAGGAAGGCCCGTAGACGTGGTGTATCTAGATAACGGAAGGCCCGTAGACGTGGTGTATCTAGATAACGGAAGGTCTGTAGACGTGGTATATCTGGATAAAGGAAGGTCCGTAGACGTGGTGTATCTAGAAAACGGAAGGCCCGTAGACGTGGTGTATCTAGATAAAAGAAAGGTCTGTAGCTGTGGTATATCTGGATAAAGGAAGGCCCGTAGACGTGGTATATCTGGATAAAGGAAGGTCTGTAGACGTGGTGTATCTGGATAAAGGAAGGCCCGTAGACGTGGTGTATCTGGATAAAGGAAGGCCCGTAGACGTGGTGTATCTAGATAAAGGAAGGCCCGTAGACGTGGTGTATCTAGATAAAGGAAGGCCCGTAGATATGGTGTATCTGGATAAAGGAACGCCCGTAGATGTGGTGTATCTGGATAAAGGAAGGTCTGTAGACGTGGTGTATCTGGATAAAGGAAGGCCCGTAGATGTGGTGTATCTGGATAAAGGAAGGTCTGTAGACGTGGTGTATCTGGATAAAGGAAGGCCCGTAGACGTGGTGTATCTGGATAAAGGAAGGCCCATAGACGTGGTGTATCTAGATAAAGGAAGGCCCGTAGACATGATGTATCTGGATAAAGGAAGACCCGTAGACGTGGTGTATCTAGATAAAGGAAGGCCCGTAGACATGGTGTATCTGGATAAAGGAAGGCCCATAGACGTGGTGTATCTAGATAAAGGAAGGCCCATAGACGTGGTGTATCTAGATAAAGGAAGGCCTGTAGACGTGGTGTATCTGGATAAAGGAAGGCCCATAGACGTGGTGTATCTAGATAAAGGAAGGCCCGTAGATGTGGTGTATCTGGATAAAGGAAGGCCCGTAGACGTGGTGTATCTAGATAACGGAAGGCCCGTAGACGTGGTGTATCTAGATAAAGGAAGGTCTGTAGACGTGGTATATCTGGATAAAGGAAGGCCCGTAGACGCGGTGTATCTAGATAACGGAAGGCCCGTAGACGTGGTGTATCTAGATAAAGGAAGGTCTGTAGACGTGGTATATCTGGATAAAGGAAGGTCCGTAGACGTGGTGTATCTAGAAAACGGAAGGCCCGTAGACGTGGTGTATCTAGATAAAGGAAGGTCTGTAGCTGTGGTATATCTGGATAAAGGAAGGCCCGTAGACGTGGTATATCTGGATAAAGGAAGGTCTGTAGACGTGGTGTATCTGGATAAAGGAAGGCCCGTAGACGTGGTGTATCTGGATAAAGGAAGGCCCGTAGACGTGGTGTATCTAGATAAAGGAAGGCCCGTAGACGTGGTGTATCTAGATAAAGGAAGGCCCGTAGATATGGTGTATCTGGATAAAGGAAGGCCCGTAGATATGGTGTATCTGGATAAAGGAAGGACCGTAGATGTGGTGTATCTGGATAAAGGAAGGTCTGTAGACGTGGTGTATCTGGATAAAGGAAGGCCCGTAGACGTGGTGTATCTGGATAAAGGAAGGTCTGTAGACGTGGTGTATCTGGATAAAGGAAGGCCCGTAGACGTGGTGTATCTGGATAAAGGAAGGCCCGTAGACGTGGTGTATCTAGATAAAGGAAGGCCCGTAGACATGATGTATCTGGATAAAGGAAGGCCGTAGACGTGGTGTATCTAGTGTGACAGCAGGAAGGTAAAGTCACCTGGTTGCATCCAGGGGGGTAGATATATTTCGCCCAGATTCAGGCTTTACGCCGATTTGTACAACTAGGTGGAGAGTTGTATAAGGCTAGTGTGCTCATGGATGACTCATACCTCTAGGGAGAGGGGTGGGCGTCGTGCAGACAGGGAGTTGATGAGACCAGCTGAACCTTGTCAGCTCATTTAGGCCTCTATAAGAAACTCCCAGATTCATTAGATGTTAGCTCATGCCTGGAACCAGACCTGTGTGGACTGTCTAGGGAGAGTGAACCCCTGTGCGGTGAGGCAAAGCCTGTGTGGCTATTTGTTTGGACTTTAACTAAACCAGGGACTTAGGGACTAGGACAGCACTAGGCTGATCCCAGTTGTTAGTTTAGGAAACCTGCATGTTTAGTCAGAGGTCAAACTGACCAGGATTTATTTTTGTTTCTTTTTGGCTTTGCTGTGTTTTTGTCACTGTACATAGAGAAATAAACCGCACCTTTTGATTTTGAAAACCACAACCTCCGTCTGCTGGCCCTGTTTTTGTGTGGGGAGCCCAACCAGGGGGTCACACACACCCGCTACCGAGTTAACCCCCTCACAGTTGGTGGAGAACCAGTGGCAGTTTTTTTTAAGCCAGCATGGAGGAGATACTGAAACAGCTGGCTCTAGCAAATGCCAATCAACAGCAGACAAATGCAGGTTTGCAAAGGAGCCTTGCAGCCCAGCAGCAAGCTCATCAACAAGCCCAGCAGCAATCTGAGGCCCGCTTCATAGACCTGTTACAGAAGCAAGAGCAGAGACTACAACAAATGGAAGCAGTAATGCAGCAACGTCCGCAGACCAGTGAGGAAAGCCGTCCCACTAATACCGCGTCCTTTGGGGTGAGTCGTTTATTGACAAAAATGACTGGAGAGGATGATCCAGAGGTATTTTTGACCACATTTGAAAGGACTGCTGAAAGAGAAAAGTGGCCTGAGGAGCAGTGGGCTGGACTGGTGGCTCCTCTGTTAACTGGTGAATCGCAGAAGGCTTACTATGACCTAGAGCCTGACCAAGCAAAAGACTATGTGATGCTAAAAGCTGAAATATTGGCAAGGCTGGGTGTCACCCTGGCTGTCCGGGCTCAGCGTGTGCATAACTGGACTTTCCAGCTTGGAAAACCCCCCAGGTCTCAAATGTATGATCTCATTCACCTGAGCAGGAAGTGGCTACAGCCAGAGACTTTGTCCGCACCGGAGATTGTGGAACGTGTTGTGATGGATCGTTTCTTGAGAGCTCTTCCTACCGCCATTCAAAAGTGGGTAAGCCACGGAGACCCAGAAACGGCCGGTAAACTTGTGGATCGTGTAGAGAGATACTTGGCTACAGAGAACCTGACGGCCTCTTCCAGAGACTCTCGGACTTTCCACCCTAAGACCAGACCATCCCCAGGGGCGGATAAGAGGATTCCAAGGGGTGAGGGTGGAGAGAGTGAGAGGGTGGGAGCTCTACCCCAAGTTTGGCGAGAACAGCCTGGGAAATCAGCGGCTCAAGAGGCCGCAAGAAGGATCGTTTGCTACCGCTGCCGGCAAGCGGGACATATTGCAGCCAATTGCCCGGTTGTGGAGGAACCCATGCAGTGTGACTTTCTGACGGGCAGACGTCAGTCGCTGTGTGCGACAGTCGCATGCACTGCCATTCGAGGAACTGAGAAACATTTATGCAAAATGTGTGTTAATGGTAGAAATGTTGTGGTATTGTTGGATTCAGGTAGCCTTGTGACCCTGATAAAGGCTGAGTTAGTTAAAACAGAGGTCTCTGGGAATAGCAAGGTAGCTGTTATTTGTGTGCATGGGGACACCCGAGAGTATCCAGTGACTACAGTGTGTTTCGAGACCCCCAAAGGTACCCTCTCTCATCCAGTGGGCTTAGTATCTCAGTTACCGCATGACGCCATTGTGGGAAGGGATTTTCCGAAGTTCTGGGAACTGTGGGATGATCCTGAGCCCCCCACTGGTGCCCCTATGTACCAGGAATGTGATAGCCAGAACTCCTCTGAGAGTGGTGAGGACTCTCCAGAATTTCCCTTGTCAGTATTGGCAGGGGAGACTCAAGAAACTGGAGAGGAGCCCACCTCCTCAGACGAAAACCTACCGTCTGTGGAGTTTTCTGATCTGGAGGTTCACAGGGAAAATTTTGCCACAGAACAGTTAAAAGACCCCGCCCTAATAAAGGCACGGGAAAACGTAGTGGAAATAGATGGCGAGTTAGTGAACCCAGATAATACCTGCACTTACCCATACTTCAGCGTAGAGAAGGACCTACTGTATCGGGTGGCAAAAAGGGCAGAAGAAACCGTTGAGCAGCTGGTGGTGCCCAAACCTTACAGGAAGTTGGTGTTGGAGTTGGCCCATGGGCACATTCTTGGAGGTCATCTGGGGACAGAGAAAACCCGAGAGAGGGTATTACAGAGATTCTATTGGCCTGGGGTGATGAAGGACATAGAAAATTATTGTTCCTCCTGCCCTGTGTGTCAGAGGTCGGCCCCGATGCCACATTTCCGTAGCCCGCTGGTCCCTCTACCCATCATTGAGGTCCCGTTTGAGAGAATCGCAATGGATTTGGTAGGTCCTATAATCAAGTCCGCTAGGGGGCACCAGTACATATTGGTTATAATGGACTATGCCACCCGTTATCCAGAAGCGATCCCTCTCAGAAATACCTCGGCCAAAACCATAGCCAAAGAGCTATCTCTTGTTTTTAGCCGGGTGGGTATTTGTAAAGAACTGCTTACGGACCAAGGTACACCCTTTATGTCCCGGGTTATGAAAGAGCTGTGTAAATTGTTCAAAGTGACGCAATTGCGTACATCTGTGTATCACCCCCAAACCGATGGGCTGGTTGAAAGATTCAACAAAACCCTAAAACAAATGTTGAAGAAAGTGGTGGATAGAGATGGAAAGGATTGGGACTGTCTACTTCCTTATTTGATGTTTGCTATTAGGGAGGTGCCCCAATCCTCTACGGGATTCTCCCCCTTTGAGTTACTGTATGGGAGACACCCAAGAGGGCTGTTGGATATTGCCAAGGAAACTTGGGAAAGTGAGAGTTCTCCCCACAGGAGTGTGATTGAGCATGTCGCCCTGATGCAAGATCGAATTGCACAGGTAATGCCCATCGTGAAGGAACATTTGGCCCAAGCGCAGTTGGCACAGCAGAGAGTGTACAACCGTGGAGCAAAGACCCGTACCTTTTCCCCGGGGGATAGGATATTGGTACTTGTCCCTACGGTTGAAAGTAAATTCCTTGCCAAATGGCAAGGCCCCTACGAGATAATGGAAAAAGTGAGCGAAGTGAATTACAAGGTCAGACAACCAGGAAGGCGAAAGCCCGAACAGATATATCACGTTAATCTGTTGAAAGCCTGGAGGGATAGAGAGTCCCTAGTCGCAGAAACTTGGTCACCAGCTCAAACTGGTTGCGTGATTCCGGAGGTTGGAATAGCAGCCACCTTGTCACAACCCCAACAACAGGAGGTTAAGGAGTTTGTGCTTCGCAACAAGGAGGTGTTCTCTGAGCTGCCGGGACAAACATCTGGGGTAGAGCATGATATTATTACCCCGCCCGGTGAAAGGGTGAAGTTAAAACCCTATCGGATCCCAGAGGCCCGACGGGAGGCAATACGGGAGGAAGTACAGAAAATGCTGAACTTAGGGGTGATAGAGGAGTCCCAAAGTGATTGGTCTAGTCCCATTGTGTTGGTGCCTAAACCGGATGGGAGCTGGCGATTTTGTAACGATTTTCGTCAGTTGAACAAAGTTACAAAATTTGACACCTACCCCATGCCACGTATAGATGAGTTGATCGACCGGCTGGGAACAGCCCGATACATGACGACTCTTGACCTCACAAAAGGGTATTGGCAAATTCCCCTGGCCAAGTCGGCCAAAGAGAAAACCGCATTTGTAACCCCAGACGGGGCGTTCCAATATAAGAGAATGCCGTTCGGGTTACAGAATGCGCCGGCCACATTCCAGCGGAAAATGGACCAGATGCTGAGGCCCCATCGGAAGTATGCTGCGGCTTACCTGGATGACGTAATTGTCCATAGCACAGATTGGGCCTCACATCTGCCAAAAGTGCAAGCAGTCCTGGACTCTGTTCGGGAAGCGGGGTTTACGGCTAACCCCAAGAAGTGTACCATTGGGCAGGAGGAGGCCAAATATCTTGGGTACACCATTGGCAGGGGAGTAATAAAACCCCAACTCAACAAAGTCGAGGCCATCCAGAGTTGGCCACGTCCCAACAGCAAGAAGCAGGTACGAGCCTTTCTGGGAATCGCGGGTTATTATCGGCGCTTCATTCCCCACTTTGCTTCTAAGGCTGTGCCCCTAACCAACCTGACGAAAGGGAAAGGGTCGGTCATGATTAAATGGACCCCCGAGGCTGAGGCAGCATTCCAATTCTTGAAACAAGCCTTATGTAGCCAGCCAGTGTTGTACTCACCCGACTTCTCTAAAGACTTTGTCGTACAAAGTGATGCGTCAGATGTGGGGTTAGGAGCAGTATTGTCCCAGGTCTGGAACGGGGAAGAGCACCCAGTCATTTACCTCAGCAGGAAGTTGAAGTCCCATGAGGTAAATTACGCCACGGTTGAAAAGGAGTGTTTAGCGGTGAAGTGGGCTCTAGATTCCCTTCGGTACTATCTGCTAGGTAGGCACTTTGACATGGTTACGGATCACGCTCCGTTAAAGTGGATGGCTCAAAACAAGGAAACAAATAGAAGAGTGAATAGGTGGTTCCTGGCCCTCCAGGAATTCAACTTCACAGTAAAGCATCGCCCTGGCGTTCAAATGGGGAATGTGGATGCTTTGTCTCGAGTACATGAATGCCTGATTGCTGGTGTTCCAACCCCGAGGTTAAAACAAGAGGGGGGGGTATGTGACAGCAGGAAGGTAAAGTCACCTGGTTGCATCCAGGGGGGTAGATATATTTCGCCCAGATTCAGGCTTTACGCCGATTTGTACAACTAGGTGGAGAGTTGTATAAGGCTAGTGTGCTCATGGATGACTCATACCTCTAGGGAGAGGGCTGGGCGTCGTGCAGACAGGGAGTTGATGAGACCAGCTGAACCTTGTCAGCTCATTTAGGCCTCTATAAGAAACTCCCAGATTCATTAGATGTTAGCTCATGCCTGGAACCAGACCTGTGTGGACTGTCTAGGGAGAGTGAACCCCTGTGCGGTGAGGCAAAGCCTGTGTGGCTATTTGTTTGGACTTTAACTAAACCAGGGACTTAGGGACTAGGACAGCACTAGGCTGATCCCAGTTGTTAGTTTAGGAAACCTGCATGTTTAGTCAGAGGTCAAACTGACCAGGATTTATTTTTGTTTCTTTTTGGCTTTGCTGTGTTTTTGTCACTGTACATAGAGAAATAAACCGCACCTTTTGATTTTGAAAACCACAACCTCCGTCTGCTGGCCCTGTTTTTGTGTGGGGAGCCCAACCAGGGGGTCACACACACCCGCTACCGAGTTAACCCCCTCACACTAGATAAAGGAAGGCCCGTAGACATGGTGTATCTGGATAAAGGAAGGCCCATAGACGTGGTGTATCTGGATAAAGGAAGGCCCGTAGACGTGGTGTATCTAGATAAAGGAAGGTCCGTAGACGTGGTGTATCTGGATAAAGGAAGGCCCGTAGACGTGGTGTATCTGGATAAAGGAAGGACCGTAGACGTGGTGTATCTGGATAAAGGAAGGACCGTAGACATGGTGTATCTGGATTTTACAAAAGCATGTGACACAGTTCCTCCATAAACGTTTACTGTACAAAGTAAGGTCCGTTGGTATGGACCATAGGGGGAGTACATGGATTGAATACTGGCTACAAGGGGGAGTTCAGAAGGTGGTGATAAATGGGGGGTACTTGGAATGGTCAGGGAGAAATCCTGTTTAATTTGTTCATAAATGACCTGGAGGATCGGGGTAAGCAGTGCAATCTCTGTATTTGCGGACGATACTAAGCTAAGCAGGGCAATAACTTCTCTGCAGGATGTGGAAACCTTGCAAGAAGATCTGAACAAAATTAATGGGGGGGGGGGGCAACTACATGGCAAATCAGGTTTAATGTAGAAAAATGTAAAATAATGCATTTGGGTGGCAAAAATATGAATGCAATCTATAGACTGGGGGAGAACCTCTGGGGGAATCTAGGGTGGAAAAGGACCTGGGGGTCCTAGTAGATGTAAGCTGCAGCTTGGCATTGCTGAGCCTAACAAAGCAAACAGAATATTGGCATTAAAAAGGAAAATAACTCCAGAGATAAAAGGATAATTCTCCCACTCTACAAGACTCTGGTCCGGCCGCACCTGGAGTATGCCGTCTAGTTCTGGGCACCAGTCCTCAGGAAGGATGTACTGGAAATGTACAAAGAAGGGCAACAAAGCTAATAAAGGGTCTGGAGGATATTAGTTATGAGGAAAGGTTGCGAGCACTGAACTTATTCTCTCTGGAGAAGAGACGCTTGAGAGGGGAGATGATTTAAAGGTATAAATACTGTACTGGTGACCCCACAATAGGGAGAAAACTTTTTCGCAAAAGGGAGTTTAACAAGACACGTGGCCAGTCATTAAAATTAGAAGAAAAGAGGTTTAACCTTAAACTACTTAGAGGGTTCTTTACTGTAAGAGCGGCAAGGATGTGGAATTCCCTTCCACAGGCGGTGGTCTCAGCAGGGGCATCAATAGTTTCAAAAAACTATTAGATAATCACCTGAACGACCACAACATACAGGGATATACAATGTAATACTGACATATAATTACACACACAGGTTGGACTTGATGGACTTGTGTCTTATTTCAACCTCACCTACTATGTAACTATATAACTATGTAACTATCACAGTCACAATATAAGTAGCTGATCACCGCCATTACTAGTACAGCCTCTATAGCTGTGCATATGCCATAGTTTGTGGACTCTATAACTTTCACACAAACCAATCAATGTACACTTATTGGGATTTTTTATTTTAACCAAGACATTTAGAAGAATACATTTTGTCCCCAACAACATGGGGACAAGGTGCTTTGGGGTGGGGGGGTGGGCTGACCCACAGGGATGAGCGAGCGCCCCCATTTCCAGACCTGCTGGGCTGCATGCTCAGATAAGGGTCTGGTATGGATTTGGGGGGACCCCACGTCGTTTTTTTGCTTTCATTTTTTAATAGCCAGGTGGCGACACTTGCAACTGTGACTGCAAGTTAATTTAAATGTGATTTGACTTGTTTTTTTAATAAAGGAATTGTCAAAAACTGTCTGTTTTTATTATTTTTTGAAACTTTTTTGGTGAATGGGTAGGGGGACTATGGACCCATTCACATAGGGGGAGGCTGGGATCTGGGGGCCCCCTTGTTAAAGGGGGCTTCCAGATTCTGATAAGCTCTCTGCCCGCAGACCCTGACAACCACCCTGCCACAGCCCAGGGTTGTCGGGAAGAGGCCCTTGTCCCTATCAAGATTGGGACAAGGTGCTTTGGGGCTGTCCCAAAGCACCCACCCCCCCCCCCCATGTTGGAGGCATGGATCAGGAGGGGGGCAATCACTTGCCTCTCCTTTTTCCTGACCTGCCAGGCTGCATGCTTGGATAAGGGTGTGATTTGGATTTTGGGGGCACCGTTTTTTTTAACTTTGGCATGGGGTTCCCTTTAAAACCCATACCAGACACTAAGGGCCTGGTATGGACTGGGGGAAGGGCCCGCAGCGTCTTTTTGAAAAAAAATCTATTGCCAGACAATGCCAGCATTCTTTTCTTCACATTCACCCGTCAGTGGGAAAGCCCGCTGACAGATGATGGCCCATGGTTGTGTAGTGGGGTGTCACTTTATAATGTGTTATAAAGACTACCGTTATATACAAGTGGACTTAGTTCCCTCCGGAGTTTTATTAGGACAATATATTGACTATTGTTTAACCTTTAACAACAGTGCATTGTGGTACGGGGAGAAATGGACTCTATTGCTGTGGGTATTTAACCCTTTCCATACCGGGCTTTTTATACCACTTCCATACCGGGCCTATTCTGGCACTTCTCTCCTACATGTACAAATCATCATTCTTTTGCTAGAAAATTACTCAGAACCCCCAAACATTGTACATGTTTTTTTTAGCAGACACTCTAGAAAATAAAATGACGGTCGTTGCAACTTTTTATCTTGCACGGTATTTGCGCAATAATTTTTAAAACGCCTTTTTTGGGGGAAAAAAATGGTTTCATGAATTAAAAAATAACAAAACAGTAAAGTTAGCCCAACTTTTTTGTAAAATATGAAAGCTTATGTTACGCCGAGTAAAAAGATACCTAACATGTCACACTTTAAAATTGCACACACTCATGGAATGGTGCCAAACTTCGGTACTAAAAAATCTCCATAGGCGACGCTTTGAAAATTTTTACAGGTTACCAGGTTAGAGTTACAGAGGAGGTCTAGTGCTAGAATTGTTGCACGCGCTCTAACGCACGCGCCGATACCTCACATATGTGGTTTGAACGGCGTTTACATATGCGGGCGGGACTTACGTGTGCGTTCGCTTCTAAGCGCGATCTATTGGGGACGGGCGTTTTAAAAAAAACTTTATTTTATTTTTTTTTATTTTACTTTTTACTTTTTTTTTTACACTTTTTTTTTTTTTGATCACTTTTATTCCTATTACAAGGAATGTAAACATCCCTTGTAATAGGAATGTGTGTGACAGGTCCTCTTTATGGAGAGATGGGGGTCAATAAGACCTCCACATCTCTCCTCCAGGCTGGAAAGCATGAGATCGTGAATTTTTTTTCACTGATCTCATACTTACAGCCGCAATGGCGGCTTTGTTTACATTTGAGGACCCGGGCGTGACGTCATCACATCGCGCCCGGGCCTCCGACGGTCATAGAGATGACTGGTGACCATCTGGTCACCAGTCATCTCTATGCTCATCACGTAACCACCACCGGCGCCGGACGATTCTCTCCGGGTCCCTGATGGCACGGGAGAGCCCGGAGAAGCACCAGATGGCGGCGGGAGGGGGGGATGTCCCCTCTCGCCGCCTATAAGAACGATTAAGTGGCGGAACCACCAGTATGATCGTTCTTATGGTGCACAGGATCGCCGGCTGAAAACAAGGATATCTGAATGATGCCTCTAGCTGCAGGCATCATTCAGATATCCCCCCTCAAACCCAGGACGTCATATGACGTCCACCCGGAGGGAGAGAGGGTTCCTGCTGGTGTCATTTTACAATGGCCCGGTATGGAAGGAGTTAATAGACTATGGTACCCACAGTGTAGCTGTATTCCCACAGTGCATTGCCCGGCGCAAGGTCTGCTAAAGATGGCTACTTAAGAGGAGGAGGAGCTACACGCGGTCTCTTTGGACATCGCCCGCCTAGCAAGCCGGAGCATGAGTTGAGGCCTGTTGTGTTCAGGCCGTAATAGCCTGGGCCTACCTTGTTCGGAGAGGCCTGCCTGTTAAAGGAGGAAGCATCTTCTCAGAGGAGCCCAGCTGACATCTCTGAGCATCCAAGAGTCGCCCATCTATCGACTTCCATATGGTTGTCAGAGGGACCGGAGACTACGGGTGGTGGAGAGATCAAGTACCGGAGTACCAGCAGCGGAACCAGCCGAACGGACTAGGCCGGGTCGGGTGAGAGGGCATTTGCCCAGGATTCCTAACTGTTTAGTAGGCCCGTGATCTTTTATTCAGGGCCCACTTCCGTCAGAATAGCACGCCATGCACCAGGACATAGTGCTTGGTGAACTAGTTAAGTAGTTAAAGTTTGGCGTTACATCACCTGAGACTTCACTCCCAAAAGCATTGCGGGAGTTCAGCTAACTCTTTAATATCCTTTGGATTACAAATAATTACGTGCACCAACGTTTGCTAGAAAATATTCCTCCCTTGAAGAAACTGTGCTTTAACATTTGTCAGGCCTGACTTGAACTTGTAGTCACAGGACACGGGCGCCATATTGCCCATTAGGGGGAGCTCGCGAGCATAGTTTTATTTAAAGACATTGAGTGTGCAGTAGAATTGTGTTGTATTTTTGTACCTGTTTCTATATCATTGACTTTGCAGGGCCCTGCATAAGTTAACCGCCTCTCTGTTTGACCTGTTTTCCCCACATATATATATATACCAAGTAAAGTATATTTATGGTTAAGCTGAACACTGTGTGGAGTATTATCTGATACAAGGGGACGGCCAATACAGGTAACCAATTTTACAACTGTGTTTGTTTGTATTGTTTATCGTGGTATTGTGGTTCTCATTGCCAGTGGGTCCCACAATCTAATTTGTGTGTACCAGCTGTGCCAGTGGAGGGTTGTAGCCAATTTATTGGGGTTGACAGCAGTACAGTACAGGCCACAAACTTAACCAGCAGCTCTCTTAACTGGGGGTAGTGCTACAGTTGTTAAGGACGTGGGCGGCCGGCTTCTCGGCCCGCTACTTAACAACAAGTTATTTCTTCACACCGAATGTAAATCAGTTTTTTGACTGATGCAAATTCTAATCATTCTGAAAAGTTGGAATTTGTCTGAAAACGAATAAAGGAAACAACTTTTAGGCCCCTTTCACACTGAGGAGTTTTTCAGGTGTTTTGCGCTAAAAATAGCGCCTGAAAAACTCCCGCAAAACTCCCGCCCTGCAGTCTCAATGTGAAAGCCAGAGTGCTTTCACACTGAGGCGATGCGCTGGCAGGACTAGAAAAAAAGTCCTGCAAGCAGCATCTTTGAGGCGGTGAAGGAGCGGTGTGTATACCGCTCCTTTACCGCTGCTGCCCATTGAAATCAATGGGACAGCGCGGCTATACCGCCCACAAAACGCCTCAGTAGAGGCGATTTGCTGTGGTTTTTAACCCCTTCTCGGCCGCTAGCGGGGTTTAAAACTTGCCCCGCTAGCGGCCGAATAATGCCGCAAGAACGATGGTATAGCAGCACTAAAAATAGCGGCGCTATACCACCAGCGCATCCAGCGCTTCAGTGTGAAAGCGGCCTTAATGAATTTCAACTAAATTCTTTACTATTCATTACTATTTCATTTGGAGATTCGGATACATCCGAATCTCAGAATAACCAAAAAATTGTCCGAATTTGTATTCCAACCAAAGCGAATTGCACATGTCTAATCATTATGTGTTTGGATTTAAAGGGAGGAGGTGGCAACCCTAACCATAATGCCTGACCCAACTGCCACTTTTCCAACTACCGGCCAGCTCATATCCAATAGTACACTAAAAGAGATGCTGATATCCTTGTGGGCCTCCATACAGTGAAATGTCCTGTCCAGTCTACAGCAGCATAAATTAGAGGTGTGTGAGCTGGGCAACAGAATCAGCCACATAGAGAACAAAATGACTGAGTTTCCTACCTCCTTTAACACACTGATAGATTTGACTACTTAACAGTAGGGATAAGCCGAACACCCCGCAGTTCCGTTCGCAGCAGAACATGCGAATAGTCGAAAAATTTGTGCGAAGACGTCTATGGGATGCGAACGTGAAAAATCTAAAGTGATAATTTTAAAGGTTAATATGCAAGTTATTGCCATAAAAAGTGTTTGGGGACCCGGGTCCTGCCCCTACCAATGCAAAAAAAAGTTTTAAAAACTGCATTTTTTTCGGTAGCAGTGATTTTAATAATGCTTAAAGTGAAAAAATAAAAGTGAAATATTCATTTAAATATCGTACCTGGGGGGTGTCTATAGTATGCCTGTAAAGTGGCGCATTTTTCCCGTGTTTAGAACTGTCCCGCAGAAAAATTACATTTCTAATGGAAAAAGATTTTACTTAAAACTGCCCGCGGCTGTAATGTATTGTCGGATCCCAGGAATATAGATAAAAATCATTGAAAAAATGGCATGCCCACCCAGTCCATTACCAGGCCCTTTGGGTCTGGTATGAATATTAGGAGAACCCCGCGCCAAAAATACCAAAATAAAATGGCGTGGATGCCCCCCCCCCCGAAAATCCATACCAGGCTCTTGAGGTCTGGTACAGATATTAAGGGGAACCCCCACACCAAAATAAAAAAAAAATGGCATGGGGGTCCCCCAGGCACTATATACTCTGAACAGCAGTATATATATTATACGGCCTGTCCTATATACTTTGCAGTAAATTGGGCCTTAGGTGTTGGTGGTACCAGAAAACTGTAACCCCTCACAGTTACTCTTGGTGAGCGCAGGAACCGGCCCTGCTGTGAAATATTATATCAAAAATTGTAATTACATGTCCCTGTTAAACAGGGGCAGAAAAATTGGGCCTTGGGTGATGGTTCCCTAAACCAAAAATATTGTTGGAAGCTAGCATCATCAAGATTGGAGGAGGAATAGGATAGTCAGCATAGGCAGTCTTCAAGGGATCCCAGATCCATAGCAAATTCAATCAGTTACATCAGCATCAGGTGCTTGATAGCTGCTGATCCAAGACAGGTTCACATTCATAAAGATGAATCAATCAACAGAGTCTGTGGACAGGTGCACTCTTTGATCCATTACAAACCCTCCAGCAGCACAGAATGTGCATTCAGAAAGCACGCTGGATGCAGGACAGGCCAGTAGCTCAATTGTAAATTGAGCGAGTTCTGGCCAGTGGTCCATCTTCAAGACCCAGTAACCCAGTAGATGCTCTGTTGGAAAGGTCTCAAAGTCTGATCTTGCCCCTAGATATTCCTGCACCATATAATGCAGACGCTGGCGATGGTTGCTTGAACGGATCAGACCTTGACGCGGAGGACTGAAAAATTGTCTAAAGGCATCGGTCAGCCGGCCAGATTCTCCACCGCTCTTCCTCTGACTGAACAAAGCCTCAGCAATACGTTATCCAGCACCAGGAAATGGTAACCTCCGAGGGTCTGAAAATGCGTTACACAAATCTTTCTTCAAGGCCTCCTGAAGATTAGGGATGAGCCGTACACCCCCCAGTTCGGTTCACGGCAGAACATGCGAACAGGCAAAAAGTTTGTTTGAACACGCCGTTAACCACTTAACGACCGCTCACTGTATATATACGTCGGCAGAATGGCACCGACAGGCACAATCACGTAGAGTGTACGTGATTGCCTTTGTATAGTTGGGGGGTCCAATCGGACCCCTCTCCTATACAGTGAGCGGTGGCTAAGTGTCCGGGAGCGTTCCGGGATGAGGGGGCAGCCATTCGTTTCCGGCCACCCCCTCGCGATCGCTCCCGGCGAATGGAAATGCCCCCTCTGTCTGTGTCAGGCAGAGGAAGCAGGAGGAAGTGATGTCATCTCTGGTGCGGCGCTCACATATACCGAGCGCCGTACAAGAGAAGATATCAGGTCAGTGCACACAACACTACACTGACACCAGGACACATAGGGACATAAATCGCCCCCCCAGGCCCCCCAGATCACCCCCCAGATCACCCCCCAGATCACCCCCCCAGCCCCCAGTCACAGTGTCACTGATTGCAGTGACCATTTATTTAGTGATCACTGCAATCAGTGACATTTGTGACTGTAAAAGTGTCAGTACATTCAGTTTTAGGTCCAGTGTAGCCCCCTAACCCCCCTAATAAAGGTTTAACCCCCTGATCACCCCCCAGATAACCCTTTCACCCCCTATCACCACTGTCGCTAAGCGATCAATTTTCTGATCGCTGTCTTAGCGTCAGTGATGCCGATCGGCAGCCAGTAATTTTTTTTAGGTTCGCCGCATGTTTTTATAGCGTCAGGTACCCCAATATATTATCTAATAAAGGTTTAACCCCCTTGATCGCCCCCCAGGTAACCCTTTCACCCCCTATCACCACTGTCGCTAAGCGACCGTTTTTCTAAACACTGTCTTAGTGTCGGTGATGCAGATCGGTAGCCGGTAATTTTTTTTAGGTTCGCCGCAGGTTTTTATAGCGTCAGGTACCCCAATATATTATCTAATAAAGGTTTAACCCCCTTGATCGCCCCCCAGGTAACCCTTTCACCCCCTATCACCACTGTCGCTAAGCAATCGTTTTTCTAAACGCTGTCTTAGTGTCGGTGATGCAGATCGGTAGCTGGTAATTTTTTTTAGGTTCGCCGCATGTTTTTATAGCGTCAGGTACCCCAATATATTATCTAATAAAGGTTTAACCCCCTTGATCGCCCCCCAGGTAACCCTTTCACCCCCTATCACCACTGTCGCTAAGCAATCGTTTTTCTAAACGCTGTCTTAGTGTCGGTGATGCAGATCGGTAGCTGGTAATTTTTTTTAGGTTCGCCGCAGGTTTTTATAGCGTCAGGTACCCCAATATATTATCTAATAAAGGTTTAACCCCCTTGATCGCCCCCCAGGTAACCCTTTCACCCCCTATCACCACTGTCGCTAAGCGATCGTTTTTCTGATCGCTGTCTTAGTGTCGGTGATGCAGATCGGTAGCCAGTAATTTTTTTTAGGTTCGCCGCAGGTTTTTATAGCGTCAGGTACCCCCATATATTATCTAATAAAGGTTTTAACCCCCTGATTTCCCCTAGTTAACCCTTTCACCAGTGATCACCATATAAGTGTTACAGGTGACGCTGGTTAGTTAGTTTGCTTTTTATAGTGTCAGGGCACCCGCCGTATATAACCCAATAAAGGTTTAACCCCCTGATCGCCCGGCGGGTGATATCAATTAGGTTTTAGCATCAGAGAGGGTCTGAGTCACACCCCAGGCAGCGTCAGGTTAGTGCCAGTAACGCTAACACCCACGCGTAAAGCATACACCCCCCTTAGTGGTATAGTATCTGAACAGATCAATATCTGATCTGATCAGATCTATACTAGCGTCCCCAGCAGTTTAGGGTTCCCAAAAACGCAGTGTTAGCGGGATCAGCCCAGATACCTGCTGGCACCTGCGTTTTGCCCCTCCGTCCAGCCCAGGCCACCCAAGTGCAGTATCGATCGATCACTGTCACTTACAAAACACAACACACATAACTGCAGCGTTCGCAGAGACAGGCCTGATCCCTGCGACTCCAGTGCTGTAGGAGGTGATTTCACCACCACAGTAAAAAAAAAGAGCATATATGCCGAAGCATTGGGGCAGCAGGGGCGGAGGAGCGATTTTGCTCCTAATGCCGCGTACATACGGTCGAAATTCCGACGGAGGCTTGCCCGTGGAAAAGTCTGACCATGTGTACGCGGCATAACTTTTTTGCGGGAGGATGCCCCCATGCTTCGGCATATATGCCCATCATTAGAAGTGGGTGGATGAAGGGCGGTATTCTAATGGTGGGCATACCCACCGATCAATCTCTTTTTTTGTTCAGCCAACTGGCTGCATGAAAAAAAAAGATTACAATACATGTCCAACAAGGACCAGCAACGTACTGGTATGTTGCTGGACTTTGAATGTTTATACCAGAATGATGCCTGCGGGTTTAGGTATCATCTTGGTATCATTCTTTTCAGCCTGCGGCCGGCTTTCATATAAAAGCAATCCTAGCGGCTAATTAGCCTCTGGACTGCTTTTACAAGCAGTGGGAGGGAATGCCCCCCCCCCCGGATATGAAAAGCGCCATTGGGAAATTGGGAAAGCATTTTATCACACCGATCTTGGTGTGGTCAGATGCTTTGAGGGCAGAGGAAAAATCTAGGGTCTAGTAGACCCCAGTTTTTTCAAAAAAAGAGTACCTGTCACTACCTATTGCTATCATAGGGGATATTTACATTCCCTGAGATAACAATAAAAATGATTAAAAAAAAATACTTGGAAGGAACAATTTAAAAATAAAATAAAAAAGCAAAATTAATAATAAAAAAAAAAGAAAAAAAAAGCACCCCTGTCCTGCCCTGCTCTTGCCCAATGGCGAACGCAAGCGTCGGTCTGGCGTCATATGTAAACAGCAATTGCACCATGCATGTGAGGTATCACCGCGAAGGTCAGATCGAGGGCAGTCATTTTAGCAGTAGACCTCCTCTGTAAATCTACTGGGGTAACCTGTAAAGGCTTTTAAAGGCTTTTAAAAATGTATGTAGTTTGTCGCCAATGCGCGTTTGTGCGAAATTTTAAAGCATGTCGTGTTTGGTATCTATGTACTCGGCCTAAGATCATCTTTTTTATTTCATCAAACATTTGGGCAATATAGTGTGTTTTAGTGCATTAAAATTAAAAAAAGTGTATTTTTTAACCCAAAAAATGCGTTTGAAAAATCGCTGCGCAAATACTGTGTAGAGAAAAAAATGCAAAAAAAAAATATGTTTTCATGTAAACAAAAAGTGTCAGAAAGGGCTTTGTCTTCAAGTGGTTAGAAGAGTGGATGTAAGCTTCCTAATGTTGTGTATAAAATGCCAGAACAGTTCAAAACCCCCCCAAATGACCCCATTTTGGAAAGTAGACACCCCAAGCTATATACTGAGAGGCATGTCGAGTCCATGGAATATTTTATATGTTGACACAAGTTGCGGAAAAACGACAATTTTTTTTTTTTTTTTTGCACAAAGTTGTCACTAAATGATATATTGCTCAAACATGCCATGGGCATATGTGGAATTACACCCCAAAATACATTCTGTTGCTTCTCCTGAGTACGGGGATACCACATGTGTGAGACTTTTTGGGAGCCTAGCCGCGTACGGGACCCCAAAAACCAAGCACCGCCTTCAGGCTTTCTAAGGGTGTAAATTTTTGATTTCACTTCTCACTGCCTATCACAGTTTCGGAGGCCATGGAATGCCCAGATGGCACAAAACCCCCCCAAATGACCCCATTTTGGAAAGTAGACACCCCAAGCTATTTGCTGAGAGGTATTGTGAGTATTTTGCAGATCTCGCTTTTTGTCACAAAGTTTTGAAAATTGAAAAAAAAAATATATATATATATATATATTTTCTTTCTTCATTTTCAAAAACAAATGAGAGCTGTAAAATACTCGCTATGCCTCTCAGCAAATAGCTTGGGGTGTCTACTTTCCAAAATGGGGTCATTTGGGGGGGTTTTGTGCTATTTTGGCATTTTATGGCCTTCGAAACTGTGATAGGTAGTGAGGAGTGAAATCAAAAATTTGTGCCTAGAAATCCTAAAGGCGGTGCTTGGTTTTCGGGGTCCCGTACGCGGCTAGGCTCCTAAAAAGTCCCACACATGTGGTATCCCCGTACTCAGGAGAAGCAGAAAATTTTATTTTGGGGTGTAATTCCACATATAACCATGGCATGTGTGAGCAATATATCATTTAGTGACAACTTTTTGTAATTTTTTTTTTGTCATTATTCAATCACTTGGGACAAAAAAATATATATATTCAATGGGCTCAACAGGCCTCTCAGCAATTTCCTTGGGGTGTCTACTTTCTAAAATAGGGTCATTTGGGGGGGTTTGTGCTATTTTGGCATTTTATGGCCTTCGAAACTGTGATAGGTAGTGAGGAGTGAAATCAAAAATTTGCGCCCTTAGAAATCCTGAAGGCGGGGCTTGGTTTCCGGGGTCCCGTACGCGGCTAGGCTCCCAAAAAGTCCCACACATGTGGTATCCCCGTACTCAGGAGAAGCAGCAAAATGTATTTTGGGGTGTAATTCCACATATAACCATGGCATGTGTGAGCAATATATCATTTAGTGACAACTTTTTGTAATTTTTTTTTTTTTATTTTTTTTTAGTCATTATTCAATCACTTAAGACAAAAAAAAAAATTCAATGGGCTCAACATGCCTCTCAGCAATTTCCTTGGGGTGTCTACTTTCCAAAATGGGGTCATTTGGGGGGGTTTTGTACTGCCCTGTCATTTTAGCACCTCAAGAAATGAGATAGGGGGGCGTGTCCTGACCATGGAGGAGTGAGGACGCGTGTCTCTGCAGCTCCGTCCCGCCGCCGCACTTGCCATAAGCTACGAGGGAGACACTCACCCCAGCTGACACCTAACATGTCCCAGCGGAACCGGGCGTCCTCACAGCCACCACGCTACGATCGGACCAGACAGGGGCAGCTGGAGTCTTTCTTCCCCGGGACCCGTGGGCAGAGCCGCGAGGCTTCAAAGATGGCGCCGGTCGCGAAGGCCCAGAAAGCACCCAAGGCCTCGCAGAGCTCCGACGCACGATCGCATCAGCCTTCAGGCTCCCCCATACCATCCCCAGGGTCGGTGAGTGACTCGCCCCCCTCCATCTCTCCTGGCTCTCCATCAACCCTGGCCAGAGACTCTGGAGCCCCAGACCCGCTGGCTGATGCAGACCTCAGGCGCCATATTTGGTCTCTCCCCACCAGAGATGACCTGGAGCGCTTCGCAGACAGGGTAGAGAAGGCCCTCAAGGAGGACATTGCTCAACTTAAAGCTGATACCTTGCACCTGGGGGGTAGAGTGGAGGCCCTAGAGCAAAGATTGGAGGACACCATCCCAGTGATTTCCATGCTCCAGGATAAGTGCACTACGCAAGATCACCAGATTGAGGCCCTGCTCTGTCAGTTAGATGATATGGAGAACCGCAGTCGCAGGGCCAACATCAGAATAAGAGGAATGCCTGAAGCGACAACAACTAGAGACATTATCCCTAGCTTGGAGGGCATATTTAAGGAAATATTGGGACTGCCTGCTACTGACTCTGTGGAAATAGATCGTGCGCACAGGGCCCTTAAGCCCCCATCCCAAGACGTGAATAACCCACGGGACATCATATGTAAGCTACATAAATACACGCTTAAAGACCGCATTATGCAAAAAATGCGCGGCAAGCCCTACTTTGACTTTGATGGCGCACATTTAACCTTCTATCAAGATATTTCCAGGCGCACTCTCATGCAACGACGATCACTTCGCCCCCTCCTAGTAGCTATACACGAAGCAGGCTTGCAGTACCGCTGGGGCTTTCCCTTCTACCTCCAAGTCACCAAAGCTGGCAAGACGGTGACCCTCCGCACCAAAGATGACCTGCCAAACTTCCTGGCCTCTCTTGAATTAGACCCTGTGGACTTCCCAGACTGGCGGGGAACATCCAACCACCTAGACCCTAAGCCACAATCAACTCAACCGTGGCTGCCAGCTGGGCGCAAGAACCGCAGACGAGACCGCAGACGACGTCCCTCCGATTCTTCACCAGGCCCGGCCCCGAGAGACTGATGGCAAAATTAGCCCATGCCGGTGCACGGGCCCCACCTTTGAAAGATTCCCCCTCGAAGGCTGTGCCTTGGACTCCCCTATGCTGCTGAAGATGGACCTTGTTTGCTCGCACTTATTTTGGCAACTAACTCAATCTCTCTTTTTGCCCAGCCGCCTGATTGAGCTGGTTGGGATCTCATAAGCTTAAGTGGCACCCCGACCACTCGCGACAGACTTAGTAGAGCCCGCACCCCATGGGGACCGAGTATGGGTGACCCCTTTCTTACTCCCCCTATACCGCACATAGTTAGATGCGGTGGACGGAGACAGTGACCCCTCACCTTCCCCCCTATGTTGGTTCACGTACCCCGAGTAGGCCGCCCTCTTTCTGGGTACAGATCCCCATTGGGATCACGGGTCCGTGGTCGGGGACTCCCCCCCCCTATAGGGGGCGGGGTCTCGAACACGACCCTCAGATGTTTTACATGTTAAAATGGCTTCGGCCAGTTTGTCTTGCTCAATATGTTTTTGATACTGCTCTCATATGTTTTTTCTTTTCTTTTTTGTTGTTTTGTCCTATCACTTTCTCCCTCCCTTTCCTTCCTCTCTCTTTTCCCTCTCTCAGGAGTGTTCCACTGCATTGCCACCCGCGCCGAGCACACCACCGACTTTGGCACCTCGACCATTCCCAGACCTCCCCATGGCTACTTTAAAGGTAAGCTCATATAATGTTAGAGGCCTCTGTTCCCCTCACAAACGCAGCAAATTATGGTGGGAACTAAAACGGCTCAAGGCACAGGTAGTTTTCCTTCAAGAGACCCACTTCACGCCCCAATCACTTCCTAAGCTGCCCACTCACCTCTTTAATCAGTGGTTTCTCAGTAACTCCCCTGTCTCCAAGTCTAGAGGGACGGCCATAGCAATCCACAAGTCCTGCCCTTTCCAGCCCACGGGTAATAAAATCGACCCTTTGGGTAGGTATGTCTTCCTGAAGGGTAGTATAGCAGGACAAACCTACACGTTTGCAACCATCTATGCCCCTAACACCGCCCAACTTTCCTTCATTGACTCGACCTTGGAGCAACTGGCCGACTTCCGAGAAGGCCTCTTGATCCTCGGGGGAGACTTTAACGTCAGCCCAGACCCCCTGCTTGACACGTCTCACGCAAAACCCTCACACCCCTATGCGTTCCTCAAACATTTTCGCAAGACCCTCCAATCCCACCTCTTGGTGGATAGTTGGCGGGTATTGCATCCCTCAGATCGAGACTTCAGCTACTACTCCAAGGTACACAATGTTTACACGCGCATAGACCATATATATGTAGACCGTACCACCTTGGAGCTCTTGCAGTCTGCGTCCATTGGCAACATCACTATCTCTGACCATGCCCCAGTCACAATTGCCTTCACCATGCCATCAGGTACTTATAGAACCTGGACGTGGAGGCTGAATGAAAATTTGCTAGATGATGTAGTGGTGGTGGAGGAGGTAAATGACACCTTAACCCACTACTTTAAAGAAAACTCCACTGTTGATGTCAGCGAGGGTGTAGTATGGGAGGCTCATAAAGCTGTGGTCAGGGGAATATTGATCTCCCAGGGCTCCAGACTAAAGCGAGACCGCCAGGCAGACTTCCAGAGGGTGCACACAGCCCTTCAGAAAGCTGAACTCCAACACAAGGCAAATGGAGACCCCAAAGCACTACAGGCTCTCACTGAGCTACGGGAACTGTTCCTACGTCTTTTAGACCGCCAAACTCGTAAACAGTTTAGATTTATGTCACATAAATTTTACGAGCACGGAAATAAATGTGGTCGTATGCTCGCACGGGCACTCAGGAAAAAACATGCGCAGGCATACATACACAAACTACGCTCCTCTCCCGGGGATTTGACGGTACAGTCCTCTAAAATCGCCGCAGGGTTCCGAGAATACTACGCCAAACTATACAATTTGGAATCCGAGCTCCCACCTGAAGCACGAGATACCAGACAAACGGCGGTCCAGGCCTACTTGGCGGCGGCTGGTACCCCCCCCCTCACGGAAGACCAACGCGCTGCTTTGGAGCTCCCGATCACCCCAACTGAACTGGGTGCGACGGTGGAGTCCTTGCCCAATGGGAAGAGCCCCGGCCCGGATGGGCTCACTAAAAGGTACTACAAGGCCTTCTTTTCTCACCTAGCGGCACCTATGTGCAAATATTTCAACTCCGTGGCGGGGGGTACTGCCATCCCCCCGGGGGCTCTACTAGCCCACATTACAGTGATCCCAAAGGAGGGCAAGGACCCCACTATCCCCCAAAGCTATCGCCCCATTTCACTTCTTAATGTGGACATAAAACTCCTGGCAAAAATTTTGGCCAATAGACTTAAACACCTCATGCCTGAGCTAGTCCATCCCGACCAAACAGGTTTCATTGTAGGCAGGGAGGCTAGGGACAACTCCCTTAGAGCAATCCAACTTATTCACTGGGCCCGTACCCGCCCGGATCCCCAGCCATACATAATACTATCAACTGACGCGGAAAAGGCTTTCGACCGGGTCGATTGGTCCTATTTGAAAGCGGTACTTGAGTCCATAGGACTGGGGCCGCGAATACTGACATCAATCATGGCTCTATACTCTACACCTTGCGCGCAGGTTAAAGTGAACGGGACCCTCTCATCCAGCTTCCCCATCGGGAACGGCACGAGGCAGGGGTGCCCCCTCTCACCCCTTTTATTCGCCCTAGCGCTGGAGCCTCTGCTTCGCGCCGTGCGGGCCAGTAAGGACATCAAGGGTCTAAAAGTGGGCAACACGGAACATAAGCTTTCGGCATACGCCGATGATGTCTTATTCCACCTCTCGGACCCCCTGATCTCTTTGCCTAACCTGATGAAGGAACTTAAGCAATTTGGCTCACTCTCAAACTTTAAAATAAACTATACAAAGTCTGAACTCCTGCCCATCCATCTGCCCCCCCTCTTAACTAAGAGCCTCCGGTCTGCCTTTCCCTTTACCTGGGCTGAATCATCTCTACGATATTTGGGAGTGCAACTCACGGACCGCTTCAACACCTTGTATATGGCCAACTATCCCCCGCTGCTTACTGCGGTCCAGAGAGACCTCTCACAATGGACGCAGACTGCCTTCACATGGTTGGGACGAGTAAACATCATAAAAATGAATATACTGCCACGTGTACTCTTCTACTTACAAATGCTACCGATACCTCTACCTAGGCTCTTCTTTGACCGATTGTCCAGCATGCTGTCCGCGTTCGTATGGAACGCACGGAAACCTAGAATAGCCCTAAGGGTGCTGAGGCGCCAAAAACGGGAGGGCGGCCTGGGGATCCCCGATGTCAGACGCTACTACAGGGCCATAGCCCTCCAGAGAATACTAAACTGGCGTTTCCATACCCACTCAAAACTATGGGTTTCCCTGGAGAAATGCTTGGCGGGCAGGAATTTATCCTATGCACCATGGCTACCCCGGGAATATAGGGGGCTATCGGTAACGACCTCCCCACTGACAGCCCAGGTGCTCTCAGTCTGGGACCGGACCAATTCGGTTTTGAAAATTGCCCCCCCTATGTCCCCGCTGGCCCCACTGGGTGGGTTCCTGTGGTTCCCCCCAGGTGAACAGATGGCCTTTTTTGGGCCCTGGGTGGATGATGGAAACGCCAGCTGCGGCAAGCTCATGAAAGATGGTAAGCTCCTGAGCTTTAGCGCCCTGCAGGCCAGACACCAGGGCTCCCGTATGAACTTTTGGAGGTATAGGCAGTTACACCACTTCTTTGAGAAACATGGCCACTCAATTAGGGACCCAACCTCCCTCACCCCGTTCGAGCACCTCTTCGTTAATGAGGAACCTATCCCCCACATGGTGTCGGAACTATACCGACTTCTTGGCTCTGCTGCCCATCAACCTAAACCTGCTTTTATTCGAAGCTGGGAAAGAGACTTAGGACAGGAATTCACTGACTCACAGTTGACTCACCTGTACGACCTTACTCACTCGTCCTCCATAGACTCAAAAGCTCAAGAAACAAACTATAAGATATTGTCCCGCTGGTATCGGGTACCAGCGGATATGGCACGCATATATCCTTCTGGATCGGAGCTTTGCTGGCGTGGCTGCGGGCACAGGGGTACGCTTATCCACATATGGTGGGAATGTCCCCTAATCAGGCCCTTTTGGGAAGACATCAAGGACCAAATAATGAGCATAACGGGGATTGATGTTCCCCTCTCTCCGACGCACTTCCTCTTGCATGTCCCTCCGATCCCACTCAGTCAATATAGGAAGAGCGTACTGCCCCACTTATTAAATGCGGCTAGACGCCTGCTCCCAACTTTTTGGAAGCAGCCCAGAGTCCC
This sequence comes from Rana muscosa, assembly GCA_029206835.1. Lineage (NCBI taxonomy): Eukaryota > Metazoa > Chordata > Amphibia > Anura > Ranidae > Rana > Rana muscosa. The sequence goes on along the minus strand of CM055116.1, from coordinate 1,297,204,635 downwards.
TACCCGGGAGGAGTGGATCGGTGGGGTAAATGCAGTCCGAGAGGCTGAAGACTGGATAGCGACCTGTAGGGACTCCCGAGACCGGTTTGCCGGTATCTGGACACCCTGGACCGATTACGTCACAGATCCTGGATACGTGCCATCTAGCCTAGACATAGCTTTATTGGAACTGGCAGAACCTTCTCTTAAAAACCGCAGGCTGTCGAGAGCTTAGAAGACTGAGAGCTACCCTCTGACATAGTGAGACTAATGGAGTTTACCTGGTTTGATGGCTACGCTTGAGGGTGTGCTCGGTGCGGCCTGGAATGAGGCCTCCTACAGAAAGACAGGTACGCTCGGATCACTCCTTCCTTTCCTCCTTTCCTTTCCTTGTCCTTTTCCTTCCCCTCTTTCCCCCCCCCCCTTTTTTTTTTTTTTTTTTTCTCTTCCTATATATGTTTTGCAATGGTATGCATTTATGCCAGTTAAAGAAATGTCTGTTATGCTGGCGGGTGTTGTAATTACCATGAGCCTCCGCGCTCGCGGGATGGGCCCCCCTTTACAGGGGGCACAGGGTGTCCCGCCAGAGCGTGCACCGTAGCAAATCGGTGCCCCACGCTGCGTGCGGGGAGCGGGGAGAGGTCAGATGGAGGCTATTGAGCCCCCCTCCCCCCGCCCCGGCCGCGGGTCGGGGGACCATGTCTTAATTATAGTCACATGGACAACACCCCCGGCTTGTTATCAGTGGTGGGACGGTAATATGTGAGGCCCCCACATTCCATGTGCCCTCCACGCCTACCACAGTTGTGCACCCACTGTTCCTATGGTGGCACCCTTACTCTACTAACTAGTGTGGCCCATCGGCCGCCCCACATAAGGCATACAAGATACTGCTATTATTGATGTACTCTATTTCTTTGTTCAACTTGTTTATATGCTGGTTATGCACACCAGACGGGTCTGTGCTTTTCCTATTTTATTTTACTTATTATTTTTGATTTTTTTTTTTTTTTTTAAGCAAACTGTTGGACTTGTCTGGTTGTATATTTTTCTTTTATAAAATAAAGATTATATTAAAAAAACGAAATGAGATAGGCAGTCATAAATTTAAAGCTGTGTAAATTTCAGAAAATGTACCCTAGTTTGTAAACGCTATAACTTTTGCGCAAACCAATAAATATACGCTTATTGACATTTTTTTTACTAAAAACATGTGGCTGAATACATTTTGGCCTAAATGTATGACTACAATTGAGTTTATTCGATTTTTCTTATAACAAAAAGTAGAAAATATCACTTTTTTTCAAAATTTTCGGTCTTTTTCCATTTATATCGCAAAAAATTAAAATCGCAGAGGCAATCAAATACCATTAAAAGAAAGCTCTATTTGTGGGAAGAAAAGGACGCAAATTTAGTTTGGGTACAACATTGCATGTCCGCACAATTTACAGTTAAAGCAGCGCAGTGCAAAATTCTGAATTCACCTCTGGTCCTCTAGCTACCAAATGGTCCGGGGCTTAAGTGGTTAAAGTGGTTGTAAACCCAGAATTTTTTTTAAAAAATAAATAAAAACCTGCAAGACAAAAGGCATAATGAGCTAGTATGACTAGCATACTAGCTCAATATGAATTACTTACCTTAGATCGGAGCCCCCGCAGCGACCGCAGCGACCCTCGTTCCTCTCCTCCACCATGATACCCGGAGTGACTTCTGGGTATCGCCGCTCCGGCGCTGTGACTGGCCGGAGCGGCGATGACGTCACTCCCACGCATGCACGCGGAACCGGCACGATCCACGCTCAATGCGCGCATTCCTGGCAATTTCCCATTGAAGGCTCGATTTTCTGCAAATATCTCCTTAACCATGTAGGTTAAGTAGATATTGCAAGCACCTACAGGTAAGCCTTAAGCCCTGTACACACGATCAGATATCCTATGGATTTTCGTCCGATGGATTCTTTTCATCTGACAAATCGATCGTGTATGGGACCCATCGGTCTTTTTTCCATCGGTTTTTAAAAATAGAACATGTTTTAAATTTTTCCGATTGATAAAAAACTGATCAAAAACTCCGATCGTCTATGGGCAAGTCCATCGGATCAAAAACCCACGCATGCTCAGAATCAAGTCGACGCATGCTCAGAAGCATTAAACTTAATTTTTCTCGGTTCATCGGAGTGTTTTACGTCACCCTGTTTGGAACGGTCGGTTTTTTGACTGATGGTGTGTGGGCAAGACTGATGGAAAACAGTTTCATCGGATATCCTATGGACAAATCCATCGGACGAAAATCCATAGGAAATCTGATCGTGTGTACAGGGCTTTAATGTAGGCTTACCTGTAGGTGCAAATAGTGTATATGAGGGTTTACAACCACTTTAAAGTCTATGGGACACGAACGTGAAAAATCAAAAGTGCTAATTATAACGGCTTGTATGTAAGTTATTTCCATAAAAAGTGTTTGGGGACCCGGGTCCTTCCCCAGGGGACATGTATCAATGCAAAAAAAAGTTTTAAATACTGGAGTTTTTTCGGGAGCAGTGATTTTAATGCTTAAAGTGAAACAATAAAAATAAAATATTCCTTTAAATATTGTGCCTGGGGGTTGTCTATAGTATGCCTGTAAAGTGGCGCTTGTTTCCCATGTTTAACAATACCACAGCAAAATTACACTTCTAACGGAAAAAGATCCCAGCAATATAGATGAAAATCATTGAGAAAAACGGCATGGGTTCCCCCCCCCCAGTCCATTACCAGGCCCTTTAGGTCTGGTATGGATATAAGGGGAAACCCATTTTTTTTTAAATGGCGTGGGGGTCCCCCAGGCCTCCAGGCACTATATACTCTGAACAGCAGTATATATACTATACGGCATTCCCTATATACTCTGCAGAAAATTGGGCCTTAGGTGTTTGTGGTGCCAGAAAACTGTAAGCCCTCACAGTTACTCTTGGTGAGCGCAGGAACCGGCCCTGCTGTGAAATATTCTATCAAGAATTGTAATTACATACCCCTGTTAAACAGGGGCAGACAAATTGGGCCTTGGGCAGTGGTAGTGGTGCCCTAAACCAAAAATATTGTTAGAAGACAGTCTTCAAGGGATCCCACATCCATAGAAAATTCAATCAGTTACATCAGCATCAGGTGCTTGATAGTTGCTGATCCAAGAATGATTCATTTGTATGAATGTGAGCCTATCAACGGAGTCTGTGGACAGGCGCACTCTATGATCCGCTACAAACCCTCCAGCAGCACTGAATGTGCGTTCCGAAAGAACGCTGAATGCAGGACAGGCCAGTAGCTCAATTGCATATTAAGCAAGTTCTGGCCAGTGGTCCATCCTCAAGACCCAGTAACCCAGTGGATGATCTGTTGGAAAGGTCTCCAAGTCTGCATTTGCCCCTAGATATCCCTGCACCATGTAATGCAGACGCTGGTGATGGTTGCTTGAACCGATCAGACCTTGGCAATGAGGACTGAAAAATTGTCTAAAGTCATCGGTCAGCTGGCCACCTTCTCCACCGCTCTTCCTTTGACTGAACAAAGCCTCAGCAACACATTGTCCAGCACCAGGAATTTGTAACCTCCCAGGGTCTGGAAATGCATTGCACAAACCTTTCCTCAAGGCCTCCTGAAGATGTTTCATCCTCTGCTCCCTCTGCGAAGGCAGGATGAGTTCTGCAACCTTACCCTTGTAACGTGGATCAAGAAGGGTTGCCAGCCAGTAATGATCCCTCTCCTTGATACCACAAATCCGAGGGTCCTTTTGCAGGCTTTGCAGAATCAGGGAGGCCATGCAGCGTAAGTTTGCAGAGGCACTAGTTTCTGAGTCCTTTGGGTCACTAAGGATCACATGATCCGTAACAACCTCTGTCCAGCCACGTACAACTCCTTGGGTTTCTGGGGACTGAAAACCATCCCTTGAAGACTGCTGCTGAGTGTTATCCTCCACGTCCATGCTGACACAATCCTCCTCCTCTACTTCCTGTGTGTTTGGCAGGCCTGCAGGAATACTATCTGGATAAAAGGGACCTTGAGAGGTATGGAAGTCCTACTCTTCCTCCCGCTGTTCTACCTCAAGTTCGCTGCCCAATATTCCATGAAGCGTGTGCTCCAACAGGAAGACAAGAGGGACAGTATCACTGATGCATGCATTGTCACTGCTCACTAGTGATGAGCCGAACACCCCCGGGTTCGGTTCGCACCAGAACCCGCGAACGGACCGAAAGTTCGTACGAACATTAGAACCCTATTAAATACAATGGATGCGAACGTTCGGATTCTAAAGTGCTAATTATAACAACTATTATGCATGTTATTGTCCTAAAAAGGGTTTGGGAACCCGGGTTCTGCACCAGGGGACATGTATCAATGCAAAAAGAAGTTTTAAAAACGGTCGTTTTTCGGGAGCAGTCATTTTAATGATGCATAAAGTGAAAAAAAAAAAGTCAAATATTCCTTTAAATATCGTACCTGGGGGGTGTCTAAAGTATGCCTGTGAAGTGCCACGTGTTTCCCGTGTTTAGAACTGTCCCTGCACAAAATGACACTTCTAAAGGAAAAAAAAGCCATTTAAAACTGCTTGCGGCTTTAATGTAATGTCTGGTCCCGGTAATATGGATGAAAATCTTTAAGAAAAATGGCATAGCTACCCCATGACCCCCCCCCTACCCCAGCCCATTACCAGCCCCTTTGGGTCTTGTATGGATATTAAGGGGAACCCCGCACATAAAATAAAAAAAGCCCTATATACTCTGAACAGCCGTATACAGGCGGTGCATACAAGACAGGGACTGTAGGTTTGTTCTTATGTAGAATCTGTTTGTAATTTTGAACAGGTACATTGTTGAAGTGTAGCTCCAGCCCAAAAATCTATTTTTAAACTTTTTGGAAAACATAGGTAAGGGTTATCACCCCTGTAACATTTGTTTTGCTGTCTGTGCCCCTGTTCAGAACATTTCACCTCACTTTCCGTCCCAATGTCAACTGTTTTTGAAATGTGGTGTTTTTCTTGAAACAAGGATTGCTGATAAAGCATCAGTACAGAGGAGACACCTTTCTCCCATATTTATTCTTACAGGAGAGAATTTTCCTTCCTAGGGGTAGATTTCCTCTCACTTCCTGTTGTCTTCTTGCGTTTGCAAGTAGGAGTCGTTTGTAAGTTGGATGTTTGAAAGTAGGGACCTGCCGTATATACTCTGCAGAAATAGGCCCCTTAGTTGTTGGTGTTGGCACAACACTGTAAGCACTCACAGTTACTCTTGGTTGGTGCTGGAACGCCCTGCTGTCAACTATTATATCAGGAATTTTAATTACATATAATTGTTGAACAGTGGTAGTAAAAATTGGGCCTTTGATGGTGGTGCTGGTGCCACAACACTGTAAGCCCTCAGAGTTACTCTTGGTGGGTGCAGGAATGGGCCCTGCTGTGAATTATTAGATCAAGAATTGTAATTACATGCCCCTTTTGAACAGGGGCTGAAAAATTGGGCCTTTCGTGGTGGTGGTGGTGGTGGTGTTGCCACAACACTGTAAGCCCTCAGAGTTACTCTTGGTGGGTGCAGGAATGGGCCCTGCTGTGAATTATTAGATCAAGAATTGTAATTACATGCCCCTTTTGAACAGGGGCTGAAAAATTGGGCCTTTCGTGGTGGTGGTGGTGGTGGTGGCGTTGCCACAACACTGTAAGCCCTCAGAGTTACTCTTGGTGGGTGCAGCAATGGGCCCTGCTGTGAATTATTAGATCAAGAATTGTAATTGCATGCCCCTGTTGAACAGGGGCTGAAAAATTGGGCCTTAGGCACTGGTGGCACAACACTACAACCCCTCACAGATACGTTACTTGGAGCACAGCAATGAGCCCTGTTGCAAAGTATTGCTTCAAAAATTGTAATGACACGCCCCTGTTAAACAGGGGCTGAAAAATTGGGCCTTAGGCACTGGTGCCACAACACTCCAACCCCTCACAGATACTGTACTTGGAGCACAGCAATGAGCCCTATGGCAAATTATTGCTAAAAAAATTGTAATTACACGCCCCTGTAAAACAGGGGCTGAAAAATTGGGCCTTAGCCACTGGTGGCGGCACCCATAAACAAAAATGATCTTCCAAGCTATCATCATCAATCGTATCATTGAGGACTCGGAGGAGGAGGATAGCCAGTCAACATAACAGCACAGGCACTCAGCATCAGCATCAGTCTTGAAGGGATGTGACATGTTAAAATCAATTAGTCTGTTATATCAGCATCAGGTGTGTGGTAGCTGGTGGTGATCCAAGACTGGTTCATCTTGATGAAAGTCAGTCGATCAACCGAGTCGGTGGACAGGCGCACCCTGTGATCCGTGACAAATCCTCCAGCAGCACTGAATGTGCGTTCCGAAAGAACGCTGGATGCAGGACAGGCCAGTAGCTCAATTGCATACTGTGCAAGCTCTGGCCAGTGATCCATCCTCAAGACCCAGTAAGCCAGAGGATTTTCGGTGGGGAAGGTGTCCAAGTCTGACCTTGCCCCTAGATATTCCTGCACCATGTTTATCAGACGCTGGCGATGGTTGCTGGAACCGATCATACTTTGGGGCTGCGGACTAAAGAATTGTCTGAACGCATCGGTCAGACGGCCACCTTCCCCACCGCTCCTTCTTTGACTGGCCGAAGCCTCAGCAACTCGTTGTCCAGGACCAGGAGTTTGTAACCTCCCAGTCTCTGGGAACGCGTTGCACAGACCTTTCTGCAAGGCCTCCCGGAGTTGTCTCATCCTCTGCTCCCTCTGCGAAGGTAACATAAGGTCCGCAACCTTACCCTTGTACCGTGGATCAAGGAGAGTGGCCAGCCAGTAATGGTCCCTCTCCTTGATCCGAAGAATACGAGGATCCTTCCGCAGACTTTGCAGGATCAGGGAGGCCATGCAGCGTAGGTTTGCTGAGGCATTCGCTCCGGAGTCCTCTGGGTCACTAAGGACGACATGATCCGCAGCCACCTCCTCCCAGCCACGTACAAGTCCACTGGTTTCTTGGGACTGTAAATCATCCCTAAAAGACTGCTGCTGATGATGCTGAGTGCCAGCCTCCACCTCCATGCTGACACAATCCTCCTCCTCCTCCTCCTCTTCCTCTTCCTGTGCGATGGGTGGGACAGAAGGAACACTGTCTGGGTAAAGGGGGCCTTGAGAGGCAAGGAAGTCCTCCTCTTCCTGCCTCTGTTCTGCCTCAAGTGCCCTGTCCATTATTCCACGCAGCGTGTGCTCCAACAGGTGGACAAGAGGTACAGTGTCACTGATGCATGCACTGTCACTGCTCACCATCCTCGTGGCCTCCTCAAATGGTGCCAGGACAGTGCATGCATCCCTGATCATGCCCCACTGGCGTGGAGAAAAAAAACCAAGCTCCCCTGACCCTGTCCTGGTGCCGTAGTCGCACAGGTACTCATTGATGGCCCTCTGCTGCGTGTGCAGCCGCTGCAGCATGGCCAACGTTGAGTTCCACCTGGTGGGCATGTCACATATAAGGCGGTTCTTGGGCAGGTTCAACTCCTTTTGCAGCTCAGCCAGGCGAGCACTGGCATTATAAGATCTGCGGAAATGCACACAGACTTTCCTGGCCTGCCTCAGGACATCCTGTAAGCCCGGGTACCTGCCCAAGAACCGCTGCACCACCAGGTTAAGGACGTGAGCCACACAGGGCACATGGGTCAGTTGTCCCTGTCGGAGGGCGGAGAGGAGGTTGGTGCCATTGTCGCAAACCACCATTCCTGGCTTAAGCTGGCGTGGCGTCAACCACCTCTCGGCCTGGCCCTGCAGAGCAGACAGGACCTCTGCCCCAGTGTGGCTTCTGTCCCCCAAACACACCAGCGCAAGCACGGCATGGCATCTTTTTGCCTGCGTACTTGCGTAGCCCCGTGAACGGCTACGGAGCACCGCTGGTTCATAGGACAAACCACAGGAAGAGGCCATGGAGGAAGAAGAAGAGGAGGGGGTGGAGGAGAGAGGTGTGTCACAACCAGTAGTAGCATTTTGGAGGCGTGGCGGTGGAACAACCTCCAACACTACTGCACCTTGTCCTGCATCCTTCCCAGCTGCCAAAAGAGTGACCCAATGGGCCGTGAAAGAAAGGTAACGTCCCTGTCCATGCCTGCTGGACCATGAGTCAGCGGTAATATGCACCTTACCGCTGACCGCCCTGTCCAGCGAGGCCAAGACATTGCCTTCCACATGCCGGTAGAGAGCCGGAATAGCCTTCCGTGAGAAAAAGTGGCGTTTGGGAACCTGCCACTGAGGAACCGCACATTGCACATACTCACGGAAGGGGGCCGAGTCTACCAACTGAAAAGGCAGCAGTTGAAGCGCTAGCAATTTAGCCAAGCTAGCATTCAACCGCTGGGCATGTGGATGGCTGGGAGTGAACTTCTTTCGACGGTCCAGCAGCTGGGGCAGGGAAATTTGCCTGCTAGAATCGGACGTCGGTGTACTGCTAGCAGAGTGGCCGCAAGTACTTGGCTGTGACACACCTAATTCTACACCTTCATTCCTCTCAGTGCATGTTTCAGAGAGGACTGAAGTTATAGTGGGGTTGGAGATCCCAGCTGATGCGGTGCAAGGAGAGGTCCGCTTTGTTCTTTGGTGTGGGTCTTTGAGGTAGGCTTGCCAATGAGCTGCATGGCAGGTCAACATATGTCTGGTCAGGCATGTGGTACCCAAGCGGCTGATGTTTTGGCCACGCGATATACGCTTGAGACATATGTTGCAAACTGCAGCTGTGCGATCTGATGCACTAGCCTCAAAAAAGGCCCACACCAAGGAACTTTTTGAATGACGGGCAGAGGCAGCGCCCTGCACAGGCGGAGCTCTGCGGTGTGATTCCGTCGGTGTACTGCCCTTACGCTGGCCACCAAAGGGCATCCTGCCTCGTTGGAGATGTGCCTCCTCCTCATCCTCCTCCTCCTCCTCTCTCCTATTAGGCACCCACGTGGAGTCAGTGACCTCATCATCCCCTCCCTCCTCATCACTGGAGCCAATCTGGCAGTATGCTGCAGCTGCTGGAACATGACTGCCAGATTGGTGTCCTTCTTGAGCATCCCCTCTGTCTGCTCTCACGCTACTGCCTTCCTGTAGCTGGGTTTCATCATCAGACCCTTCGAAACGCTGGGCATCCTCCTGGAGCATGTACCCAACACTGTGCTCAAACAGTTTGGGGGACTCCTCAGGAGGAGGACATGGTGGGTCTAGGGAAGGAGTGACTGATGATGAGTCTGACATTGATACCAGGGAAGAGGACGCTTTGGCAGCTGCTTTGCCAGTACCCTGAGCCTGGGTGAGAGAGGATGAGGAGGAGGAGGAGGAGGGCTTGGTCATCCACTCTACCAAGTCTTCGGCATGATGTGGCTCAACATGTCCAGCTGCCGAAAAGAAGGACAAGCGTGTCCCATGGCCATGTGCTGATGACAATGCACCGCGTCCACGACCAGCACTGTTGCCCCCAGACACAGAGCCTGCTTGCCCTCTTTTATTGCCTCCTGACTGTCTGCCTCTCCTTGTTTGCCTTCCAGACATTCTAATAGATGGCCTGCAGGGAGATGGGAAAAAAGCAATAAGGGCTACCTTCAGGTGTCCTTCTCTGTCCCTTTACTTAAGGATTTCTAAATATGGTTGAGGATTATTGCTTTTGCACAGAATAGCACAACGACAATTTCCCTGACTGTCCAAAAAACAAGGATTTCAAAGATGGTTGATGAGGAATGCTTTGGCACACTATAGCACAAGGAGAATTCCCCTCACTTTCCTTCTTTTTCCCTAGAAACAAGGACTGGCACAGTGAAAGAAACTGACACTCTCCCTACCTACAGTTTTCTGTCCCTAGAAAAAATGTTTTTTTAAAGCACACTATAGCACAAGGAGAATTCCCCTCACTTTCCTTCTTTGTCCCTAGAAACAAGGACTGGCACAGTGAAAGAAACTGACACTCTCCCTACCTACAGTTTTCTGTCCCTAGAAAAAATGTTTTTTTAAAGCACACTATAGCACAAGGAGAAATCCCCTCACTTTCCTTCTTTGTCCCTAGAAACAAGGACTGGCACAGTGAAAGAAACTGACACTCTCCCTACCTACAGTTTTCTGTCCCTAGAAAAAATGTTTTTTTAAAGCACACTATAGCACAAGGAGAAATCCCCTCACTTTCCTTCTTTGTCCCTAGAAACAAGGACTGGCACAGTGAAAGAAACTGACACTCTCCCTACCTACAGTTTTCTGTCCCTAGAAAAAATTTTTTTTTAAAGCACACTATAGCACAAGGAGAAATCCCCTCACTTTCCTTCTTTGTCCCTAGAAACAAGGACTGGCACAGTGAAAGAAACTGACACTCTCCCTACCTACAGTTTTCTGTCCCTAGAAAAAATGTTTTTTTAAAGCACACTATAGCACAAGGAGAATTCCCCTCACTTTCCTTCTTTGTCCCTAGAAACAAGGACTGGCACAGTGAAAGAAACTGACACTCTCCCTACCTACAGTTTTCTGTCCCTAGAAAAAATGTTTTTTTAAAGCACACTATAGCACAAGGAGAAATCCCCTCACTTTCCTTCTTTGTCCCTAGAAACAAGGACTGGCACAGTGAAAGAAACTGACACTCTCCCTACCTACAGTTTTCTGTCCCTAGAAAAAATGTTTTTTTAAAGCACACTATAGCACAAGGAGAAATCCCCTCACTTTCCTTCTTTGTCCCTAGAAACAAGGACTGGCACAGTGAAAGAAACTGACACTCTCCCTACCTACAGTTTTCTGTCCCTAGAAAAAATGTTTTTTTAAAGCACACTATAGCACAAGGAGAAATCCCCTCACTTTCCTTCTTTGTCCCTAGAAACAAGGACTGGCACAGTGAAAGAAACTGACACTCTCCCTACCTACAGTTTTCTGTCCCTAGAAAAAATGTTTTTTTAAAGCACACTATAGCACAAGGAGAAATCCCCTCACTTTCCTTCTTTGTCCCTAGAAACAAGGACTGGCACAGTGAAAGAAACTGACACTCTCCCTACCTACAGTTTTCTGTCCCTAGAAAAAATGTTTTTTTAAAGCACACTATAGCACAAGGAGAAATCCCCTCACTTTCCTTCTTTGTCCCTAGAAACAAGGACTGGCACAGTGAAAGAAACTGACACTCTCCCTACCTACAGTTTTCTGTCCCTAGAAAAAATGTTTTTTTAAAGCACACTATAGCACAAGGAGAATTCCCCTCACTTTCCTTCTTTGTCCCTAGAAACAAGGACTGGCACAGTGAAAGAAACTGACACTCTCCCTACCTACAGTTTTCTGTCCCTAGAAAAAATGTTTTTTTAAAGCACACTATAGCACAAGGAGAAATCCCCTCACTTTCCTTCTTTGTCCCTAGAAACAAGGACTGGCACAGTGAAAGAAACTGACACTCTCCCTACCTACAGTTTTCTGTCCCTAGAAAAAATGTTTTTTTAAAGCACACTATAGCACAAGGAGAAATCCCCTCACTTTCCTTCTTTGTCCCTAGAAACAAGGACTGGCACAGTGAAAGAAACTGACACTCTCCCTACCTACAGTTTTCTGTCCCTAGAAAAAATGTTTTTTTAAAGCACACTATAGCACAAGGAGAAATCCCCTCACTTTCCTTCTTTGTCCCTAGAAACAAGGACTGGCACAGTGAAAGAAACTGACACTCTCCCTACCTACAGTTTTCTGTCCCTAGAAAAAATGTTTTTTTAAAGCACACTATAGCACAAGGAGAAATCCCCTCACTTTCCTTCTTTGTCCCTAGAAACAAGGACTGGCACAGTGAAAGAAACTGACACTCTCCCTACCTACAGTTTTCTGTCCCTAGAAAAAATGTTTTTTTAAAGCACACTATAGCACAAGGAGAATTCCCCTCACTTTCCTTCTTTGTCCCTAGAAACAAGGACTGGCACAGTGAAAGAAACTGACACTCTCCCTACCTACAGTTTTCTGTCCCTAGAAAAAATGTTTTTTTAAAGCACACTATAGCACAAGGAGAAATCCCCTCACTTTCCTTCTTTGTCCCTAGAAACAAGGACTGGCACAGTGAAAGAAACTGACACTCTCCCTACCTACAGTTTTCTGTCCCTAGAAAAAAATGTTTTTTTAAAGCACACTATAGCACAAGGAGAAATCCCCTCACTTTCCTTCTTTGTCCCTAGAAACAAGGACTGGCACAGTGAAAGAAACTGACACTCTCCCTACCTACAGTTTTCTGTCCCTAGAAAAAATGTTTTTTTAAAGCACACTATAGCACAAGGAGAATTCCCCTCACTTTCCTTCTTTGTCCCTAGAAACAAGGACTGGCACAGTGAAAGAAACTGACACTCTCCCTACCTACAGTTTTCTGTCCCTAGAAAAAATGTTTTTTTAAAGCACACTATAGCACAAGGAGAAATCCCCTCACTTTCCTTCTTTGTCCCTAGAAACAAGGACTGGCACAGTGAAAGAAACTGACACTCTCCCTACCTACAGTTTTCTGTCCCTAGAAAAAATGTTTTTTTAAAGCACACTATAGCACAAGGAGAAATCCCCTCACTTTCCTTCTTTGTCCCTAGAAACAAGGACTGGCACAGTGAAAGAAACTGACACTCTCCCTACCTACAGTTTTCTGTCCCTAGAAAAAATGTTTTTTTAAAGCACACTATAGCACAAGGAGAGATCCCCTCACTTTCCTTCTTTGTCCCTAGAAACAAGGACTGGCACAGTGAAAGAAACTGACACTCTCCCTACCTACAGTTTTCTGTCCCTAGAAAAAATGTTTTTTTTAAAGCACACTATAGCACAAGGAGAAATCCCCTCACTTTCCTTCTTTGTCCCTAGAAACAAGGACTGGCACAGTGAAAGAAACTGACACTCTCCCTACCTACAGTTTTCTGTCCCTAGAAAAAATGTTTTTTTAAAGCACACTATAGCACAAGGAGAAATCCCCTCACTTTCCTTCTTTGTCCCTAGAAACAAGGACTGGCACAGTGAAAGAAACTGACACTCTCCCTACCTACAGTTTTCTGTCCCTAGAAAAAATGTTTTTTTAAAGCACACTATAGCACAAGGAGAATTCCCCTCACTTTCCTTCTTTGTCCCTAGAAACAAGGACTGGCACAGTGAAAGAAACTGACACTCTCCCTACCTACAGTTTTCTGTCCCTAGAAAAAATGTTTTTTTAAAGCACACTATAGCACAAGGAGAAATCCCCTCACTTTCCTTCTTTGTCCCTAGAAACAAGGACTGGCACAGTGAAAGAAACTGACACTCTCCCTACCTACAGTTTTCTGTCCCTAGAAAAAATGTTTTTTTAAAGCACACTATAGCACAAGGAGAAATCCCCTCACTTTCCTTCTTTGTCCCTAGAAACAAGGACTGGCACAGTGAAAGAAACTGACACTCTCCCTACCTACAGTTTTCTGTCCCTGGAAAAAATGTTTTTTTAAAGCACACTATAGCACAAGGAGAAATCCCCTCACTTTCCTTCTTTGTCCCTAGAAACAAGGACTGGCACAGTGAAAGAAACTGACACTCTCCCTACCTACAGTTTTCTGTCCCTAGAAAATATGTTTTTTTAAAGCACACTATAGCACAAGGAGAATTCCCCTCACTTTCCTTCTTTGTCCCTAGAAACAAGGACTGGCACAGTGAAAGAAACTGACACTCTCCCTACCTACAGTTTTCTGTCCCTAGAAAAAATGTTTTTTTAAAGCACACTATAGCACAAGGAGAATTCCCCTCACTTTCCTTCTTTGTCCCTAGAAACAAGGACTGGCACAGTGAAAGAAACTGACACTCTCCCTACCTACAGTTTTCTGTCCCTAGAAAAAATGTTTTTTTAAAGCACACTATAGCACAAGGAGAAATCCCCTCACTTTCCTTCTTTGTCCCTAGAAACAAGGACTGGCACAGTGAAAGAAACTGACACTCTCCCTACCTACAGTTTTCTGTCCCTAGAAAAAATGTTTTTTTAAAGCACACTATAGCACAAGGAGAAATCCCCTCACTTTCCTTCTTTGTCCCTAGAAACAAGGACTCGCACAGTAAAACACACTGACACTCTCCCTACCTATCCTTCTCTTTCCCTAAACTAAAGGAATCCAGGTTAAGCAAGAAAGAAATAAATGTCACTGTCCCTGCCTATGCTTGTCTTTCCCTGCTCCGGAACACACTACACTAGGCCGCCGTGCTGGCGGCCTTTTATAGTGTGGGGCGTGTACTAAACACCCTCAGCAATAATTGGCCACAGGCATCCTGCCTGTGGCCAATCATTGCTCTCCTCGCTGCCGGCGCTGTGATTGGCCAAGCATGCGGGGTCACAGTGCATGCTTGGCCAATCACAGCGCCTGGATGACACTGCGATGGCGTAGTGCATTGTGGGCCGTTCGCGTCACTCGAATTTGGCGGGAACGGCCCAAATCGTTCGATTTTCGTCGAACGATCGAACAGCCGATGTTCGAGTCGAACGTATGTTCGACTCGAACACGAAGCTCATCCCTACTGCTCACCATCCTCGTGGCCTCCTCAAATGGTGACAGGACAGTGTGTGCATCCTTGATCAGTAGCCACTGGCGTGGCAAAAAAAGCCAAGCTCCCCTGACCCTGTCCTGGTGCCATACTCACATAGGGGACTCATTGATGGCCCTCTGCTGCATGTGCAGCTGCTGCAGCATTGCCAATGTTGAGTTCCACCTGGTGGGCATGTCACAATTGAGGCGGTTGGTGGGCAAGTTGCATTCCCTTTGAATGTCAGCCAGCCGAGCACTGGCAATGTATGACCAGCGGAAATTACCACAGACTTTTCTGGCCTGCCTCAGGAGATCCTGTAAGCCTGGGTACCTGCTCAAGAACCACTGCACCACCAAATTCAGGACATGTGCCAAACATGGAACAAGTGTTCCTGTCGGAGGGCGGAGAGGAGGTTCATGCCATTGTCACATACAACCATTCCGGGCTGGCGTGACGTCAACCACCTCTTAGCCTGCCCCTGCAGAGCTGACAGAATCTCTGCCCCAGTGTCCTGTCCCCTGAGCAGACCAACTCAACCACCGCATGGCATCTTTTTGCCTGAGTGCTTGTGTAGCCCCTTGAATGCTTACAGAGCACCATTGGTTCAGAGGACAAATCTGCATAAGAGGCCATAGAGGAAGAAGAGGAGGGGGTGGAGGAGAGAGCTGTGCAGAATCACCACTAGCATTTTGGAGGCGTGGTGGCGGAACAAGCTCCAACACTACTGCACCCTGTCCTGCATCCTTCCCAGCTGCCAGCAGAGTTACCCAGTGCGCCGTGAAGGAAAGGTAATGTCCCTGCCCATGCCTGCTGAACCATGAGTCAGTGGTAATATGCACCTTACTGCTGACCGCCCTGTCCAACAAAGCCAAAACATTGCCTTCCACATGCTGGTAGAGAGCCAGAATGGCCTTCCGTGAGAAAATGGCATTTGGGAACCTGCCACTGAGGTACAGCACATTCCACAAATTCACGGAAGGGGGCGGAGTCTACCAGCTGAAAAGGCAGCAGTTGCAGTGCTAGCAATTTAGCCAAGCTAGCATTCAGACGCTGAGCATGTGGATGGCTGGGACTGGATTTCTTTCTACGGTTTAGCAACTGGGGTAGGGAAATTTGCCTGCTAAAATCAGATGGTGGTGTACCGCTAGCAGATTGGCTGCAAGTACTTGGGACGCTTATTGCTATACCTTCATTCCTCTCAGTGCAGGTTTTTTGAGAGGACTGGAGGTATAGTGGGGTTGGAGATTCCAGATGAGGAACAAGGAAAAGTCCACCTTTTTCTTTGATATGGGTCTTTCAAGTGCTGTTGCCAATGTACTGCATGGGAGGTTGTCATATGTCTGGTCAAGCATGTGGTGCCCAAGCGGCTGCTGTTTTGGCCACGCTTGATCCGCTTCAGACATAGGTTGCAAACAGCAACGGTGTGATCTGCTGCACATGTGTCAAAAAAGGCCCACACCAAGGAACTTTTCAAAATCAGCGGAGAGTCAGCAGTGCCCTGCACCTGCGGAGCTCTGCGGTGGAATGCAATAGGGTGGCTGCCCTTAAGCTGCCACCTAGAGGACACCCTGCCTCATTGGAGTTGTTCCTCCTCCTCCTACTCTCTTCTGTCAGGCACCCAAGTAAAGTCAGTGACCTCATCATCCCCTCCCTGCTCGTCACTGGAGCAAACTTGGCAGTATGTTGCAGCCGGGGGAACATGACTGTCAGTTTCTTGTCCTTCTTGGGCACCCCCTCTCTCTAGGCTCACCTTACTGCCTTCCTCAAGCTGGGTACCATCATCAGAGCCTTCAAATCGCTGCGCATCCTCCAGCAGCATGTACCCAACACTGTGGTCGAATAGTTCGGGGGACTCCTCCGTGCATGATGGTGGGGCTACGGAAGGAATGACTGTGGACAAGGAGCCGGTGGAATAGGCCGCTTTGGCAGCTGCATTGGCAGGCAAACTACTCCCTCCTGGGTGACAGAGGATGAGGAGGATGAGGACGGCTTTGTTATCCACTCCACCAACTCTTCTGCATGTTGTGGCTCAATAACACGGCCAGCAGCAGAAAAATAGGACAAGCATGCCCCACGGCCACGTGCAGAGGATGCACAGTGTCAACGACCAGCACTGTTGACTGTAGACACAGAGCCTGCTTGCCCTCTTTTAGTGGCCTGTGAGCGTCTGCCTCTCCTTGGTGGCCTTCCGGACATGATGTATATTTTGTTTTTCAACACCACACTACACTGTATTGTATACTGTGTACACCGCCTGAAGGGTATTAGAAACTATACACCACCGAATGCACTGTATATATAGGCTGATATGCAGCACTGATGGGCACTGATATGCAGCACTGATGGACACTGATATGCGGCACTGATATGCAACACTGATGAACACTGATATGCAGCACTGATGGGCACTGATATGCTGCAGTGATGAACACTGATATGCAGCACTGATGAGCATTGATATGTAGCACCGAGGGCACTGATCTGCAGCACCAATGGGCACTGATATGCAGCACTGATTGGGCACTGATATGCAGCACTGATGGGCACTGATATGCAGCACTGATGGGCACTGATATGCTGCAGTGATGAACACTGATATGCAGCACTGATGAGCATTGATCTGCAGCACCGATGGGCACTGATATGCAGCACTGATGGGCACTGATATGCAGCACTGATGGGCACTGATATGCAGCACTGATGAGCACTGATATGCAGCACTGATGGGCACTGATATGCAGCACTGATGGGCACTGATATGCAGCACTGATGGGCACTGATATGCAGCACTGATGGGCACTGATAGACGGCACTGATGGGAACTGATATGCAGCACTGATGGGCACTGATATGCAGCACTGATAAGCACTGATATGCAGCACTGATAGGCGACACTGATATGCAGCACTGATGGGCACTGATAGGCGGCACTGATAGGTGGCGCTGGTGAGGGAACACTGACAGGCTTTACTGATGGGCACTGATTGGCAAATGTGATGGGCACCTCTGAAGGGGGCTGCGTTGATTATCAATGTGTTGATTATCAGTGCAGACCCCCTCTGTCAGGAGAGCCTCTGATTGGCTCTTCTCTGCTTGCACCCTGTCAGCGAGGACTGAGAGACAATTAACGGCACTTCCTGGGTAGCGCTGTGATTTGTCACAACTGATCACATGGTAAAGAGCCACGTTATAGGCTCTTTACTGAGATCGGAGATGTGATGTGTCAGAGCGACACACCGTACCACCGATCACCACTCTGCACATCCCCGGGGAGCACAGGAGCGACTTATCCTGCTGGATGTCATATGACACCCAGTCAGGATAACTGATCCCCCGCCCGGCCATCATTCTGCTATAGGTCGGGTGGGAAGTGGTTAAAGTGTGGAGAAGAGATAAGTGAAGGTCACCCTGCGAGGCGGTGCAGAGTGACGCAGTAAAGTCGCTTTGCGTCTCCTCACGTGCGGTTTGTCTCGGCCTTTAGGCGGTGGCATTGTCCACTTTCACATGATAAAGTAAACAATGCTGCCGCCATTCCTCACCTTCTTATTTCCCATGCTGGAACCAAGGAGAGTTTCTTATACATCCCCATATTATTTATGAGAGACAATGTGCCAAAATACGAGAGAAACATTTCCTTCATGTGTGGAGGGTCTTCTGCAGTGCCAATGACAAGACTTTTGCAGTTACAGCAACTTCAGCATAAAGCATTGGATTTTCAGTGATGGCGCCCTCGTATGGGAGCTGGCGGGATTGGGAGTCCACAGTCCAGGGAAATCCAACCTAACAACACAAAGAGAAAAGACGGAAGGGGGAGGGGGAAGAGCGAAGCAAACATGATAGTGGCCAGTGGGACTGTGCTAGGCCCAGGAGCCACTATTATCTTTTCTCCTTCACCCTCCTGGCCAAGAAAATTGATCTTAGTGCCACAAAATGCCCCAAATCATCCCGTGCTGCCAGTAGTAGTAGTGTAGTAGTAGTAGTGTAGTAGTAGTAGTGTAGTAGTAGTAGTAGTGTAGTAGTAGTAGCACACAATCACATACATGTGGCCTGTGCCAGCAGATGTAGGCTTAGGCAGGCAAGCAGTGTGACCTTTTTGCCCTCTCATACTGAACTTAGTGCACACAAAATGGCCAAAATAAGTAAATATATACATGAAATACCTTTAGGTATAGTTAGGATTGGAGGGAAGGTAGGGTGGGGTGGGAGAGGATAGGGGGAATGGAGAGAGAGAAAGGGGGGAGCGGGATGGGGCATGGAGAGGGGGAGAAGAAAGGACCAGGTAAGAGTGGGGGGAGGTATTTTGAGTGAGACTTCTGCCCTTAAGGATGTATACCCACCAACATGAGTTATATTGATTTCACAGTTTAGTCTTTTGTTGTATGATTAAAGTGGAGTTCCACCCAAAAATGGAACTTCCGCTTTTCGGAACCCTCCCCCCCTCCGGTGACACATTTGGCACCTTTCAGGGGGAGAGGGGTGCAGAGGATAGGGACAGGTATTTGCACCCACTTCCAGGCATAGACTCCCGTGGGAGTCTACGCCACTCCCCCCCCCGCTGTCTCCTGGGAAACACACTTCCCAGGAGAGAGCGGGGACCAGTGACGGCGCGCCACGCTGCTCGCGTGTGCGCAGTAGGGAACTGGGCAGTGAAGCCGCAAGGCTTCACTTCCTGATTCCCTCACCGAGCATGACGGCGGCAGCATCCGAGTACCGAGCGATTGCTCAGCCTCGTCTGCCGACATCGCGGGCGCGCTGAACAGGTAAGTGTCCATTTTTTTAAAAGGGCAGCAGTTGCAGTATTTGTAGCTGCTGGTTTTTTTTAAAAACAATCGGGTGGACCTCCTCTTTAAGGGCATGTGATTGGCCTTAAATAAGCGTTTTTGCAATTCAGGTGTAGGGATGAGCTTCGTGTTCGAGTCGAACATACGTTCGACTCGAACATCGGCTGTTCGATCGTTCGACGAAGATCGAACGATTTGGGCCGTTCGCGCCAAATTCGAGTGACGCGAACGGCCCACAATGCACTACGCCATCGCAGTGTCATCCAGGCGCTGTGATTGGCCAAGCATGCACTGTGACCCCGCATGCTTGGCCAATCACAGCGCCGGCAGCGAGGAGAGCAATGATTGGCCACAGGCAGGATGCCTGTGGCCAATTATTGCTGAGGGGGTTTAGTACACGCCCCACACTATAAAAGGCCGCCAGCGCGGCGGCCTTGTGTAGTGTGTTCCGGAGCAGGGAAAGAGAAGCATAGGCAGGGACAGTGACATTTTTTTCCTTTACTAATCCTGGATTCCTTGTGTTTAGGGACAGAGAAGGATAGGTAGGGAGAGTGTCAGTGACAGTGTGCTATTCTGTGCTAATCCTTGTTTGTAGGGACAGAGAGGTACAGTGAGGGAAAGTGTCAGTGTGCTATTCTGTTCTAAACCAATTTTGCTGTTCCATATTTTCAATCCTTGAGTTTAGGGACAGAGAAGGACACTCGTGCAAATTATCAGTGTGCTATTCTGTGCTAAATCTTGTTTGTAGGGAGGGACAGAGTAGGACAGTGAGGGAAAGTGTCAGTGTGCTATTCTGTTCTAAACCAATTTTGCTGTTCCATATTTCAAATCCTTGAGTTTAGGGACAGAGAAGGACACTCGTGCAAATTATCAGTGTGCTATTCTGTGCTAAATCTTGTTTGTAGGGAGGGACAGAGTAGGACAGTGAGGGAAAGTGTCAGTGTGCTATTCTGTTCTAAACCAATTTTGCTGAACCATATTTTCAATCCTTGAGTTTAGGGACAGAGAGGTACAGTGAGTGAAACTGACAGTGTGCTATTCTGTTCTAAACCAATTTTGCTGTTCCATATTTCAAATCCTTGAGTTTAGGGACAGAGAAGGACACTCGTGCAAATTATCAGTGTGCTATTCTGTGCTAAATCTTGTTTGTAGGGAGGGACAGAGTAGGACAGTGAGGGAAAGTGTCAGTGTGCTATTCTGTTGTAAACCAATTTTGCTGAACCATATTTTCAATCCTTGAGTTTAGGGACAGAGAGGTACAGTGAGTGAAACTGACAGTGTGCTATTCTGTTCTAAACCAATTTTGCTGTTCCATATTTCAAATCCTTGAGTTTAGGGACAAAGAGGTACAGTGAGTGAAACTGACAGTGTGCTATTCTGTTCTAAACCAATTTTGCTGTTCCATATTTCAAATCCTTGAGTTTAGGGACAGAGAAGGACACTCGTGCAAATTATCAGTGTGCTATTCTGTGCTAAATCTTGTTTGTAGGGAGGGACAGAGTAGGACAGTGAGGGAAAGTGTCAGTGTGCTATTCTGTTCTAAAGCAATTTTGCTGTTCCATATTTTCAATCCTTGAGTTTAGGGACAGAGAAGGACACTCGTGGCAATTTTCAGTGTGCTATTCTGTGCTAAATCTTGTTTGTAGGGAGGGACAGAGTAGGACAGTGAGGGAAAGTGTCAGTGTGCTGTTCTGTTCTAAACCAATTTTGCTGTTGCATATTTTCAATCCTTGAGTTTAGGGACAGAGAAGGATAGGCAGGGGACAGTGTCAGTGTCATTGTTGCTAAGCCTCCTGCACAGTATACACCTGAAGGTAGCCCTTATTGATGTTTTTCCCATCTCCCTGCAGGCCATCCATTAAAATGTCTGGAAGGCAAACAAGGAGAGGCAGACAGTCAGGAGGCAAAAAAAGAGGGCAAGCAGGCTCTGTGTCTGGGGGCAACAGTGCTGGTCGTGGACGCGGTGCATTGTCATCAGCACATGGCCATGGGACACGCTTGTCCTTCTTTTCGGCAGCTGGACATGTTGAGCCACATCATGCCGAAGACTTGGTAGAGTGGATGACCAAGCCCACCTCATCCTCCTCATCCTCTCTCACCCAGGCTCAGGGTACTGGCAAAACAGCTGCCAAAGCGTCCTCTTCTCTGGTATCATTATCTTCATTAGTCAATCCTTCCCTAGACCCACTATGTCCTCCTCCTGAGGAGTCCCCCAAACTGTTTGAGCACAGTGTTGGGTACATGCTCCAGGAGGATGCCCAGCGTTTGGAAGGATCTGATGATGATACCCAGCTAGAGGAAGGCAGCAGCGTGAGAGCAGAGAGAGGGGATGCTCAAGAAGGACACCAATCTGGCAGTCATGCTCCAGCAGCTGCAGCATACTGCCAGATTGGCTCCAGTGATGAGGAGGGAGGGGATGATGAGGTCACTGACTCCACGTGGGTGCCTAATAGGAGAGAGGAGGAGGAGGAGGAGAATGAGGAGGAGGCACATCTCCAACGAGGCAGGATGCCCTTGAGTGGCCAGCGTATGGGCAGCACACCGACGGAATCACACCGCAGAGCTCCGCCTGTGCAGGGCGCTGCCTCTGCCCGTCATTCAAAAAGTTCTTTGGTGTGGGCCTTTTTTGAGGCGAGTGCATCAGATCGCACAGCTGCTGTTTGCAACATATGTCTCAAGCGTATATCGCGTGGCCAAAACATCAGCCGCTTGGGCACCACATGCTTGATCAGACATATGTTGACCTGCCATGCAGCTCGTTGGCAAGCCTACCTTAAAGACCCACACCAAAGAACAAAGCTGACCTCTTCTTGCACCGCATCAGCTGGGATCTCCAACCCCACTATACCTTCACTCCTCTCTGAAACCTGCTCTGAGAGTAATGAAGGTGTAGAATTAGGTGTGTCACAGGCAAGTACTTGCGGGCACTCTGCTAGCAGTACACCAACGTCCGATTCTAGCAGGCAAATTTCCCTGCCCCAGCTGCTGGACCGTCAAAAGAAGTTCACTCCCAGCCATCCACATGCCCAGCGGTTGAATGCTAGCTTGGCTAAATTGCTAGCGCTTCAACTGCTGCCTTTTCAGTTGGTAGACTCGGCCCCCTTCCGTGAGTTTGTGCAATGTGCGGTTCCTCAGTGGCAGGTTCCCAAACGCCACTTTTTCGCACGGAAGGCTATTCCGGCTCTCTACAGGCATGTGGAAGGCAATGTCTTGGCCTCGCTGGACAGGGCGGTCAGCGGTAAGGTGCATATTACCGCTGACTCATGGTCCAGCAGGCATGGACAGGGACGTTACCTTTCTTTCACGGCCCATTGGGTCACTCTTTTGGCAGCTGGGAAGGATGCAGGACAAGGTGCAGTAGTGTTGGAGGTTGTTCCACCGCCACGCCTCCAAAATGCTACTACTGGTTGTGACACACCTCTCTCCTCCACCCCCTCCTCTTCTTCTTCCTCCATGGCCTCTTCCTGTGGTTTGTCCTCGGAACCAGCGGTGCTCCGTAGGCGTTCAAGGGGCTACGCAAGTACGCAGGCAAAAAGATGCCATGCCGTGCTTGCGCTGGTGTGTTTGGGGGACAGAAGCCACACTGGGGCAGAGGTCCTGTCTGCTCTGCAGGGGCAGGCCGAGAGGTGGTTGACGCCACGCCAGCTTAAGCCAGGAATGGTGGTTTGCGACAATGGCACCAACCTCCTCTCCGCCCTCCGACAGGGACAACTGACCCATGTGCCCTGTATGGCTCACGTCCTTAACCTGGTGGTGCAGCGGTTCTTGGGCAGGTACCCGGGCTTACAGGATGTCCTGAGGCAGATCAGGAAAGTCTGTGTGCATTTCCGCAGATCTTATAATGCCAGTGCTCGCCTGGCTGAGCTGCAAAAGGAGTTGAACCTGCCCAAGAACCGCCTTATATGTGACATGCCCACCAGGTGGAACTCAACGTTGGCCATGCTGCAGCGGCTGCACACGCAGCAGAGGGCCATCAATGAGTACCTGTGCGACTACGGCACCAGGACAGGGTCAGGGGAGCTCAGGTTTTTTTCACCACGCCAGTGGGGCATGATCAGGGATGCATGCACTGTCCTGGCACCATTTGAGGAGGCCACGAGGATGGTGAGCAGTGACAGTGCATGCATCAGTGACACTGTACCTCTTGTCCACCTGTTGGAGCACACGCTGCGTGGAATAATGGACAGGGCACTTGAGGCAGAACAGAGGCAGGAAGAGGAGGACTTCCTTGCCTCTCAAGGCCCCCTTTACCCAGACAGTGTTCCTTCTGTCCCACCCATCCCACAGGAAGAGGAGGAGGAGGAGGAGGATTGTGTCAGCATGGAGGTGGAGGCTGGCACTCAGCATCATCAGCAGCAGTCTTTTAGGGATGATTTACAGTCCCAAGAAACCAGTGGACTTGTACGTGGCTGGGAGGAGGTGGCTGCGGATCATGTCGTCCTTAGTGACCCAGAGGACTCCGGACTGAATGCCTCAGCTAACCTACGCTGCATGGCCTCCCTGACCCTGCAAAGTCTGCGGAAGGATCCTCGTATTCTTCGGATCAAGGAGAGGGACCATTACTGGCTGGCCACTCTCCTTGATCCACGGTACAAGGGTAAGGTTGCGGACCTTATCGTACCGTCGCAGAGGGAGCAGAGGATGAGACAACTCCGGGAGGCCTTGCAGAAAGGTCTGTGCAACGCGTTCCCAGAGACTGGGAGGTTACAAACTCCTGGTCCTGGACAACGAGTTGCTGAGGCTTCGGGCAGTCAAAGAAGGAGCGGTGGGGAAGGTGGCCGTCTGACCGATGCGTTCAGACAATTCTTTAGTCCGCAGCCCCAAAGTATGATCGGTTCCAGCAACCATCGCCAGCGTCTGATATACATGGTCCAGGAATACCTAGGGGCAAGGTCAGACTTGGACACCTTCCCCACCGAAAATCCTCTGGCTTACTGGGTCTTGAGGATGGATCACTGGCCAGAGCTTGCACAGTATGCAATTGAGCTACTGGCCTGTCCTGCATCCAGCGTTCTTTCAGAACGCACATTCAGTGCTGCTGGAGGATTTGTCACGGATCACAGGGTGCGCCTGTCCACCGACTCGGTTGATCGACTGACTTTTATCAAGATGAACCAGTCTTGGATCACCACCAGCGACCACACACCAGATGCTGATATAACAGACTAATTGATTTTAAAATGTCACATCCCTTCAAGACTGATGCTGATGCTGAGTGCCTGTGCTGTTATGTTGACTGGCTATCCTCCTCCTCCTCCTCAATGATACGATTAACGATGATAGCTTGGAAGATCATTTTGGTTTATGGGTGACGCCATCAGTGGCTAAGGCCAAATTTTGGATGCAATACTTTGCAACAGGCCTCATTGCTGTGCTCCAAGTACAGTATCTGTAAGGGGTTGCAGTGTTGTGCCACCAGTGCCTAAGGCCCAATTTTTCAGCCCCTGTTCAACAGGGGCATGCAATTATAATTATTGATCTAATAATTCACAGCAGGGCCCATTGCTGCGCCCACCAAGAGTAACTGTCAGGCCTTACAGTGTTGTGGCACCAGCACCACCATCATCACCACCACCACCACCAAAGGCCCAATTTTTCAGCCCCTGTTCAACAGGGGCATGCAATTATAATTATTGATCGAATAATTCACAGCACGGCCCATTGCTGCGCCCACCAAGAGTAACTGTCA
The DNA here is from genome assembly GCA_029206835.1 of Rana muscosa. Classification (NCBI taxonomy): domain Eukaryota; kingdom Metazoa; phylum Chordata; class Amphibia; order Anura; family Ranidae; genus Rana; species Rana muscosa. Next base: position 1,297,179,686 of record CM055116.1, on the reverse strand, counting down.
GGCCTTACAGTGTTGTGGCACCAGCACCACCATCACCACCACCACCACCACCAAAGGCCCAATTTTTCAGCCCCTATTCAACAGGGGCATGCAATTATAATTATTGATCGAATAATTCACAGCAGGGCCCATTGCTGCGCCCACCAAGAGTAACTGTCAGGCCTTACAGTGTTGTGGCACCAGCACCACCATCAAAGGCCCAATTTTTACTACCACTGATCAACAATTATATGTTATTACAATTCCTGATATAATAGTTGACAGCAGGGCGTTCCAGCACCCACCAAGAGTAACTGTGAGTGCTTACAGTGTTGTGCCAACACCAACACCTAAGGGGCCAATTTCTGCAGAGTATATACGGCAGGTCCCTACTTTCAAACATAAAACTTACAAACGACTCCTACTTGCAAACGGAAGAAGACAACAGGAAGTGAGAGGAAATCTACCCCTTGGAAGGAAAATTCTCTCCTGTAAGAATTAATATGGGAGAAAGGTGTCTCCTCTCTACTGATGCTTTATCAACAATCCTTGTTTCAATACAAACACCACATTTCAAAAACAGTTGTCATTGGGACGCAAAGTGAGGTGAAATGTTCTGAGCAGGGGCACAGACAGCAAAAAAAATGTGACAGGGGTGATAACCCTTCCCTATGTTTTCCAAAAAGCTAAAAAAAAGGAATTTGGAATGGAGCTACACTTAAACAATGCAGCTGTTCAAAATTACAAACAGATTCTACATAAGAACAAACCTACAGTCCCTGTCTTGTATGCACCGCCTGTATACGGCTGTTCAGAGTATATAGGGCCTTTTTTTGTTTGTGTGCGGGGTTGCCCTTAATATCCATACAAGACCCAAAGGGGCTGGGGGGGGGGGGGGGGGGGTTGATGGGGTAGCTATGCCATTTTTCCTAAAGATTTTCATCCATATTACCGGGACCAGACATTACATTAAAGCCGCAAGCAGTTTTAAATGGCTTTTTTTTCCTTTAGAAGTGTCATTTTGTGCAGGGACAGTTCTAAACACGGGAAACACGTGGCACTTCACAGGCATACTTTAGACACCCCCCAGGTACAATATTTAAAGGAATATTTGACTTTTTTTTTTTCACTTTATGCATCATTAAAATGACTGCTCCCGGAAAACGTCCGTTTTTAAAACTTCTTTTTGCATTGATACATGTCCCCTGGTGCAGAACCCGGGTTCCCAAACTCTGTTTAGGACAATAACATGGATAATAGTCATTATAATTAGCACTTTAGAATCCGAACGTTCGCATCCATTGTATTTAATAGGGTTCTAATGTTCGTGCGAACTTTCGGTCCGTTCGCGGGTTCTGGTGCGAACCGAACCCGGGGGTGTTCGGCTCATCACTATTCAGGTGGAAGTGATGTCACTTGCAATAGTTCAGACTTTTGAAGAACAGTCTTTCCATCGGTCAGGAAAACCTAGTGAGAATAATCACTGGAAAGAAGAAAAAGTTATCTCTGGTGTAAACAGTATCGCATATGTTAGTTGTCTCGTGTACTACAAACGGGTGCCGTAGGAAAGTTCCTGTCTTGGTGTGAAACAATTGGCACTGGGAGGTATGGGAGGAAAAGAGTGAGATTGCTCAGTCGGACACAGAGAAGTCCCAGGAGATAATTAAAGTACATAAACAAACAAACGGTCAAACACAGAACAATGCCTTCCTTTCGGACCACGGAGCCGTCTGGAGGGGGTTAGCTTTAAAGCGGAGGTTCACCCAAAAGTGAACCTCTGCTTTTCGGAACCCTCCCCCCCTCCGGTGTCACATTTGGCACCTTTCAGGGGGGAGGGGGTGCAGATACCTGTATAAAACAGGTATTTGCACTACTTCCGGGAGCAGACTCCCGCAGCAGTCCCGCCCCTTCGTGTCACCCCCCCCCCCGTCGTGTTCTGGGAAACACTCGGCTCCCAGAACACAACGGGAACCAGTGAGGACTTCGCTGCGCGACTCGCGCATGCGCCGTAGGTAACCGGGCAGTGAAGCCGCAATGCTTCACTTCCCAATTCCCTCACTGAGGATGGCGGCGGGAGAAGCCCAGATCCGAGCGGTAGCTCGGCTTCAGCTGCCGACCTGGACAGGTAAGTGTCCTATTTTTTAAAAGTCAGCAGCTGCAGTATTTGTAGATGCTAGCTTTAAAAAAAAACTAATTACGGTGAACCTCCGCTTTAAGACAGGGTGGAGGACCCACCACTGTGTAATAGAATCAAGGAGAAATACTTCAGTATTTCAAGGATCATGATAAGGAGGAACTGTGTTGGGGTGTGTTCCTGGATCGAGACATTGAGAGAACCTTTACATGTTATTGTAGATATGCACTCCCATTGTGCCTCATCTCTGTTTGAAGGTCTCGTTCCCAATTTAAACACGTTTGTTAGATTTCATTGAGCTGTCTGAGGTTATAGAAACTGAAGATGCTGTTGGGGCGCAGATTGAGTGCACAGCTGTTCAAAAGGAGTGAGTGGACGAGAGACGGAGGAATCACGATCAGCTTCTCTAAGGAAATGTTGTATCTGGAAATATGTCCAGAGAGGAAAAGTATTGTTGTTTGCGTTAGCTGGTAGAGAAGTGCGATCTAGAAGTGAACCCGTTCGGAAAAAGTGGTCCGCTAAAATCTCTGGGTGTTGCCAGATGTCTGCTAAAAACTATGTGGACATACCAGGAAGAAAGGCTGGGTTGAGTTTTACAGTTGTGAGGGGTCCGGGGTTAGATGTGAAGCCTTCGGCAGGTTTCTTTAAAGCAACGCAGTGTCGGGTTAATGAGAGGGTGATCTTTCAAATTCCGTGGGGTGTTATGGGTTGAGGTCCAAGGCAATGATCGCAGTGGTAAGGGGGAGAATGAGTCTTTGAGATAAACCCAGTCTTTGCAGTGGCCATGTAATGACCAATCTACAATTCTAGAGAGTTGGCAAGCTCAATAATATTTCTTATGGTCCGGGAGACCAATGCCACCCTTTGTTTTGGGTTTTGTCAGTTGCTCGTAAGTTATTCTAGGTGTTTTCTGTCTCCATAGGAATCTAGTGCATAGTTATTTGTATGACGGAAAGAAGGTCGAGGGAAGCTTAATGAGGATGGTTTGTAAAATATATAAAATGCGGGGAAGTATATTCATCTTTAAAATTGCTGCCCTACCAAACCAGGGAAAATTAGTTTTGTTCCACTTATTGGGGTCGCTTGCAATAGCTTTGAGGATAGGTTGATAATTTTTTGAGAATATGTCTGAAAGATTTGTTGTCAGGTATATCCCAAGATATTTAATCTGGTCGTGCTTCCATTGAAAGGGGAAGTTATTCTTACATTGTGTTACTATTTCCTGTGTGAGGGAGATGTTAAGGGCATGGGATTTTGCAAAATTGATCTTGAAATTAGATATATAATGAAAAAGTTTGAATTCTTTCAGAAGATTAGGAATCGATATGTGTGGCTCTTTTAGGAATTACTATTCGTCAGTGAATAGATGTCGTCAGCGAAGGCTGCTATCTTGTATGTGCGATGGGAATGCCATTGATATTTTCATTAGATCGTAGACAGCGTAAGAAGGGTTCAAGGGTTAGGACAAATAGAACTGAGTAAAGTGGGCATCCCTGTCTTGCCCATTGCTAATGGAGAAGGCATTCAACAGGGGACCGTTTACACAAACCATGGTGGTTGGAGTTGTATAAAGGGATATAATGGCATTGAACATCCGATCCTGGAGACCAATATGTCTCAAAACTGCTCCCAGGTAGTCCCATGCCAGCCTGTCGAACGCCTTCTCTGCATCCAATGATAGGAAGAATCCTTCCTGTTTATGGGTCGTAATCCAATGGTGTACATTCAGGGCTTTGATCGTGTTGTCACTGGCTTCTCTTCCAGGGATAAAGCCAACTTGGTCTTTCCCTTTCAGGGAAGGAAAGAAAGGTAAAAAAGACGAATAGCTAATATTTTTGCAAACAGTTTTTTATCAACATTCAGTAAGGATATTGACCTGTAGTTGCTAACTGATGTAGCATCTTTCTCCTCCTTCGGGATCACTGTGATGTGAGTAGTGATGAGCCGAACACCCCCGGGTCCGGTTCGCACCAGAACCCGCGAACGGACCGAAAGTTTGCGCGAACATTAGAACCCTATTAAATACAATGGATGCGAACGTTCGGATTCTAAAGTGCTAATTATAACGACTATTAATCATGTTATTGTCCGAAACAGAGTTTGGGAACCCGGCTTCTGCACCAGGGGACATGTATCAATGCAAAAAGAAGTTTTAAAAACGGACGTTTTCCGGGAGCAGTCATTTTAATGATGCATAAAGTGAAAAAAAAAAGTCAAATATTCCTTTAAATATTGTACCTGGGGGGTGTCTAAAGTATGCCTGTGAAGTGCCACGTGTTTCCCGTGTTTAGAACTGTCCCTGCACAAAATAACATTTCTAAAGGGAAAAAAGTCATTTAAAACTGCTTGCGGCTTTAATGCAATGTCTGGTCCCGGTAATATGGATGAAAATCTTTAGGAAAAATGGCATAGCTACCCCATCAACCCCCCCCTACCCCAGCCCATTACCAGCCCCTTTGGGTCTTGTATGGATATTAAGGGGAACCCCACACACAAAATAAAAAAGCCCCTATATACTCTGAACAGCCGTATACAGGCGGTGCATACAAGACAGGGACTGTAGGTTTGTTCTTATGTAGAATCTGTTTATAATTTTGAACAGCTGCATTGTTTAAGTGGAGCTCCATGGCAAATTCCTTTTTTTTAGTTTTTTGTAAAGCATAGGGAACGGTTATCACCCCTGTCACATTTTTTTTGCTGTCTGTGCCCCTGTTCAGAACATTTCACCTCACTTTGCGTCCCAATGACAACTGTTTTTGAAATGTGGTGTTTTTATTGAAACAAGGATTGGTGATAAAGCATCAGTAGAGAGGAGACACCTTTCTCCCATATTAATTCTTACAGGAGAGAATTTTCCTTCCAAGGGGTAGATTTCCTCTCACTTCCTGTTGTCTTCTTCCGTTTGCAAGTAGGAGTAGTTTGTAAGTTGGATGTTTGAAAGTAGGGACCTGCCGTATATACTCTGCAGAAATTGGCCCCTTAGGTGTTGGTGTTGGCACAACACTGAAAGCACTCACAGTTATTCTTGGTGGGTGCTGGAACGCCCTTCTGTCAAGTATAATATCAGGAATTGTAATAACATATAATTGTTGATCAGTGGTAGTAAAAATTGGGCCTTTGATGGTGGTGCTGGTGCCCCAACACTGTAAGGCCTGACAGTTACTCTTGGTGGGCGCAGCAATGCTCCCTGCTGTGAATTATTAGATCAATAATTATAATTGCATGCCCCTGTTGAACAGGGGCTGAAAAATTGGGCCTTTGGTGGTGGTGGTGGTGGTGATGGTGGTGCTGGTGCCACAACACTGTAAGGCCTGACAGTTACTCTTGATGGGCGCAGCAATGGGCCCTGCTGTGAATTATTAGATCAATAATTATAATTGCATGCCCCTGTTGAACAGGGGCTTAAAAATTGGGCCTTTGGTGGTGGTGGTGGTGGTGCTGGTGCCACAACACTGTAAGGCCTGACAGTTACTCTTGGTGGGCGCAGCAATGGGCCCTGCTGTGAATTATTAGATCAATAATTATAATTGCATGCCCCTGTTGAACAGGGGCTGAAAAATTGGGCCTTAGGCACTGGTGGCACAACACTGCAACCCCTCACAGATACTGTACTTGGAGCACAGCAATGAGGCCTGTTGCAAAGTATTGCATCAAAAATTTTAATTACACGCCCCTGTTAAACAGGGGCTGAAAAATTGGGCCTTAGCCACTGGTGGCGTCACCCATAAACCAAAATGATCTTCCAAGCTATCATCGTTAATCGTATCATTGAGGAGGAGGAGGAGGATAGCCAGTCAACATAACAGCACAGGCACTCAGCATCAGCATCAGTCTTGAAGGGATGTGACATTTTAAAATCAATTAGTCTGTTATATCAGCATCTGGTGTGTGGTAGCTGGTGGTGATCCAAGACTGGTTCATCTTGATGAAAGTCAGTCGATCAACCGAGTCGGTGGACAGGCGCACCCTGTGATCCGTGACAAATCCTCCAGCAGCACTGAATGTGCGTTCTGAAAGAACGCTGGATGCAGGACAGGCCAGTAGCTCAATTGCATACTGTGCAAGCTCTGGCCAGTGATCCATCCTCAAGACCCAGTAAGCCAGAGGATTTTCGGTGGGGAAGGTGTCCAAGTCTGACCTTGCCCCTAGGTATTCCTGCACCATGTATATCAGACGCTGGCGATGGTTGCTGGAACTGATCATACTTTGGGGCTGCGGACTAAAGAATTGTCTGAACGCATCGGTCAGACGGCCACCTTCCCCACCGCTCCTTCTTTGACTGCCCGAAGCCTCAGCAACTCGTTGTCCAGGACCAGGAATTTGTAACCTCCCAGTCTCTGGGAACACGTTGCACAGACCTTTCTGCAAGGCCTCCCGGAGTTGTCTCATCCTCTGCTCCCTCTGCGACGGTACGATAAGGTCCGCAACCTTACCCTTGTACCGTGGATCAAGGAGAGTGGCCAGCCAGTAATGGTCCCTCTCCTTGATCCGAAGAATACGAGGATCCTTCCGCAGACTTTGCAGGATCAGGGAGGCCATGCAGCGTAGGTTAGCTGAGGCATTCAGTCCGGAGTCCTCTGGGTCACTAAGGACGACATGATCCGCAGCCACCTCCTCCCAGCCACGTACAAGTCCACTGGTTTTTTGGGACTGTAAATCATCCCTAAAAGACTGCTGCTGATGATGCTGAGTGCCAGCCTCCACCTCCATGCTGACACAATCCTCCTCCTCCTCCTCTTCCTGTGCGATGGGTGGGACAGAAGGAACACTGTCTGGGTAAAGGGGGCCTTGAGAGGCAAGGAAGTCCTCCTCTTCCTGCCTCTGTTCTGCCTCAAGTGCCCTGTCCATTATTCCACGCAGCGTGTGCTCCAACAGGTGGACAAGAGGTACAGTGTCACTGATGCATGCACTGTCACTGCTCACCATCCTCGTGGCCTCCTCAAATGGTGCCAGGACAGTGCATGCATCCCTGATCATGCCCCACTGGCGTGGTGAAAAAAACCCGAGCTCCCCTGACCCTGTCCTGGTGCCGTAGTCGCACAGGTACTCATTGATGGCCCTCTGCTGCGTGTGCAGCCGCTGCAGCATGGCCAACGTTGAGTTCCACATGGTGGGCATGTCACATATAAGGCGGTTCTTGGGCAGGTTCAACTCCTTTTGAAGCTCAGCCAGGCGAGCACTGGCATTATAAGATCTGCGGAAATGCACACAGACTTTCCTGGCCTGCCTCAGGACATCCTGTAAGCCCGGGTACCTGCCCAAGAACCGCTGCACCACCAGGTTAAGGACGTGAGCCATACAGGGCACATGGGTCAGTTGTCCCTGTCGGAGGGCGGAGAGGAGGTTGGTGCCATTGTCGCAAACCACCATTCCTGGCTTAAGCTGGCGTGGCGTCAACCACCTCTCGGCCTGCCCCTGCAGAGCAGACAGGACCTCTGCCCCAGTGTGGCTCCTGTCCCCCAAACACACCAGCGCAAGCACGGCATGGCATCTTTTTGCCTGCGTACTTGCGTAGCCCCTTGAACGCCTACGGAGCACCGCTGGTTCCGAGGACAAACCACAGGAAGAGGCCATGGAGGAAGAAGAAGAGGAGGGGGTGGAGGAGAGAGGTGTGTCACAACCAGTAGTAGCATTTTGGAGGCGTGGCGGTGGAACAACCTCCAACACTACTGCACCTTGTCCTGCATCCTTCCCAGCTGCCAAAAGAGTGACCCAATGGGCCGTGAAAGAAAGGTAACGTCCCTGTCCATGCCTGCTGGACCATGAGTCAGCGGTAATATGCACCTTACCGCTGACCGCCCTGTCCAGCGAGGCCAAGACATTGCCTTCCACATGCCTGTAGAGAGCCGGAATAGCCTTCCGTGCGAAAAAGTGTTGTTTGGGAACCTGCCACTGAGGAACCGCACATTGCACAAACTCACGGAAGGGGGCCGAGTCTACCAACTGAAAAGGCAGCAGTTGAAGCGCTAGCAATTTAGCCAAGCTAGCATTCAATCGCTGGGCATGTGGATGGCTGGGAGTGAACTTCTTTTGACGGTCCAGCAGCTGGGGCAGGGAAATTTGCCTGCTAGAATCGGACGTTGGTGTACTGCTAGCAGAGTGCCCGCAAGTACTTGCCTGTGACACACCTAATTCTACACCTTCATTCCTCTCAGAGCAGGTTTCAGAGAGGAGTGAAGGTATAGTGGGGTTGGAGATCCCAGCTGATGCGGTGCAAGAAGAGGTCAGCTTTGTTCTTTGGTGTGGGTCTTTAAGGTAGGCTTGCCAACGAGCTGCATGGCAGGTCAACATATGTCTGATCAAGCATGTGGTGCCCAAGCGGCTGATGTTTTGGCCACGCGATATACGCTTGAGACATATGTTGCAAACAGCAGCTGTGCGATCTGATGCACTCGCCTCAAAAAAGGCCCACACCAAAGAACTTTTTGCATGACGGGCAGAGGCAGCGCCCTGCACAGGCGGAGCTCTGCGGTGTGATTCCGTCGGTGTGCTGCCCATACGCTGGCCACTCAAGGGCATCCTGCCTCATTGGAGATGTGCCTCCTCCTCATCCTCCTCCTCCTCCTCTCTCCTATTAGGCACCCACGTGGAGTCAGTGACCTCATCATCCCCTCCCTCCTCATCACTGGAGCCAATCTGGCAATATGCTGCAGCTGCTGGAGCATGACTGCCAGATTGGTGTCCTTCTTGAGCATCCCCTCTCTCTGCTCTCACGTTGCTGCCTTCCTCTAGCTGGGTATCATCATCAGATCCTTCCAAACGCTGGGCATCCTCCTGGAGCATGTACCCAACACTGTGCTCAAACAGTTCGGGGGACTCCTCAGGAGGAGGGCATGGTGGGTCTAGGGAAGGATTGACTAATGAAGATAATGATACCAGAGAAGAGGACGCTTTGGCAGCTGCTTTGCCAGTACCCTGAGCCTGGGTGAGAGAGGATGAGGAGGATGAGGTGGGCTTGGTCATCCACTCTACCAAGTCTTCGGCATGATGTGGCTCAACATGTCCAGCTGCCGAAAACAAGGACAAGCGTGTCCCATGGCCATGTGCTGATGACAATGCACCGCGTCCACGACCAGCACTGTTGCCCCCAGACACAGAGCCTGCTTGCCCTCTTTTTTTGCCTCCTGACTGTCTGCCTCTCCTTGGTTGCCTTCCAGACATTTTAATGGATGGCCTGCAGGGAGATGGGAAAAACAGCAATAAGGGCTACCTTCAGGTGTATACTGTGCAGGAGGCTTAGCAACAATGACACTGACACTGTCCCCTGCCTATCCTTCTCTGTCCCTAAACACAAGGATTGAAAATATGGTTCAGCAAAATAGTTTTAGAACAGAATAGCACACTGACACTTTCCCTCACTGTCCTACTCTGTCCCTCCCTACAAACAAGATTTAGCACAAAATAGCACACTGATAATTTCTATGAGTGTCCTTCTCTGTCCCTAAACTCAAGGATTGAAAATATGGAACAGCAAAATTGGTTTAGAACAGAATAGCACACTGTCAGTTTCACTCTCTGTACCTCTCTGTCCCTCAACTCAAGGATTGAAAATATGGTTCAGCAGAATAGTTTTAGAACAGAATAGCACACTGTCAGTTTCCCTCACTGTACCTCTCTGTCCCTACAAACAAGGATTAGCACAGAATAGCACACTGTCACTTTCCCTCACTGTACCTCTCTGTCCCTACAAACAAGGATTAGCACAGAATAGCACACTGTCACTGACACTCTCCCTACCTATCCTTATTTGTCCCTAAACACAAGGAATCCAGGATTAGTAAAGGAAAAATAATGACACTGTCCCTGCCTATGCTTCTCTTTCCCTGCTCCGGAACACACTACACAAGGCCGCTGCGCTGGCGGCCTTTTATAGTGTGGGGCGTGTACTAAACCCCCTCAGCAATAATTGGCCACAGGCATCCTGCCTGTGGCCAATCATTGCTTTCCTCGCTGCCGGCGCTGTGATTGGCCAAGCATGCGGGGTCACAGTGCATGCTTGGCCAATCACAGCGCCTGGATGACACTGCGATGGCGTAGTGCATTGTGGGCCGTTCGCGTCACTCGAATTTGGCGCGAACGGCCCAAATCGTTCGATCTTCGTCGAACGATCGAACAGCCGATGTTCGAGTCGAACGTATGTTCGACTCGAACACGAAGCTCATCCCTAGATGTGAGCTTCCAGCAATCTATGGAAGGGGAGAGTGGATGAGGTTAAGGAGTTAAAGGTCTTAAGAAAGTGTGGGGATAAGGTGTCCGTGAAGGTTTTAAAATAGGCAGCTGTAAGCCCATCTGGGCCGGAGCTTTTATCATTTTTAAGCTGTTTGATTGCCTTTTTAAGCTCATCTTCTGAGATAGGGTTTTCCAGATGAAGGGCATCTTCTTTATCTATAGGTTTGGGGCAATAATTTCTGAGGAAGGTCTTGATTGAGGTGGGTCTATTGTAGCGCTATACAAGTTATTCACTCACTCACTCAGGTCCCATATGGGTGGTTGCATGTTTGGGGAGAGTGTATAAGTCAGAGTAGTAAGTCTCAAATTGAGCCGCAATGTCTGTCGGGGTAACATAGGATTTACCTTGAGGGTCCTTGATTGTGTGAATGTTTGTGCGTGCTTTCTTGGTCTGGAGAGCTTTAGCTAGAAATTTTCTGCATTTTTGCCAAATTCATAAAAAAAGCTTTTGGTGTAGGACAAATTTGCGCCGCGTTTTACGGTTTAACTTTCCACGTAGAAGTTTCCTATTTTGGTTGAGATCGTGATTGTGACGGGAGTCAATTTTGGGCGCAGGGTGACCAAGAAAATAATGAACCCTGAGAATATGATTGGATTACTTCAAATGTGACAGTAATATTCATTAACAATATCTCTCAAGAAATATGAAGATTTTATCCCCTGTACACTGTGAGGTCTATGACCAGGAAGTATAATTCCTAATATGGGCATTCCAGGAAGTTCAATGTAAGAGGCCGACCGTCTATTGCTTAACGATGTAGCTTTTGTCTGGATAAGTAAATTGTGTTAATCTTGTCTGAGGCAGCTAGCTTTCCCTTCACCTATTATTAAGTGTGCTAATGAACTCACCTGTTGTCTGCTAAGGGATGTATTGACACTCAGAATAGTGTGTATTAGGGGCTCGCTATGTAACTACTGTGTGAAGGTGTCCTGTGTGTATATTTATGATAATGTATCATCTACTGTGTGAAGCTCGGTGACAACAAATCTGACCTGTAGTGAAATCCGGACAGGCAAAGAGTCATCTAGGCTGTCTAAAGGATTAGTAATTAGCTCATGTTAATTAGGTCTGGTCACAGGTGTATTTTCAGAGTAATATGAGCAGGAGGTATGCACCTCCTCTTTTACTGTATGTAGCGGGGTCCCCAAATTTAACCCCGCTATACTTAAATTTAGGGGGTGACCAGAGCCATAGTTGGCTCGGGTCTCTTAATTATTCAGACTCTGCCTTAATGCTGTGTCACCTGGCGTGCAGTTCCCCTTTGGGTGTATAGGTGGTGCTGTCACCTATACCCGGGGTTGAACCACAGGTGATGAAGTAGGTATTGGATGTTCTCTCTCGGCTGCCGTTCGTGGGCAGTTCTGGCCTGCTGTGCATGCCGGGAGAGGATATATAACGGGCAGACGCCATTACACGGAGAGCAATTCCCGGGGTCCATGCCCGAGAAAAATTCCTGGGGCCAATGCCCGAGAGCAATTCCCGGGGCCCATGACCGGAAGCAATTCCCGGGGCCCACTGCCCGGAGGGACCTACCCCTCAGAGGGGAGTGCGCCCCATCCTGATCGAGGAGTCCCGGGTACCTTCAGCCCGAGGATACAGAGTTCCAGGTGGGCCCAGTACCTTTGACTGGGTCTACAACCGAAGAGGAGTCCCAGGGAACCCATGTGAGGGTAACCGCTCTGACACAGAGGAAACCAGGGGAGGATCGATCCCATAACAAGAGGGCGAGTAATTTGAGTATTGCTGACTCAGGAAAGGCCTGGTGACCTAACGGAGGGAAGGATTCCTCACTTTGTAGACTGCCTCTGCGGAGTGTTGAAAGTTCAGGAGGGATCTCCTTGACTTGGTCCTTGGAGGGGACTGAGTCATTGTTCCAGCATCACGCCGGCTGCTAGTGCTACTGAGTGACTATCTGGGTGAGCTGTACCCACTCGGGACAGAGTGGCGACGAAGCCAAAAGTGTGCCTGAATCCACTTCTATCTGCTAACCTTTTTCTCACTTCAACTCTCTGGTTCCTGAAAGCAAGATAAAATAAACTCACGTTGGAGTTGATATGTTGTGTGGACATTGACCTAATTTGGGAAAGATAAAGACTCGCCTCTATAAACATAGAGGGGAGAGAACCAGAAGAAGGAAGCAACTTGCTGCAGGACCAAGTATGTAACACCGCCTGACCTTTATATTCTAGAGGACACGGGCATGTGGCATGGTGTGTCTTATCCCCCTGCTTGAGAAGGTAAGAGGGGGAAAAGGATCTGTGTGCTATACGTGGGGGCTCGAGTCCAGGATTCTGCAGTGGTTTCTGGGAGCTGGACTTTACTTTCCTGCATGGCTCTTTGGAGGTCGGCCATTTTTGAAAATTGGACTGCAGCACAAGTGAGAGAAAGTACAGGCCTGGCTGTAATTTCCAGCTGTGTAGTTCGTGGGCATGTCTCAAAGTCTGTAAAAGCCCGTGAGTTGCATGCAGCAAGGAAGAAAAAGGGGAAGAGCCCCAGCCAAAGTGTGTGTTCCACGTGATACGGTTGGCGCCAAAGGAACAGTGCAACTGAACCATTGACGAGGCAACATGTTTTCTGCTCCATGGATGTCTACTTCAACGGGATCTCGTGTAACTTTGCCCGGTTCAACCATGCCTCTGTTGTGGCCTCCCTGACAGATACAGGGATCCGGCTGAAGCCCCGAGGTCGCTTTGCCGTCTACACGTGCAGAGATGCAGAGGCCTTGGGCATGATTTGTGCGAGATGCCAGGGACTGGTCGTACAGCTTCGCCCTTTCGGGAGATGTACACGCTGTGGGGAGTTCCTCTTTGAGGTAGAACAGCCAACGGAGGTGACGAAAGTCTACTGCCTGGACTGTATCTCAGGTACTGTTGCTCTTGAGGAGGAAATGTGTGCTCCCACAGCCATGCCCACGCGCACTACCGCGGAGATAGCGGAACTAAAGACTGAAGCTCCAGCCATTAAGGAGCTTGGGGCCGTGAACACAGCGGATGCTGCCTTGATTGCAACAAAGTCCTCCCTTCCGCCTGCTAAGAGGAAGGTGGGATATGTGAAGGCTTCCCGCAGCCGTGGTCAAGGCTTAACCCAGCGCCTCCCTGAACCGGATCGTCCCGCCGAAGGGATCTCCAAGCGATCCAGAGGGGGAAGGTAAGGACGCTGGGAGAACTGTGTCAAGTTTGCCGGGGAAAGGGAAGAAGCTCAGCGTTCGTTCCATTATGGATGCTTGGGTACCTGACCCGCGGGAACTTAAAAAAAAAAAAAGAGTCGGTGTTGACCAGATATATATGTCAGCAGAAGAGTACGATACCTCAGATATAGACTCTTCCTCTGAAGTTGGCGATGATGTCGAAATAGATGAACTGTTTGTAAAGAAGGGATGGGACAAAATTTCGCTAACCTCTCCCCGTAGTGTAAAGGGATCGCCCATGGACTTTGGGGAAACTGCACTCCGGGTGGAGACCCCTGTTCTTGCTGGAGAAGTTGTTCCTGTGTCCACCTTGCATGCTCCGGTGTCTTCCGTGCCTGCTGTTCCGGAGGCCCGTTCCTAATTGGGGCCGCCTATGCCACAGTTGGAGCCCGTGCACCCCCGCAGATCTCCGGATGCTATTGTCTTGCAGGGAGCTGGAGATCGGGTGACCATGCCACCTTTGGCCCGACTGCAATGGCTATTAAATCAAAAGGTTGCTACGGACTATGGATGGGAGTATCCGTACGTTCCAAGGAACTTGCTGTCATGGATATGCAGTAGTGTTTGTCTGTCAGCTTACCTTCCTTCCCATGTGTTCATCTTAGAGGCCAGAACCCTTTCACCTGGCTTCCTTTATAATCTCCTCCCAGCCTGACTCCACCCCAGGCCCTATCACAGAACACTATATTAACCTGTGCACTGCAAGCCTGCTTTGCTGATCAACGTGTTTGTTAGGCATTGTGTGTTTGGGTTCCTGCCTGCCGTGTGCTACGTCTGTCTCTCTGTTACGTTATTGGCTTGTCCCCGACTATCCCTGTCTGCTCGTGACCCTTGACCTTCAGGTCGTTCTTTCGTTATCCTTGTCTGCTTGTGGCCCCTGACCTTCAGCTTGTTATTCGGTTCTCTCATATCTTGTGCTGCTGCTTCCCCTCTTTTCCCCTTATCCTACGGGGCGTGAGCTAGGAAACTCCAGGGGCCGCGACCTGGTCCCAGCCTGCAGCATAACATCCTCACCACTAGAGGCCCTGGAGAAGACCTGCTGGGTCTTAGACTCCGCGCCCTGGGGAATCTTGGCTCTAGCTTCCGTTAGGATCCCGGTTGTGCTCCTCTGGTCCCGCTTTCCACAACCACCCAGTTTCCTATCCGCAGCAGTCAGCCATAGGGTTCACTACCTTGCGGTGCACTCCTGTCCCCCTACGGTGTGCATCTGTCACCTGGCCACAGGTGACCTTGACACTTGCTCTTTGAAATTGAGGCCTTCCGGGAACGATGGTACAGTGACATTGTCTGGGATCATTTGGAGGTAAAGAAAGGCCATAGGTATTTTACATGTTCAGCCGTAATGACTGAGCGATACAAAGGCTGCCGAAGAGATTGGACTCTGGGTCGGCACAAACATGCGGATCGGGTCGTGATCTGCAGTAAAAACAGAGACGATGTGATTTATTCCATACAGACCTTGGATAAGGACCGGAAGCCTCTTGATCTCCCTGATCCCAGTTTTTATCTTTGAAGTGGGACTTATGTTTTTTTTATTTTACCACTTCAGGGACAATTCCTTGAACAGCTGTTTGACTCTATGCCCAGGGAATTTACTCTCTGGAGGTTTGAAGGACAAGTTTTTTTTTCTCCTTCCCTCTTTTGAAAAAAAAAAAAAGAAGAGAGCTGAACTTTGGGGTAGAGTTAGTCAGGGCAAAGCTGAAAGCCGCCGTGATCAACCAAAGAGAACTTTGTGTGTGGTGCGTCTGTACGCACTCATGACATGTTAAGGACAGATGCCCAGTAGTGACCCACCTGATAGACCTAAACCTCCCCAACTCCCAATTGCCCAATAAAACAACTGACAAAGTTGTGGAGTAAAATTGGCCTTGCGGCCTATTTATTTAACCATTTCAAAACTTAAAATAAATAACCATTTTACATAACATCAGACAAACTTTTTCCATATCTTGGTAGTCTTGGAGGCCACGACACAGAACTTGGTCACTGGGACAAAACTTATTTAACTTAGGCCTCCAGTCGCAAGACACCGACTCGGAGACAGTACACATGTCCGCAGTGACCTACAATTTTACCCCTTCCTGGTTAAACCCTCGTTGACCGGAAGGTACCCAATAACCCCATATCACAGATGGGTACCACCATTTTACTACCGATAACCCCATACCACGGATGGGTACCACCATTTTACTACCGATAACCCCATCCCACAGATGGGTACCACCATTTTACTAACTATTCCAGCCTTTTTCTCCTCTTCCAGAGACCGAGCACTGCCACAGCACGCAAGGGGTAAAACCTTACCCTTGCGCGCACCTCCAAACCCCAAAACCCTCGGAATCCTTCCTGAAAACCCGGGGCCCCGAGATCAATGCCGACAGCCATGAGGTAAACCCCATAGCTCAGCAGCTCCGTATGACTCACCACTAGGACCCCATCACAAGTAACCAATCTTCCGACTTCGCTTTCCACCTGTACTCGAGCCTTGTTCACCGTTTCCACTGACCATGCCACCGCCCAGCTGTCCTGCCCACCATGCCTGACCAAACAATCCGCATCCCCGGGAAGGAAGTGCGTACTCGCAGGAAGTCAAACTTCACCTCGCATATCAGCGGATGCATAGACATGGCCCCCCTGTCATTCCAACCCACATGCGGCACTAAAATATCCGGTGCCCTGCGAGGCTAGAGAACCATATAAACTTCCGGAAATGACTCTACTACATCCCCGCCCGGCACCCCGAACACCGAACCTGAGCTTCATATCAGGGAAAAAACCCTGCTGCCCCCATTGGAAGTCCACCAGCCCGTATGGCCACCAAACACAGAAGAGTGACCCAGAATCCAAGCTGGCCGACCTTTCCACCTGAAACAATGAAACAGAAGGCATCTATCGATATGGAATCACCCCCCCCCCCACACCCATATACAGAAAAGAGCCTGGAACCCGCGTGGAAACCCTTATTCGTGCCCAGAGTGTGGGCAAATGGAAAGCCGAACCCTGTCAGCATACCAGCAGCCAATCCCCGTAACCCTGTTGACAGACCTGCCCGCCCGAGCCGCCTCTGCGGCCGCCGCTATGCGGGCTGAGTGGAAGGCCTGAACCTTGTGATGGCGACCTGTCGCCATTAAACATCTCCACAACACCACCACCAACGGAACCCGGCCGGGCTGACCCGTACTGGATCATAACTTGACCACCCCCCAATACTAGACGCATGGAAAGAAAATAATTACCCCGCCCGCAAAGGACATATTACGGGATGCGAAACACAACGAGTCGCATGCCCTAAACCCCCGATCCGTTCCAGGCCCCCGAACAACACAACGTCCGCACACTCCACCTCATGTACCAACAGGCCCCTTTTGCCAGTATGGAAGAACTGACCAGCTCGCCAACCCTAAATGCTCTGCAACAGGCATGTGAACTGGCTGCCTGTACTAGTGAATACTCGGGCACCGAGAAGCACAGACTGCCATAGCCAAATCAAATGTGCAACATCCCCCACCGAAACCGGACGGCGCCCGTCCCAGCACCAGAGCAACTCCTGTACCCCCTAACCGCCTGCATACCCAAAGCTCCGTAATATGAGACCACAACTCGCAACTTGGACACTGGGACCAAACTATATCCCCTAGGCCTCCAGTCGCAAGACACCGACTCGAAGGCGGTACACATGTCCGCAGTACCCTAAAACATTTTCCCCTTCCTGGTTAACCCTTGTTGACCGGAAGGTACCCAATAACCCGATACCACCTATGGGTACCCCCTTTTTATCCAGAACGTCCACTTTCACCTCCTCTTCCAGGAACCAAACCAAAACTCTGTAATATACATAATCCAGCAACTTCGCCCCTGAAACAGAAATGACAAAATCGCCAACGTACAGTCGACAGCAGATACGGAGACCCCCAGTCCCCTTCTCAAAGTCTGGCAAAAGCCGGAAGTGCCCACCTCATGACCCACCGAAGAAATCCCCAGCCCCTGCAAAATTGCTAGCCATTCCCACCATGCCTTGGCGTAGGCCTACCGTGATTGTCGCAACCACTGAGATGCACTGTCACAGCAATGCTCCCCCACCAGTCGGGACAGGCAACCCCATATTGCTACTTATCCGGTGCCAACTCTCTGAACCTGTCCCACTGAAAACGAGACAAGGCGTCAGCCAAAGTGTTATCCACCCCCAGAAGGTGCTAAGCATAAATGAACACCTGCCATCGCAGACAGCCCAGTACCAAATGACGCAGCAAACCACACCGCCGGCTGCGAAACAGCCGAAACCCGGCTACCCATCTGGACAACGCCCCGGTCGTCTAAATTGAGGCAAACCATAAACTCACAGGAAGGAGTACCCCCCAAAGTTCCATTACTACCCCAATCGGGAAGCCGCCTGATTACCAAGTACTACAGGAACCCTGCCTCATACCACCCCTGCCGTCGCAGCGGACAGCCTGTGACAAAAGAACCCAGTCCCTGAGACTTATCTCGCCCGGAAAATTCAACTTACCCCACCGCAGCTGTAACTGGCGCCGCTGGATCTTCCTCTTACCAAAAATCCCACGCACTTCCACCTTGAGACTCTATGGCTTGTCCTCCGGCAGCCGATCTTACCAACGCAGCGAAAACCAAACCATGCCCAAGAAGACAATGGATGACGTAGGGCTTTACGTACACTCCCAGTGCCAACATACCCCGAAATGCTCCGCTACATACTGCAACGTACCCCGACAACACAGAGAAAACGTTAGCCCACAGAGGGCCCTCACATACAAACCCAGCCAGGTAATGAATGCCCGAGCCAAGCCCCGAGACGTCCCGGGCCCACCCACACCTGCGGAACATGTTACCGCCGCGTAAAGGAGGCGCACGTCACCGTGCCCTCCCCCGGTGCGATAGCATAAGTAACCAAGCCTGCTTTGAAAAAAGAAGGTGGTAAATAAAGCTAACTTGTGCGGCTCCCTCTTGCCCCCCCCTTTGACAGCGTCTCAAAGACCACCGAAGGCCGCAACAGGTGTGTCTCAGATTACCAACCTACGGAGGAACAGCAGAGAGTAAACGGGGGATCTCACAAAACCGCTAGCAAAGCCCGTCACTAACACCCCAGCCGCCCGTCGGTCGGGATACTAAAATTGCATTTGTCCCAATTAAGCTGCCAGCAGTGGCCCAACGTGTTCCGATCGGTTGACCGGCGGCCGGGGCACCTCCGACCCCCCCCCCCAAGTGAGAAAACCACTAAGTCCTGTGACAAAACCTTAGCAAAAGGTACCAAGTGTACCCCCGGGAAAACTGACTGGGAGCCCGCGCCGACGTCATAAGCTTCATCCACAAGCTGATTTCCATATGATCCCAGCGCAGAGCCGGTCTGATGGCCATCCGATGACGGAACTGCACCTCATATCTCTGCCACGCCACACCTCCATCCATCCGGCGAGCATAGCTAATGACCTACCTGTAAATGAACCTTATTCCTACGACCCTGCAAGGAAGGCAGAAGCCTGCACCAGATGTTGAAGATACAGGGGTTCAACCGATAACAGTGATTCCCCCCATAGACCTCTTTTCACTCCCCCGGCTGTAATCTATCCAGATCAACCTCTTCCGGGGCATTAACGAAAATATCTACCCATACACACCCGTCCCAATCATCTCCCCAATTTCCACCGTAAGATGAGACCCCAGACATATATCACCCTTTTTTTTTTTTTTTTTTTGCGCCATGCACCAGCCCCAGATGATAACCCCCCCCCATTTTCCCTATTAATGCAACTGCCAACCGTAACAGGGCCCCCCCTCTACACTGACCCAGCAAAAAACTAGTAACACTGCGCAAAGGTTAGATGAAGTGCACTTACCAGGCTGCCCAGAGCTGGGTCCAACAGCCGCCAAACTGGAATCCCACGCTGCTGGATGTCCCTGGTCCTCGCCGCCCTCCGACCCGGACAGTTCACCCTCCGACTCCCCGTTGGCGAATGATCACAGCCAGTTCCCCCGGAGGACGAGACCTGGATGCTGAGGGCCCGTGTTGTCGCTTGCTCCGTCCTTCCCGACCCGGAACACCAGCCCGCTCGTGATGCCACTGACGGACTCCAGACCCACTCCCTGGCTCGGGCACCCCTGCACGACCACCGCCATCACCGCTGCTGTCACCACGCTCCTCACCCTGTGCACGATCGGACCCCTGGCCGCCTGGATGCCGGAGTCTCCTGGCCTCCCCCCTATTCCCAGGAAAGGCTCGCTGCTAAGAGGAAGCCGGAGGGCCCCTGTCAAGTCACAGAATATGACTTTGACCTCCCAGGGAGAAGTAAGGGGTCCCTGCACACCCGCGGCCCATGCGCCCCCTCGCGGCTGGGGCCGCTTGTAGTTCCCCCCTACCCGCTGCAGCCAACTTCTGCCCCAGACAGCTGAAAGGGCAAACATCGGTGCCCCCAGCTGGGACCAAACCCGGGCCTTAGCCACACTCAGTTGAAACGCACAGGGCCCAGGGACTGCGTGACGGCGGCGGCACATGCCGACGCACGCGTGACATACTGCACCCCCCCCGCGGCTAGTGCCGCTTCTTGTTCCCCCCATGCCCGCCGCTGCCAGCTCCCTCCCCCAGACGGCTCCCAGGACGGGCGCCGCTGCCCACCGCTGGGCCAAACCCGGGACTTAGCCACCCTCAGGTTGAAGGCACAGGGCTGCATGTACTCCAGCGGCCTATACCGCCGCACACGTGGGATACTGCGCCCCCCCCTGCGGCTGGTGCCGCATCGTGTGCCCCCCATGCCCGCCGCTAACCTGCTCTCTTCCCCAGTCGGCTCCCAGGGGGACGCCGCTGCCCGCAGCTGGGCAAGGCCCCGGGACTCGGCCACATGCAGGATGCCTGCTCAGGGCCCAGGGGCTGCGTGTCAAGCTTCTTCCTCTTCTGCTGCAGGACTGACTGTACATCACTTCCTGCTCTCAGACTCTTACACCAGGGAACACCTCCAACCCCCAGGACACCCCCCTTTTCTTAAAGGGAAAACTACCTGCTTTCCTTTTGTCCTGTACTGTCCCACCCTGTCATGCCGTCCCTGCGCCTATCTGTTTCTTTCTTGGGACTCTCTGGCTAGGTAATGATGTGTGCTGCCACTAGGTGGTAGTGGTTTGCCAGACTTTTTCTTTTATGCACTTATTTTAGGGAAATGTTATTTCATACACTAGGCTTAGTGTGTGCAGCTTTAGTAGAAGGGAGCTATCTTTCCTTGGAGAGATAGTTCACTTCTGAGTAATAGTGTTAGAATGTTTATAGCATGTAGAATAATTAGCGTGTATAATATTTTTCTTTCCCTGCAGGAAGACCATCATGCAACTACACCAGAGAAAGGGTGGGATACAGTTGTGATAGGATGATGGGAGGGATTGTTACATAATGTGTATGTACATTTGAAAACAGTTTTTCTGTCCTTCTCCCTCTTTGCTATACTTCAGGTCTTGATTCAGGCACGATCCTTGCATTGTACATAGTTCCAGGAATAAATTTGCGCTTGCTCAGGACTGAGTGTGTGAATTTATTCCAGACACTGGGGACAGTGTCTCCTTTAGAGGGGGGTGTATGTAGCGGGGTCCCCAAATTTAACCCCGCTATACTTAAATTTAGGGGTGACCAGAGCAATAGTTGGCTCGGGTCTCTTAATTATTCGGACTCTGCCTTACTGCTGTGTCACCTGGCATGCAGTTCCCCTTTGGGTGTATAGGTGGTGCTGTCACCTATACCCGGGGTTGAACCACAGATGATGGAGTAGGTATTGGATGTTCTCTCTCGGCTGCCGTTGGTGAGCGGTTCTGGCCTGCTGTGCATGGCGGGAGAGGATATATAAGGGGCAGACGCCATTACACGGAGAGAGCAATTTCCAGGGCCCATTCCCAAGAGCAATTCCCGGGGCCCATGCCTGAGAGCAATTCCCGGGGCCCATGACCGAAAGCAATTCCCGGGGCCCACTCTACGGAGGGAGCTACCCCTCAGAGGGGGGTGCGCCCCATCTTGATCGAGGAGTCTCGGGTACCTTCAGCCTGAGGCTACAGAGTTCCAGGTAGGCCCAGTACCTTTGACTGGGTCTACAACCGAAGAGGAGTCCCAGGGAACCCGCATGAGGGTAACTGCTCTGACACAGAGAAAGCCAGGGGAGGATAGATCCCATAACAAGAGGGCGAGTAATAAAGTATTGCTGACTCAGGAAAGGTCTGGTGACCTGTCGGAGGGAAGGATTCCTCACTTCGCAGACTGCCTCTGCGGAGTGTTGAAAGTTCAGGAGGGATCTCCTTGACTTGGTCCTTGGAGGGGACTGAGTCATTGTTCCAGCATCACGCCGGCTGCTAGTGCTACTGAGTGACTATCCGGGTGAGCTGTACCCACTCGGGACCGAGTGGCGACGAAGCCAATAGTGTGCCTGAATCCACTTCTATCTGCTAACCTTCTTCTCACTTCAACTCTCTGGTTCCTGAAAGCAAGATAAAATAAACTCAAGTTGGAGTTGATATGTTGTTTGGACATTGACCTCATTTGGCAAAGATAAAGACTCGCCTCTATAAACATAGAGGGGAGAACCAGAAGAAGGACCTTGCTGCAGGACCCAAGTATGTAACACCTCCTGACCTTTATAATCTAGAGGACACGGGCATGTGGCATGGTGTGTCTTATCCCCCTGCTTGAGAAGGTAAGAGGGGGAAAAGGATCCGTGTGCTTAATGTATATAAGACTTGTACTCCTTTCAATAAAGGCTGATTCCTGCTTGACCCTCAACACAGAGCCTTGTCTTGTACTTGGGGGATAATTATTCATATGGGTTTCTTGCTCGGCTGATTGCAGTGTTCGGTAGCTGCTTTTGTGTTCGGGAATGGAATGTCCTAAACAACTTTAACCCCTTTCATACTCGGGGTGTCGTTACAGTGATATATTTGCTGTGCTTGGGATTGTTTGTGGACAAGTTCCAGGTTTTTAATCTTGTTGAGTAGGTCTGTAATTGTCTTTTTTTTGGCCTTTCTCTGAGATGTTTTAAGCGCGACGAGTTTCCCTCATAGGACACTCTTATAGGCCTCCCATTGGGTAAGTGGGGCTGAGTCAGGTGTATCGTTTTCTAGAAAAAAATTGCGTATGCTCCCACGGATATCTTTGACAACATCTTCCAATGTGAGCAGTGCTGAGTCCAAGTGCCACATTTTTTTGGAAATGTTTTGTATGGGAACGTCAGGGTCATTGTAACCCCAGGACCACCAACCCAGTCCCTGTGTGATCAGGGCAGGCTACATTTAATTGGCAGTGGTAAGGCTGCATTTTATTGTGAGGGGGGGGGTCGGCACCGGCGCAAAGCGTCACCTCCCTGAAATTAGTTTGAAACCTCCCTGAAATTAGTTTTTGCAGGTTGGGATGTCTGTATATTGGAATCTGATTTGTACGTTTTCTACAACAATAAAAAGTTTGAAAAGAAGAATAAATCTCAGCCTCAGCCTGTGAAGGAATGTACTAAATTGGTCACACTGGTTAATAAGTGTCAGGGACTTTCACCATTGGACTCGTCATTCTCTCTTCTGCTCTCAGCGATGGCGTCTGCTGATCCGAGGAAGGAGCTGGAATGTTCCGTCTGTCTGGACTTTTATACAGATCCTGTAACCCTGAAATGTGGTCACAACTACTGCCGGGACTCTATTGGTCGTGTGTTGGATACACAGGAGGGGTCTGGAGGATATTCCTGTCCTGAATGTAAACAAAGCTTCCAGGATCGGCCTGCACTGCACAGGAACATAACACTGTGTAACATAGTGGAGAATTTCCTGTCCACCCATCTAGATCAGGAGGAGTCCGAGGTCTTCTGTACTTACTGTATTCACACTCCTGTACCTGCTGTGATATCCTGTCTGCTGTGTGAAGCTTCTCTGTGTGACAATCACCTGAGAGTCCACAGCAAGTCACCAGAACACGTCTTATGTGACCCCACCACTTCCCTGGAGAACAGGAAATGCTCCGCCCATAAAAACATCCTGGAGTATTACTGCACTGAGGACTCCTCCTGTATCTGTATGTCCTGCAGGCTGGATGGAGAACATCGGGGACACCAGGTGGAGACTCTGGATGAGGCCTCTGAGATGAAGAAGAATAAACTGAGGAATGTTCTGCAGAAACTGATGAGAGAGAGAGAGGAGATGGAGAAAAGGGTCCAGAGTCTGCAGGAACACAGGAGGAAAGTACAAGGAAAAGCAGATGATGAAACAGAGAGAGTCACTGTCCTGTTCAGAGACCTCAGGAGACGTCTGGAAGACCTGGAGAATAGAGTCCGGAGGAACATCTCGGGGCAGGCAGAGCGGATCTCTGTGATAATCAATGATCTGCTCCAGGATCTGGAAATAAAGAAGGAGGAGCTGTCCAGGAAGATGGGGGACATTGAGGAGCTGTGTAACATGACAGATCCACTGACTGTCCTACAGGAATCAGACACAGGTGACTTGTGTGATACTGAGGATAGAGATGATGAGGACAGAGAGAGACATGATAAACTTCTCCATGATGGAGGGGATCTGGATGTGGCGGGGATCTCACACACATTACACACAGGGTTATCTGATATCATGTCTGGGGTAAATGTAGAGAAATGTACAGGAACACATGTCTATCCACATTCTACTACAAAGGGCAAAGGTCACACCAATACTGAACCATCCAGACCACACACCCAACCCTCCCCCACCATACAACCATCCAGGCCACACCCCCAACCCTCCTCCACCATAAAACACTCACACCTCCAGGCTGGAGGACCAAATATTGGGGCTGTACAGCAAACATCGGCGGTGTCGGGTGTTACAGACTTATTACTGGATGTGAGGACAGCTGGTAATTATCTACATATATCAGATGACAGGAAAAATGCATCCTACACATCACATCAGAATCGCCCAGAAACACCAGAGAGGTTTCAGGTTCCTCAGGTGATGAGCAGTCAGAGGTTCTCCTCAGGGAGACATTACTGGGAAGTGGATGTCGGGGGGGCAGGGTACTGGATAGTCGGGATGTGTTTCCCCAGTATAGAAAGGAGAGGAGATCAGTCACGGATTGGATGTAATAAGAAGTCCTGGTGTTTGGAGGGGGGGAGGGGTATTCAGTGCTCAGTGAGACATGACCGTAAGATGATCCGATTCCCCGGCGGTGTCTCCAGTAAGAGAGTCAGGATAGATCTGGATTATGAGGCCGGGCGGATCTCCTTTTATCATCTGTGT
This sequence comes from Rana muscosa, assembly GCA_029206835.1. Taxonomy (NCBI): domain Eukaryota; kingdom Metazoa; phylum Chordata; class Amphibia; order Anura; family Ranidae; genus Rana; species Rana muscosa. The sequence continues at coordinate 1,297,154,927 of CM055116.1, read as the reverse complement.
GACCCGACCCGACATCTCCACACCTTCACCACCACCTTCACTGAGCCCCTCCATGGTGTATTATGTGTATTCAAAGGTTGTATAAAGATATGTGGGGGGAATCAGAAGTGAGAGATCTGCCCAGAGACATCACAAGGTGGATTATCTGATTGGTGATTGGTGGAATACTCATCCAATAGGAGGAAGCAGAGGACAGGGAACATGACTGATTTATTTATAAAGCTGCAGGTTCCGGGGCCGTCATCTTCATCCTAAACCTCACTTCACTACCTCGTGTGTCACTGACCAGGAACAAGCATGCAGGCTGCATGCTTGTTCTGGGTCAGTGAGACACTACATAGTGTAGCCAGGATCAGGATTACGGCCCTGGGGTCTTCACCATCATTGTGTATCTATAGCAAGAATTATTTTTTTAAGCTTTGGATGGAGTGGGGAAGGTTTAGAACCTCTGTCAGATTTTTTTTCTGCTATCCGGGGCTCCATTAGAGAGATTTCCCCTCACTTCCTGTCCTGGTGACAACATTTCACCAGACAGGAAGTGAGGGGAACTCTCCAACAGCAACACAGACAGAAATAAAAAATCCTTTTCTTTAGTAGAGTAGGGGAAGGATTAGAACCCCAGTCATATCTTTATTTATGTCTGTGTCCCTGTTGTAGATTTTCCTTCATCTCCTGTCTGATAAAACATCATCAGGACAGGAAGTGAGGGGAATTCTCTCTAATGGAGCCCCAGATAGCAGTAAAAACCTGACAGGGGTTCTAATCCTCCCCCACTCCATCCAAATCTAGAACACACACTTTAACCACTTTAGCCCCGGCACTGCGTCGTTTTAACTGACAATTGCGCAGTCGTGTGATGTGGCACCCAAACAAAATTGGCGTCCTTTTTTTCCCAGAAATAGAGCTTTCTTTTGGTGGTATTTGATCACCTCTGCGGTTTTTATTTTTTGCGCTATAAACAAAAAAAGAGCGACAATTTAAAAAAAAACAATATTTTTTACTTTTTGCTATAATAAATATACATTTTTAACAAATACCCCATTTTTCTTTAAAAAAAAGCAAATTTTTTCCTCAGTTTAGGCCGATATGTATTCTTCTACAAATTTTTGGTAATAAAATTCGCAATAAGCGTGATTGGTTTGCGCAAAAGTTATATTGTCTACAAAATAGGGGATAGATTTACGACACTTTTATTATAACTTTTTTTTTCTAGTAATGGCGATGAACTGCAATGTTTATTGTGACTGCGACATTGCGGCAGACACATCAGACACTTTTGATGCATTTTTGGACCATTGACAGTTATACAGCGTTCAATGGTATAAAAATGTACTGATTACTATGTAAATGTCACTGGCAGCGAAGGGGTTAACACTAGGGGGCGATCAAGGGGTTAAATGTGTTCCCTAGTGTGTGTTCTAACTATGGGGGGGATGGGACTGACTGGGGATATGGGACTGACTAGAGGAGATGACAGATTGTTGTTCCTAGCTAGTAGGAACTCACGATCTGACTCTCCTCTCCTCACAGAACAGGGATTTGTGCGTTTACACACACACGTCCCTGTTCTGGCTCTCGTGCCCGCGACTGTCGGCCACGTGCATCGGGTCTCCTGCAGTGCAGCAGGCGTGTGCCTGCTATCCCTGCTTAAAGGACCGACGTACGGCTACGACGGATCGCGGGAACGTGCCGACCTGCCGCAGTATAATGACTGCGGCTGGTCGGCAAGCAGTTAATATCCACAATGACAATTCCTACATTTCTGTCCTCACAGGTTCCTTTACATGACCAATCCATGGATCTGTGATTGCTCCTCCCCCTCACTGTGATTGGATGTGATGATTGTCACTATGATTACAGCCAGTGCTAGTCTTGTTCCTATTGGTTATGATGTAGATTGTGGACAGGTGACGGGGGAGGGGTATACAGTCTCAGGAAGTGGAAATCCTCGGCTCTGTATATGGGAATATTGATCAATGATTGGATATAGATAGAATGATGGGAGGGATTGGACGATGACTACAATCACCTGTTAGACTTTTTGAGAAGAAATAATAACATTGTTGTTTTAATGTTTATATGGAATAATCCCCATGAGAGAAAGGTAAAGGAAGGGTACAGTTACTTCAGCTATCTCTAAACATCAAGTCTCATTGGGCCTTGAACATTACAATCTCTTTCACTAAGAAGTGTCCATATCAGCTATATTATATATATGTATCGGGGATGCCGATTTGCAGAGTGTTATAAAGACTATTGCTCACTTAAGAATATCCTCAGTTCCCTCCGGAGCTACTTTAAAACATTGCAACAACTGTCGTTAACCTTATGGAACAATGCATTGTGGAACTTGTGGTACAGGGAGAAAGGGACTCCTTTGCCATGGGTATCTAAATAGACTAGGGTACCCATAGTGCAGCTGTACTCCCAAAGTGCATTGCATTCTCCTCAGCTCTCTGGGGGGAGGTTACTTAAAGGATGGGAGGAGCTATGCTCAGTCTCTCTGGACTTCGCCCTCAACCAAGCAGGAAGTCTGTGTGAGGCCTGTTGCCGGAGTGACTAGGCCCAAAGCCTGGGCCTACAGCTTTGCAGAGGATCACTCAGCTAGAAGAGGGATCCCTTTCCGTGTGACCAGCTCGCGCTTCTTAGAGACCGGAGTCATCCATCAACCGACATCTACGGCAGCTGTGAGAGGGACCGGAGACTGCAAGTTGCGGAGAGGTCGCGGATCGAGGTACCGACAGCGGGACGTACCGTGGGATGAGGCCTACTTTGGTGAGAGGGCACCTGCCCAGAACACACTGACTGCTGTTATAGGCCTGGCCTGTTAGGGCCCACCATTATTAGTAGTGCGCCACACGCCAGGACATAGTGCATCTTACCTAGGAAATGGTTTACAGTTTGGCGTTTGCAACGCCATAGAGTTTCATTAACAAACATTGTGGAAGTTCAGTTTGGTCTTTTAATACCCTTGGATTACAAATACTATGTGCACCAACGGTTGCTAGCGAAGACTTCAGTCACAAGAAGGAACTTTGAGTAGGGCTCAGACAGGCCTAGCCTGCACTGTAAGTATCTGGGATGTGCAGGGTATTGCCTGTAAGGGGGAGCTTGCGAGCAACCTGTTTAGCAAGATAGGTTAACACTGAGATAGCAATTTCTTACTGTTTATATTAGATACTACTTTCTTTATTATTGACTCTTGCAGGGCCTTGCAGAGCCAACTGTATATGTAAATGTCTTACCTTTTTCTCTTATCTCATACCAAGTAAAGTTTATCCTTGGTTAAGTGCAAAACCTGTGTGAAGTATCTTTGTTAGCCTGAAGGACTGCAAGCCAGAGAAAGGTAACAATATATGTGCAACTTGCTGTGGTGATATATGCAGAATTGTGTTTTCTAGTAGCCAGTGGGTCTCACAATTCCTATCTATACCAGTTGTGCCAAGGGAGGGTTCGAGCCAGTTAAGGGGTTGATATTCAGTGTACTGACCCAAAACAAAACCAGCAGCTCATTCAGGGGTAGTGCTACACGTGGGGGATCGTCCGGGATTCAGTTACTCTGCAATCAACCTTCCCCAGGCAGGACCCTTGTCCCTACCAAGATGGACCCCTTTGTTGTAGTCCAGTGGTGCGAAAGAGAGGGCGCCCGGTCAAGCGCAAGTGTAGTCATTGAGTGTAACAACAGGGGTTAACGTCGTTTAAGATATTCCATTCCCGAACACACAACATTTACCAGACATTCCAACCAGCCGAATAAGACCCCATACAAATAATTCTCCCTCCACAAACGAGACAATGCTCTGTGTTGAGGTTTCCAGCGGGTCTGACAATCTTTATTGAGAAAGCAGGCTCTTATATACACCAAAAGAATACTGTAGTCCAAATGAACAACTCCACCCACAACATCACACAATGGTTACATAACGAGTACCCAATACACATTATTCTGACATCCCTTAGCAGACAACAGGTGAGTTCATTAACTAATCCCTTTACAGCTTAAATGCCTAATATGCATGGCCTTTACGTTTCCCAGACTGGCTGTCTGCTACCTTACAATATCATAAATACACCTTTGACCAGACCTAATTTACATGAGCTAATTACCTAATTCCTTTATACAATTACAGAGTTAATTATCATAATCCACAATGAAAAGATCTTTAGAAGTTAGCCTGGACTCATTTACATTACACAGGGAGCCAGGTGGTTGGAGGTGATGACATTAACATATTTCAATTAACCTGTTGAGTTCAGAATCAACCACCAGTAAATAGTTATTTTACTTATATTGTGGATTAATATTACTGGGTTCTACGGGCCCACCCGTTACATTGAGCTTCCTGGTGGACATTGGGACAAGAAAAAGGTGGGCGACATCATGAAGATATTGTCCCCACATAGGAAAGCACGGGTGGTTGCTCTCTGGCCAGATCAAGAAACTTATAGCACTCATGCCTTGCTGGAGTGGAAAGAGGGAGTACCGGAGAGTTTTAAGAGAAAAGCCTCGTACACACGACCGAGTTTCTCGTCGTTAAAAACACGTAGTTTTTCTGGACGAGATTCTTGTTAACCTTGACGAGTTTCTCGTCAAGCTTTCCATGCGTACACACTGACAATTCCAAATCTCGTCGTTGTTCTGCGCGGTCACATCCAGCACGTACGACGGCAGTATAAAGGGGAAGATCGATTTCAATGGCGCCTCCCCTTGGCCTGCTTTTGCTGATCTCGTGTTACCGTGTGTGAAGTAAAAGTTTGGGAAGAGACAATTTGCGCTTTTCAGTCTTCGTGCTTTCAGTTCGTTTTAGCGTGACGAATGTGCTATCTCCTTTACGAAGGCTTGTTTTACCAGAAGATGCGCTCCCGTCTCATACTTGATTCTAAGCATGCGCGCTTTTTGAAGAGTCATAAAAGCATACACACAAACCATTTTCTCGTCGCAAAACAGGCCGACGAGAAACACAACGAGAAAATCTAGAATACGGACGAGAAAATAGAGAGCAGGTTCTCTATTTTTCTCGTCGAGATTCACAGCAGTTTTCTCGTCGTAAAACCATACACACAAACGGTTTTCTCGACAATAAAGCTCTCTCGGCACTTTTCTTGTCGGTTTTGGACGAGAAACTCGGTCGTGTGTACGAGGCTAAAGAGTTTCCCATTAGGAGACAAGTCAAAACTCCACATAGTACACCCAAAAGTTCCAGGGAGGGACCACCCCACGCCTTCTCAGGAGGAGCAAATCAGAGGACCAGTAGCCTCCTGGCCACCTCTGACCATGATTGGGCCAGAACTTCTTAACACTCTCGGAAAGACTTTGTGTCGAAGTGCCAGAAAAGCAACACAGTGTGTGTGGTAGCTGGATACAGGAAGCTGAGGATCTTCTCAGGGAAACAGCCTGTGCCAGTCGGTGAAGAAGAGTTTGATGTCTGGATAGAGCAAGCCATGCAAGCTCTAGAAGGATGGAAACTGCCAGGGGCCCAAAAGAAACAGTGTATCAGTGAGAGTCTGCGAGGAGCCGCTGCAGAAGCTGTCAGGAACCTGAGGTTCAGTAATGCCACATGCACAGCCTATGACTACTTGGTTATGCTGCAAGAGGAGTTTGGGCAACTGGAGAAGGTGGTTGATCTAATATATCAATTTGAACACACCCTCCAACAGCTAGGGGAACGCCTTTCTGAATATATCAGGAGACTGAACAAGATGTTATGCCAGATTGTGCTTAAAAAAGGAATGGAACCCTCTGCCATAGACCAAGCCAGGATGCAACAAGTCCTAAGAGGGGCCCTACGCTCTAATCCAATCTGGCTCCATTTGAAGACCTCTGGGGGTGTCATGTCACTAAGCTACCCTGACCTCATCAGAGTGGTAAGAGACAAAGAAGCACTGCTGGATGATCAACAGTCAACCACTCCACAGAACTCTACCCCCTATGTTGGGGTTAGGTCAGCAATGACCCAGGAACAGGACTCTGAGGTAGCTACTTTAAAGTCTCAAATGGAACAAGTTATGGAGATGTTGACTTCGCTGATGGCCAGGGTCTCAGAGACCGGCAAGGATGGAGGAAGCGAAACCAAGGTGATTCGAAGTGTATCCACTCCCCCACCTAGGAGCTCAAGGGATGAAGATGTCTGCTTCAATTGTGGAGGAACTGGGCACCATCGAAAAATGTGTCCCAGCCCAAGGAAAGCTGCCACACCATCCCGCAAGCCGGCGGAAAACTTCAGAGGGCCCCGGTGAAGGAGTCAACCGGGTGCCCGTCAGTAACAGCCAACTCCAAAAGCAACGGAGAAAAGAGACAGTGTCAGGGACCTAGACCTCTGCTGCACACCCCTGTTACCGCCTCTGAAAGACTCAATACTTCCCGCTCAAAATTCCAACATTCACAGGGGTGGGAGGTCAATGCACATCAGGCTCCACAAGGTTTGAAACCCAGGGAAAGCTGGAAAAAGAGAATAAAGGTGCAAATTACAGATCCCACCAAGAAGGCCTCACCAAGAAAATTACCTGACAAACTACTGGGACCCTCCCCCATGATCTCAATCCAAGTGAATCTACACAAAGGCCCTTCTTGACACCAGAGCCCAAGTGACTCTCCTATATCGGGATTTCTACAATAAACACCTTAGACATCTACCACTACAGAAGTTGGAAGATCTAGAGATATGGGGCATTGGAACACAGAGCTTCCCCTATGATGGATACATCCCGATTAGACTAACCTTCGATCCTTCTGTAGCTGGAGAAACTGAGACGTTTGACACACTAGCGGTGGTCTGCCCTCGGCCACCAGGGGCCAACAAGAGTTCCCTAATCATAGGGACCAACACTGACTTAGTGAGGAGACTGTTGACCCCCCTTATTGAAGAGCAGGTCACCGAACTAACAAGGGTCCACCCCATGTTGCGGCAAGTTTACCAGCGCCTAGTGATGGAAAAAAAGGCCCCAAGAGATGGGTTAGAAAGATCTGGAAGCTGGATAAAATGGAAAGGGTATTACAGCCAGGAGAGGTGACCTGCTTGAGGGCTTTTGTAAAGCTCACCTGGAAGCAACCAGGCCCCTTCATCATCCTTGAACCGGGTCCTCAAGAGAAGAAGAGGGGAATAGAAGTAATTCCCGAAGTGATCCCGTTGAAGGCTTTAAAGAGGAGTCATGGGAGGGTTTCAGTAAGCATCAGAAATACTACCACAACCCCAGTGAGGGTACCAGCCAAGATGCTGTTGGGCCAAGTGAACCAAGCCACCCTAGTGGGACCATCTGACTTGAAGGAGCCAAAAGGGGTGAAGACATAGCGGAGAAGCTCTGTAAAGAGGACACAAACCTCCCACCAGCCAGAGCCCAACTTGCTCGATGGCAGAAAATCTTCTCAATGGATGAATTTTATGTGGGGTGTGCGAAGAGTGCCACCCACAAGATACGCTTGCAAAAGGATAAGCCATTCAGGGAGAGAGTCTGGCGGGTTTCCTTAGGAGATCTGGAAGATCTGCGTGAGCAACTGTCCGAATTAAAGAGGACAGGCATAATCCAGGAGTCTCAAAGCCCCTATGCCTCCCCGGTAGTGGTGGTCTGAAAGAAAAATGGCTCTCTGAGGCTGTGCATAGACTACCGAACAGCCGTTTTTTTAAACCGCCTGATTTATGAATGTTCATAAGTTTGCAAGAAAGTTTAATATTAAAATATATTTTCTGTCTAACCCTACCAAGGAAAGAGTGGCACCTCCACCTGAGTTTAAGCACTCTAATCTAGCAAACGCATCGCTATTTAATCCCCCTGGTTCACTAGCACCTATCATCAGAGTGTTTCATGATGTAGTCCTCAAAGACCTGGAGGGGATTAAAGTCCGAAAGGTAAAGATGCAGAAAAATTTGGAGCTTGGAGTCTCTATGCTCCAATAAATCGTTGGTCATCAGGCCTGCCGATAAGGGAGGGGGGATAGTAATTTTAGACAGGTGTAACTACCTGAAAGAAATTCATTGGATAGTTGATGACACCAAAACTTACACTCCCCTCAATAATGACCCTGTGGCCAAATACAAGAAGGCTCTAGAGACCAATGTTGATCAGGGCCACTGTGAAGGTATTTTAAATGTCAGAGAGAGCCTCTTTCTGGTACCGTGTGCTCCTCGTACCCCAGTCATTTACTATCTTCCTAAGATACACAAAAATCAGTTTTCCCCCCCGGGCCGGCCTATTGTCAGCGGGATCGATTCAATTATGTCGCGGGTGGGGAAATACATTGATTTTTTCCTACAGCCATTGGTCCAGAAGATCCCCTCATTCATAAGGGATACCAAACAGATTATTATTATGCTAGAGGGCTTTGCTTACAAAAGTGGTATGTGGTTGGTCACGGCTGACGTGACCTCACTCTATACCATTATTCCCCACAAGTGTGGCTTTGAAGCTGTTGAGCTTTATCTGGTAAGAGGGTCAGACCTTACACCGCGTCAGATAAAATTCATTATGACTCTGCTGGAATATGCGGTGAGCCATAATTACTTTTGGTTTGATAACCAGTTTTATCACCAAGATCGAGGAGTAGCAATGGGGGCTAAATATGCCCCCAGCTTGGCCAACCTATTTATGGCCAAGTGGGAGGAGGACTTTGTGGATGCCTGCCGGAGACCAGAAGTGATTCTCTGGGCTAGGTACATCGACAACGTCCTCCTCCTATGGGATGGCAGTGAGCCTGATTTACAGGATTATATGTTGTCCCTTAATAATAACAACAAGGGCATCAGGTTCACCTTTGAGGCAAGCCAGGAATCAATCCATTACCTGGATTTGAATATTTCTTTTGTAAGCAACAAGTTTGTCACGACCACTTTTTTCAAACAGACCGACAGAAAGTCATATATTCCACTCGATAGCTGCCATTATGCCCCTTGGCTTAAAGCAGTACCTCAGGGGCAGTTCAGTAGGTTAAGGCGTAACTACACTGATATAGAAGCTTTCAATAGTCAGGCACAGGTCCTTTCTAATAGGTTTGTTGAAAAAGGTTATCAACAAGATGACATGTCTCGCCTGATTTAGGTTGTTAGAGAGACCGATCGAGGGAGTCTCATGGAAGACAAAGAAAATGGGTTGAGTGGGGGAAACTTTTCTCTTCCATTGATCACCACATTCTCTGTGCAACATCAGACCATCAAACGCCTGATACGCAAACACTGGCATGTGTTGGCCAGTGACCAGGTATTAGCACCTTCTTTACCAGAGAGACCCTCTATTGTTTTTAGAGGAGCCTCTTCGTTATCTAGTCGCATTGCCCCTAGTGTTCAGGATCCTCCACGGGCAAACAGAACTTTTTTAAAGAACCTAACGGGGTACTACCGTTGTAAGAAATGTCAAGTGTGCACTCTTAACGCTTGTAGGGATAGGAAGATCTGCCAATTTTCTTCAACTAGCACAGGCCGTTCTTATGAAGTTGAACCTTTCATTACTTGTTCGTCTTTGGGAGTCGTGTACCTCATACAGTGCCCTTGTGGCCTCCAATATATAGGGAGGACCAAGAGGGCATTGAAGGTGCGACTCAATGGACATATAGCCAATATCAGAAGAGGCTTTGATAAGCATTCTGTATCTAGGCATTATGACCAGGTTCATAAGAGAGACCCTTCAAAAACGTTGTTCTTGGGTATTGACAAATACAGACCCCACTGGAGAGGCAGCTCTCTAGTGAGAGAAATATCCAAGCAAGAAATGGCACATTGAGGACATATGAGTCAGGGTCACCTGTGGCCAGGTGACAGATGCACACCGTAGGGGGACAGGAGTGCACCGCGAGGTAGTGAACCCTATGGCTGGCTTCTGCGGATAGGAAACTGGGTGGTTGTGGAAAGCGGGACCAGAGGAGCACAACCGGGATCCAAACGGAAGCTAGAGCCAAGATTCCCCAGGGCGCGGAGTCTAAGACCCAGCTGGTCTTCTCCAGGGCCTCTAGTGGTGAGGATGTTATCTGCAGGCTGGGACCAGGTCGCGGCCCCTGGAGTTTCCTAGCTCACGCCCCGTAGGATAAGGGGAAAAGAGGGGAAGCAGCAGCACACGATAAGAGAGAACCGAATAACAAGCTGAAGGTCAGGGGCCACAAGCAGACAAGGATAACGAAGAATGAGCCGAAGGTCAAGGGTCACGAGCAGACAAGGATAGTCAGGGACAAGCCAATAACGTAACAGAGAGACAGACGTAGCACACGGCAGGCAGGAACCCAAACACACAATGCCTAACAAACACGTTGATCAGCAAAGCAGGCTTGCAGTGCACAGGTTAATATAGTGTTCTGTGATAGGGCCTGGGGTGGAGTCAGGCTGGGAGGAGATTATAAAGGAAGCCAGGTGAAAGGGTTCAGGCCTCTAAGATGAACACATGGGAAGGAAGGTAAGCTGACAGACAAACACTACTGCATATCCATGACAATATGTTCCTTTTGGACTCAACGTGGACACCGATGTTAATGCTTTTATTAATAACTCCTAGGTGTCCAGTAATTTTATGTTTATTTGGTGCCAGCATTTTTCTATTGGTGGTTGCCAAGTTTGGTAATCACCATCCAGTTGAATGCTTATATGTGAGCATTTTAAGAAAATTCGGGTTCCTTGCATCTATATGTCATTTATCAATATTATCTGTTGACCAAAAGGGATGAGCCGAACACCCCCCTGTTCGGTTCGCACCAGAACCTGCGAACAGACAAAATGTTCGTGTAAACTTTAGAACCCTATTAAATACAATGGACTCGAACGTTCGAAATCTAAAGTGTTAATTATAAAGGCTAATATGCAAGTTATTGTCCTAAAAAGTGTTTGGGGACCTGGGTCCTGCCCCAGGGGACATGTATCAATGCAAAAAGAAGTTTTAAAAACGGCCGTTTTTTCGGGAGCAGTGATTTTAATAATGCTTAAAATGAAAAAATAAAAGTGAAATATTCCTTTAAATTTCGTACCTGGGGGGTGTGTATGATATGCATGTAAAGTGGCGCATGTTTCCCGTGCTTAGAACTGTCCCTGCAAAAAATGTCATTTTTGAAAGAAAAAAAATGCATTTAAAACTGACTCGCGGCTATTAATGAATTGTCGGCTCCCGGCAATACATACAAAAGTCATTGAGAAAAAAAAAAAAAAAAAAAAGCGTGGGGGTTCCCCAGAATTCAATTACCAGGCCCTTCAGATCTGGCATGGATTTTAAGGGGAACTCCACCCCAAGTTTAAAAAAAAAATGGCGTGGAGTCCCCCTAAAAATCCATACCAGACCCCTTATCCGAGCATGCAACCTGGCCGGCCGCAGGGGAAAAGGGGGGGACGAGAGAGCGGCCCCCCCTCCCTCCTGAACCGTACCAAGCCACATGCCCTCAACATGGGGAGGATGTCCCCATGTTGATGGGGACAAGGGCCTCATCCCCACAACCCTTGCCCGGTGGTTGTGGGGGTCTGCGGGCGGGGGGCTTGTCGGAATCTGGAAGACCCCTTTAACAAAGGGGACCCCCAGATCCCGCCCCCCCCCTATGTGAATTGGTAACGGGGTACATTGTACCCCTACCATTTCACGAAGAAAGCGTAAAAAAAATGTTTAAAAAAACACACAAACACCTTGAAAAAGTCCTTTATTAAAAAAAATAAATAAATAAACATTCCAGCGGTGAAATCCAGTGTCCCGCGGCGATCCCGATGTCCAGCGCTGTCCTTCATTGGTTGTGCCTGAGCGGACCTGATGGGGAACTCCCTCTCAGTATTTTAAATGTATAGACCCGCCCCTTCTAAAGTTCCCCATCAGGTCCGCTCCCTCGGTATGTCGGACCCGCCTACGTCATTGGCTTGAGCGGGGAACTTCCTTCACTGTGTAATTTAAATTTACATAGTGAAGGAAGTTCCCCGCTCAAGCCAATGACGTAGGCGGGTCCGACATACCGAGGGGGCGGACCTGATGGGGGACTGCTCTCACTTTGGTTATACATGTATAGACCCGCCCCTTCTCATGTTCCGCATCTGGTCCTCAGCCTTACACCGAGTCATTGGCTGAGCGGACCTGATGGGGAACTTTAGAAGGGGCGGGTCTATACATTTAAAATACTGAGAGGGAGTTCCCCATCAGGTCCGCTCAGGCACAACCAATGACGGACAGCGCTGGACATCGGGATCGCCGTGGGACACTGGATTTCACCGCTGGAATGGGTTTTTTTTTTATTTATTTTTTTTAATAAAGGACTTTTTCAACGTGTTTGTGTGTTTTTTTAAACATTTTTTTACGCTTTCTTCGTGAAATGGTAGGGGTACAATGTACCCCTTACCAATTCACATGGGGGGGGCCGGGATCTGGGGGTCCTCTTTGTTAAAGGGGTCTTCCAGATTCCAATAAGCCCCCCGCCCGCAGACCCCCACAACCACCGGGCAAGGGTTGTGGGGATGAGGCCCTTGTCCCCATCAACATGGGGACATCCTCCCCATGTTGAGGGCATGTGGCTTGGTACGGTTCAGGAGGGAGGGGGGGCCGCTCTCTCGTCCCCCCCTTTTCCCCTGCGGCCGGCCAGGTTGCATGCTCGGATAAGGGGTCTGGTATGGATTTTTAGGGGGACTCCACGCCATTTTTTTTTTAATTTGGGGTGGAGTTCCCCTTAAAATCCATGCCAGATCTGAAGGGCCTGGAATGGATATTTGGGGGAACCCCACGTCAATTTTTTTTTATTTGCGGCGGGGTTCCCCTTAATATCCATTCCAGACCTGAAGGGCCTGGTAATTGAATTCTGGGGAACCCCCACGCTTTTTTTTTTTTTTTTTATCAATGACTTTTGTATGTATTGCCGGGAGCCGACAATTCATTAATAGCCGCGAGTCAGTTTTAAATGCATTTTTTTCTTTCAAAAATGACACTTTTTGCAGGGACAGTTCTAAGCACGGGAAACATGCGCCACTTCACATGCATATCATACACACCCCCCAGGTACGAAATTTAAAGGAATATTTCACTTTTATTTTTTCATTTTAAGCATTATTAAAATCACTGCTCCCGAAAAAACGGCCGTTTTTAAAACTTCTTTTTGCATTGATACATGTCCCCTGGGGCAGGACCCGGGTCCCCAAACACTTTTTAGGACAATAACTTGCATATCAGCCTTTATAATTAGCACTTTAGATTTCTCCCATAGATTTTTCGAATTTGCCGCGAACACCCCAATTTGTTCGCTGTTCGGCGAACGGGCGAACAGGCAATGTTCGAGTCGAACATGAGTTCGACTCGAACTCGAAGCTCATCCCTATTGACCAATGCTGATTAGAATGTTAGATGTAAGGTCTATCAACTTTTTTTAATATATATGTTTCATTTTATTTTATTTTTATAAAGGTAATCTTTATGCTGTGGTGTGTGCCCCTTTGGGGTCAGTATGGGGCGAATCTTTATGATTGTCTCATCGTGCCAATTTATTTGGGGTCCCCCCCTTGGGCACATCGCCACTTTTTTGAGACCAGAATACCACGATTTAATTTTTCTGATGTTCTGGATATAGCCAAACGTGGTGGCTTATTAATGTAATTACTTGCTGGATGTCTGCATGGACTCTGTGCCATTCTATCTACCCTCGATTTTTTGGCTTAGCCAGATTATTGGGTGCGACACGAGTCCATCTATATTCAGTTAGTTTTTTTCTGGTACAATGTTTTTATTGAGATATGAAAAAAGGGAAAGCAGACAAATTCCCACGCAGGGGATATGGACATGAAACATAAAGAAGTACAAGTTAAAGTACATGATAAAATATATATTATAAGGGTGTGTATTATAAACTGACACCGACCCACCGGCCAGGGCCGGGGGTCAGTGCGTTAGGCCTGAGCCTTGAGACCCAGGAGCCAAGGCAGACAAGGGGGAGCGGAGTTGACCGCAAAACGGGGGAAAAAAATAGAAATAACGAAAAAAAAAAAAGGGGGGGGGGCACAAAGACACACAAAAAGATCCAAAAAACAAAAACAAAAAAAACAAACAGAAAAACACGTACACCACGTAGAACAGAGCAGTGAGCAAGAAGCCCAGAAACAAAGAAGGAGTGGGAAAGAGAAAAGAGGGTCCCCCAGGCTGGAGATGGGGTCAAATAAAATTTAGAGTCCTAGACTAGTCGGGTGTAGGTAAGGGAGTGTATAGGACCACCACGGGGCCCATACCTTGAGGAATTTTGCATGGGAGTCGTGGAGGATGCTTGACATTTTTTCATGGATCATAAGGGTCGTCAAGGTATTCTTGACCTCCGGAAATGAGACAGAAGGTTTTTTCCAAGCCCTTGCTATTGTTCATTTGGCAGCGATAAATAAGTATGTGGCTAGTTTCTGCTGGTGAGAGAAAAGGCCCGGGATCGGGCAATGGAGTAATGCAAATTTGGGGTCCCTACGGAAGGGAACATGAAATAGGGAAGATAGCAGGCCAAAGACCCTTGACCAAAATCTTACAAGACGGGGGCAAGACCACCACGTGTGCAGTTCATCTCCTCAATTACCACAACCCCGAAAGCACCTGTCATTGCATGATGGGTTTGACTTGGCGATACGGGCTGGGACCCAGTACCAACGCAGAAGGACCTTATAGGCTGCCTCCAACGTGGCAGTGTTAAAAGAGCATTTTGCTATGCTGGACCAGGCCTTACTCCAGTCTGCAAGATCTATGGGGGACAGGTCACGTTCCCATTTAAGTACATAGGAAAGGGTAGTGGAAGAGCTGCCGGAAGTTAGTAAGGAGTAGATCATAGAGATGGTGCAGCAAACACCTAGGCAATGCTGGCAGGTGTGCTCAAAGGCAGTTATTTGATACGGAAAGGAGCCAAGGCGCCGAAGGGAGGTTATCCAGTGACGCAGCTGAATGTAGCGATAGAGTTCGGCAGGTGGAGCTTCGTGGGTCTCTTGAATCGAGGACCACATGGGGAAGGCGCGGCTACAAAGAAAGTGACGAACCAGTGAGAACCCATGAGCAGGCCACCACGAAAATGCGTGGGGTTGTTCTGAGCCAGGCCGGAACATGGGATTATCCAGTAGGGGAAGTAGCGTCAGGAATGGGAACATAAGTTTGCCCGAGTACCGTATTGAGTCCCATAATTTCAGACGGTGTATCATAAGGGGGCTGACAGAAGGAGGTCGCATTTTAGGGGGTAGCCACAGTAAGGCAGAGATAGGGACCGGCGTGCAGTTAGGCACCTCCAGCAGAACCCACAGGGGGGCGTCAGACGTTGCATGGCGCATGGAAAGTTGGGAAATTTGAGCTGCCTGATTATATTTTGCAACGTCTGGGATGCCCAGTCCGCCCCGCAACCTATGGGCATAGAGAGTAGAGCTGGAAACCCTGGGGCGCTTATGTGCCCAAATAAAGGCAAGAAGTCTGTTCTGGAGCAGCCGCAGATAAAAAGCAGGGACCCGGACAGGGAGAGTCCGAAATAAAGAATCTTCGGGAGGATGGTCATCTTGACCGCGTGAATATGGCCGATCCAGGATAGAGTGGGGAATCGCCAAGACGCCATGAGAGCAGTGATAGTGCGCAAGAGTGGGTAGTAGTTGGCGGAGAAAAGGGAAGCATAAGAAGGGGTCAACTTGATGCCCAAATAGTCTAGTGAGGAGCTTGCCCAAAGGTAGGGGAAGGAAGATTGGAGGTGTAAGACTTGGGGATTTGGAAGAGTAATGTTCAGGGCAGTTGTTTTGTGTGGGTTGATTTGAAGGCCTGAAATAATAGCAAAGCGGGTTAGAAGGGCCTGGAGGTTTGGTAGGGTGACGATAGGGTTGGTGAGGGTCAGGAGGGCATCGTCAGCGAACATGTTCAGTTTATAGTTGTCACCTGCGTAGGGGATGCCCCAGAGCAATGCTCACGCGAGCATCCAGCTCGAGAACCGTGGACCGCACACTGCCTGGGGCCTCCCCGCCGGACGCCATGTTTGAAGCCTCGGTCTCGAGCCCAGACCCCTTCTCCCAGCTAGCAGCTAAAGATCTGCAGGAGTCTCCTGCTATGAGCGAGGACCCGACAGCGGCTCTGCTCCAACAACTATCACTGCGGGATGCTGATCTCCTCTCCCGCTTCAAAATCATGCTGCAGGCAGAGCTCTCGGCAGCAACCACTAAGCTAGCCACCCATCTCACAAAGGAAATCAGGGAGCTCGGCTCCCACACCAATGACCTGGAGGATAAGATGGATGCCGCTGCTACTGTCCTGGAGAACCACGAACAGGACATTTCTGATATCAAAAAAGAGCTGGATGGGGCCCTATTGCGCCTGGAGGATTTTGAGAACAGGGCTCGCAGGGGTAATCTGTGCTTGCGGGGCATCCCTGAATCGGTCGTGGACCTCACTTCCACTGCCACAGCTCTGTTCCAGGAACTTGCCCCTGTCCCCATTGACAGGCTGAAATTCGACCGCATCCACCGGGCTCTCGGCCCCAAGAAATCGGAGGGACCCCCCCGCGACATCATCATCAAGTTTACCTATTACCGTAGGAAGGAAACCAAGGAAACTCTCCTGCGTGCGGCTCGGGACAAACCCAACCTTACGTTTCAAGGGTACCGCTACCAAGTCTTTGCGGACCTTTCCCAGACCACAATTGTGAAGAGGAGACAGATGAAGCCTTACACCTCAGCTCTTCAGTCGCATCAAATTCGGTACCGCTGGGGCTTCCCCTTTAAGCTTTCTTTCTCATCCAATGGTCGTAGCCACATACTGACCTCGCCAGATGAAGCACAGTCCGTCCTGGACTCGCTCCAGCTGCTACCACCTGGTAAAACCGCCCAGAGCCCAGCCGAATCTGCTTCCTCTCAACCTTCCATCAACCTCCCGGGTCGCACGTGGGAAAAGGTCAAGGGGCAAAGGCGCCCCCCCTCCCACTCCATCCGTAGTTGACTCTCAACGTTCTGATCCAGGTTGACCCCTGAAACCATAAGTCCTGTCCTTTTTCCTTTGGTCCCCCGGACCCTTCCATTTTTTACCCGCCATCCCCCGTAATTGATGGTTGGACTGGACCCCTTCCTTTCTGCACTCTCCTCCCGCTGCATACGGTAATGGCATTTGACCGTTCTCTATTTCCGCACTGATGGCCGTACTTTAGGCTTTCCCCCACCACCAGCCTGCCTGGACCCAACTTGCAGACTTTGACGTCGGCCCCCTCCCTCCACCCATGTTTATGATCGTCCTCGATTCCCCCTATCCACTCACCTTTTGAAGCGTCAAACATGCTGAATGACTACTCCTGAGCCCTTTTACTCATTTTTATATCCTGTTGGCTTCAACCGTGCTGCTTCGGGATTTCCGAACTTATCAGTCTACTCCCGGATGTGCAGCACCTGACTTTTGTTTGCTTGGGTTTTTTTTTTTTAGCCACTCACCACCCAATTTATCCCCTCGGGTTCTCCACTCCGGACTTCCATGTTCTGTTTACATTCCCGATTCCTTATGTTGAGACTATGCATTGAGAACCCCTCTGTTTGGTTTAAATCATGGGGTTTCCCCCCCGTCAATTTGGTCATATGGTCCTGAGGGCGCTTGGTATATAAGAGCTCGCCATACCCCTGTAGCGCCCTCCTCCCTCTCACTCTAGGTTCAGCTCGTCTGACTCTTGTCTAGGGGTTACTTTAGAGGAGAGAGAGAAAGGTCACTACGCCAAGCCTTCACTGCAAGTAGTTGTGTGGTGTGAGCAAAGTTCTTTCTTTACCTCCAGGCCGGTGTCCTGCATCAGAGCCTCCACCTCCTTTGGAACAATGTCTGCCAGAAATGAGTCCCACACCCATAAAGTCCAACACTCCTTTATTCTTCCGATAACAGAGTATACACAACAGTTGAACTCCTTCTTTTCTCGTAGAACAGACAAGGGGGGTGTGGGAACGAATAGGCCCCAGACACAACGAACTCTCCACTTTCCTTCCTGAAAGTGGGTTGCGGTCTCCGATGCGAGGGGGGATTTCCTTCCAGGCGGTCTCCGATGGGAGGCTCACCTGTCACTGGCAATATGCTGCACCAGGTCTTAAAGCAAGTATCTCCCCCCGGTCCATTACGCCTTCCGGATTCGGGTACCCACTCCCGGGGTTCCCTAGGACATCCTTTCCTCGCGGAACTCAGTGGTGGGCACTGAGCTCCAGACCTCCATCCGAGTACCTCACCCCAGGCTAAAGGTGCCTGAGATGGAATACGACCACCGCCCTCAGGCTGAAGGTGCCTGGGGCTCCGCCTCGACTTGACTCCCCGACTCGACTCCCGGACTCGACTCCCGCCACCAAAAATGGCCGCCCCCTTTATACCCTCTCCCAGCAAGCACGGCGGGTTCCCCGCCCCACCATGCAACCGCTGAGAGAGGCCAAAAGAGGTACGACACTGCAACAATGGCTCAACCCCGGGCCCACAGTGACAGCGCCACCTGCTGGGTCCCAGGGAACCATACATCACAGTTTCCCCACCAGATTCAAAAATAGGAAAGCATATACCCGCTACACCCCCTTCCCCCCTCTTCCTTTCCCCCTTCCCTTTCCCTTCCTCCCACTCCCTTCCTCCCACTCCCTTTCTTCCCTCTCCCTTGACTCCCTCTCCCTTCTTTCCTCTCCCCTCCCCCCACCTTTCCTGAACCTTACTCTCCCTCCCTAACCTTTTTATACATTTTTGACCGGGCCTCAACTGGCGATGTTTCTGTCACTTACCTTATTGGGATTCTAACGGAGCCTGCTCCTCGTTTGTTGTAGCGGTTGGTGGCCGGCTCCGGGAGACTTCTAGATGGACCTCATGATCACCCCCCTTAGCCGTGTGGCTGGGGGTTAGCCCGACTGTATGATGTACATTCCAAGAGTTGTTTGCCAGTTCTGTTTATTGATGTCTTCATATAGTATTGTACTACGTGTTTTGTTATGCTTAAAAGTGCTGTAACAAATTTTCAGGTTAATGTTCATTGCCCAACCTCTTTTTTCAGTCTGCTCGGACTCCCAGGAGGCCCGCTTCCTGATGGCGCTGAAGCCTGGTGGCTGGCCTCCGGGGATCCCTTGACGGACTTTGTCTGGTCCCTCGGCTGGCTGGCTGGGGACCAGCCTAACTGCGTGATCCGAACCTCAGAGGTTGTTTAATACATTTGTGTTTTGTACTGTTATTAGACAATTTTGTGTTAAGAGCTCAAATAGCAATTTCTCACTGTAACTCATTCTCAGGTTGCCTGATAGCGCCCGTTTAGTGGGCTTTCTTCACCCCTTTAGTTTGGTCCCCCCTTTTTTTTTTTTTCTCTTCTCTCACTTTCTTTTTCCCTCCTCTTCCTTTTATTTAGTTGGCTCAGCCAGCTATCCCCCCCCCCCGGAACCCCCCTCTTGTTGCTGTATTTTGAGCTACCATTACTTAGAATGGCCATGTGCTCGGCGGTCGAGCCCCCCACCTCGCACGTCTTACTGAAGATGTGGTCCACGCTTAGCATGGCGTATTTAGTATGTTTACTAGACATGTGCATTCGTTTTCATCCGAATGCATTTTCGTCCGAATTTCAGCTATTTTCGTTATCGTTTTAACAAACGAAAACGAAAGCACAGAATCCGAAAACCGAAAGATCCGACATAAACAAATGCTTTATTTTCGTTTTCGTTGCTACAACAGTTCCATATAGATAGGAGATTCGACGTGACGCTGACAATAACAATCTGTGTCTATCGAACCTGTGGTCGAATGTGCCTAACCTTAACTCTATTAGTCCAAGATTATTCTACATAGGAGAGAAAAGATTCGACATTATAGAGAGAAAAGATTCGACATAGGAGAGAAAGATTCGACATAGGAGAGAAAAGATTCGACATAGGAGAGAAAAGATTCGACATAGGAGAGGAAAGATTCGACATAGGAGAGGAAAGATTCGACATAGGAGAGGAAAGATTCAACATAGGAGAGGAAAGATTCGACATAGGAGAGAAAAGATTTGACATAGGAGAGAAAAGATTCAACATAGGAGAGGAAAGATTCGACATAGGAGAGGAAAGATTCTCCATAGGAGAGGAAAGATTCGACATAGGAGAGGAAAGATTCGACATAGGAGAGGAAAGATTCGACATAGGAGAGAAAAGATTCAACATAGGAGAGGAAAGATTCGACATAGGAGAGGAAAGATTCTCCATAGGAGAGGAAAGATTCGACATAGGAGAGGAAAGATTCGACATAGGAGAGGAAAGATTCGACATAGGAGAGGAAAGATTCGACATAGGAGAGGAAAGATTCGACATAGGAGAGAAAAGATTCGACATTATAGAGAGAAAAGATTCGACATTATAGAGAGAAAAGATTTGTTATTATAGAGAGAAAAGATTCGACATAGAGAGAAAAGATCACTGCTGGAATTGGGTGGGGGAAGTAAAATAAAAATAAAGTTGATGATGAATGTTATTGGCTGATTGTAACCAAAGAGGAGGAGCAGTAAAATAGCTAGAATGACGAAGATTCGACAAAGCATCGAAAGTTAGAAGATTCGACGGTGCAGCAAAACTGTACGACGCTGCAATCGTACATTTCCGGTCAAATGCATCCGCCCATAGGCTATAGAAGAATTCTAATGTTGGTTGACTAGTAATAGTAATGAATAAATATAATTATTACTAGTCATACAACATTAGAATTCTTCTATAGCTTGTGGGCGGAACATTCGACCGGAAATGTATGATTGCAGCGTCGTACAGTTTCACTGCTCCGTCGAATCTTCTTTGAACATTCGACAGACACCATAAGCCTTCAATGACAGATTCGACCTTAATTAATTCAGATTTTCGGACGAATGCAATTTCTAACGAAAAACAAAATAAATAAAAACGAATTTCGGGAGTAACTAAATAAATTTATTTTTCGGACAAAAACGAAATTCCGAAACGAAATATTTCAGTGTGCACATGTCTAATGTTTACATTGTTTTTGTTTTATTTGTTCTTTTTTGTTTGTTCTTTTGTCCTTCCCCCACCCTGCCTCTTGTCTCTTTTCTCGCACTCTCCCCTGTCTTTTTCTTCTCTTGTCCCCTCAGGCTGGAAATACACAAAAGTCATTGTCCAGGGTCCCTACTGAACTTGTCTATCGCTGTCGGACTCCATCACGTGAGCTAACCGTCATCTCCTTGATATGACCCACTCACCGTTGAAAATTTACTCCCATAATATCCATGGTTTTAATTCACCAATAAAACGGTCCAAGGTGTTTCATCACCTAAAATCTAGCTGCATTGATGTAGTGTGCTTGCAAGAGACCAGGTTTTCCTCCTCTTTTGCTCCAAAATGTATTTCCTCTCACTTCCCTACTTTTTATTTGGCTTCCGCCCCTGAGAAGCAGAGGGGGGTCCTAATTGCCTTTAGACGCAACCTCCTATTCTCGTGCTCCAAGGAAATAGCAGACCCAATCGGTAGATACTTGTTACTCCAGGGCACTTTAAATGGCCAAAATGTAACCCTGGTTGGGTACTATGCCCCCAACCGCTTCCAACATAAGTTTTTCTCTCACCTTCTTAAAGTCGTTTCTCAACATAGTTCCGGAACCCTTATCCTAATGGGTGACTCAAATGTAGCTCTGGACTCCTCGATAGACAGGAAATACTCATCTGGATCCTCCCCCTCCCATGACCTGGTCGTGGAGGAACAGATGAGATCCCTAATACAATCCCACGGCTTGGTGGATGCCTGTCGGGAGCTCCATCCCCGTGACCGTGACTTCACGTACTACTCCAGCCCACATGATAGCTTCTGTAGGCTCCACCACATTTTCATTCCTCTGCGCTTCATCTCCAATATCCATAAGATTACGATCCCCCCCTCCGTGTGGTCGGATCACGACCCTATCGTTTTTCTGCTCACCCTCTCAGGTCTGACCCGCCCTACCTTTCAGTGGCGATTAAACGACTCACTCCTTACATCTCAAGACGCCCTTCTTGAGATTAATACACAACTCCAAACTTTCTTCAAGGAAAATGTAGGCTCAGTGTCTTCGCCTATCTCTCTCTGGGAAGCCCATAAGGCTACCATGAGGGGCCACTGTATACAGCTAGCATCCTTCAGAAAACGCCACAGAGAAAATCGGATCCAGGAACTTACAGGTCTTCTGGCCTCCGCTGATGCAGAGTGGAAATCCCATCCCTCGCCAGCAAATAAGAAGGCTAGAGACATTTTGGCTGCTGAACTAGACTTGTTGACCTCCGTCTGAGCCGAGAAGGCTCTACGGTGGACTAAACACAAATTTTATTCCTGCGCAAATAAACCGGGCGCAATGCTTGCCAAGAAACTTAATGCCACATCTCGTGGCCATAAACCCATTCGCCTTTGTTCCGCCAATGGTGACCTCACCTCGGATCCGAACAAGGTCTCGGCGGGTCTGGCAGACTTTCTAGCCTCGCTTTACAGCCAACCTTCCCCCTTCCCTCTTAATCTCGTGGATGATTTCTTCCGCGATCTTCATCTTCCTCCCCTCTCCTCAACAGCTTGTGCATCTCTTAATGCTGATATTACCGAATTGGAGGTAGCTAAGGCCATTAAGGGCATTCGTGTTTCTAAGGCCCCGGGACCAGATGGCTTAACCGGACTTTACTACCGCAAGTTTTCTCTCCTCTTGCTCCCCCACCTGACGCCCTACTTTAATTGCATAAAACAGGGTGCGCTGCCCTCCCCAGACTCATTATGTGCTCACATCTCCATGATTCCCAAGACCACAGAGGAGGCCTATGAACCCCAGGCGTTTCGCCCAATCTCTCTATTAAATGAAGACGTGAAACTTTTAGGGAAAATCCTGTGCTCCCGCATTAACAAATACTTACGCTCTTTGGTTCATAGAGACCAGGTTGGCTTTGTGCCTGGCCGTCAGGCGGGGGACAATGTCCGGAAAGTTGTCCACCTGATCACCCTATTGCAGCAACGCAAAATTCCCGGCTTTCTCCTTTCGCTTGATATATATAAAGCCTTCGATACCCTCTTGTGGGACTATCTGCGATACGTACTACAATGTTGGGGTTTTGGAGACTCGATCCTGTCGTGGTTGGCGGTCCTTTACTCATCCCCCTCTGCCTCAGTCCGCTATGCTGGTTGCCTCAGGGGAACGAGGCAAGGATGCCTTCTATCCCCAGTCCTTTTTGTTCTTGCCCTTGAACCGCTAGCTATCGCCCTTAGGTCAGACCCTAATAATATCAAGGTCTGCACTCCCCCGAATGCTCGGCCGCTACAGGAGTCAGCGGGTGGTGGCGGGGGACGGGGATACCCTCTTACTTTTCTTGCTGAGAGTCCTCCAGGCTGACTCTCACCAGCCCACCCAGCTGACTCTCAGGAAATCTCTAGGGAAAGGCTGAAGACTTAAACGGATTGTAAAGGTTCGTGTTTTTTCACCTTAATGCATCCTATGCATTAAGGTGTAAAAACACCTGGCAATCACGGGCCCCCCATCCCCCCTGTTTTACCTGAGCCAGTTCACCTGCTCGGCTCGTCCCTGGCGTCCTCTTCTCCACGGAGTCTCAGCGTTGATTGGATAGATTGATAGCAGCGCAGCCATTGGCTCCCACTGCTGACAATCAAATCCAATGACGTGGCCGCCGGGGGTGGAACCGAGTCATACACTCGGCGTCTATGGACGCCGAGTGTATGAGACGGGAGCGCGCCTGCAATGTAACCCCCTTGGGGGAGAGCTTCCCAGAGGGGGTTAGCTATTGCGGGGCGGAGCTGAGTGAGACGCCTTGCAAAATGAACAGCACAGTGGAGGTAAATTATGACATGTTTGTTATTTTTTTTTTTTAAATGCACCTTTAGTACCACTTTAAGCACACTGCTATCTCCACGGGAGAGAGACTACATGTGGCAGTCTCCCCCCTTTATAGTCCCCACAGTGCTACTTAATCTGTCCTCTTTTGCTCCTGTGCCTCCAGGAAGACTTCCTCCTCTGTGTTTTAGTAGAAATCTTCAAACAACTGAGCCTCGGCCCAAGGTAGGGGGCACCCCTGAGGGCCACTGACAGCCTCCTCAGCACTGCATCTCCATCGTTCACCTGACTGCCCCCTGTGGCATGGCCCACAGGGCCGGACTGGCCTACCGGGATAACGGGAGATTTCCCGGTAGGCTGCCTGTCCTGGGGCCGGTTTAATTTGCGGCTGCAGTGCTCCCTGTCCCCTCTCTCCTGCTCCTGTTTATCGCGGAGCTGCCTGGCTGGGTCTGTGTTCGGCAGCGGCGCTGTAACATGGTCCCGCCCCCCTAGACCGGCTCGTGTGATAGTAGATAGTCAGCGTTCAGCCTATCACAGGAGCCGGTCTAGGGGGGTGGGACCGTGTTACAGCGTCAACGCCGAACACAGACCCAGCCAGGCAGCTCCATGATAAACAGGAGCAGGAGAGAGGGGACAGGGAGCACTACAGGAGATGCCCGCCGTACAGCCCGCAGTGTGCCTGGATAGGAGGATCGGCAGTTGGGCCGCATATAGAGGAAATTAGCTTTCTATATTCCTCCATACAGCCACTGAATGCTTGCAGAAGGGGAGGAGGAGGAGAATCAAGCATTCCGCGGCTGTATGGAGGAATATAGAAAGCTAATTTCCTCTATGTGCGGCCCCCCTGCTTCTCCTCCTATCCAACTTATTTTGCTGGCCCCTCCCAGTTCTCCTTGTGGCCTCCCCCCCCAGTGCTCTCCTCCCCCAACACACTCTC
Source organism: Rana muscosa (assembly GCA_029206835.1). Lineage (NCBI taxonomy): Eukaryota > Metazoa > Chordata > Amphibia > Anura > Ranidae > Rana > Rana muscosa. The sequence goes on along the minus strand of CM055116.1, from coordinate 1,297,130,323 downwards.
CAGCCCCCCCCCACAGTTCTCTCCACCTCTGTTCTTTCTGCCCCCCCTGCTCTCCCCATCCTTCTCCAGCCACCATTCCAATGCTCTCCACCCCTGTCCCCCCCCCAGTACTCTCCACTCCCCCCAGTGCTCTCCACCCCTGTTCTTTCTCCCCCCCAGTGCTCTCTAGCTCTCCCCATCACTCCCCAGCCCCCACCCCAGTGCTCTCCACCCCACCACAGTGCTCCCCAGCCCCCCCACCCCTTTTCTTTCTGGCCCCCCACTGCTCTCAAGCTCCACCCATCGCTCTCCAGCCCCCTGTGCTCTCCACCCCTGTTCTTTTTGGCTCCCCCTCCAGTGCTTTCAAGCTCCCCCCAGTACTCTCAGCTCCCCCTGCATCTTGCCCCCACCCATGTGCTTTCCAACCCCGCCAGTGCTCTCCGCCCCCCATAGTGCTCTCCAGCACCCCGTGCTCCCCACCCCTGTTCTTTCCCCCCCCCCCAGTGCTCTCCAGCTCTCCCCATCACTCTCCAGCCCCCACCCCAGTGCTCTCCAGCCCCCCGTGCTCCCCACCCTTGTTCTTTTTGCCCCACCCATGTGCTCTCCAACCCCGCCAGTGCTCTCCGCCCGCCATAGTGCTCTCCAGCACCCCGTGCTCCCCACCCCTGTTCTTTCCTCCCCCAGTGCTCTCCAGCTCTCCCCATCACTCTCCAGCCCCCACCCCAGTGCTCTCCAGCCCCCCATGCTCCCCACCCTTGTTCCTTTTGCCCCACCCATGTGCTCTCCAACCCTGCCAGTGCTCTCCGCCCCCCATAGTGCTCTCCAGCCCCCCGTGCCCCCCACCCCTGTTCTTTTTGCCCCCACCCATGTGCTCTCCAACCCAGCCAGTGCTCTCCGCCCCCCATAGTGCTCTCCAGCCCCCGTACTTTCCACCCCTGTTTTTTCTGGCCCCCACTGGTGCTCTCAAGCTCCCCCCCATTGCTCTCCACCCCCCAGTGCTCTCCACTCCCCCCTGCTCTTTGTACCGCCCAGTGCTCTCCACCCCTGTTTTTTCTCCCCCCAGTGCTCTCAAGATCCCCCCCCAGTGCTCTTTACCTCCCACACTCTTAGCCCCCTCAGTGCTCTCCCCCTCTCAGCCTCCCGTGCTCTCAACCCCTGTTCTTTTTGGCTCCCCCCCCAGTGCTCTCAAGCCCCACCCAGTGCTCTCCGCTCCCCACCCCTGTGATCTCCACTCCCCCCTGCTCTTTGCCCCCACCCATGTGCTCTCCAACCCCACCAGTGCTCTCCGTTCCCCCTTCTCTCCAGCTCCCCCCCCCAGTGCTCTCACTTCCCCAGGACCAGAGGACAGGCTGACTGGGGCCGGAAAATGAGGACGGCTGAAGGTGCAGGTGGCCAGGGACCACTCCATCTCACAGCAAACAGATCCTCTGGAAGGAGCACTGTCCCCATCCAAAACGAGAACAGACCCTGCCTGCTGATGGCAATTATGGATATCCTGCTGGCATGGAAGGTACCGTACCGAGCATCAACAACACACCTTCCCACAGACAGGGACTGCAGACTGGGACATGGGGCATAGGAGAGACTGCATTCACAGGCACAGTAAAGCTGCATTTGTTGAGCACAGTGAGGCTGCAATGATGGGCACAGTAAAGCTGCATTTGATGAGCACAGTAAAGCTGCATTTGATGAGCACAGTAAAGCTGTATTTGATCAGCACAGTGAGGCTGCATTGATGGGCACAGTGAGGCTGCATTGATGGGCACAGTGAAGCTGCAATGGTGGGCACAGTGTGGCTGCAATGGTGGGCACAGGAAGGCTGTATTGATGGGCACAGGGAGGCTGCATTGATGGGCACAGTGAGGCTGCATTTGATGAGCACTGATGAGGATGCATTTAATGGGTACTGGTGGGGCTGCATTGAGCTCTTGTATCATGTCTGCAGCCTCTGACCATCTCCTGTATCATATCTGCAGTCTCTGAGGGAGTCTGGAGAGGAGTCAAGAGTGGGAGCACCGCTGGGATTGGGGTCATGGGAGAAGTCAGATGTGTGGGGACTGTGGAGAGGAGACTATATAGGATAAAACAAGAGCCACCGAGCTGGAGCCGACTGACTGAGCCCTGCACGGTGTACCTGAGAGGAGGTCAGTGACAGCACCGCTAGGCCAATCTGAGGGGGGTTCACTGATGTAAGGGGGGAGTGAATACGATAATTTAAGGGGGCATTAATATAAAGGTTTCCCCCCTATATCAGTAACCCACCCCCCCTTACCTTAGTGTATTCTTTTTGCGGAAGGTGCCCCCCCCCCCCACGTTCTGAGTTCCTGGGGTCCCCCTTGATGATTGACCACTTTTACCACTTTTAACTGGAATTTGCATTTTATATAGATAAAGCCCTATGTGCTTTCATATCTGTCTTCTCTATATATAATTTACTCTTCAAATTGTGCTTTAAAATGTATGGTTTTCCCTTTCATGAACAAGAAAATAATAATTATGCTGGTATAATAATGCTGTGGGGCTGGTATGAATTTTTTTCCAGGGCATGGATTTTATTCCCAGTCCGGCCCTGATGGCCCATGTCTATTTATGAGGTCATCTTTGCCCCCCTGCCAGCCCACTACTGGGGATTGGCCAAGGCCTCATAAATATAAATGGCAGCCCCTCCTTACTTCCACCGTCCAGTTCTGGAAGTTTCTACAAACTTCCAGACTAGTGGGAAGTGCCAGAGAGAGCTGCCAGATGAGTCATTGAGCTCTGAGTCACTGAATCCTGACCAAGATTCACAGCTCAGGTTTAGACCTCAGCTAACTAAATTTACCTACACTACAAAACCTACACTAACAACCCTGTACTACATCTGGCAGACACTAGAGGGTGCTACATGTTCAAGATAAGAAAATACTGTGCAGCGTGCCGCAACAAAAACTGAGCATGTTTCTAATTGTGCTGAATATTGGGCATGGTGGTGTGGGGATATAGAGACTGAGAAGACTTCCATAGTATAGAATAAGAGAGTGTTATGCCGCGTACACACGACCGTTTTTAATGTCATTGAAAAAAACTGCATTTTTCTCGACGTGATTCTTCTCAAGCCTGCCTTGCCTACAGACTATCGTGAACAAAAATGTTCGAGTAAAGCGCGGTGACGTACAACACGTACGATGACACTATAAAGGGGAAGTTCCCTTCGGATGGCGCTACTCTTCATGTTAGTAAAGTTTGTTGAGAGACGATTCACGCTTTTCAGCCTCGTGCTTTTCAGTCCGTTACAGTGTGACGAATGTGCGATCTCCATTACGAACGCTAGTTTTACCAGAACGAGCGCTCCCGTCTCATACTTGATTCTGAGCAGTCGCATATTTTTTCACGTCCTTATGACGTCCACAGATGGGATCTCCCATCCTGGGTGGACGTCATATGACGTCCTCGGCTTTGTGGGGGGATATCTAAATGATGGGTGCAGCTAGAGGCATCATTCAGATATCATTGTCTTCAGCCGGCGATTCTGCGCACCATAAGAACGATCATAGCGGCGGTTCCGCCGCTTGATCGTTCTTATAGGCGGCGGGAGGGGACATCCCGCCGCCATCCCGTGCTTCTCCGGGCTCTCCCGTGCCATCGGGGACCCGGAGAGAATCGTCCGGCGCTGGTGGTGGGTCATGTGACGAGCATAGAGATGACTGGTAACCAGATGGTCACCAGTCATCTCTATGACCGTCGGAGGCCCGGGCGCGATGTGATGACGTCACGCCCGGGTCCTCAAATGTAAACAAAGCCACCATTGCGGCTGTAAGTATGAGATCAGTGAAAAAAATGTCACTGATCTCATGCTTTCCAGCCTGGAGGAGAGATGTGGGGGGAGGGGGAGGTCTTATTGACCCCGCCTCTCTCCATAAAGAGGACCTGTCACACACCATTCCTATTACAAGGGATGTTTACATTCCTTGTAATAGGAATAAAAGTGATCAAAAAAAAAAAAAAGTAAAATAATTGTAAAAAAATAAATAAATAAGTAAAGAAAATAAATAAATAATAATAAAAAAAAATTAAAACGCCCTTGTCCCCGGTAGCTCGCGATCAGAAGCGAACGCACACGTAAGTCCCGCCCACATATGTAAACGCCGTTCAAACCACACATGTGAGGTATCGCCACGTGCGTTAGAGCGCGTGCAACAATTCTAGCACTAGACCTCCTCTGTAACTCTAACCTGGTAACCTGTAAAAAAAAAATTAAGCGTCGCCTATGGAGATTTTTAAGTACCGAAGTTTGGCGCCATTCCATGAGTGTGCGCAATTTTAAAGCGTGACATGTTAGGTATCTATTTACTCGGCGTAACATCATCTTTCATATTTTCCCCAAAAATTGGGCTAACTTTACTGTTTTGTTATTTGTTAATTCATGAAACCATTTCTTTTCCAAAAAAAAGGCGTTTGAAAAATTATTGCGCAAATACCGTGCAAGAAAAAAAGTTGCAATGACCGCCATTTTATTCCCTAGAGTGTCTGCTAAAAAAAAACATATATCATGTTTGGGGGTTCTGAGTAATTTTCTAGCAAAAGAATGATGATTTGTACATGTAGGAGAGAAGTGCCAGAATAGGCCCGGTATGGAGGTGGTAAAAAAAGCCCGGTGTTGAAGTGGTTAAAGCCCACACACGGCCGTTTTTCATGACGAGAAAAACGACGACGTGAAAAACGACGAGAAAAATTAGAGCATGTTCCAAATTTTTCTTGGCCATTTTTCACGTTGTGAAAAATGCTCGGAAGCCCACACACCATCATTTTTAATGACCATTTTAAAAAATGGCATTTTTCTCGTCATTAAAAACGGTCGTGTGTACGCGGCATTAGATAGGGAATGTACAGCAAACCTCCTTCCTGTCTCTTATATTACCGGTCTTGGTGAAAATAGTCAGGATTGGTAATGATTAGAATAGAAATGATTAGTATATGGAATAGACTTAGAACACAGATAAAAGGACTTCCATAAACAGTATCTTATCTAAGATGGAAATTCACTGCTTACAGTTGAACACATTATATAACCGGCCAAAAAATCTCTGAAGAGCGACACACTTACTAATGTCTGTTCTGTGCTTTTCCCGGGTGCACCTGTAAGAAAAGTGGACACGGTGATATGTGAGCCGCGCCCTCAATGCTTGAATAAGCCTTAAGCCGTGTACACATGATCAGTTTTACCGATAAAAACAGTCCGATGGACTTTTCTCATCGGACAAACCGATCGTGTATGGGCCCCATCGGTCTTTTTTCCATCGGTGATTAAAAATAGAACATGTTTGTTTTAAATTTATCCGATGGGAAAAAAAAACGATAGCAAATTCCGATCGTCTGTGTGGAACTCCATCGGAGAAAAAACCCACGCATGCTCAGAATCAAGTCGACGCATGCTCAGAAGCATTGAACTTCATTTTTCTCTGCTCGTCGGTGGGTGTTTTACGTCACGGCATTTGGAACGGTCGGATTTTTGACTGATGGTGTGTAGGCAAGACTGATGGAAGTCAGCTTCATCGGAAATCCGATGGAAAAATCCATCGAATTTTATATTTTATTCCATCGGAAATTTGATCGTGTGTACAGGGCTTAACAGTTACTTGTGAAAACTCTTCAATGAATGAATTAAATGGTAAAAAATGATATATTTTGGGAGGTTATATGTTGCAACCGAACCTAAAAATCTTGGCACATTACTATGTCTGACCCAGGGCCGGGACAAGGGGTGGGCAGAAGGGACGGCTGCCCTGGGCGCAGTGGGTATTGTAGGGATGGGGGCGCCACAAGTTCCTTGTACTATAAGGCTGAGAGGAGTAGTGACAGCGTCATTACTTCTGTCAGCCAAGCACTGGAAGTGGCAAGGAGAGGAGAGAGCCTATATATACAGTCTATATATACAGCTCCAACTTCTTCCTCCAGCCGCCGCTTGCTTGTGTAGCGGGGTATCATTTTCACCTCAAGACTACAGTTCCCAGCACGCTTTGAGGCACCCAGGGTGCATTTCCCCATGCAAGGACTGGTGTGGTGGACTTTAAAAGGAGAAGGAGGAGCCTCGCTCTTTCTCTTGGAATGCCGCCCTCCTTGCAAGAGGATCCCCTGCACTCACCTGCTGCGTGTGCAAGGCCTGAAGCTTGGGCCTCGCACTTTGTTCCAGAGAGCCTTCCGTTCTGCAGAGGAGCCTGCGGAGCATCCGATCCACCTGAGGTGCCACCATCTTCTGGAGGACCGAAGACCCGGAGTATCGTGGGCACTGTGAAGGAATTCACAGTAGCGGAGGAACCGGACAGGAGTCGGTCGGGTCTGGGTGAGAGAGCGCCAGCTCAGAACCACATCTAAGTAACTTTGTTGCCTATTAACTTTGCCTAGGCCCATCTTTGACCACAGTTATACTTTGGGAGAGACTGTTTTGCTGAACTGAGTTTGTTCAGTCTCTCCAGCTTTGCCAAGTTAGCGATTATCTGCTACTCCTATTGGATTACAGTTATTACTTTATGTGCACCACCGACAGTTGCTAGCGAAGATTCTTCAACAAACTATACCCCAAGTTATAGTCAGGCCTGACTGGGTAGTGTAGGACATTGCTGGGTGCCATTTTATGCTCACGGGGGAGGATAGCTGCAGCGGGATTAAAATATATTCATTGCATTATTGAATGTCATACCCTTTTAATGCGTGCACCTATATTGCAGGGATCTGCATAAGATATTGTATATGTAGCGACCTCACCCCTCTCACCTCTTCTCATTCTCGGCTTGTCTGTCTTTGTCTAGGGGTTGTTAGTTTCGGGGGGGAGGGATGAGATACACCACGGCCCATGTCCTCCATAGTGAAGAGGTGAAGGCCAGAAAGATCGGCTTTGTGTAGGTGTCCTAGAGTCAAATCCTTTCCTCCGTCCCTGACTCCCCCTTTGCTCCTAGTAACCAGAGTTCCACGCACTGAATAGGTCCAACACAGTTTTATTCTTCTCAGCGAATAAACACACAGCACAGTCAATTTGGGACCTTTGCAACAGTTCAGTATTAATGGGAGTAGGTCGAGGCACAATCCTTCCAGGTAAAGCTAACCATTGTGGTATCACCAGTGGCGAATAGTCACTGCCACTGACTATATGAGGTGGAACATGAATTACCTTCGCTAGCAAGGCCCCTGTCAGGAGAAGGAGATCCGTCCAAGGGAGTCACCGGAGGCCTCTCTGTCACCAGCAATGCTGCGCCGGACTCTCCAGTGAAGTTCCGCTCACCAGTCTCCTCGGCCTCAGACACGGGCACCCAAAGAGTTAGGGCCCCCTCGGATTCCTCCACCCTCGTGGAACTCAGTAGAAGGTACTGAGCCCCAGGCATCCGCCATAGTACCTCACCCCAGGCTAAAGGTGCCTGAGATGGACTCCATCTCCCGCTCCGGCCAGGTCAAGGGCACCTGGGCCCGGAACACCGGAACGCCAGCACCCAGGCTGAGGGTGCCTGAGTGCGGCCGTGTCCTCCGACTCCGAACTCTGAACCCCGTGGTAAGGGCATCCGCCCCTTTTATCCCCTCTCCCTTTGCGTCACAGCGGGTTCCCCGCCCCACTGTACCAGCGCCAGGGGAGGACAAAAAGGCACAGTCTTGCGGTGTGGGTCCAACTCCGGCCCCCGGCAACAATGCCACCTGCAGGCTGCAGGGAACCTCACACCACCAGAGTCCTCCAAGAACCATAAAAGGGTCTCAGATTCCCTAACAACCAGTGCATCTGGGTTACACTACCACCCAGATGCTTCCCCTAAATTCAAATACCCGCTACATATACAAATTGCCTTTTATACTTTTGCCTATAGTAAAAAGTTATAGTTAAGTAATTTGGTTGTCAGTGTCAATTACTGTGCTGGTATACAAAGGGGGTTGTACCGTATGATAATATAGAGGTGTAGCGGGGTGCTGAATTCCAGGGACCTAGTTGCCAAATTTAGGGGGTATTCTGAGTGGTCTTCAACTCAGATGTGTGATTTAAATACTCTGTCCTGTCACTTTTGGGTCTAGGTGGCGCTTGAATGTCTTTCCGCGGCTCCCGTACGGTGGGTTGGTCTTTGGGCCCGCTGTGCATGCTGGGGAGAGGTATTTAAAGGGTGGAGTCCTCGTGACCGGGGTCTTTTCGCGCCCAGGCACCTTCAGCCTGGGTGCGTGCGCTTGGAGCGGAGCAGATGCGGGGCCTTCCCCCTCTGCGAGGCCCTCTGCCCACCAGTCTCAGGCACCTTTAGCCCTGGGACTGCATCGTTCTTTGGCCCTGGCGGGTTCGGCCAGAGTCGCCCTGGACGGAGGAAATCTGAGGGATGCTACTTGAGAGAAGGTAGAGTGTTTGAGCTGTACTCCAGCTGCCAGTGCATTAACGCCTGTCCGGGAGAGCTATCACCGGTTGCCAGAATCACAAATAGAACTGTCCGGTTTTTGAATACCCACTCGGGATCGAGTGGTGGTGAGAACTTTGAATGCCTGAATTCTCTTTCTATCCCTCACACCTATATTTCTCTCCTGCCATTGAGAGGAATAAAGTCTTGTTTAAAAAAGTGATTACTGTGTGGAAAGCGGAGTTCTGGGAAGGGCAAGACTCTGTCCCTTATGCATAGGAGACAGAACCCATTTGGAGGGGCATACTACAAGACCCGTTAAAATAAATAAATCTATCCGCTTCCGCAAACCGGAGGGTACGGATATGGTAGCCACGTCACGCCCATCCTTGTGAGTGAGCCTAAAGACAGGAACTGGGGTGACGGAGGGCGCTACACGTGGGGGCTCGTATATACGGGATTTTGTGGTATGGAATCCCCAAGAAGTCGACTTTATGCCCGGAAGACTCCGTGGAGGTCGGCCATATTGCAGATTAAGCCTGACCGTGTTCCTTTGCTGCACAGTTCGTGGGTGTGTCAATAGTAGAAAGCCCGCGAAGCAAGCAGCAGAGATGGGGGAGGAGCCAGTGAAGTGAGAGCTCCTCGTGGTGCTTGGCGCGAGGAGGGGGACATATCCTGACGAGTTACAGAGAGGTAGCATATCTGAACCTGTTTTTCCAGAATACAGTGCTTCTGAACCCGGATTAAGTATGGATATTAAACCCATCACTGCCACCTTGACTGACACAGGAGTACGGTTAAAGTCTATGGGCCGCTTTGTTCTGTATACGTGCTGTGATGTAAAAAAAGGGGGGTAATACTGCGCTGGACAAATATATATATATATGTGCACCAAGGGAGCCGCCAACACTACCAATAGAAAAAGGTAAAAGTGATAGAAAATAAAAGTGTAGCGCTACCTGGATAAACGGTGTATCATAATGAATAAATACACAATTATAATGAAATAAACACGTGAAAACACCCAAAATAACGTGCTGTCATATCTAATATGTTATATTAAGTGTACAGTTCTGTGCGATCTGTGTGTGGTTAATACACACAACCGCACTAAATAAGTACAATAACAACATTTGTGTACAATAAGTGCTGGTCAACAAAATGAAAACCAATATTAATAGAATCAATACTGACAGTCAATATCAATAAAAATGACATGGGCATTAATATCAATATCGAAACTACCATTATTAAAATGCATGTGAATTAACAGATGCGCATATTAAAAAATGAAATGAAACTAAGATGAATAAATAAAGAGAAGTCGTATTGTAATGAATAATGATCAGGACATGTTGATAAAGGAATTAATATCCCACTCGACATTCATTCCCTGTGGCTGGTAGGTCTGAAGCTCATATATCCAGAATGTCTCCAGTCTGGATACTCCTCTAGTAGTGGCTCCACCCCTCCATGGAGCAACAAAATGGTCTATGACCAGGAATTGAGTGCCATCAGGGTTTCGGGCATGGTGTTGCCGATAATGTCTGGGGACAGTATGTTTGATACTCCCAAATTTTATTTTACTCACATGTTCAGATACCCTGGCAGTAAAAGATCTAATAGTTCTACCCACGTACTGTTTACCGCATGGGCAGGTCAACAGTGAGTGTTACTTTGTTACGCTTTTTTATTAAATCCTTTCCAAACGGTATCATGCTATGTGAGTTTTTTTATATTTTCACACGCATGCATTCTGGATACCGAGCCCTCTTATATATATTGGTGACTGGCGTGTTGGATACCCCGTGTGATTGAAGTGGCTAAACTCCTTCAATTCCAGAATACCCTTCACTTCCAGACCTTCCATATTGGGTTTAACCAACCCTCAAAGCCTTCTCTGATTTGGGTGGCGTATGTCTCTCTAAGTCCGAGACTTCTGGTAAGCCTCCTTCAACTCACCCTTGGTGGCAGTTTTCACATCTCTTTTCTACACAGAAAAAACTTTTTGGAATGCAAGTTCACATTTTGACCGAACACGTTCTCCAGGATTGAACCTTATTTTTTAGATATATTTTTTCTTTCCATGGACTTTGTGTAATTAGAAAAAATATTTATTTCATGTTGTGTTTACCATCATGGGTTTTACCATTATTGTTTAGTCACCATTACACATGTATCACTTAGCACGTTATTTTGGGTGTTTTCACGTGTTTATTTCATTATAATTGTGTATTTATTCATTATGATACACCGTTTATCCAGGTAGCGCTACACTTTTATTTTCTACGTGCTGTGATGCACCGGCCTTGAGCATGACTTGTGGACAATGCAAAGGACTTAATGTACACCTTCGGCCCTTTGGGAGATGTACCCGATGCGGGGAGTTCTTATTCCAGGTGGAGCAGCCAATTGAGAAGCCCGCAGGATATCAAGTGAATTGGATATCGGGTGTAGTTACTCCTGAAGAAAAGGTGTGTGTGCCCACCGCTGTGCCCACACGTACCACAGCGGAAGTGGTCGAGCAAAAAGTAGAGATTCTGGCTAGAGAAGAGCCGGAGGAGAACCTGATGGATGTTGCCTTGGATGTTGAGCAACCCTGCCTTCCGACAGTGAAGGGGAAGGAGGGATCCAAGGAGGTTTCCCGTCGATGCGGTGGAAGCCCACCCCAGCGCCAGCTTGTCCCGGACCATCTGCAGGGAGGAGTTCCCGGGGGGTCCATGACAGTGAGAGGACGAGGCCAGCCGGGGAAAGGAACAAGGGACTGTTTTGTTGGAGCTTCCTCCCTGAAGATAATAACTTTGGGGTAGTTATAGTCAGGGCTAGGGATGGGCCCGGTGCTCGATTCGAACCCATGTTCGAATCGAGCACCGGGCGTTCGCTCGCTCGTCGAGCCCAGAACTATTTGGGCCGTTCGCATCACATTCGTGTGATGCGAGCGGCCCCGCAATGCATTGCGGCCGGCGCGGCCGGCGCAGTGCATTGCTGGCTGATGATTGGCCAAGCATGCACTGTGACCCCGCATGCTTGGCCAATCACAGCGCCCAAAACTCGGAGAGCAATAATTGGCTACAGGCAGGACGCCTGTAGCCAATTACAGCTCAGGGGCTTTAGTACATGCCCCACCATTTAAAAGGCCGCCACGCCATCGGCCCCGGTCACATGAGTTCCGGCTTTAGGAGAGATCAGTCTGCTGATTCTGTCTTTGCTTGATACTGAAAGATTTGCTCTTCTTTGCTAAACCATTGGCTATTTCTTTGCTAAACCATTGCTACCTAAGTCATTGATCGTTCATTGCTGCTGATTGCACAGTTAGCGTGTTATTAGCTGCTGCTGGGGATTAGTCTGGTGCGTGCTTACTGTTAGTACAGTATTGCAGTAGTACCAACCGCAGTGCTGTTAGCACAGCATTGCACCCCAACAGCACCCATAGGACTTCTAGTGTGTTAGTGGCAGCAAACAGAGCTCCTATATTTTCTTCTCAGCAGCACCCATAGGACTTCTAGTGTGTTAGTGGCATCACACAGAGCTCCTATATTTTCTTCTCAGCAGCACCCATAGGACTTCTAGTGTGTTAGTGGCAGCAAACAGAGCTCCTATATTTTCTTCTCAGCAGCACCCATAGGACTTCTAGTGTGTTAGTGGCAGCAAACAGAGCTCCTATATTTTCTTCTCAGCAGCACCCATAGGACTTCTAGTGTGTTAGTGGCATCACACAGAGTTCCTATATTTTCATCTCAGAAGCACCCATAGGACTTCTAGTGTGTTAGTGGCATCACACAGAGCTCCTATATTTTCTTCTCAGCAGCACCCATAGGACTTCTAGTGTGTTAGTGGCAGCAAACAGAGCTCCTATATTTTCTTCTCAGCAGCACCCATAGGACTTCTAGTGTGTTAGTGGCATCACACAGAGCTCCTATATTTTCTTCTCAGCAGCACCCATAGGACTTCTAGTGTGTTAGTGGCATCACACAGAGTTCCTATATTTTCTTCTCAGCAGCACCCATAGGACTTCTAGTGTGTTAGTGGCATCACACAGAGTTCCTATATTTTCTTCTCAGCAGCACCCATAGGACTTCTAGTGTGTTAGTGGCATCACACAGAGTTCCTATATTTTCATCTCAGAAGCACCCATAGGACTTCTAGTGTGTTAGTGGCAGCAAACAGAGCTCCTATATTTTCTTCTCAGCACCACCCATAGGACTTCTAGTGTGTTAGTGGCATCACACAGAGCTCCTATATTTTCTTCTCAGCAGCACCCATAGGACTTCTAGTGTGTTAGTGGCATCACACAGAGCTCCTATATTTTCATCTCAGAAGCACCAATAGGACTTCTAGTGTGTTAGTGGCAGCAAACAGAGCTCCTATATTTTCTTCTCAGCAGCACCCATAGGACTTCTAGTGTGTTAGTGGCAGCAAACAGAGCTCCTATATTTTCTTGTCAGCAGCACACATAGTACCTATAGTGTGTTAGTGTCAGCACCCATAGGACCTACAGTGTGTTGTGAGCACACATAGGAGTTCTATTTTTTATACTATATACACTACCGACTACAATGGCTGGAAGACCGCCAAGGAGAGGCAGAGCGTGCCGAGGCAAGAACACAGGGCAGGCAGGCTCTGTTTCTAGAGACAACAGTGCTGGCCGTGGACGTGGTCGTGCATCGTCATCAGCACGTGGCCATGGGACACGCTTGTCTTTGTTTTCGGCAGCTGGACATGTGGAGCCGCATCATGCCGAAGGCTTGGTAGAATGGATGACCAAGCCCTCCTCATCCTCCTCATCCTCTCTCACCCAGGCTCAGGGTACTGGCAGAGCAGCTGCCAACGCGTACTCAATGGCATCATCAGCCACCCCTTCCCTAGACCCACCATGTCCTCCTGAGGAGTCCCCCGAACTGTTTGAGCACAGTGTTGGGTACATGCTCCAGGAGGATGCCCAACGATTCGAAGGCTCGGATGATGATACCCAGCTTGAGGAAGTCAGTAGTGTGCGCGCAGAGAGAGGGGATGCTGAAGGACAGCAATCTGGCAGTAGTGTTCCACCAGCTGCAGCTTACTGCCAGGTTTGCTCTAGTGGTGAAGAGGGAGGGGATGATGAGGTCACTGACTCCACGTGGGTGCCTGAAGGGAGAGAGGAGGAGGAGGAGGAGGATGCAGCGTCACATGTCCAACGAGGCAGGATGCCCCCTGGAGGCCAGCTAGAGGCCAGCACAGCAACTGTACCACACCGCAGAGCTCCGCCTGTGCAGGGCGCTGCCTCTGCACGTTATCACAAAAGTTCTTTGGTGTGGGCCTTTTTTGAGACGAGTGCATCAGATCGCACCACTGCTATTTGCAATATTTTTCTCAAGCGTATCTCGCGTGGCCAAAACATCAGCCGCTTGGGCACCACAAGCATGAGCAGACATATGTCGACCTGCCATGCAGCTCGTTGGCAAGCACACATAAAAGACCCACACCAAAGAACAAAGCGGACCTCTCCTTGCTCCTCATCAGCTGGGATCTCCATCCCCACTATATCTTCAGTCCTCTCTGAAAGCTGCTCTGAGAGGACTGAAGGTGTAGAATTAGGTGTGTCACAACCAAGTACTTGCAGTACACCGACGTCCGATTGTAGCAGGCAAATTTCCCTGCCCCAGCTGCTGGACCGTCGAAAGAAGTATACTCCCAGCCATCCACATGCCCAGCGGTAGGGATGAGCTTCGTGTTCGAGTCGAACATACGTTCGACTCGAACATCGGCTGTTCGATCGTTCGACGAAGATCGAACGATTTGGGCCGTTCGCGCCAAATTCGAGTGACGCGAACGGCCCACAATGCACTACGCCATCGCAGTGTCATCCAGGCGCTGTGATTGGCCAAGCATGCACTGTGACCCCGCATGCTTGGCCAATCACAGCGCCGTCAGCGAGGAGAGCAATGATTGGCCACAGGCAGGATGCCTGTGGCCAATTATTGCTGAGGGTGTTTAGTACACGCCCCACACTATAAAAGGCCGCCAGCACGGCGGCCTAGTGTAGTGTGTTCCGGAGCAGGGAAAGAGAAGCATAGGCAGGGACAGTGACTTTTATTTCTTTCTTGCTTAACCTGGATTCCTTTAGTTTAGGGAAAGAGAAGGATAGGTAGGGAGAGTGTCAGTGTGTTTTGTGCTTGTGCTATATTGTGCTTAAAAAAAACATTTTTTCTAGGGACAGAAAACTGTAGGTAGGGAGAGTGTGTCAGTTTCTTTCACTGTCAAAGTCCTTGTTTCCAGGGACCTGGAAGGACAGTGAGTGAATTCTCCTTGTGCTAAATTGTGCTTAAAAAAAACATTTTTTCTAGGGACAGAAAACTGTAGGTAGGGAGAGTGTGTCAGTTTCTTTCACTGTCAAAGTCCTTGTTTCCAGGGACCTGGAAGGACAGTGAGTGAATTCTCCTTGTGCTAAATTGTGCTTAAAAAAAACATTTTTTCTAGGGACAGAAAACTGTAGGTAGGGAGAGTGTGTCAGTTTCTTTCACTGTCAAAGTCCTTGTTTCCAGGGACCTGGAAGGACAGTGAGTGAATTCTCCTTGTGCTAAATTGTGCTTAAAAAAAACATTTTTTCTAGGGACAGAAAACTGTAGGTAGGGAGAGTGTGTCAGTTTCTTTCACTGTCAAAGTCCTTGTTTCCAGGGACCTGGAAGGACAGTGAGTGAATTCTCCTTGTGCTAAATTGTGCTTAAAAAAAACATTTTTTCTAGGGACAGAAAACTGTAGGTAGGGAGAGTGTGTCAGTTTCTTTCACTGTCAAAGTCCTTGTTTCCAGGGACCTGGAAGGACAGTGAGTGAATTCTCCTTGTGCTAAATTGTGCTTAAAAAAAACATTTTTTCTAGGGACAGAAAACTGTAGGTAGGGAGAGTGTGTCAGTTTCTTTCACTGTCAAAGTCCTTGTTTCCAGGGACCTGGAAGGACAGTGAGTGAATTCTCCTTGTGCTAAATTGTGCTTAAAAAAAACATTTTTTCTAGGGACAGAAAACTGTAGGTAGGGAGAGTGTGTCAGTTTCTTTCACTGTCAAAGTCCTTGTTTCCAGGGACCTGGAAGGACAGTGAGTGAATTCTCCTTGTGCTAAATTGTGCTTAAAAAAAACATTTTTTCTAGGGACAGAAAACTGTAGGTAGGGAGAGTGTGTCAGTTTCTTTCACTGTCAAAGTCCTTGTTTCCAGGGACCTGGAAGGACAGTGAGTGAATTCTCCTTGTGCTAAATTGTGCTTAAAAAAAACATTTTTTCTAGGGACAGAAAACTGTAGGTAGGGAGAGTGTGTCAGTTTCTTTCACTGTCAAAGTCCTTGTTTCCAGGGACCTGGAAGGACAGTGAGTGAATTCTCCTTGTGCTAAATTGTGCTTAAAAAAAACATTTTTTCTAGGGACAGAAAACTGTAGGTAGGGAGAGTGTGTCAGTTTCTTTCACTGTCAAAGTCCTTGTTTCCAGGGACCTGGAAGGACAGTGAGTGAATTCTCCTTGTGCTAAATTGTGCTTAAAAAAAACATTTTTTCTAGGGACAGAAAACTGTAGGTAGGGAGAGTGTGTCAGTTTCTTTCACTGTCAAAGTCCTTGTTTCCAGGGACCTGGAAGGACAGTGAGTGAATTCTCCTTGTGCTAAATTGTGCTTAAAAAAAACATTTTTTCTAGGGACAGAAAACTGTAGGTAGGGAGAGTGTGTCAGTTTCTTTCACTGTCAAAGTCCTTGTTTCCAGGGACCTGGAAGGACAGTGAGTGAATTCTCCTTGTGCTAAATTGTGCTTAAAAAAAACATTTTTTCTAGGGACAGAAAACTGTAGGTAGGGAGAGTGTGTCAGTTTCTTTCACTGTCAAAGTCCTTGTTTCCAGGGACCTGGAAGGACAGTGAGTGAATTCTCCTTGTGCTAAATTGTGCTTAAAAAAAACATTTTTTCTAGGGACAGAAAACTGTAGGTAGGGAGAGTGTGTCAGTTTCTTTCACTGTCAAAGTCCTTGTTTCCAGGGACCTGGAAGGACAGTGAGTGAATTCTCCTTGTGCTAAATTGTGCTTAAAAAAAACATTTTTTCTAGGGACAGAAAACTGTAGGTAGGGAGAGTGTGTCAGTTTCTTTCACTGTCAAAGTCCTTGTTTCCAGGGACCTGGAAGGACAGTGAGTGAATTCTCCTTGTGCTAAATTGTGCTTAAAAAAAACATTTTTTCTAGGGACAGAAAACTGTAGGTAGGGAGAGTGTGTCAGTTTCTTTCACTGTCAAAGTCCTTGTTTCCAGGGACCTGGAAGGACAGTGAGTGAATTCTCCTTGTGCTAAATTGTGCTTAAAAAAAACATTTTTTCTAGGGACAGAAAACTGTAGGTAGGGAGAGTGTGTCAGTTTCTTTCACTGTCAAAGTCCTTGTTTCCAGGGACCTGGAAGGACAGTGAGTGAATTCTCCTTGTGCTAAATTGTGCTTAAAAAAAAACATTTTTTCTAGGGACAGAAAACTGTAGGTAGGGAGAGTGTGTCAGTTTCTTTCACTGTCAAAGTCCTTGTTTCCAGGGACCTGGAAGGACAGTGAGTGAATTCTCCTTGTGCTAAATTGTGCTTAAAAAAAACATTTTTTCTAGGGACAGAAAACTGTAGGTAGGGAGAGTGTGTCAGTTTCTTTCACTGTCAAAGTCCTTGTTTCCAGGGACCTGGAAGGACAGTGAGTGAATTCTCCTTGTGCTAAATTGTGCTTAAAAAAAACATTTTTTCTAGGGACAGAAAACTGTAGGTAGGGAGAGTGTGTCAGTTTCTTTCACTGTCAAAGTCCTTGTTTCCAGGGACCTGGAAGGACAGTGAGTGAATTCTCCTTGTGCTAAATTGTGCTTAAAAAAAACATTTTTTCTAGGGACAGAAAACTGTACGTAGGGAGAGTGTGTCAGTTTCTTTCACTGTCAAAGTCCTTGTTTCCAGGGACCTGGAAGGACAGTGAGTGAATTCTCCTTGTGCTAAATTGTGCTTAAAAAAAACATTTTTTCTAGGGACAGAAAACTGTAGGTAGGGAGAGTGTGTCAGTTTCTTTCACTGTCAAAGTCCTTGTTTCCAGGGACCTGGAAGGACAGTGAGTGAATTCTCCTTGTGCTAAATTGTGCTTAAAAAAAACTTTTTTTCTAGGGACAGAAAACTGTAGGTAGGGAGAGTGTGTCAGTTTCTTTCACTGTCAAAGTCCTTGTTTCCAGGGACCTGGAAGGACAGTGAGTGAATTCTCCTTGTGCTAAATTGTGCTTAAAAAAAACTTTTTTTCTAGGGACAGAAAACTGTAGGTAGGGAGAGTGTGTCAGTTTCTTTCACTGTCAAAGTCCTTGTTTCCAGGGACCTGGAAGGACAGTGAGTGAATTCTCCTTGTGCTAAATTGTGCTTAAAAAAAACTTTTTTTCTAGGGACAGAAAACTGTAGGTAGGGAGAGTGTGTCAGTTTCTTTCACTGTCAAAGTCCTTGTTTCCAGGGACCTGGAAGGACAGTGAGTGAATTCTCCTTGTGCTAAATTGTGCTTAAAAAAAACATTTTTTCTAGGGACAGAAAACTGTAGGTAGGGAGAGTGTGTCAGTTTCTTTCACTGTCAAAGTCCTTGTTTCCAGGGACCTGGAAGGACAGTGAGTGAATTCTCCTTGTGCTAAATTGTGCTTAAAAAAAACATTTTTTCTAGGGACAGAAAACTGTAGGTAGGGAGAGTGTGTCAGTTTCTTTCACTGTCAAAGTCCTTGTTTCCAGGGACCTGGAAGGACAGTGAGTGAATTCTCCTTGTGCTAAATTGTGCTTAAAAAAAACATTTTTTCTAGGGACAGAAAACTGTAGGTAGGGAGAGTGTGTCAGTTTCTTTCACTGTCAAAGTCCTTGTTTCCAGGGACCTGTAAGGACAGTGAGTGAATTCTCCTTGTGCTAAATTGTGCTTAAAAAAAACATTTTTTCTAGGGACAGAAAACTGTAGGTAGGGAGAGTGTGTCAGTTTCTTTCACTGTCAAAGTCCTTGTTTCCAGGGACCTGGAAGGACAGTGAGTGAATTCTCCTTGTGCTAAATTGTGCTTAAAAAAAACATTTTTTCTAGGGACAGAAAACTGTAGGTAGGGAGAGTGTGTCAGTTTCTTTCACTGTCAAAGTCCTTGTTTCCAGGGACCTGGAAGGACAGTGAGTGAATTCTCCTTGTGCTAAATTGTGCTTAAAAAAAACATTTTTTCTAGGGACAGAAAACTGTAGGTAGGGAGAGTGTGTCAGTTTCTTTCACTGTCAAAGTCCTTGTTTCAAGGGACAGAGAAGGACACCTGAAGGTAGCCCTTATTGCTTTTTTCCCATCTCCCTGCAGGCCATCTATTAGAATGTCTGGAAGGCAAACAAGGAGAGGCAGACAGTCAGGAGGCAATAAAAGAGGGCAAGCAGGCTCTGTGTCTGGGGGCAACAGTGCTGGTCGTGGACGCGGTGCATTGTCATCAGCACATGGCCATGGGACACGCTTGTCCTTCTTTTCGGCAGCTGGACATGTTGAGCCACATCATGCCGAAGACTTGGTAGAGTGGATGACCAAGCCCTCCTCCTCCTCCTCATTCTCTCTCACCCAGGCTCAGGGTACTGGAAAAGCAGCTGCCAAAGCGTCCTCTTCCCTGGTATCAATGTCAGACTCATCATCAGTCACTCCTTCCCTAGACCCACCATGTCCTCCTCCTGAGGAGTCCCCCGAACTGTTTCAGCACAGTGTTGGGTACATGCTCCAGGAGGATGCCCAGCGTTTCGAAGGGTCTGATGATGAAACCCAGCTAGAGGAAGGCAGTAGCGTGAGAGCAGACAGAGGGGATGCTCAAGAAGGACACCAATCTGGCAGTCATGTTCCAGCAGCTGCAGCATACTGCCAGATTGGCTCCAGTGATGAGGAGGGAGGTGATGATGAGGTCACTGACTCCACGTGGGTGCCTAATAGGAGAGAGGAGGAGGAGGAGGATGAGGAGGAGGCACATCTCCAACGAGGCAGGATGCCCTTTGGTGGCCAGCGTAAGGGCAGTACACCGACGGAATCACACCGCAGAGCTCCGCCTGTGCAGGGCGCTGCCTCTGCCCGTCATTCAAAAAGTTCTTTGGTGTGGGCCTTTTTTGAGGCTAGTGCATCAGATCGCACAGCTGCTGTTTGCAACATATGTCTCAAGCGTATATCGCGTGGCCAAAACATCAGCCGCTTGGGTACCACATGCCTGACCAGACATATGTTGACCTGCCATGCAGCTCGTTGGCAAGCCTACCTCAAAGACCCACACCAAAGAACAAAGCGGACCTCTCCTTGCACCGCATCAGCTGGGATCTCCAACCCCACTATAACTTCAGTCCTCTCTGAAACATGCACTGAGAGGAATGAAGGTGTAGAATTAGGTGTGTCACAGCCAAGTACTTGCGGCCACTCTGCTAGCAGTACACCGACGTCCGATTCTAGCAGGCAAATTTCCCTGCCCCAGCTGCTGGACCGTCGAAAGAAGTTCACTCCCAGCCATCCACATGCCCAGCGGTTGAATGCTAGCTTGGCTAAATTGCTAGCGCTTCAACTGCTGCCTTTTCAGTTGGTAGACTCGGCCCCCTTCCGTGAGTTTGTGCAATGTGCGGTTCCTCAGTGGCAGGTTCCCAAACGCCACTTTTTCTCACGGAAGGCTATTCCGGCTCTCTACCGGCATGTGGAAGGCAATGTCTTGGCCTCGCTGGACAGGGCGGTCAGCGGTAAGGTGCATATTACCGCTGACTCATGGTCCAGCAGGCATGGACAGGGACGTTACCTTTCTTTCACGGCCCATTGGGTCACTCTTTTGGCAGCTGGGAAGGATGCAGGACAAGGTGCAGTAGTGTTGGAGGTTGTCCCACCGCCACGCCTCCAAAATGCTACTACTGGTTGTGACACACCTCTCTCCTCCACCCCCTCCTCTTCTTCTTCCTCCATGGCCTCTTCCTGTGGTTTGTCCTATGAACCAGCGGTGCTCCGTAGCCGTTCACGGGGCTACGCAAGTACGCAGGCAAAAAGATGCCATGCCGTGCTTGCGCTGGTGTGTTTGGGGGACAGAAGCCACACTGGGGCAGAGGTCCTGTCTGCTCTGCAGGGCCAGGCCGAGAGGTGGTTGACGCCACGCCAGCTTAAGCCAGAAATGGTGGTTTGCGACAATGGCACCAACCTCCTCTCCGCCCTCCGACAGGGACAACTGACCCATGTGCCCTGTGTGGCTCACGTCCTTAACCTGGTGGTGCAGCGGTTCTTGGGCAGGTACCCGGGCTTACAGGATGTCCTGAGGCAGGCCAGGAAAGTCTGTGTGCATTTCCGCAGATCTTATAATGCCAGTGCTCGCCTGGCTGAGCTGCAAAAGGAGTTGAACCTGCCCAAGAACCGCCTTATATGTGACATGCCCACCAGGTGGAACTCAACGTTGGCCATGCTGCAGCGGCTGCACACGCAGCAGAGGGCCATCAATGAGTACCTGTGCGACTACGGCACCAGGACAGAGTCAGGGGAGCTTGGTTTTTTTTCTCCACGCCAGTGGGGCATGATCAGGGATGCATGCACTGTCCTGGCACCATTTGAGGAGGCCACGAGGATGGTGAGCAGTGACAGTGCATGCATCAGTGACACTGTACCTCTTGTCCACCTGTTGGAGCACACGCTGCGTGGAATAATGGACAGGGCACTTGAGGCAGAACAGAGGCAGGAAGAGGAGGACTTCCTTGCCTCTCAAGGCCCCCTTTACCCAGACAGTGTTCCTTCTGTCCCACCCATCGCACAGGAAGAGGAGGAGGAGGAGGAGGAGGAGGAGGATTGTGTCAGCATGGAGGTGGAGGCTGGCACTCAGCATCATCAGCAGCAGTCTTTTAGGGATGATTTACAGTCCCAAGAAACCAGTGGACTTGTACGTGGCTGGGAGGAGGTGGCTGCG
Organism: Rana muscosa; assembly: GCA_029206835.1. NCBI lineage: Eukaryota > Metazoa > Chordata > Amphibia > Anura > Ranidae > Rana > Rana muscosa. The sequence goes on along the minus strand of CM055116.1, from coordinate 1,297,109,118 downwards.
GATCATGTCGTCCTTAGTGACCCAGAGGACTCCGGACCAAATGCCTCAGCAAACCTACGCTGCATGGCCTCCCTGATCCTGCAAAGTCTGCGGAAGGATCCTCGTATTCTTCGGATCAAGGAGAGGGACCATTACTGGCTGGCCACTCTCCTTGATCCACGGTACAAGGGTAAGGTTGCGGACCTTATGTTACCGTCGCAGAGGGAGCAGAGGATGAGACAACTCCGGGAGGCCTTGCAGAAAGGTCTGTGCAACGCGTTCCCAGAGACTGGGAGGTTACAAACTCCTGGTCCTGGACAACGAGTTGCTGAGGCTTCGGCCAGTCAAAGAAGGAGCGGTGGGGAAGGTGGCCGTCTGACCGATGCGTTCAGACAATTCTTTAGTCCGCAGCCCCAAAGTATGATCGGTTCCAGCAACCATCGCCAGCGTCTGATAAACATGGTGCAGGAATATCTAGGGGCAAGGTCAGACTTGGACACCTTCCCCACCGAAAATCCTCTGGCTTACTGGGTCTTGAGGATGGATCACTGGCCAGAGCTTGCACAGTATGCAATTGAGCTACTGGCCTGTCCTGCATCCAGCGTTCTTTCGGAACGCACATTCAGTGCTGCTGGAGGATTTGTCACGGATCACAGGGTGCGCCTGTCCACCGACTCGGTTGATCGACTGACTTTCATCAAGATGAACCAGTCTTGGATCACCACCAGCTACCACACACCTGATGCTGATATAACAGACTAATTGATTTTAACATGTCACATCCCTTCAAGACTGATGCTGATGCTGAGTGCCTGTGCTGTTATGTTGACTGGCTATCCTCCTCCTCCGCGTCCTCAATGATACGATTGATGATGATAGCTTGGAAGATCATTTTTGTTTATGGGTGCCGCCACCAGTGGCTAAGGCCCAATTTTTCAGCCCCTGTTTTACAGGGGCGTGTAATTACAATTTTTTTAGCAATAATTTGCCATAGGGCTCATTGCTGTGCTCCAAGTACAGTATCTGTGAGGGGTTGGAGTGTTGTGGCACCAGTGCCTAAGGCCCAATTTTTCAGCCCCTGTTTAACAGGGGCGTGTCATTACAATTTTTGAAGCAATACTTTGCAACAGGGCTCATTGCTGTGCTCCAAGTACAGTATCTGTGAGGGGTTGTAGTGTTGTGCCACCAGTGCCTAAGGCCCAATTTTTCAGCCCCTGTTCAACAGGGGCATGCAATTACAATTCTTGATCTAATAATTCACAGCAGGGTCCATTGCTGCACCCACCAAGAGTAACTCTGAGGGCTTACAGTCTTGTGGCAACGCCACCACCACCACCACCACGAAAGGCCCAATTTTTCAGCCCCTGTTCAAAAGGGGCATGTAATTACAATTCTTGATCTAATAATTCACAGCAGGGCCCATTGCTGCACCCACCAAGAGTAACTGTCAGGGCTTACAGTGTTGTGGCACCAGCACCACCATCAAAGCCCCAATTTTTACTACCACTGTTCAACAATTATATGTAATTAAAATTCCTGATATAATAGTTGACAGCAGGGCGTTCCAGCACCAACCAAGAGTAACTGTGAGTGCTTACAGTGTTGTGCCAACACCAACAACTAAGGGGCCTATTTCTGCAGAGTATATACGGCAGGTCCCTACTTTCAAACATCCAACTTACAAACGACTCCTACTTGCAAACGGAAGAAGACAACAGGAAGTGAGAGGAAATCTACCCCTAGAAAGGAAAATTCTCTCCTGTAAGAATAAATATGGGAGAAAGGGGTCTCATCTGTACTGATGCTTTATCAGCAATCCTTGTTTCAAGAAAAACACCACATTTCAAAAACAGTTGTCATTGGGACGGAAAGTGAGGTGAAATGTTCTGAACAGGGGCACAGACAGCAAAACAAATGTTACAGGGGTGATAACCCTTACCTATGTTTTCCAAAAAGTATAAAAATAGATTTTTGGGCTGGAGCTACACTTCAACAATGTACCTGTTCAAAATTACAAACACATTCTACATAAGAACAAACCTACAGTCCCTGTCTTGTATGCACCGCCTGTATACGGCTGTTCAGAGTATATAGGGCCTTTTTTATTTTATGTGCGGGGTTCCCCTTAATATCCATACAAGACCCAAAGGGGCTGGTAATGGGCTGGGGTAGGGGGGGGGGGTCATGGGGTAGCTATGCCATTTTTCTTAAAGAATTTCATCCATATTACCGGGACCAGACATTACATTAAAGCCGCAAGCAGTTTTAAATGGCTTTTTTTTCCTTTAGAAGTGTCATTTTGTGCAGGGACAGTTCTAAACACGGGAAACACGTGGCACTTCACAGGCATACTTTAGACACCCCCCAGGTACGATATTTAAAGGAATATTTGACTTTTTTTTTTTCACTTTATGCATCATTAAAATGACTGCTCCCGAAAAACGACCGTTTTTAAAACTTCTTTTTGCATTGATACATGTCCCCTGGTGCAGAACCCGGGTTCCCAAACCCTATTTATGACAATAACATGCATAATAGTTGTTATAATTAGCACTTTAGAATTCGAACGTTCGCATCCATTGTATTTAATAGGGTTCTAATGTTCGTTCGAACTTTCGGTCCGTTCGCGGGTTCTGGTGCGAACCGAACCCGGGGGTGTTCGGCTCATCACTACCCAGCGGTTGAATGCTAGCTTGGCTAAATTGCTAGCACTTCAACTGCTGCCTTTTCAGTTGATAGACTCGGCCCCCTTCCGTGAGTTTGTTCAATGTGCGGTTCCTCAGTGGCAGGTTCCCAAACGCCACTTTTTCTCACGGAAGGCGATTCCGTCTCTCTACTGGCATGTGGAAGGCAATGTCCATGCCTCGCTGGACAGGGCGGTCAGCGGTAAGGTGCATATTACCGCTGACTCATGGTCCAGCAGGCATGGACAGGGACGTTATCTTTCTTTCACGGCCCATTGGGTCACTCTATTGGCAGCTGGGAGGGATGCAGGACAAGGTGCAGTAGTGTTGGAGGTTGTTCCGCCACCACGCCTCCAAAATGCTACTACTGGTTGTGACACACCTCTCTCCTCCACCCCCTCCTCTTCTTCTTCCTCCATGTCCTCTTCGAGTGCTCTGTCCTCGGAACCAGCGGTGCTCCGTAGGCGTACAAGGGGCTACGCGAGTACGCAGGCAAAAATATGCCATGCCGTGCTTGCGCTGGTGTGTTTGGGGGACAGGAGCCACACTGGGCCAGAGGTTCTGGCAGCTCTGCAGGGGCAGGCCGAGAGGTGGTTGACGCCACGCCAGCTTAAGCCAGGAATGGTCGTTTCTGATAATGGCACCAACCTCCTCTCCGCCCTGCGACAGGGGCAGCTCACCCATGTGCCCTGTATGGCTCACGTCCTCAACCTGGTGGTGCAGCGGTTCTTGGGCAGGTTCCCAGGCTTACAGGATGTCCTGAGGCAGGCCAGGAAAGTCTGTGTGCATTTCCGCCGATCTTATAATGCCAGTGCTCGGCTGACTGAGCTGCAAAAGGAGCTGAACCTGCCCAAGAACCGCCTAATATGTGACATGCCCACCAGGTGGAACTCAACGTTGGCCATGCTGCAGCGACTGCACACGCAGCAGAGGGCCATCAATGAGTACCTTTGCGACTACGGCACCAGGACAGGGTCAGGGGAGCTTGGCTTTTTTTCCCCACGCCAGTGGAGCATGATCAGGGATGCATGCACTGTCCTCTCACCATTTGAGGAGGCCACGAGGATGGTGAGCAGTGACAGTGCATGCATCAGTGACACTGTACCTCTTGTCCACCTGTTGGAGCATACGCTGCGTGGGATAATGGACAGGGCACTTGAGGCAGAACAGAGGCAGGAAGAGGAGGACTTCCTTGTCTCTCAAGGCCCCCTTTATCCAGACAATGTTCCTTCTGTCCCACCCATCACACAGGAAGAGGAGGAGGAGGAGGAGGAGGAGGAGGATTGTGTGAGCATGGAGGTCGAGCCTGGCACTCAGCATCAGCAGCAGCAGTCTTTTAGGGATGATGTACAGTCCCAACAAACCAGTGGACTTGTACGTGGCTGGGAGGAGGTGGCTGGCGATCATGTCATCCTCAGTGACCCAGAAGACTCCGGACCGAATGCCTCAGCTAACCTACGCTGCATGGCCTCCCTGATCCTGCAAAGCCTGCGGAAGGATCCTCGTGTTCTTCGGATCAAGGAGAGTGACCATTACTGGCTGGCCACTCTCCTTGATCCACGGTACAAGGGTAAGGTTGCGGACCTTATCTTGCCGTCGCAGAGGGAGCAGAGGATGAGACATCTCAGGGAGGCCTTGCAGAAAGGTCTGTGCAACGCGTTCCCAGAAACTGGGAGGTTACAAACTCCTGGTCCTGGACGACGAGTTGCTGAGGCTTCGGTCAGTAGCAGAAGGAGCGGTGGGGAAGGTGGACGTCTGACCGATGCGTTCAGACAATTTTTTAGTCCGCAGCCCCAAGGTATGATCGGTTCCAGCAACCATCGCCAGCGTCTGATATACATGGTGCAGGAATACCTAGGGGCAAGGTCAGACTTGGACACCTTTCCCACCGAAAATCCTCTGGCTTACTGGGTCCTGAGGATGGATCACTGGCCAGAGCTTGCACAGTATGCAATTGAGCTACTGGCCTGTCCTGCATCCAGCGTTCTTTCCGAACGCACATTCAGTGCTGCTGGAGGATTTGTCACCGATCATAGGGTGCGCCTGTCCACCGACTCGGTTGATCGACTGACCTTCATAAAAATGAATCAGTCTTGGATCACCACCAGCTACCAGACACCTGAAGCGGATATAACGGAATAATTTATAATGTCACATCCCTTCAAGACTGCCTATGCTGATGCTGAGTGACTGTCCTGTTATGTTCACTGACTATCCTCTTCCTCCTCCTCAATGATCCATGCCACCACACCAGTGCCTAAGGCACAATTTTTCAGCCCCTGTATAACAGGGGCGTGTAATTACAATTTTTTAAAAAGATGCTTCGCAACAGGTGTGACTGCTGTGCTCAGAGTACAGTATCTGTGAGGGGTTGCAGTGTTGTGGCACCAGCACCAGTGCCTAAGGCACAATTTTTCAGCCCCTGTTGGGGCGTGTAATTACAATTTTTAGGCAATGCTTTGCAACAGGTCTCATTGCTGTGCTCAGAGTACAGTATCTGTGAGGGGTTGCAGTGTTGTGGCACCAGCACCAGTGCCTAAGGCACAATTTTTCAGCCCCTGTATAACAGGGGCGTGTAATTACAATTTTTTAAAAAGATGCTTCGCAACAGGTGTGACTGCTGTGCTCCAAGTACAGTATCTGTGAGGGGTTGCAGTGTTGTGGCACCAGCACCAATGCCTAAGGCACAATTTTTCAGCCCCTGTTTAACAGGGGCGTGTAATTACAAATCTTGATCTAATAGTTCACAGCAGGGCCCATTCCTGCGCCCACCAAGAGTAACTATGAGGGCCTACAGTCTTGTGGCAACACCGTCCACCACCACCACCAAAGGCCCAATTTTTCTGCCCTGTTCAACAGGTGCATGCAATTACAAATCTTGATCTAATAACTCACAGCAGGGCCCATTCCTGCACCCACCAAGAGTAACTGTGAGGGCTTACAGTCTTGTGGCAACACCGTCCACCACCACCACCACCACCACCAAAGGCCCAATTTTTCTGCCCGGTTCAACAGGTGCATGCAAGTACAAATCTTGATCTATTAACTCACAGCAGGGCCCATTCCTGTGCCCACCAGTCTTGTGGCTACACCAACATCTAATAGGGCAAATTTCTGCAGAGTATATACGGCAGGCCCCTACTTTCAAACATCCAACTTACAAACGACTCCTACTTGCAAACGGCAAGAGAAAACAGGAAGTGAGAGGAAATCTACCCCTAGGAAGGAAAATTCTATCCTGTTAGATTTAATTTGGGAAAAAGGTATCTCCTCTCTACTGATGCTTTATCACCAATCCTTGTTTCAATTAAAACCCCACTTTTCCAAAAACATTTGTCATTGGGACGGAAAGTGAGGTGACATGTTCTGAACAGATGTGCAAAGACAGCAAATGTTACAGGGGTGATAACCCCTCCCTATGTTCTCCAAAAAGCTTAAAAATTGATTTTTTTGGGATGTAGCTACACTTCATAATGTACCTGTTCAGATTCTACTTAAGAACAAACCTACAGTCCATGTCTTGTTTGCACCACCTATATACTGCTGTTCAGAGTATATAGGGTTGTAGGTATAGGGTTTTATTTTGGGTGCGGGGTCCCCCTTAGTATCCATACAAGACCCAAAGGGGCTGGGGTGGGGGGGGGGGGTGATGGGGTAGCCATGCCATTTTTCTCAAGGATTTTCAGCCATATGGCGGCCAGGACAAGACATGACATTAAAGCCGCAAGTGGTTTTAAATGGCTTCTTTTTTTCCTTTACAAATGTCATTTTGTGCAAGGACAGTTCTAAACACGGGAAACACATGCCACTTCACAGGCATACTTTAGACACCCCCCAGGTACCATATTTAAAGGAAAATTTCACTTTTTTTTTTTTCACTTTATGCATCATTAAAATGACTGCTCCCGAAAAAACTTTAGTTTTTAAAATTTCTTTTTGCATTGATATATGTCCCCTGGGGCAGGACCCGGGTCCCCAAACCTGTTTTATGACATTAACATGCATATTGGCCGTTGTAATTAGCAATTTTGATTTCGAACGTTCGCGTCCATTATAACGAATAGGGTTCGAAAATTCGCGTGAACTTTCGGTCCGTTCGAAGGTTCTGGTGCGAACCGAACCCGGGGGTGTTCGGCTCATCCCTAGTCAGGGCAAAGCCGGAAGACGTCGAGTTCAACAAGGGGATACTTGTGTGATGGTGCATTAGTAGGCACTTAGGCCTAGAATGACATATGTGTACTGCCGTCAGATGATAGTGTTTTTCTCAGGAACTTTCACCGCGCTCACATGACACCACATTAGGCCTAGTGTGACTGGTTGTCTGAGCTGAATCATCTCTTTCCGGAGTGATGGTTTGGTTCAGGTATCCGCCAGTGGATTCGGAATGTTTATCTGTTTGATGTTTTTTTTTCTTTCCCTTCATGCAGGAGATCATCGTTGCAGCTCATCGGAGAGGGGATGTAGGATCCTTAATGGCCTAATTAAACGGCCGGAGCAATCCCCCATCGAATACGACAGAGCGCACAGAGCCCTCAGACCTAGAGCCCCGGATGACAATCCACCCAGAGACAATATTTGCTGTCTCCCAAACTACTGTCTGAAAGAAGAAATCCTACAAAAAGCTAGGAAGAGTGACCAGATATTATGTGAAGGTACTGCGATTCAACTATTCCAAGATTTATCCCCCATCACGCTGAAAAACAGGAGAGCCCTGAGACCCCTCCTTGAAGTTCTTACGGAGAAGGGAATAAACTATCGCTGGAAATTTCCATTTGCACTACAAGTGTAGCGGGGTATCGTTTTACCCGCAGGACTACATTTCCCGGCATGCTTTTCGGCACCCAGGGTGTCATTCCCCGTGCAAGGACTGCTGGGGTGGACTGTTCCTGCGGGGACGGTCACGGAGAAGAGGACCAGCGCGCTCGCGACCCACGGCTGTGCACATTAAAGGGGACGTACCTGTACGCCCATGTGCCCAGCCGTGCCATTCTGCCGACGTACATCGGCGCGCTGCGGTCCTTAAGTGGTTAAGCACACCGCTGTCTTTAAGGAAGACTGACTACCTGTGGCAGTCTCCCTCCTTTGTAGTCCCCATAGTGCTACTTAATCTGTCCTCTCTTGCTCATGTACCTCCAGGAAGGATTTCCTCCCATGTGTTATAGCATGATCCTTCCAGCACCCAAGCCCCAGCCCAAGTCAGGACACCCCTCCCCCCCCAGACTAGGGGGCACCCCTGAGGGCCACCAACAGCCTCCTCAGTACTGTAGCTCAATCTTCAGCCCCAGCTGGTAAGGCCCATGTCTATTTATGAGGTGGACTCAGTCCCCTGCCAGCCCACCACTGGGGATTGATTGAGGCCTCATAAATATTCAAGGCAGATCCTCCTTACTCCCACCCTCTAGAAAGTTCTACAATCTTCCAGACCAGGGGGAAGTGCAAGAAAGAGCTGCCAGATGAGTCACCCAGCAGTGATAGGGTGCCCACGTATCCCGGATTGCCCGGGACATTCCCGCAATTAGCAGATCTGTCCCGGGTCCCGGACACCCTCATTGCGGGACAATATAGTATCCCGGAATGACTGATGCATGATGTAATCCGGCCGGGCCAGCCCAGTAGTGTAGCGTGGGGGTGGCCAGCCAAGCCAGTGCTCTCTCCCCTGCGTGTAGGCGGCCTTATTCCAATCCTGTGCTGCCATTGCTGTCCCAAGAGTGACTTCCTCCAGGCTTCAGCAGCCCCTGTTATCTTCAATGAAGCAGACTCCTCAGCAGTCAGCACCCGGGCCGCGCTTCCCCCCGCCCACCGGGACTCCATTGGTCCAGCCTGTCCTCCTGTGCCCCATGATGCCTTGCCACAGGCGGTCCGTGTGTGTGAGTGGGAGGGGCGGTGCTCGGTGCAGACGAGCGTGCGGCGGCTGCTGGCAGAGTTCTCGGCCTGAGGGGGATACCAAGGAGCGACTGGGGGATAGCAGTTATCTATGGATGATCTTCATTGATGGAGTCCTGGCCTGGAGTGGTGAGTGAAATCCACCGATCTACCTTGTGTTTGTGTGGGGGAGTAGTCAGTAGTGTCAGTACTGCAAGAAGGAGTGTAGTGGTCAGGGGGTTCAGGTAGGTCAGTGTAGAGGGCAGGTAGGTAATAGTGGTCAGGTTGGTCAGTGAAGGGTTCAGTGTAGTAAACAGGTCATTTTAGGGGTCAGGTAGGTCAGTGCAGGGGTCATTGTAGTGGTCAGGTAGGTAATTTTAGGGGTCAGGTAGGTCAGTGTAGTGGGCAGGTAGGTTATAGTGGTCAGGTAGGTCAGTGCAGGGGTCAGTGTAGTGTACAGGTCATTTTAGGGGTCAGGTAGGTCAGTGTAGTTGACAGGTAGGTGGTATTTCACTCCTCTTCCTCCTCTCTCCACTAACTACCCCACACCATACACTCCGCACTCCTCTCATATACATACTACTCACCGCCATACACTCCACACTCCTCTCCTGTACATATTACCCCCCGCCATACACTCCACACTCCTCTCCTGTACATATTACCCCCCACCATACACTCCGCACTCCTCTCCTGTACATATTACCCCCCACCATACACTCCACACTCCTCTCCTGTACATATTACCCCCCGCCATACATTCCGCACTCCTCTCCTGTACATATTACCCCCCGCCATACACTCCACACTCCTCTCCTGTACATATTACCCCCGCCATACATTCCGCACTCCTCTCCTGTACATAATACCCCCGCCATACATTCCGCACTCCTCTCCTGTACATATTACCCCCCGCCATACACTCCACACTCCTCTCCTGTACATATTACCCCCGCCATACACTCCACACTCCTCTACTGTACATATTATCCCCGCCATACACTCCACACTCCTCTCCTGTACATATTACCCCCCGCCATACATTCCGCACTCCTCTCCTGTACATATTACCCCCCGCCATACACTCCACACTCCTCTCCTGTACATATTACCCCCGCCATACACTCCACACTCCTCTACTGTACATATTATCCCCCGCCATACATTCCGCACTCCTCTCCTGTACATATTACCCCCCGCCATACATTCCGCACTCCTCTCCTGTACATATTACCCCCCGCCATACATTCCGCACTCCTCTCCTGTACATATTACCCCCCGCCATACACTCCACACTCCTCTCCTGTACATATTACCCCCCGCCATACACTCCACACTCCTCTCCTGTACATATTACCCCCCGCCATTCATTCCGCACTCCTCTCCTGTACATATTACCCCCCGCCATACACTCCACACTCCTCTCCTGTACATATTACCCCCGCGATACATTCCGCACTCCTCTCCTGTACATATTACCCCCCGCCATACACTCCACACTCCTCTCCTGTACATATTACCCCCGCGATACATTCCGCACTCCTCTCCTGTACATATTACCCCCCGCCATACACTCCACACTCCTCTCCTGTACATATTACCCCCGCGATACATTCCGCACTCCTCTCCTGTACATATTACCCCCGCCATACATTCCACACTCCTCTCCTGTACATATTACCCCCGCCATACATTCCGCACTCCTCTCCTGTACATATTACCCCCTGCCATACACTCCACACTCCTCTCCTGTACATATTACCCCCGCGATACATTCCGCACTCCTCTCCTGTACATATTACCCCCCGCCATACACTCCACACTCCTCTCCTGTACATATTACCCCCGCGATACATTCCGCACTCCTCTCCTGTACATATTACCCCCGCCATACACTCCACACTCCTCTACTGTACATATTACCCCCCGCCATTCATTCCGCACTCCTCTCCTGTACATATTACCCCCCGCCATACACTCCACACTCCTCTCCTGTACATATTACCCCCGCGATACATTCCGCACTCCTCTCCTGTACATATTACCCCCCGCCATACACTCCACACTCCTCTCCTGTACATATTACCCCCGCGATACATTCCGCACTCCTCTCCTGTACATATTACCCCCCGCCATACACTCCACACTCCTCTCCTGTACATATTACCCCCGCGATACATTCCGCACTCCTCTCCTGTACATATTACCCCCGCCATACATTCCACACTCCTCTCCTGTACATATTACCCCCGCCATACATTCCGCACTCCTCTCCTGTACATATTACCCCCTGCCATACACTCCACACTCCTCTCCTGTACATATTACCCCCGCGATACATTCCGCACTCCTCTCCTGTACATATTACCCCCCGCCATACACTCCACACTCCTCTCCTGTACATATTACCCCCGCGATACATTCCGCACTCCTCTCCTGTACATATTACCCCCGCCATACACTCCACACTCCTCTACTGTACATATTACCCCCCGCCATACATTCCGCACTCCTCTCCTGTACATACTACACCCCCGCCATACACTCTGCACTCCTCTTCTGTACATATTACCCCCCCCGCCATACATTCCGCACTCCTCTCATGTACATACTACCCCCCCGCTAGGGATGAGCTTCGTGTTCGAGTCGAACATACGTTCGACTCGAACATCGGCTGTTTGATCGTTCGACGAAGATCGAACGATTTGGGCCGTTCGCGCCAAATTCGAGTGACGCGAACGGCCCACAATGCACTACGCCATCGCAGTGTCATCCAGGCGCTGTGATTGGCCAAGCATGCACTGTGACCCCGCATGCTTGGCCAATCACAGCGCCGGCAGCGAGGAGAGCAATGATTGGCCACAGGCAGGATGCCTGTGGCCAATTATTGCTGAGGGGGTTTAGTACACGCCCCACACTATAAAAGGCCGCCAGCGCGGCGGCCTTGTGTAGTGTGTTCCCGAGCAGGGAAAGAGAAGCATAGGCAGGGACAGTGTCATTTTTTTCCTTTACTAATCCTGGATTCCTTGTGTTTAGGGACAGAGAAGGATAGGTAGGGAGAGTGTCAGTGTGTCATTCTGTGCTAAACCTTGTTTGTAGGGACAGAGAAGGACAGTGAGGGAAAGTGTCAGTGTGCTATTCTGTGCCTAACCAATCTTACTGAACCATATTTGAAATCCTTGAGTTTAGGGACAGAGAAGGACACTCGGGGAAACTATCAGTGTGCTATTCTGTGCAAAACCTTGTTTGTAGGGACAGAGAAGGACAGTGAGGGAAAGTGTCAGTGTGATATTCTGTGCTAAACCAATCTTGCTGAACCATATTTGAAATCCTTGAGTTTAGGGACAGAGAAGGACACTCGGGGAAACTGTCAGTGTGCTATTCTGTGCTAAACCTTGTTTGTAGGGACAGAGAAGGACAGTGAGGGAAAGTGTCAGTGTGCTATTCTGTGCTAAACCAATCTTGCTGAACCATATTTGAAATCCTTGAGTTTAGGGACAGAGAAGGACACTCGGGGAAACTGTCAGTGTGCTATTCTGTGCTAAACCAATCTTGCTGAACCGTATTTGAAATCCTTGAGTTTAGGGACAGAGAAGGACACTCGTGGAAACTATCAGTGTGCTATTCTGTGCTAAACCTTGTTTGTAGGGACAGAGAAGGACAGTGAGGGAAACTGTCAGTGTGCTATTCTGTGCTAAACCAATCTTGCTGAACCATATTTGAAATCCTTGAGTTTAGGGACAGAGAAGGACACTCGGGGAAACTGTCAGTGTGCTATTCTGTGCTAAACCAATCTTGCTGAACCATATTTGAAATCCTTGAGTTTAGGGACAGAGAAGGACACTCGGTGAAACTGTCAGTGTGCTATTCTGTGCTAAACCTTGTTTGTAGGGACAGAGAAGGACAGTGAGGGAAACTGTCAGTGTGCTATTCTGTGCTAAACCAATCTTGCTGAAGCATATTGCAAATCCTTGTGTTTAGGGACAGAGAAGGATAGGCAGGGGACAGTGTCAGTGTCATTGTTGCTAAGCCTCCTGCACAGTATACACCTGAAGGTAGCCCTTATTGCTGTTTTTCCCATCTCCCTGCAGGCCATCCATTAAAATGTCTGGAAGGCAAACAAGGAGAGGCAGACAGTCAGGAGGCAAAAAAAGAGGGCAAGCAGGCTCTGTGTCTGGGGGCAACAGTGCTGGTCGTGGACGCGGTGCATTGTCATCAGCACATGGCCATGGGACACGCTTGTCCTTCTTTTCGGCAGCTGGACATGTTGAGCCACATCATGTCGAAGACTTGGTAGAGTGGATGACCAAGCCCACCTCATCCTCCTCATCCTCTCTCACCCAGGCTCAGGGTACTGGCAAAGCAGCTGCCAAAGCGTCCTCTTCTCTGGTATCAATGTCATCATTAGTCACTCCTTCCCTAGACCCACCATGTCCTCCTCCTGAGGAGTCCCCCGAACTGTTTGAGTACAGTGTTGGGTACATGCTCCAGGAGGATGCCCAGCGTTTCGAAGGATCTGATGATGATACCCAGCTAGAGGAAGGCAGTAGCGTGAGAGCAGAGAGAGGGGATGCTCAAGAAGGACACCAATCTGGCAGTCATGCTCCAGCAGCTGCAGCATACTGCCAGATTGGCTCCAGTGATGAGGAGGGAGGGGATGATGAGGTCACTGACTCCACGTGGGTGCCTAATAGGAGAGAGGAGGAGGAGGAGGATGAGGAGGAGGCACATCTCCAACGAGGCAGGATGCCCTTGGGTGGCCAGCGTATGGGCAGCACACCGACGGAATCACACCGCAGAGCTCCGCCTGTGCAGGGCGCTGCCTCTGCCCGTCATTCAAAAAGTTCTTTGGTGTGGGCCTTTTTTGAGGCGAGTGCATCAGATCGCACAGCTGCTGTTTGCAACATATGTCTTAAGCGTATATCGCGTGGCCAAAACATCAGCCGCTTGGGCACCACATGCTTGACCAGACATATGTTGACCTGCCATGCAGCTCGTTGGCAAGCCTACCTCAAAGACCCACACCAAAGAACAAAGCGGACCTCTCCTTGCTCCTCATCAGCTGGGATCTCCAACCCCACTATACCTTCAGTCCTCTCTGAAACCTGCACTGAGAGGAATGAAGGTGTAGAATTAGGTGTGTCACAGCCAAGTACTTGCGGCCACTCTGCTAGCAGTACACCGACGTCCGATTCTAGCAGGCAAATTTCCCTGCCCCAGCTGCTGGACCGTCGAAAGAAGTTCACTTCCAGCCATCCACATGCCCAGCGGTTGAATGCTAGCTTGGCTAAATTGCTAGCGCTTCAACTGCTGCCTTTTCAGTTGGTAGACTCGGCCCCCTTCCGTGAGTTTGTGCAATGTGCGGTTCCTCAGTGGCAGGTTCCCAAACGCCACTTTTTCTCACGGAAGGCGATTCCGGCTCTCTACAGGCATGTGGAAGGCAATGTCTTGGCCTCGCTGGACAGGGCGGTCAGCGGTAAGGTGCATATTACCGCTGACTCATAGTCCAGCAGGCATGGACAGGGACGTTACCTTTCTTTCACGGCCCATTGGGTCACTCTTTTGGCAGCTGGGAAGGATGCAGGACAAGGTGCAGTAGTGTTGGAGGTTGTTCCACCGCCACACCTCCAAAATGCTACTACTGGTTGTGACACACCTCTCTCCTCCACCCCCTCCTCTTCTTCTTCCTCCATGGCCTCTTCCTGTGCTTTGTCCTCGGAACCAGCGGTGCTCCGTAGGCGTTCAAGGGGCTACGCAAGTACGCAGGCAAAAAGATGCCATGCCGTGCTTGCGCTGGTGTGTTTGGGGGACAGGAGCCACACTGGGGCAGAGGTCCTGTCTGCTCTGCAGGGGCAGGCCGAGAGGTGGTTGACGCCACGCCAGCTTAAGCCAGGAATGGTGGTTTGCGACAATGGCACCAACCTCCTCTCCGCCCTCCGACAGGGACAACTGACCCATGTGCCCTGTGTGGCTCACGTCCTTAACCTGGTGGTGCAGCGGTTCTTGGGCAGGTACCCGGGCTTACAGGATGTCCTGAGGCAGGCCAGGAAAGTCTGTGTGCATTTCCGCAGATCTTATAATGCCAGTGCTCGCCTGGCTGAGCTGCAAAAGGAGTTGAACCTGCCCAAGAACCGCCTTATATGTGACATGCTCACCAGGTGGAACTCAACGTTGGCCATGCTGCAGCGGCTGCACACGCAGCAGAGGGCCATCAATGAGTACCTGTGCGACTACGGCACCAGGACAGGGTCAGGGGAGCTCGGGTTTTTTTCACCACGCCAGTGGGGCATGATCAGGGATGCATGCACTGTCCTGGCACCATTTGAGGAGGCCACAAGGATGGTGAGCAGTGACAGTGCATGCATCAGTGACACTGTACCTCTTGTCCACCTGTTGGAGCACACGCTGCGTGAAATAATGGACAGGGCACTTGAGGCAGAACAGAGGCAGGAAGAGGAGGACTTCCTTGCCTCTCAAGGCCCCCTTTACCCAGACAGTGTTCCTTCTGTCCCACCCATCGCACAGGAAGAGGAGGAGGAGGAGGAGGAGGATTGTGTCAGCATGGAGGTGGAGGCTGGCACTCAGCATCATCAGCAGCAGTCTTTTAGGGATGATTTACAGTCCCAAGAAACCAGTGGACTTGTACGTGGCTGGGAGGAGGTGGCTGCGGATCATGTCGTCCTTAGTGACCCAGACTCCGGACTGAATGCCTCAGCTAACCTACGCTGCATGGCCTCCCTGATCCTGCAAAGTCTGCGGAAGGATCCTCGTATTCTTCGGATCAAGGAGAGGGACCATTACTGGCTGGCCACTCTCCTTGATCCACGGTACAAGGGTAAGGTTGCGGACCTTATCTTACCGTCGCAGAGGGAGCAGAGGATGAGACAACTCCGGGAGGCCTTGCAGAAAGGTCTGTGCAACGCGTTCCCAGAGACTGGGAGGTTACAAACTCCTGGTCCTGGACAACGAGTTGCTGAGGCTTCGGGCAGTCAAAGAAGGAGCGGTGGGGAAGGTGGCCGTCTGACCGATGCGTTCAGACAATTCTTTAGTCCGCAGCCCCAAAGTATGATCGGTTCCAGCAACCATCGCCAGCGTCTGATATACATGGTGCAGGAATACCTAGGGGCAAGGTCAGACTTGGACACCTTCCCCACCGAAAATCCTCTGGCTTACTGGGTCTTGAGGATGGATCACTGGCCAGAGCTTGCACAGTATGCAATTGAGCTACTGGCCTGTCCTGCATCCAGCGTTCTTTCAGAACGCACATTCAGTGCTGCTGGAGGATTTGTCACGGATCACAGGGTGCGCCTGTCCACCGACTCGGTTGATCGTCTGACTTTCATCAAGATGAACCAGTCTTGGATCACCACCAGCTACCACACACCTGATGCTGATATAACAGACTAATTGATTTTAAAATGTCACATCCCTTCAAGACTGATGCTGATGCTGAGTGCCTGTGCTGTTATGTTGACTGGCTATCCTCCTCCTCCTCCTCAATGATCCGATTAATGATGATAGCTTGGAAGATCATTTTGGTTTATGGGTGCCGCCACCAGTGGCTAAGGCCCAATTTTTCAGCCCCTGTTTAACAGGGGCGTGTAATTACAATTTTTGATGCAATACTTTGCAACAGGGCTCATTGCTGTGCTCCAAGTACAGTATCTGTGAGGGGTTGCAGTGTTGTGCCACCAGTGCCTAAGGCCCAATTTTTCAGCCCCTGTTCAACAGGGGCATGCAATTATAATTATTGATCTAATAATTCACAGCAGGGCCCATTGCTGCGCCCACCAAGAGTAACTGTCAGGCCTTACAGTGTTGTGTCAACACCACCACCACCACCAAAGGCCCAATTTTTCAGCCCCTGTTCAACAGGGGCATGCAATTATAATTATTGATCTAATAATTCACAGCAGGGCCCATTGCTGCGCCCACCAAGAGTAACTGTCAGGCCTTACAGTGTTGTGTCAACACCACCACCACCACCAAAGGCCCAATTTTTCAGCCCCTGTTCAACAGGGGCATGCAATTATAATTATTGATCTAATAATTCACAGCAGGGCCCATTGCTGTGCCCACCAAGAGTAACTGTGAGGCCTTACAGTGTTGTGGCACCAGCACCACCATCAAAGGCCCAATTTTTACTACCACTGTTCAACAATTATATGTAATTACAATTCCTGATATAATAGTTGACAGCAGGGCGTTCCAGCACCCACCAAGAGTAACTGTGAGTGCTTACAGTGTTGTGCCAACACCAACAACTAAGGGGCCTATTTCTGCAGAGTATATACGGCAGGTCCCTACTTTCAAACATCCAACTTACAAACGACTCCTACTTGCAAACGCAAGAAGACAACAGGAAGTGAGAGGAAATCTACCCCTAGGAAGGAAAATTCTCTCCTGTAAGAATAAATATGGGAGAAAGGTGTCTCCTCTGTACTGATGCTTTATCAGCAATCCTTGTTTCAAGAAAAACACCACATTTCAAAAACAGTTGTCATTGGGACGGAAAGTGAGGTGAAATGTTCTGAACAGGGGCACAGACAGCAAAACAAATGTTACAGGGGTGATAACCCTTACCTATGTTTTCCAAAAAGCTTAAAAATAGATTTTTTGGGCTGGAGCTACACTTAAACAATGTACGTGTTCAAAATTACAAACACATTCTACATAAGAACAAACCTACAGTCCCTGTCTTGTATGCACCGCCTGTATACGGCTGTTCAGAGTATATAGGGCCTTTTTTATTTTGTGTGCGGGGTTCCCCTTAATATCCATACAAGACCCAAAGGGGCTGGTAATGGGCTGGGGTAGGGGGGGGGGGGTCATGGGGTAGCTATGCCATTTTTCCTAAAGATTTTCATCCATATTACCGGGACCAGACATTACATTAAAGCCGCAAGCAGTTTTAAATGGCTTTTTTTCCTTTAGAAATGTTATTTTGTGCAGGGACAGTTCTAAACACGGGAAACACGTGGCACTTCACAGGCATACTTTAGACACCCCCCAGGTACGATATTCGAAGGAATATTTGACTTTTTTTTTTTCACTTTATGCATCATTAAAATGACTGCTCCCGAAAAACGTCCGTTTTTAAAACTTCTTTTTGCATTGATACATGTCCCCTGGTGCAGAACCCGGGTTCCCAAACTCTGTTTCGGACAATAACATGCATAATAGTTGTTATAATTAGCACTTTAGAATTCGAACGTTCGCATCCATTGTATTTAATAGGGTTCTAATGTTCGTGCGAACTTTCGGTCCGTTCGCGGGTTCTGGTGCGAACCGAACCCGGGGGTGTTTGGCTCATCACTACCCCCCGCCATACACTCTGCACTCCTCTTCAGTACATATTACCCCCCCCGCCATACATTCCACACTCCTCTCCTGTACATACTACCCCCCCCCCCCGCCATACACTCTGCACTCCTCTCCTGTACATATTACCCCCCTGCCATACATTCCGCACTCCTCTCCTGTACATACTACTCACCGCCATACACTCTGCATTCCCTATTTAACATTATCACATTCTGCACTATATAAGTCATCTCAGACTCTTTTTAACAACACCCCCTTTAAGACACGCCCAATATTTAGCGCAATTTAAGACATGTCCACTGTTCACCACGACGCGCTTTGCGCGCCATATTGTTGTTCTTCTTGATGCCTAGGACCCACTTTTGATCTCGCACACGGGCCCGCTGATTTCATGATACACCCCTGCCCCAAAAATCTGCATTTTTTTTTTGTCAAAAATCATCATTTTTTGGGGGGGGGGGGGGTGTCCCTGAATGGCAGTTTGGAAATGTGGTCACCCTAAGCCCTGAGTCACTGAACCCTGACCCAGATTCCTAGCTCAGGCTTAGCCTTGAGCTAAACTAGAATCTACCTACACTAAACCCTAACACTTCCTACACTACTCCTAGCACACACTACATTGACACAATAGCATCATGCAGTTGCTGCTAATTTATCGGCTGCACATCTGTGATATGAATCCCCCGTTTCACCACATCCCAAAGGTGCTCTATTTGATGAGATGTGGTGAGTGTGGAGGCCATTGGAGGACAGTGACCTCATTGTCCAGTGGTGAGATGATTGGAGCTTTGTGACATGGTGCATTATCCTGCTGGGAGGAGCCATCAGAAGATGGGGACACTGTAGTCATAAGGCTAGGTTCACACTGCTGCAAAGTCAAAATCACGTGATTTTACCACGATTTCGCGGCCGCGATTTTGACACGAATTTGCCGTGATTTTGCCGCAATTCGCGTCCGCGATTTCAGGGAATGCCAGTCTATAGAGCTGAATTTGCATCCAACACGGATCAAACTCGCACAGGACCCTTTTTTCCCGCAGCTTAGATTCGCAACGCATTGATGTGAACGGCACTAATGTAAAACAATGTGGGTATAGAATTGGGTATATCGGATTGTACGATATTTTTTATTTTATTTATTTATTTTCTTGTGGTTGAACTGGATGGACTTTGTCTTTTTTCAACCTGACTAACTATGTAACTATGTATTTAAATGACTTGCGAATTTGAGCGATCGCAATGGCTCAAATTTGCAATAGAATTTGCCGCAGTGTTAACCCAGCCTTAAGGGATGGACATGGTCAGCAACAATACTCAGGTAGGTCATGGTGATTAATCCCTTCCATACTGGGCACTTTTACCCCCTTCCTGCCCAAGCCAGTTTTCAGCTTTCAATGCTGTTGCACTTTGAATGACAATTGCGCAGTCGAGCTACACTTGTACCCAAACTAAATTGTTATTTTGTTCACACAGAGTTTTTTTTTGGTGGTATTTAACCACCACTGGGGTTTTTTTTTTGCTAAAAATGCTGGAAAAAAAAAAAAACACTTCTACTTCACTTCTGTTATAAAATTTTGCGAGGGGCGTGGCTTGGCACGCAGCGTGGATGGCAGCAGTGTGAAGGAGCTCCAGGCACACGAGAGACCTGAGAGCTGAAAAAGACCTGTTTTCTGGGGATTATGTCCACTCAAATTAAGAGAGGAAACCACAGTCGCTCCCTGCGCTCACTGAACACCCCAAGGGGGAAGCTTACGCCGACAAATCTAAGTAAATTCAGCTACAGCGGCGGCAATAAGACTCCCAAGATGGCGCCGACACACAGGCCGAGCGTGGAGGAGGACATTGAGGATAACGAGATCTCTCTCCCTGCTTCTGAGGACTCAGCCAGAGGTAACGCTCATACTGACATACCACTGACCTACGCTGCAATGACTGATATCGCAGCAGATATAAAAAGCTCATTCTCGGCCGCAATTACAGACATTAAGACTGAACTTCTCAAACTCTCAGAACAGTTGGCGGTTACTGAGCGGGCAGGGAAGAGGAGGGACAGGGCCCTGCTTAGACTAGACGACATAACGTCATTTCTTTCCCAACATTTGATCGACATAAATAGGCAAATCGAGGATTTAGACAATAGAGGAAGGAGAAACAATATTAGGATTAGGGGGGTCCCTGAGGCGATTACCCCTGAACAGATAAAACCCACTCTGACCGCCATCTTTAATGGCCTAATTGAACGGCCGGAGCAATCCCCCATCGAATACGACAGAGCCCTCAGACCTAGAGCCCCGGATGACAATCCACCCAGAGACATTATTTGCTGTCTCCCAAACTACTGTCTGAAAGAAGAAATCCTAAAGCTAGGAAGAGTGACCAGATATTATGTGAAGGTACTGCGATTCAACTATTCCAAGATTTATCCCCCATCACGCTGAAAAACAGGAGAGCCCTGAGACCCCTCCTTGAAGTTCTTAAGGAGAAGGGAATAAACTATCGCTGGAAATTTCCATTTGCACTACAAGTGTAGCGGGGTATCGTTTTACCCGCAGGACTACATTTCCCGGCATGCTTTGCAGCACCCAGGGTGTCATTCCCCGAGCAAGGACTGCTGGGGTGGACTTTAAAAGGGAGAGGCAGGGCTCGGCTCGGTCTCTCTGATCGCCGCCCTCCTTGCAAGAGGATCTCCTGCACTCAGCTGCTGTGCGCGCTAGGCCTGAAGCCTGGATCTCGCACTCCTTTTCCAGAGAGTTCCGCTGGGGAGTCTGCAGAGCATCCGATCCACCTGAGGTGCCATCATCTTCTGAAGGACCGAGGACTCGTGCATCGTGGGCCGCTGTGACGCCACTCACAGTAGCGGAGGAACCGGACAGGAGTCGGTCCGGTTTGGGTGAGAGAGCGCCAGCTCAGAACCTTAAATCACTAACTTCGCACAGGCCTCCTATTGAATAGTTATACTTTGGAGAGACTGTTATCCTGAACTGAGCTTGCCAGTCTCTCCAGTTTGCCAAGTTAGCGGTTATCTACAACCCCACTTTGGATTACAAATTTGTTTCTCTATGTGCACCACCGACAGTTGCTAGCGAAGATTCCTCACCAAATTATACCCACAGTTATAGTCAGGCCTGACTGGGTAGTTAGGACATTGCTGGGCGCCATTTCTTTGCTCACGAGGGAGGATAGCTGCAGCGGGGTTAATATCGTTTTTATTGCCTAATTGAATGTCATATGCATATAATGTGTACACCTTTATTGCAGGGATCTACATAAGATATTGTACTTAAATTACTCTTTTATATTGTTGCTTACAGTAAACCGTTATAGTTAAGTAACTTGATTGTGAGTGTCCATTATTGTGCTGGTATACAAAGGGGGTTGTGCTGTGTAATATTCATATATATATATATATATATATAGAGATAGTACAGTCATACCACTACTTTCCCTCTGTTCTAACTGTGTCACAAGAGAAGTCAGAGCCGATTGCCAGGGGTTGGTAGCCGTGCATTACAGGGGCCCAAAACAAACAAGCAGCCCTCTTAAGCTGAGGGTATCTCTACACAAGCTAACTACATGGGGAAACAACAGGTGCTCAGAGTGCCAGATGATTTGCTCAAATTCTGTGAGAATCTGCAGATTGCTTCTATTGATTTCCAGATTGGTGCGCAGAGTTCCGTCTACCACCCCCCAACAATAACCCTCAGTTTGTCCCGGGTCATTCCCCTATGCTTACACCTTCCCAACAAAGAAATCAATGCAGAAATACTGACAGGAACAAATATGTCTCTCCAGCTTCTTCTAAGAGCTATAATGCCGCGTAGACACGATCGTGATTCGGTGAAAACACCGCCGTGAATCACGACGGGAAAAACGAGGGAACGGCTTGGTTCCCTACACACGTCCGTTTTTCCCGACATTTTTCTCTTTGTCGAGAAAAACGACCGTGTGTGGGCTCCGCGCCAGTGTTTCCCTATGGGGAAAACTGCCGCGGAAAAAAACAACGGGAATCACGACGAGAAAAATGAGAGCATGTTCTAATTTTTCTCGTCGTGATTAATGCCGTTTTTCCCGTCGGGAAATAATGACAAGAAGCCCCACAGGCGGTCGTTTTTCTCGTCCAAAGGAAAAAATTTCATTTTACTTGACGGGATAAATGATCGTGTGTAGGCGGCATTAGAGTCCGAGATCAAGGGAAACGGGGCGTATATGAGGATTCCTGTTACTCACCTCCCCCACGCCTTTGCTGACTTGCAGACCAGTTTGTGTACACTTGTTCTCCACACGGGGTAACAGCACCCATTTTTCTTACTGTTTTGTTCTTCTTTTTTCTCTTTTTTTACATTTTTATGTTCTTACCTTGGATTCGGTTACTAATCCATTAACCTGAGACTGCCATTCTAGGCTCCACCTCTAGATGGAGCTCCAAGTTTCAGAATGCTCCTTGGAACCATTATGATTATTTACTCAGTGAAACATTCCCCTTCTCACCCACTAGAGGGCCCTCATATCCATGCCATTATGGAAAAGACAACCTTGTTCTCCTCTTCACATGGAAACCTATCCCTTAACCACTTAACAACCACCTGCCGACAAATAACGTTGACAAGGTGGTTGCGTAACTCTGGGAGGACGTTATATAACGTCCTCCCAGAATCGAGCTCCCGCGCGCCCCCTGGGGCGCGCACACGGGAAACTCCGTGACCGCCGGGTCCAGAGGACCCGGCGGATCACGAATCGCGGTAAATCGCCACCGATAGCGGCCGTTTACCACGTGATCGCTCCGTCAAATGACGGAGCAATCACTTGTAAACAGACCGGCGTCATTTGATGACGCCGGTTCCTCCCTCCCCTCTCTGTACCGATCGGTACAGTGTGAGAGGGGAGGGGGAGGGAGCGGATGGCAGCAGCAGCACTGTGGGCTGGATCTGTGACAATTGCAGTCACAGATCCAGCCATCCATCCATCCCTGCTCAGCCATCCCTGGTGCAATACCCTGCCAATACTCTGCAATACACCCTGCCAATACTCTGCAAAATACCCTGCCAATACTCTGCAAAATACTCTGCAATACCCTGGTGCAATACCCTGGCGCAATACTCTGCAATACCCTGGCGCAATACTCTGCAATACCCTGTGCAATACTCTGCAATACCCTGCGCAATACTCTGCAATACCCTGCAAAATACTCTGCAATACCCTGCGCAATACTCTGCAATACCCTGCAAAATACTCTGCAATACCCTGCAAAATACTCTGCAATACCCTGCGCAATACCCTGCAAAATACTCTGCAATACCCTGCAAAATACTCTGCAATACCCTGGTGCAATACCCTGGCGCAATACTCTGCAATACCCTGGCGCAATACTCTGCAATACCCTGTGCAATACTCTGCAATACCCTGCGCAATACTCTGCAATACCCTGCAAAATACTCTGCAATACCCTGCGCAATACTCTGCAATACCCTGCAAAATACTCTGCAATACCCTGCAAAATACTCTGCAATACCCTGCGCAATACCCTGCAAAATACTCTGCAATACCCTGCGCAATACTCTGCAATACCCTGCGCAATACTCTGCAATACCCTGCGCAATACTCTGCAAAATACTCTGCAATACCCTGCGCAATACCCTGCGCAATACTCTGCAAAATACTCTGCAATACCCTGCGCAATACTCTGCAATACCCTGCGCAATACTCTGCAATACCCTGCACAATACTCTGCAATACCCTGCACAATACTCTGCAATACCCTGCACAATACTCTGCAATACCCTGCGCAATACTCTGCAATACCCTGCACAATACTCTGCAATACCCTGCAATACCCTGTGCAATACCCCGTGCAATACCCTGCCATACTCCGCAATACCCTGCCATAGTCCGCAATACTCCGCAATGCCCTGCAATGCCCGGCAATACTCCGCAATGCCCACTTCCCGCCCTCCGGCCGTCATATGACGTCCTTGACTTTGTGCGGGGATATCTGAATGATGGGAGCAGCTACAGGCATCATTCAGATATCAGCTTTTTCAGCCGGCGATTCCCTACACCATAACAACAATCATAGCGGCTGTTCCGCTGCTTGATCATTCTTACGGGAGGCGAGAGGGGATGTCCCCCCCTCCCGCTGCCCTCCGGTGCTTCTACCGACTCACCGCTACGATCAAAGCCAGGATTGTTTTTTTTTTGTTTTTTTTTCAGGCTTCCCTGCCTAGAGGTGAGATGTGGGGTCTTATTGACCTCCATATCTCACTGTAAAGAGGACCTGTCATGCCATATTCCTATTACAAGGGATGTTTACGTTCCTTGTAATAGGTATAAAAGTGATCAAAAAAATTTTTGGGGCGGAAAAACATGTCAAACTAAAATAAATAAAGTAAAATGAACAATAAAAAAAATATATTTTTTTTAAAGCGCCCCTGTCCCCGTGAGCTCGCATACAGAAGCGAACGCATACGTAAGTCCCGCCCACATATGAAAACGGTTTTCAAACCACACATGTGAGGTATCTCTGCGAACGTTAGAGCGAGAGCAATAATTCTGGCCCTAGACCTCCTCTGTAACTCAAAACATGTAACCAGTAAAAATATTTAAAGCGTCGCCTATGGGGATTTTTTTAAGTAGCGAAGTTTGGCGCCATTCCACGAGTGTGTGCAATTTTTAAGGGCGACATGTTAGGTATCTATTTACTCGGCGTAACTTCATCTTTCACATTATGCAAAAACATTGGGCTAACTTTACTGTTTTTTTTTTTTTTAAGCACAAAACATTTTTTTTCCGTAAAAAACGCCTTAAAAAAATTGCTGCGCAAATATCGTGCAAGATAAAAAGTTGCAACAACCACCATTATATTCTCTGAGGTCTTTGCTAAAAAAACATATATAATGTTTTGGGGTTCTATGTAATTTTCTAGCAAATAAATGATGATTTTTACATGTAGGAGAGAAATGTCAGAATTGGCCTGGGTGCTCCAGAAGGCCTGAAGGTGCTCCTTGGATGTTGGGCCTCTGTATGTGGCCACGCTGTGTAAAAGTCTCACACATGTGGTATCGCCATACTCGGGAGTAATAGCAGAATGTGTTTTGGGGAGTAATTTGTGGAATGCATATGCTGTGTGTGAGAAATAACCTGCTAATATGACAATTTTGTGAAAAAAAAAAAAGAGAAAAAAAAAATCTTGATTTTGCAAAGAATTGTGGGAAAAAATGACAACTTCAAAAAACTCACAATGCCTCTTTCTGAATACCTTGGAATGTCTTCTTTCCAAAAAGGGGTCATTTGGGGGGTATTTGTACTTTTCTGGCATGTTAGGGTCTCAAGAAATGAGATAGGCCGTCAGTACTTCAGGTGTGATCAATTTTCAGATATTGGCACCATAGCTTGTGGACTCTATAACTTTCACAAAGACCAAATAATATACACCAATTTGTACTTATTTTTACCAAAGATATGTAGCAGTATAAATTTTGGCCAAAATTTATGAAGAAAAAATAGTAATTTGCAAAATTTTATAACAGAAACGAAAAAAAAATCATTTTTTTACAAAATTTTCAGTCTTTTTTCTCTTATAGCGCAAAAAATAAAAAACCCAACAGTGATTAAATACCACCAAAAGAAAGCTCTATTTGTGTGAAAAAAAGGACAAAAATTTCATATGGGTACAGTGTTGTATGACTGAGTAATTGTCATTCAAAATGTGAGAGCACCGAAAGCTGAAAATTGGTCTGGTTATTAAGGGGGTTTAAGTGCCCAGTGGTCAAGTGGTTAAAGGGAAAAAGACAATTCTTCCAAGCGAATAGGAGGAATACAGAAGAGACAGTTAACACCAACAATGTACATCCTTTGTGCTCATTGTATACTATCACTTCTGTTCCATAGGTTATGACTTTTTTCTGTTCTTCCCTCATCTAACCTGATTCCCTTTTTTTATTTTTATTTTTTTTATTTATGTCTTTGCACCAAATATGCTTATCTATACAAGAGACCTTTCCTGAGACACGGGTCTAAAACTCCGCACTCACGCTCGTGGACTAGCATAACTGTGAGTAACACTGGAAATATATTATACATGTGTTACCATTTAATAACAACTCCACATCTGATCCACTATCAGACGGGACACTGTAACTCCACACAAGGAAAGGTTCATGGCTCTATAATATGGTAACCTTATGTTCGCTTTTCTGAATACCTCCCTTATTGTATAACTTACAAATGTCATTTCATATTGTGCCACTAGATGGAGCTCAAGGTTTAAAAATAATCTTTGAAACAAGTTTTGCTGACAAACTCATAGCAATGTAAGAAGTTAACCTTTTGCTGGTATTTTTATGTAGTTTACTCATTTTCAGGGGCGGATCCAGAGTCTAGTCTCGGGAGGGGCACTACCAGAAAATATTTTTTTGGGGGGGCAATTTATCGGGGAAATGACTGGTGTTAGCGCTTCAATGATCAGAGCACCATGGTTGTTATGGTGTCAGGATGATTGAAGCGCATTCTTTATATTATTACATTGTAATATAAAATGAAATGGTTCAACTCAACATAATGCATAATCAGTGGGAGCCCCGAGTGTGTCACTTGCCACGTCGCCTGCCACATGTTGCGGAATGTCACTTGCCTGCCACTAGATGCAGATCGTCACTTGCCACGTCACCTGCCACATGTTGCGGATCGTCACTTGCCACCTCACCTGCCACATGTTGCGGATCGTCACTTGCCACCTCACCTGCCACATGTTGCGGATCGTCACTTGCCACGTCACTTGCCACATGTTGCGGATCGTCACTTGCCACGTCACCTGCCACATGTTGCGGATCGTCACTTGCCACGTCACCTGCCACAAGTTGCGGATTGTCACTTGCCACATGTTGCCGATTGTCACTTGCCACATGTTGCCGATTGTCACTTGTCTGCCACCAGATGCAGATTGTCACTTGCCACCTCACCTGCCACACCTTGCGGGTTGTCACTTGCTAAGGTGGTGTTTTGCTTGTCAGAGTCAGACAGCAGAGGGATGATGTAATCTCTCTGCTGCCTGCACAGTGAGGGTGGAAGTTACTGCAGGAATGCAGGGCGGTGAGAGATGCTCCCGCGGCTTGTTGATTGGCCAGCCTCCCGCTCACCCACAGAGCCGACCAGCTGACCGCCCACGCTGTCACCTGCCAGTGGAGCCGCCCGCTCTGTTTCTAGCACACGGAGCCACCTGCTCAGACTCTCAGGCGCCTGCAAGTTCTGCAACTACCGACCACTCAGACTCTCAGGCGCCCGTAAGTTCTGCAACTACCGACCACTCAGACTCCCAGGCGCCCGCAAGTTCTGCAACTACCGACCACTCAGACTCTCAGGCGCCCGCAAGTTCTGCAACTACCGACCACTCAGACTCCCAGGCGCCCGCAAGTTACGCAACTACCGACCGCTCAGACTCTCAGGCGCCCGCAAGTTCTGCAACTACCGACCACTCAGACTCCCAGGCGCCCGCAAGTTACGCAACTACCGACCACTCAGACTCTCAGGCGCCCGCAAGTTACGCAACTACCGACCGCTCAGACTCTCAGGCGCCCGCAAGTTCTGCAACTACCGACCACTCAGACTCTCAGGCGCCCGCAAGTTCTGCAACTACCGACCACTCAGACTCTCAGGCGCCCGCAAGTTCTGCAACTACCGACCACTCAGACTCGCAGGCGCCCGCAAGTTACGCAACTACCGACCACTCAGACTCCCAGGCGCCCGCAAGTTCTGCAACTACCGACCACTCAGACTCGCAGGCGCCCGCAAGTTACGCAACTACCGACCACTCAGACTCTCAGGCGCCCGCAAGTTCTGCAACTACCGACCACTCAGACTCGCAGGCGCCCGCAAGTTACGC
The DNA here is from genome assembly GCA_029206835.1 of Rana muscosa. Classification (NCBI taxonomy): domain Eukaryota; kingdom Metazoa; phylum Chordata; class Amphibia; order Anura; family Ranidae; genus Rana; species Rana muscosa. The sequence goes on along the minus strand of CM055116.1, from coordinate 1,297,081,395 downwards.
AACTACCGACCACTCAGACTCCCAGGCGCCCGCAAGTTACGCAACTACCGACCGCTCAGACTCTCAGGTGCCCGCAAGTTCTGCAACTACCGACCACTCAGACTCTCAGGCGCCCGCAAGTTCCGCAACTACCGACCACTCAGACTCTCAGGCGCCTGCAAGTTCTGCAACTACCGGCCACTCAGACTCTCAGGCGCCCGCAAGTTCTGCAACTACCGACCACTCAGACTCTCAGGCGCCCGCAAGTTCCGCAACTACCGACCACTCAGACTCTCAGGCGCCCGCAAGTTCTGCAACTACCGGCCACTCAGACTCTCAGGCGCCCGCAAGTTCTGCAACTACCGACCACTCAGACTCTCAGGCGCCCGCAAGTTCCGCAACTACCGACCGCTCAGACTCTCAGGCGCCAGCAAGTTCTCCAACTACCGACCACTCAGACTCTCAGGCGCCCGCAAGTTCTGCAACTACCGACCACTCAGACTCTCAGGCGCCAGCAAGTTCCGCAACTACCGACCGCTCAGACTCTCAGGCGCCTGCAAGTTCTCCAACTACCGACCACTCAGACTCTCAGGTGCCCGCAAGTTCTCCAACTACCGACCACTCAGACTCTCAGGCGCCCGCAAGTTCCGCAACTACCGACCACTCAGACTCTCATGCGCCCGCAAGTTCCGCAACTACCGACCACTCAGACTCTCAGGCGCCTGCAAGTTCTCCAACTACTTACCACTCAAACTTTCAGGCGCCCGCAAGTTCTGCAACTACCAACCACTCAGACTCTCAGGCGCCCGCAAGTTCTGCAACTACCGACCACTCAGACTCTCAGGCGCCCGCAAGTTCCGCAACTACCGACCACTCAAACTCTCAGGCGCCCGCAAGTTCTGCAACTACCGACCACTCAGACTCTCAGGCGCCCGCAAGTTCTGCAACTACCGACCACTCAAACTCTCATGCGCCCGCAAGTTCCGCAACTACCGACCACTCAGACTCTCAGGCGCACGCAAGTTCTGCAACTACCGACCACTCAGACTCTCAGGCGCCTGCAAGTTCTCCAACTACCGACCACTCAGACACTCAGGCGCCCGCAAGTTCTGCAACTACCGACCACTCAGACTCTCAGGCTCCCGCAAGTTCCGCAACTACCGACCACTCAGACTCACAGGCACCTGCAAGTTCTCCAACTACCGACCACTCAGACACTCAGGCGCCCGCAAGTCCTGCAACTACCGACCACTCAGACTATCAGGCTCCCGCAAGTTCCGCAACTACCGACCACTCAGACTCACAGGCACCTGCAAGTTCCGCAACTAAAACAAATTTCTCGGGGGGTGGCAATTGCCCGGTTGCCCCCCCCTGGATCCGCCCCTGCTCATTTTAGAGGTGCAACATAGTTAATGAGGGATCTCTTTGCTGGGGCCGGTCGTTACAGGGCTCAGGACTGACATAGCCTCATATGTTTACTAAGGGAATGTTTCTCTTTTTACTGTTTTATTAGAAGGGTATTTCTATAGTAAGATGCCAAACGGTTACCCCTCCCATTTGCTACACCTCACACTTTTGGTAAGCACACACAAAGCCACTTTTCATATAGCTGACAGATAGTCCTCGGGACTAATACACCTCCCATGTGTTAACGATTTTTCTGGGATTTTTTCCCTTGTCTTTTTTCAATTTTTTCTTTATTTTTACACCCTCATGTATTATCCTCTATGCTCCATCCCTCTACTCTTAGGTCCCCCAGGTCTAAGTAAAATAGCTTCATTACATTATATGACCTCCCAGGTCTCTCGACCGCCAAACTACTTACAACCTTACACTACTAATTTGTTTAGTTTTCACCATAACATTTGGTGATCGCTGATTTAGAGAATACGAAATCGCACTGATAAATATCCACAAACGTACCTCCCACTCACCCCTCAGAGTAAATTTTAGTGTTTACTGAAAGACACTATCTAGCTCTACAACTTATTGGTGGTTATTTGAGCTACGCTCACAACACCCTCTTCCTAATCCTACCACCCCTGCATCCCATCTCCCCACCCTCAACCTCATCCCCTGAACACCCCCTGTGGCAGGGGTCACTTGGGGCACAGGGGGAATGAGAACCCCACCATGATTTGGGATAGTCATATTCAAGGCTGTATATACATGGTATATATTGGGTGTATATTGTGTGTGGGCTGTTGTGTAATATTTGCTGTGATGGGGTGTGATTGCATTCTATTGTCTATTGTGGCTTGTGATAATTAAGTCTGCTACTGTGGTGATGTGGATTGGAGCTTGGTAGACCGTCTGGCTGCCTATTATGGGATGTTTAAGTGTCTTTCTGTGAGATGGGGGGGGGGGGAAATCACCCCTCCTGCTAAGACTGTTTACTGAAAGAGAAGTTTGAACACACCTGACCTGTATGACCATTGTCATTGGACAGTTTAACCCGCCCTGTGCCCCAAGGATGGGAGGGAAGGGTTTTTGAAGAGAAATGTGTTACCATGTGTTTGTAATAAATTCATTCCCTGTTTTTGGAACTTCAACACAGAGTGTTTGTCTCGTCGTATGTTTGGAAGGATTAATCCTATGGGAAGCGGTCGCCTGACTGTGGAGGATCGGCAGTGGATGTGTGTCCAGAGAGGGAATATCTTTAACGGCATTAACCCCTTTCATACTTGGGCAGCCGTTACACCCCCCATACCCCCCTCATCCCACCTACCCCTCCCTTTTTCCTTTTTTTTTTTTCAATCCACTAACTCACAGTACTATCTTTTTGGTTTAGCTGAAAGAGTTGCCATGGCCTACGCTTTCCTAGGGAAAGCGCCAACTATTATCTCGCACAACGTCAATGGCCTTAACATACCTGAAAAAAGGTCAAAACTCCTAAAAGAGCTCAAGAAGGTACGCCCATCTATTGTCTTCCTACAGGAAACCCATTTTAAAGGCCAGAACATTCCTAAACTCATGGATAACATATTCACAAAAGCATTTCATGCCACCAATCCACTAGCCAAAACCAAAGGAGTATCTATCCTGCTCAACAAAGATGCCCCCTTTGATCTAAAGCACCAAGTCATGGACCCCGAAGGGCGTTATATCCTTCTCAAGGGTACGTGGGAAGGTACCCCTATCACCCTGGCAAATGTCTATTTCCCAAACTCCGCACACATAACGTTCTGCCACACAATCATAGAAGAACTTAAATGGTTCGCAGAGGGAGGCATTGTCTTAGGTGGGGACTTTAACATAACTAGTGATGAGCCGAACACCCCCAGGTTCGGTTCGCACCAGAACCCGCGAACGGACCGAAAGTTCGCACGAACATTAGAACCCTATTAAATACAATGGATGCGAACGTTCGGATTCTAAAGTGCTAATTATAACGACTATTATCCATGTTATTGTCCGAAACAGAGTTTGGGAACCCGGCTTCTGCACCAGGGGACATGTATCAATGCAAAAAGAAGTTTTAAAAACGGACGTTTTCCGGGAGCAGTCATTTTAATGATGCATAAAGTGGAAAAAAAAAAGTCAAATATTCCTTTAAATATTGTACCTGGGGGGTGTCTAAAGTATGCCTGTGAAGTGCCACGTGTTTCCCGTGTTTAGAACTGTCCCTGCACAAAATGACACTTCTAAAGGAAAAAAAAGCCATTTAAAACTGCTTGCGGCTTTAATGTAATGTCTGGTCCCGGTAATATGGATGAAAATCTTTAGGAAAAATGGCATAGCTACCCCATGACCCCCCCCCCTACCCCAGCCCATTACCAGCCCCTTTGGGTCTTGTATGGATATTAAGGGGAACCCCGCACACAAAATAAAAAAGGCCCTATATACTCTGAACAGCCGTATACAGGCGGTGCATACAAGACAGGGACTGTAGGTTTGTTCTTATGTAGAATCTGTTTATAATTTTGAACAGCTGCATTGTTTAAGTGGAGCTCCATGGCAAATTCCTTTTTTTTAGCTTTTTGTAAAACATAGGGAACGGTTATCACCCCTGTCACATTTTTTTTGCTGTCTGTGCCCCTGTTCAGAACATTTCACCTCACTTTGCGTCCCAATGACAACTGTTTTTGAAATGTGGTGTTTTTCTTGAAACAAGGATTGGTGATAAAGCATCAGTAGAGAGGAGACACCTTTCTCCCATATTAATTCTTACAGGAGAGAATTTTCCTTCCAAGGGGTAGATTTCCTCTCACTTCCTGTTGTCTTCTTCCGTTTGCAAGTAGTAGTAGTTTGTAAGTTGGATGTTTGAAAGTAGGGACCTTCCGTATATACTCTGCAGAAATTGGCCCCTTAGGTGTTGGTGTTGGCACAACACTGAAAGCACTCACAGTTATTCTTGGTGGGTGCTGGAACGCCCTGCTGTCAAGTATAATATCAGGAATTGTAATAACATATAATTGTTGATCAGTGGTAGTAAAAATTGGGCCTTTGATGGTGGTGCTGGTGCCACAACACTGTAAGGCCTGACAGTTACTCTTGGTGGGCGCAGCAATGGTCCCTGCTGTGAATTATTAGATCAATAATTATAATTGCATGCCCCTGTTGAACAGGGGCTGAAAATTGGGCCTTTGGTGGTGGTGGTGGTGGTGATGGTGGTGCTGGTGCCACAACACTGTAAGGCCTGACAGTTACTCTTGGTGGGCGCAGCAATGCTCCCTGCTGTGAATTATTAGATCAATAATTATAATTGCATGCCCCTGTTGAACAGGGGCTGAAAAATTGGGCCTTTGGTGGTGGTGGTGGTGGTGATGGTGGTGCTGGTGCCACAACACTGTAAGGCCTGACAGTTACTCTTGGTGGGCGCAGCAATGCTCCCTGCTGTTAATTATTAGATCAATAATTATAATTGCATGCCCCTGTTGAACAGGGGCTGAAAAATTGGGCCTTTGGTGGTGGTGGTGATGGTGATGGTGGTGCTGGTGCCACAACACTGTAAGGCCTGACAGTTACTCTTGGTGGGCGCAGCAATGGGCCCTGCTGTGAATTATTAGATCAATAATTATAATTGCATGCCCCTGTTGAACAGGGGCTGAAAAATTGGGCCTTTGGTGGTGGTGGTGGTGGTGATGGTGGTGCTGGTGCCACAACACTGTAAGGCCTGACAGTTACTCTTGGTGGGCGCAGCAATGGGCCCTGCTGTGAATTATTAGATCAATAATTATAATTGCATGCCCCTGTTGAACAGGGGCTGAAAAATTAGGCCTTTGGTGGTGGTGGTGGTGGTGATGGTGGTGCTGGTGCCACAACACTGTAAGGCCTGACAGTTACTCTTGGTGGGCGCAGCAATGGGCCCTGCTGTGAATTATTAGATCAATAATTATAATTGCATGCCCCTGTTGAACAGGGGCTGAAAAATTGGGCCTTTGGTGGTGGTGGTGGTGGTGATGGTGGTGCTGGTGCCACAACACTGTAAGGCCTGACAGTTACTCTTGGTGGGTGCAGCAATGGGCCCTGCTGTGAATTATTAGATCAATAATTATAATTGCATGCCCCTGTTGAACAGGGGCTGAAAAATTGGGCCTTAGGCACTGGTGGCACAACACTGCAACCCCTCACAGATACTGTACTTGGAGCACAGCAATGAGGCCTGTTGCAAAGTATTGCATCAAAAATTTTAATTACACGCCCCTGTTAAACAGGGGCTGACAAATTGGGCCTTAGCCACTGGTGGCGTCACCCATAAACCAAAATGATCTTCCAAGCTATCATCGTTAATCGTATCATTGAGGAGGAGGAGGAGGATAGCCAGTCAACATAACAGCACAGGCACTCAGCATCAGCATCAGTCTTGAAGGGATGTGACATTTAAAAATCAATTAGTCTGTTATATCAGCATCTGGTGTGTGGTAGCTGGTGGTGATCCAAGACTGGTTCATCTTGATGAAAGTCAGTCGATCAACCGAGTCGGTGGACAGGCGCACCCTGTGATCCGTGACAAATCCTCCAGCAGCACTGAATGTGCGTTCTGAAAGAACGCTGGATGCAGGACAGGCCAGTAGCTCAATTGCATACTGTGCAAGCTCTGGCCAGTGATCCATCCTCAAGACCCAGTAAGCCAGAGGATTTTCGGTGGGGAAGGTGTCCAAGTCTGACCTTGCCCCTAGGTATTCCTGCACCATGTATATCAGACGCTGGCGATGGTTGCTGGAACCGATCATACTTTGGGGCTGCGGACTAAAGAATTGTCTGAACGCATCGGTCAGACGGCCACCTTCCCCACCGCTCCTTCTTTGACTGCCCGAAGCCTCAGCAACTCGTTGTCCAGGACCAGGAGTTTGTAACCTCCCAGTCTCTGGGAACGCGTTGCACAGACCTTTCTGCAAGGCCTCCCGGAGTTGTCTCATCCTCTGCTCCCTCTGCGACGGTACGATAAGGTCCGCAACCTTACCCTTGTACCGTGGATCAAGGAGAGTGGTCAGCCAGTAATGGTCCCTCTCCTTGATCCGAAGAATACGAGGATCCTTCCGCAGACTTTGCAGGATCAGGGAGGCCATGCAGCGTAGGTTAGCTGAGGCATTCAGTCCGGAGTCCTCTGGGTCACTAAGGACGACATGATCCGCAGCCACCTCCTCCCAGCCACGTACAAGTCCACTGGTTTCTTGGGACTGTAAATCATCCCTAAAAGACTGCTGCTGATGATGCTGAGTGCCAGCCTCCACCTCCATGCTGACACAATCCTCCTCCTCCTCCTCCTCCTCCTCTTCCTGTGCGATGGGTGGGACAGAAGGAACACTGTCTGGGTAAAGGGGGCCTTGAGAGGCAAGGAAGTCCTCCTCTTCCTGCCTCTGTTCTGCCTCAAGTGCCCTGTCCATTATTCCACGCAGCGTGTGCTCCAACAGGTGGACAAGAGGTACAGTGTCACTGATGCATGCACTGTCACTGCTCACCATCCTCGTGGCCTCCTCAAATGGTGCCAGGACAGTGCATGCATCCCTGATCATGCCCCACTGGCGTGGTGAAAAAAACCCGAGCTCCCCTGACCCTGTCCTGGTGCCGTAGTCGCACAGGTACTCATTGATGGCCCTCTGCTGCGTGTGCAGCCGCTGCAGCATGGCCAACGTTGAGTTCCACCTGGTGGGCATGTCACATATAAGGCGGTTCTTGGGCAGGTTCAACTCCTTTTGAAGCTCAGCCAGGCGAGCACTGACATTATAAGATCTGCGGAAATGCACACAGACTTTCCTGGCCTGCCTCAGGACATCCTGTAAGCCCGGGTACCTGCCCAAGAACCGCTGCACCACCAGGTTAAGGACGTGAGCCATACAGGGCACATGGGTCAGTTGTCCCTGTCGGAGGGCGGAGAGGAGGTTGGTGCCATTGTCGCAAACCACCATTCCTGGCTTAAGCTGGCGTGGCATCAACCACCTCTCGGCCTGCCCCTGCAGAGCAGACAGGACCTCTGCCCCAGTGTGGCTCCTGTCCCCCAAACACACCAGCGCAAGCACGGCATGGCATCTTTTTGCCTGCGTACTTGCGTAGCCCCTTGAACGCCTACGGAGCACCGCTGGTTCCGAGGACAAACCACAGGAAGAGGCCATGGAGGAAGAAGAAGAGGAGGGGGTGGAGGAGAGAGGTGTGTCACAACCAGTAGTAGCATTTTGGAGGCGTGGCGGTGGAACAACCTCCAACACTACTGCACCTTGTCCTGCATCCTTCCCAGCTGCCAAAAGAGTGACCCAATGGGCCGTGAAAGAAAGGTAACGTCCCTGTCCATGCCTGCTGGACCATGAGTCAGCGGTAATATGCACCTTACCGCTGACCGCCCTGTCCAGCGAGGCCAAGACATTGCCTTCCACATGCCTGTAGAGAGCCGGAATAGCCTTCCGTGCGAAAAAGTGGCGTTTGGGAACCTGCCACTGAGGAACCGCACATTGCACAAACTCACGGAAGGGGGCCGAGTCTACCAACTGAAAAGGCAGCAGTTGAAGCGCTAGCAATTTAGCCAAGCTAGCATTCAACCGCTGGGCATGTGGATGGCTGGGAGTGAACTTCTTTCGACGGTCCAGCAGCTGGGGCAGGGAAATTTGCCTGCTAGAATCGGACGTTGGTGTACTGCTAGCAGAGAGCCCGCAAGTACTTGGCTGTGACACACCTAATTCTACACCTTCATTCCTCTCAGAGCAGGTTTCAGAGAGGAGTGAAGGGATAGTGGGGTTGGAGATCCCAGCTGATGCGGTGCAAGGAGAGGTCAGCTTTGTTCTTTGGTGTGGGTCTTTAAGGTAGGCTTGCCAACGAGCTGCATGGCAGGTCAACATATGTCTGATCAAGCATGTGGTGCCCAAGCGGCTGATGTTTTGGCCACGCGATATACGCTTGAGACATATGTTGCAAACAGCAGCTGTGCGATCTGATGCACTCGCCTCAAAAAAGGCCCACACCAAAGAACTTTTTGAATGAAGGGCAGAGGCAGCGCCCTGCACAGGCGGAGCTCTGCGGTGTGATTCCGTCGGTGTGCTGCCCATACGCTGGCCACTCAAGGGCATCCTGCCTCGTTGGAGATGTGCCTCCTCCTCATCCTCCTCCTCCTCCTCTCTCCTATTAGGCACCCACGTGGAGTCAGTGACCTCATCATCCCCTCCCTCCTCATCACTGGAGCCAATCTGGCAGTATGCTGCAGCTGCTGGAACATGACTGCCAGATTGGTGTCCTTCTTGAGCATCCCCTCTCTCTGCTCTCACGCTGCTGCCTTCCTCTAGCTGGGTATCATCATCAGATCCTTCCAAACGCTGGGCATCCTCCTGGAGCATGTACCCAACACTGTGCTCAAACAGTTCGGGGGACTCCTCAGGAGGAGGGCATGGTGGGTCTAGGGAAGGATTGACTAATGAAGATAATGATACCAGAGAAGAGGACGCTTTGGCAGCTGCTTTGCCAGTACCCTTAGCCTGGGTGAGAGAGGATGAGGAGGATGAGGTGGGCTTGGTCATCCACTCTACCAAGTCTTCGGCATGATGTGGCTCAACATGTCCAGCTGCCGAAAACAAGGACAAGCGTGTCCCATGGCCATGTGCTGATGACAATGCACCGCGTACACGACCAGCACTGTTGCCCCCAGACACAGAGCCTGCTTGCCCTCTTTTTTTGCCTCCTGACTGTCTGCCTCTCCTTGGTTGCCTTCCAGACATTTTAATGGATGGCCTGCAGGGAGATGGGAAAAACAGCAATAAGGGCTACCTTCAGGTGTATATTGTGCAGGAGGCTTAGCAACAATGACACTGACACTGTCCCCTGCCTATCCTTCTCTGTCCCTAAACACAAGGATTGAAAATATGGTTCAGCAAAAAAGTTTTAGAACAGAATAGTTCTGTCCCTCCCTACAAACAAGCTTTAGGACAGAATAGCACACTGATAATTTCTACGAGTGTCCTTCTCTGTCCCTAAACTCAAGGATTGAAAATATGGAACAGCAAAATTGGTTTAGAACAGAATAGCACACTGTCAGTTTCACTCACTGTACCTCTCTGTCCCTAAACTCAAGGATTGAAAATATGGAACAGCAAAATTGGTTTAGAACAGAATAGCACACTGTCAGTTTCACTCACTGTACCTCTCTGTCCCTCAACTCAAGGATTGAAAATATGGTTCAGCAAAATAGTTTTAGAACAGAATAGCACACTGACACTTTCCCTCACTGTACCTCTTTGTCCCTAAACTCAAGGATTGAAAATATGGTTCAGCAAAATAGTTTTAGAACAGAATAGCACACTGACACTTTCCCTCACTGTACCTCTCTGTCCCTACAAACAAGGATTAGCACAGAATAACACACTGTCACTGACACTCTCCCTACCTATCCTTATTTGTCCCTAAACACAAGGAATCCAGGAATAGTAAAGGAAAAATAATGACACTGTCCCTGCCTATGCTTCTCTTTCCCTGCTCCGGAACACACTACACAAGGCCGCCGCGCTGGCGGCCTTTTATAGTGTGGGGCGTGTACTAAACCCCATCAGCAATAATTGGCCACAGGCATCCTGCCTGTGGCCAATCATTGCTCTCCTCGCTGCCGGCGCTGTGATTGGCCAAGCATGCGGGGTCACAGTGCATGCTTGGCCAATCACAGCGCCTGGATGACACTGCGATGGCGTAGTGCATTGTGGGCCGTTCGCGTCACTCGAATTTGGCGCGAACGGCCCAAATCGTTCGATCTTCGTCGAACGATCGAACAGCCGATGTTCGAGTCGAACGTATGTTCGACTCGAACACGAAGCTCATCCCTAAACATAACCCTCTCCCCCCTCAAAGACACATCGACAGGCTACACCTATGTCTCCTACAGGATCCTAAAGAGGATCAAGACATTACTTCAATTACTTTCTCTGGTTGATACTTGGAGATCAACGCACCCCTCTGAAAAAGACTTCTCATATTTTTCTCCACCACACAAAAGATACTCAAGAATTGACCTAATCTTTATCTCCCAAAGATACCAGAGTAACGTTCTTGAGGCTAACATAGGCATTATAGCTATCTCAGACCACGCACCCACTTCCATCACCTTAAAAATTGAACCTCCCAACTGATCCAACTTTAATTGGAGACTCAACGCCGCTCTTCTAACAGATCAGACAATAAAGGACAACATACATAATTCCATCACTTCCTACTTCAGAGACAATCTAGCTGAGAACACTAATCCCCTAAACAACTGGGAAGCACACAAAAGTGTCATAAGAGGAGTCCTGATAAAGTGGGGTTCCAGGAGAAAGAGGGAAAAGGAGAAAGAAATAACCCTGTTGTCTGAACAGATAGCCAGGTTAGAAAAACAACATAAACAGTCCCTCTCGATTAGTGTGGAGGAAGAGTTGACAAAATGTAGACTGTCACTCAAAAGCATACTTGACCTTAAAATCAAAAAATCCCTCTTCTTTAGGAAAAACCTTTTCTATGTACAAGGCGATAAAAGTGAAACAATTAGCCAGAGCACTCAGAGATGCAACGACGGCCAACCACATTCACGCCATCAGAGATAAGGAGGGCACACTAGAACACAAATCGGAGAAAATAGCAAGACTCTTTCACACATTTTACAACAAACTATATAATCTATCAGATCAACATAAACCTCAGCACGTCACGCTTTCAAAACAAGACACTATCCTAGACTTCTTGAAAGATAGCAAAATACCCTCCCTCATACCGGAAGACTCTAATAGCTTAGACGAGCCCATGACCATGTTAGAACTACAGACTGCCATCAAAGACCTTAAGACGGGAAAAAGCCCCGGCCCTGACGGCTTTACCTCCCAATACTATAAAACTTATACCAACGTACAGTGGGGCAAAAAAGTATTTAGTCGCCACCAATTGTGCAAGTTCTTCCACTTAAAAAGACGAGAGAGGCCTGTAATTGTCATCATAGGTATACCTCAACTATGAGAGACAAAATGTGGAAACAAATCCAGACAATCACATTGTCTGACTTGGAAAGATTTTTTTTTGCAAATTATAGTGGAAAAAAAGTATTTGGTCCCCTACAAACAAGCAAGATTTCTGTCTCTCACAGACCTGTATCTTCTTCTTTAAGAGGCTCCTCTGTCTTCCACTCATTACCTGTATTAATGGCACCTGTTTGAACTTGTTATCAGTATAAAAGACACCTGTCCACAACCTCAAACAGTCGCACTCCAAACTCCACAATGGTGAAGACCAAAGAGCTGCCGAAGGACACCAGAAACAAAATTGTAGACCTGCACCAGGCTGGGAAGACTGAATCTGCAATAGGCAAGCAGCTTGGTGTGAGGAAATCAACTGTGGGAGCGATAAGTAGAAAATGAAAGACCTACAAGACCACTGATAATCTCCCTCGATCTGGGGCTCCACGCAAGATCTCACCCTGTGGGGTCAAAATGATCACAAGAACGGTGAGAAAAAATCCCAGAACCACACGAGGGGACCTAGTGAATGACCTGCAGAGAGCTGGGACCAACTTAACAAAGGCTACCATCAGTAACACACTACGCCGCCAGGGACTCAGATCCTGCAGTGCCAGACGTGTCCCCCTGCTTAAGCCAGTACATGTCCGGGCACATCTGAGGTTTGCTAGAGAGCATTTGGATGATCCAGAAGAGGATTGGGAGAATGTCATATGGTCAGATGAAACCAAAGTAGAACTGTTTGGTAGAAACACAACTCGTCGTGTTTGGAGGAGAGAGAATGCTGAGTTGCAACCAAAGAACACCATACCTACTGTGAAGCATGGGGGTGGCAACATCATGCTTTTGGGCTGTTTATCTGCAAAGGGAACAGGATGACTGATCTGTGTACATGAAAGAATGAATGGGGCCATGTATCGTGAGATTTTGAGTGCAAACCTCCTCCCATCAGCAAGGGCATTGAAGATGAAACGTGACTGGGTCTTTCAGCATGACAATGATCCCAAACACACCGCCCGGGCAACGAAGGAGTGGCTTCGTAAGAAGCATTTCAAGGTCCTGGAGTGACCTAGCCAGTCTCCAGATCTCAGCCCCATAGAAAACCTTTGGAGGGAGTTTAAAGTCCGTGTTGCCCAGCGACAGCCCCAAAACATCACTGCTCTAGAGGGGATCTGCATGGAGGAATGGGCCAACATACCAGCAACAGTGTGTGACAATCTTGTGAAGACTTACAGAAAACATTTGACCTCTGTCATTGCCAACAAAGGATATACAGTAGGTGCCGCCGATATTGTGTCAATCTCGCCGCTTCTAGCGGCGAGATTGACACCCTACGAGCTCCGTCGCGAGAGCCAGCGCCGAGCTGTCTCGTCATCGGGAAAGGAAAAATGTTCCTTTCACGATGAGCGACACGCATTATCGGTAGACGGAGATCCGACGTGGATTCCCGCCAATACCAGGCACTGTGTTTGGTATGAATCCTGAGCGGGAACTCCACACCAATTTTTAAATAAAAAAACGGCATGGGTTCCCCCTCCAGGAGCATACCAGGCCCTTGGGTCTGGTATGGATTTGAAGGGGACTCCCCTAAGCCGAAAAATTGTCGTGGGGGTCCCCCTCAAAATTAAACCAGACCCTTATCCGAGCACGCAACCTGGCAGGCCGCAGGGGAAGAGGGGGGGACAAGAGAGCGGCCCCCCTCCCTCCTGAACCGTACCAGGCCGCATGCCCTCAACATGGGGGTTTGGTGCTCTGGGGCAGGAGGGCGACCTGCGGCCCCCCCACCCCAAAGCACCCTGTCCCCATGTTGATGAGGACAGGGCCTCTTCCTGACAACCCTGGTCATTGGTTGTCGGGGTTTGCGGGCGGGGGCTGATCGGAATCCAGGAGCCCCCTTTAATAAGGGGCCCCCCAGATGCCGACCCACCACCCTACCCCTACCCATTCACCTGGTGGAAAAAAATTGCAATAAATAAAACCACACAGCTTTTTAAAGTATTTTATTGCACAGCTCCGGGGGTCTCTTCCGTCTTCGGGGGTCTCCGGTGTCTCCGATTCTTTCTTCTGCCAGGCCACTGCTATCTTCTTCCAGCTCTTTTGCTCGTGGGGCCCGGTCTTCCCCATCGCCTTCTTCTCTCAGGTTCTTTCTTCCTTCTGCCGGGCCTCCGCTATCTTCTTCCAGCTCTTTTGCTAGTGGAGGGGCCGGTCTTCCCGTCGTCGCCGTCGGTGTCTTCTTCTCTCTTCTCCTCCTTGATGTTGACTCGTCGCTTCCTTCCGCTGTAATGCTGGGTTTTGCGGTGCGCTCGGTTTATATAGGCTCCTCATGACGTCACAGTCACATGTTCCAGGTGGCCACGGAGCATGTGACTGTGACGTCATGGGAACATGTGACTGTGACGTCACGAGAAGCCTATATAAACCGAGCGCACCGCAAAACCCAGCATTACAGCGGAAGGAAGTGACGAGTCAACATCGAGGAGGAGAAGAGAGAAGAAGACGCCGACAGCGACGGCAGGAAGACCGGCCCCTCCACTAGCAAAAGAGCTGGAAGAAGATAGTGGAGGGGCCGGCAGAAGGACAACGGAGAGCCGGACGAGACGACGAGGAAGACCGGACCTCCGCTAGCAAAAGAGCTGGAAGAAGATAGCGGAGGCCCGGCAGAAGGAAGAAAGAACTGGAGAGGAGAAGAGGGAAGAAGGCGACGGAGAAGACCGGGCCCCGCTAGCAAAAGTGCTGGAAGAAGATAGCGGTGGCCCGGCAGAAGAAAGAACCGGAGAGCGCGGCAACGACACCGAAGACCCCCGAAGACGGAAGAGACCCCCGGAGCTGTGCAATAAAATACTTTAAAAAGCTGTGTGTTTTTTTTATTGCCATATTTTCCACCATGTGAATGGGTAGGGGTACGATGTACCCCATACTCATTCACATAGGGTGGTTGGCCGGCATCTGGGGGGCCCCTTATTAAAGATAGGTTCCCGGATTACGATCAGCCCCCGCCCGCAGACCCCGACAACCAACGGCCAGGGTTGTCGGGAAGAGGCCCTGTCCTCATCAACATGGAGACAGGGTGCTTTGGGGTGGGGGGGCCGCAGGTCGCCCCCCTGCCCCAGCGCACCAAACCCCCTATGTTGAGGGCATGCGGCCTGGTACGGTTCAGGAGGGAGGGGGGCGCTCTCTCGTCCCCCCTCTTCCCCTGCGGCCTGCCAGGTTGCGTGCTCGGATAAGGGTCTGGTTTGGATTTTGAGGGGAACCCCCACGCCGATTTTTCGGCTTACGGGAGTCCCCTTCAAATCCATACCAGACCCAAGGGCCTGGTATGCTCCTGGAGGGGGAACCCATGCCGGCTTTTTATTTAAAAATTGGCGTGGAGTTCCCGCTCAGGATTCATACCAAACGCAGTGCCTGGTATTGGCGGGAATCCACGTCGGATCCCCGTTCAATACAGTGCCGCGTCTCCTCGCTATTGCAGCGAGCGCGAGATGTGTCGCCACCCTGACGCCGAGATGTCGGCACCCCGAGAATCTCCGTGATAGGATCGCGATGAATATACAATGTCGGCGGCACCTACTGTATATTAACAAAGTATTGAGATGAACTTTTGATATTGACCAAATACTTATTTTCCACCATAATTTGCAAAAAAAATTATTTCCAAATCAGACAATGTGATTGTCTGGATTTGCTTCTACATTTTGTCTCTCATAGTTGAGGTTTACCTATGATGACAATTACAGACCTCTCTCGTCTTTTTAAGTGGTAGAATTTGCACAATTGGTGGCTGACTAAATACTTTTTTGCCCCACTGTATTGTGTAAACCCCTATTGGACACCTTTAATTATCTAGCGAAAACACAAAAATAACTCTCATTCTTTCCTCCTAGCACACATAGCTGTAGTCCCCAAACCCGATAAAGATCATTCAGACTGCGCCAACTTCAGACCTATTTCACTGCTAAACATAGACTTGAAACTCATGGCCAAAATCTTAGCAAATAGACTAAAACCCCTCCTGTTGAAAATCATAGGTCCAGAACAAGTTGGCTTTATGCCTGGCAGAGAAGCACGTGATAACATCACCAAAGCATTGAACCTGATCCACTTCACACAAACCTCTAAAACTAGAGGACTACTACTGTCAACAGATGCCGAAAAGGCGCTTGACAGGGTTTCCTGGAACTATATGTTTTCCACCTGCAGTCATATAGGAATAGGAAACAATATGTTATCGTGGATAGAAGCACTATACCACAATCCACAGGCCAAAATTTAAATTAACAATACTTTCTCCGCTCCCTTAGACATACACAATGGCACATGCCAGGGCTGCCCACTTTCACCACTCCTTTTCATCATAACACTCCCTAATCAGAACCGTAAATCTTTCCAAAGACATACATGGCTTCAAGGTAGACAACAGAGATTATAAGATAGCTGCCTACGCAGATGACCTCTTATTCTTCATTACTCAGCCACATACTTCCATGCTCAACCTTAAAAAGATCTTTGACTTATTCGGGTATATCTCTAACTTCAAGATAAACCAGAATAAATCGGAAGCACTAAACCTCTCCCTCAACCCGGATCAGATAGATCTACTGAAGAAAAACTGCACGTACAGATGGGAAACACATAAACTCAAATATCTAGGGATAAACTTGACCAGCCATTTCGATGATATCTTCAATGCCAACCACATACTAGGGATGAGCTTCGAGTTCGAGTCAAACTCATGTTCGACTCGAACATTGCCTGTTTGCCCGTTCGCCGAACAGCGAACAAATAGGGGTGTTTGCGGCAAATTCGAAAAATCTATGGGAGAAATCTAAAGTGCTAATTATAAAGGCTTATATGCAAGTTATTGTCCTAAAAAGTGTTTGGGGACCCGGGTCCTGCCCCAGGGGACATGTATCAATGCAAAAAGAAGTTTTAAAAACGGCCGTTTTTTCGGGAGCAGTGATTTTAATAATGCTTAAAATGAAAAAATAAAAGTGAAATATTCCTTTAAATTTCGTACCTGGGGGGTGTGTATGATATGCATGTGAAGTGGCGCATGTTTCCCGTGCTTAGAACTGTCCCTGCAAAAAATTTCATTTTTGAAAGAAAAAAATGCATTTAAAACTGACTCGCGGCTATTAATGAATTGTCGGCTCCCGGCAATACATACAAAAGTCATTGATAAAAAAAAAAAAAAAAAAGCGTGGGTGTTCCCCAGAATTCAATTACCAGGCCCTTCAGGTCTGGAATGGATATTAAGGGGAACCCCGCCGCAAATTAAAAAAAAATTGACGTGGGGTTCCCCCAAATATCCATACCAGGCCCTTCAGATCTGGCATGGATTTTAAGGGGAACTCCACCCCAAATTTTAAAAAAAAATGGCGTGGAGTCCCCCTAAAAATCCATACCAGACCCCTTATCCGAGCACGCAACCTGGCCGGCCGCAGGGGAAAAGGGGGGGACGAGAGAGCGGCGACCTGATGGGGAACTTTAGAAGGGGCGGGTCTATACATTTAAAATACTGAGAGGGAGTTCCCCATCAGGTCCGCTCAGGCACAACCAATGAAGGACAGCGCTGGACATCGGGATCGCCGCGGGACACTGGATTTCACCGCTGGAATGTTTTTTTTTTGTATTTTTTTTAATAAAGGACTTTTTCAAGGTGTTTGTGTGTTTTTTTAAACATTTTTTTACGCTTTCTTCGTGAAATGGTAGGGGTACAATGTATCCCTTACCAATTCACATAGGGGGGGCGGGATCTGGGGGTCCCCTTTGTTAAAGGGGTCTTCCAGATTCCGATAAGCCCCCCGCCCGCAGACCCCCACAACCACCGGGCAAGGGTTGTGGGGATGAGGCCCTTGTCCCCATCAACATGGGGACATCCTCCCCATGTTGAGGGCATGTGGCTTGGTACGGTTCAGGAGGGAGGGGGGGCCGCTCTCTCGTCCCCCCCTTTTCCCCTGCGGCCGGCCAGGTTGCGTGCTCGGATAAGGGGTCTGGTATGGATTTTTAGGGGGACTCCGCGCCATTTTTTTTAAAAATTTGGGGTGGAGTTCCCCTTAAAATCCATGCCAGATCTGAAGGGCCTGGAATGGATATTTGGGGGAACCCCACGTCAATTTTTTTTTAAATTTGCGGCGGGGTTCCCCTTAATATCCGTTCCAGACCTGAAGGGCCTGGTAATTGAATTCTGGGGAACCCCCACACTTTTTTTTTTTTTTTTATCAATGACTTTTGTATGTATTGCCGGGAGCCGACAATTCATTAATAGCCGCGAGTCAGTTTTAAATGCATTTTTTTCTTTCAAAAATGAAATTTTTTGCAGGGACAGTTCTAAGCACGGGAAACATGCGCCACTTTACATGCAGATCATACACACCCCCCAGGTACGAAATTTAAAGGAATATTTCACTTTTATTTTTTCATTTTAAGCATTATTAAAATCACCGCTCCCGAAAAAACGGCCGTTTTTAAAACTTCTTTTTGCATTGATACATGTCCCCTGGGGCAGGACCCGGGTCCCCAAACACTTTTTAGTACAATAACTTGCATATTAGCCTTTATAATTAACACTTTAGATTTCGAACGTTCGAGTCCATTGTATTTAATAGGGTTCTAAAGTTTACACAAACATTTTGTCTGTTCGCAGGTTCTGGTGCGAACCGAACAGGGGGGTGTTCGGCTCATCCCTGCCACATACCCTTACTAAAATCAATTACAAAAGATCTCCAAAAATGGTCCCCTAAAATGTTCTCGTGGTTCGGGAGAGCCTCGATACTAAAGATGAGGGTACTCCCCAGACTACTATACATATTCAACGCTCTCCCCACCCAGATACCCGACTCCTCCTTCAGCAGCTTGCTAAAGATACAAAGACACTTCCTCTGGGCAGATAAGAAACCTAGAATTAATTTTAAACTTCTCACTTTACCAAAACATATGGGTGGTATAGGGCTACCAGACTTCACAAAATACCATCAGGCCTCCCATATCACCAGAATCATCGACTGGCACTGCCACAGCTCGGAAAAGGACTGGGTTCTTCTAGAACAACACCTAGCCTTTCAACTTACTCTCTTTTACCCATGGTCGCTACACTCTAAAACAACCAGGGTGATAGACCACCCACTGGTAGCGAATACATTTAGAATCTGGCAAAAGACCGCAGGCCGGCACAAACTGGCCTCAATTCCAGGTCCTCTAACACCTATTACCAATAACCCTGACTTTTATCCGGGCCTGGACCAAAAGACGATCCCAAACTTACTGGTCTCCCAGTGTATGATAGGCCCCAAAGTTAAGTCTTATGACACACTACGACAAGAATTCGGAGAATCATTTCCTGGCTTTTGGTTCTATATTCAATTAACAGACTTCCTGGTGAACAACAAACTGAAATCCTCTTTCTCCCTCCCACTCACAAATCTCAAATCTATTTGCTTCAAGAGATCCCAGATATCCAAAACCACCTCTCTGGCATACTCATGGTTAATTCAAACTCCGCACCCAGATAATAGCAAACACAAGGAGAGGTGGGAAAGGGACCTGGGCATCACAATAGGTGAAAATCAATGGGAGAAGGCTTGCATTCTAACCCATAAATGCTTCCTGAGCTCTAAATACCAGGAGGTCTCCTACAAGATACTCACTCAGTGGTATATTACGCCACAGAAGGCCAGGAAATGGTTTCATACCGAATTGGACTTATGCTGAAGATGTGGCTCGGAAAAGGGGCCTTTCCTACATATTTGGTGGGAGTGCCCCCCGATCCAGAGATACTGTTAGAACGTTATCAAATGGATCAAGTTTATCACTGAAACGACAATTGACTTCACTAACTTCAACGAGTTGTGGCAACCTTGGCTGCTGTTCACCTTCTCAGATGACTACCGTTCCCTTACTGCATGAAGTAGATCAGTTTACCCCCCCTGAACTTTTTCTGTTCCGGCCTCTTGGCAAATGTATATATTAAACTCATTTTGGGCTATGTCTAAACTGTATAATTCAAAAGTAAATACTTTAACCCCAAATCTCCACACCCCAAACTCCCATTGCGTCTACACCCCATCCCTCCCCCCCCCTCCCTTCCTTTCTGTAATTACAATATAGACAATAACTATGTAATTTACGATTTATTTTCATTAAGCCCTATCTGTTACAGCTATTTTGTTAATTAAGCTGACATTTGTCTCTCTTATTTTATGTTACTAATGTTTGCATGATATATAATGTCAATTGTACACCTGAATTATCTTTTCAATAAAAACCTTGATTGAGAAAAAAATATATAAATAATTTTGCAAATAAATAATTGTACTTCATAAATTTTGGCCAAATTATATTCTGATCCATTTCTTTGGTGAAAATAATCCAAATCAGTGTATTGTATAGGAGGAAGAGGCTTACATGGACTATGTTGGCACCATATGTGAGACTGATAAGACAGTCAAAAGTATAAACGTAAAAGATTTTTATTACAAAAGTATAAAACAAGTTTTTCCACGTACATGTTTATAGATTAACCACTTCCATACCGGGGGGGCACTTATACACCTTCCTGCCCAGATCAATTTTCAGCTTTCTGCGCTGTTGCACTTTAAATGACAATTGCGCGGTCATGCAACACTGTACCCAAACTAAATTTTTATCATTTTTTTCCCCACAAATAGAGCTTTCTTTTGGTGGTATTTGATCACCTCTGCGATTTTTATTTTCTGCAAATTTTTTTTAAAAAAAGACCAAAAATTTTGAAAAAAAAAAGTTTTTTTTTGTTTCAGTTACAAAACTTTGTAAATAAGTAAGTTTTCTCCTTCACTGATGGGCACTGATGGGACTGCACTGATAGGCACTGATGGGCACTGATGGGGCTGCACTGACGGGCACTGATGGGCACCAATGAGGCGGCACTGATGGGCACCAATGAGGTGGCACGGATGGGCACGATAGGCGGAACGGATGGGCACCTATAGGCGGCATGGATGGGCACTGGTAGGCGGCACGGATGGGCACGGATAGGCGGCACAGATGGGCACTGATAGGCGGCATGGATGGGCACTGATAAGTGGCACAGATGGGCATGGATGGGCACTGATCGGTGGCACTGTACTGTAATGTGTTGTACTAATGGATGCCAATCAGTGCCAAACAATAATGCCTGCCAATCAGTGGTGCCCATTGTGGGCACTGATTGGCATCCATTAGGCATTTCTAGTGGGCACTGATTGGCATCCCCGGTGGTCTAGGGTGGCTTACCTTATGGTGGGCATCCCTGGTGGTCTGGTGGCATCCCTGGTGGTCTGGTGGCATCCCTGGTGGTCTGGTGGTCCAGTGTGGGCATCCTTGGGGGGGCTGCGCTGATAATCGATCAGCACAAACCCCCCCCCCCTGTCAGAGGAGCAGCCGATCGGCTCTCCTCTACTCGCATCTGACAGACGCGAGTGAGGAAAAGCCGATCACCGGCTTTTCCTGTTTACATCATGATCAGCCGTGATTGGACACGGCTGATCACGTGGTAAAGAGTCTCCGTCGGAGACTCTTTACCTAGATCGGTGTTGCGGGGTGTCAGACTGACATCCCGCAACAACGATCGCCGCGATGCGCACCCCCGGGGGCGCGCAGCGGCTCAATATCCTGAAGACGTCGTATGACGTCCAGTCAGAATATTGAAACCACTTTGCCGACGTCATTTTGCTATAGGGCGGGCGGCAAGTGGTTAAAAATCATTTTGTGACAATCAGGAAATCACTCATTATAGACATACCATTGTTGCCAGTGGAATGTCATACATAAACAGTGGCATAGTTTTATGATTCCGTAGAATCCGCTTCTTCAGGAGCTAAATACAAGCAATATTTTTTCAGTAGATAAACATGAGTTTTGTTACGTAGCTATAAATAAAAAAAAAGGACATAAGGACATGATTAATATAAATTGAGAAAATGTGGATATATGGAGTTTCTATTTTACAATAGAAAAAACATGAATCCATCACATAAAGCCAGACAGAACCCTAAAGTCTCACCATTGGAGCCGGGCCACACATAGGCCGAGATGGGGATCAATCGAATGGGTCCGCCCCGGAGGACACAGGACCTTACCAGAGAGCACAGATTTCCAAAGTTAAATAATATCTAAGATACCGTATTTTTCGGCGTATAACACGCACTTTTTTCCCCTTAAAATCAGGGGAAAATCATGGGTGCGTGTTATACGCCGATCCCCCGCTGATTGTGAGCGAGCGGAGCCGAGAAACACAAAGCCGAAGTACACTCGGCTTTACTCGGCTCCTCTCGCAGTCACGCCCATCTCCACTGATTGCGAGCGCCGCTGACATACAGAAAGCCGAGTGTACTTCGGCTAGGCTCCTCTCGCAGTCCCACCCCTGACTGTGAGCAGAGCCGAGTCTAGCCGAAGTACATGAAATTTACTGGCAGAGACACATTCTTTTTTCTGCCACTGCAAAAAAGTACCTAAAATGGCAGTTTTTAGTGCTAAACAGTGCAAATATCAATATTTAAGCTATAAACATGTAGTCAGTGCTATTAGCAATGTGTTTAAGTTAAACAAAATTTAAAAAACATATTTATCCATTTACACGAAGGTCAGGTTACTCTAAGCCAACACAGAGTTCCCCCATATATCAAAGTTAAAGGGGTTGCTCCACCGGAAAAAAAAAATTAAAAGCCAGCAGCTACAGCTACAGCAGCTGCTGGCTTTTAATATTTGGACACTTACCTGTCCTGGAGTCCAGCGACGTCCGCAGCAGAGGACGAGCGACCGCTCGTCGCTCTGCTGCTCCCTCCGCCATCCTCGCTGAGGGAACCAGGAAGTGAAGCCCTGCGGCTTCATGCCCGGTTCCCTACGGCGCATGCGCGAGTCGCGCTGCGCCGTTCTGATTGGTGCTCCTGTGTTCTGGGAGCCGAGTGTCTCACAGAACACCAAGGGAAGTCTGCGGGAAGTGACGTAACTCCCGCAGATTCCCGGAGACAGGACTCCCGGATGTGGGTGAAAATACCTGTCTTAGACAGGTATCTTCACCCCCCTCCCCCCTGAAAGGTGTCAATTGTGACACCGGAGGGGGGGAGGGTTCCAAATAGCAAAAGTTGCTATTTAGGGTGGAGCTCCACTTTAACAGAATTCCCTCTTACAGTGAAAGGGAACTCTGATATAAAGAGGAATACTGCAGATCATGATTTAACGGGGAACTTTAATGTAAGGGGGGGGGGGCTCTGGTCACCAGAGACCACCTTATATCAAAGTCCACTGCATTCCCCTTTACATCAGAGTTCCCACTTGCACTGTAAGGGGGGAATCCTGCAGACTCTGATGTAGAGTAGAATGCCAGGAACTCTGATGTGGGGGGGACTCTGGTGACCAGAGACCACCTTCTGCAGAGTGAATACACTAAGGTAAGGGGGGTTCCCTGCTCTAATGGGGGACCTTACTAAGAGTGCTAGAGGTAGAAAATATATATGAAAATTGGTGCCTTCGTCCCATTGAACGTTATATGGAGGGAGGAATGAGGCTAGTATGGACTGTGTTGGCACCTTATGCAGACTGATCACCAGTTGAGAGTAAGTAATTAAAATAATTTTTATTATTACAAAAATGTATATATATATATAGAATTTTTTTTACATTTCATAGAAACAATGGTAATTTCGTGACATTCAATGATTTATACCATTACAATCAATGGGGAATAATGCAACTGTACATACATAATATTCGCACTCTACATGTTTCACGTTATAATTCAACAACAGAATCCGCTTCTTCAGGAGCTATATATGTATAGGTTTTCGATGTACATATGAAAAAATTGTATTGTCACGTAACTATGAAAAAGGAAACATAATGAATGACATAATCATGGATATAAAAAATAAACATTTCAAATATCAAAACAGCCAGGCTACTACCAGACCATGAAAGCGGAGCCCCAAACATACATTCTTATCGTCGGTGCTAGACCAAAGGTGGCCAAAACGCGGACCAAAATTCCAGTTGTGTCATGTGGGGTTAGTGACCCCCTTAGTGACCCCACTGAGGACACAGAATCAGGAGGTATGGGTAATCTGAAATTTCAGATTACCCATACCTCCTGATTCTGTGTCCTCAGTGGGGTCACTAACCCCACATGACACAACCAGAATTTTGGTCCGCGTTTTGGCCACCTTTGGTCTAGCACCGACGATAAGAATGTATGTTTGGGGCTCCGCTTTCATGGTCTGGTAGTAGCCTGGCTGTTTTGATATTTGAAATGTTTATTTTTTATATCCATGATTATGTCATTCATTATGTTTCCTTTTTCATAGTTACGTGACAATACAATTTTTTCATATGTACATCGAAAACCTATACATATATAGCTCCTGAAGAAGCAAATTCTGTTGTTGAATTATAACGTGAAACATGTAGAGTGCGAATATTATGTATGTACAGTTGCATTATTCCCCATTGATTGTAATGGTATAAATCATTGAATGTCACGAAATTACCATTGTTTCTATGAAATGTAAAAAAAATTCTATATATATGGTGACAGCAGGAAGGTAAAGTCACCTGGTTGCATCCAGGGGGGTAGATATATTTCGCCCAGATTCAGGCTTTACGCCAACTTATACAACTAGGTGGAGAGTTGTATAAGCCCAGCTGAGGCTAGTGGGCTCATGGATGACTCATACCTCTAGGGAGAGTATGGGGCGTCGTGCAGACAGGGAGTTGATGAGACCAGCTGAAGCTTGTCAGCTCATTTAGGCCTCTATAAGAACTCCCAGCTTCATTAGATGTTAGCTCATGCCTGGACCCAGACCTGTGTGGACTGTCTAGGGAGAGTGAACCCCTGTGCGGTGAGACAAAGCCTGTGTGGCTATTTGCTTGGACATTTAAAACCAGGGACTTAGGGACTAGGACAGCACTAGGCTGATCCCAGTTGTTAGTTAGGAAACCTGTATGTTTACTCAGAGGTCAAGTTGACCAGGATTTATTTTATTTATGTTTCTTTTGCTTTGCTGTGTTTTGTCACTGTAAATAGAAAATAAACCGCACCTTTTTGATTTTGAAAACCACAACCTCCGTTTGCTGGGCCTGTTTTTGTGTGGGGAGCCCATCCCGGGGGTCACACACACCCGCTGCCGAGCTAACCCCCTCACAGTTGGTGGAGAATGAAGGCAGTTTTTTTTAAGCCAGCATGGAGGAGATACTGAAACAGCTGGCTCTAGCAAATGCCAATCAACAGCAGACAAATGCAGGTTTGCAAAGGAGCCTTGCAGCCCAGCAGCAAGCTCATCAACAGAGCCTTGCAGCCCAGCAGCAAGCTCACCAACAGAGTCTGGAAGCTCAGCAACAAGCCCAGCAGCAATCTGAGGCCCGCTTCATAGACCTGTTACAGAAGCAAGAGCAGAGACTACAACAAATGGAAGCAGTAATGCAGCAACGTCCGCAGACCAGTGAGGAAAGCCGTCCCACTAATACCGCGTCCTTTGGGGTGAGTCGTTTATTGACAAAAATGACTGGAGAGGATGATCCAGAGGTATTTTTGACCACATTTGAAAGGACTGCTGAAAGAGAAAAGTGGCCTGAGGAGCAGTGGGCTGGACTGGTGGCTCCTCTGTTAACTGGTGAATCGCAGAAGGCTTACTATGACCTAGAGCCTGACCAAGCAAAAGACTATGTGATGCTAAAAGCTGAAATATTGGCAAGGCTGGGTGTCACCCTGGCTGTCCGGGCTCAGCGTGTGCATAACTGGACTTTCCAGCTTGGAAAACCCCCCAGGTCTCAAATGTATGATCTCATTCACCTGAGCAGGAAGTGGCTACAGCCAGAGACTTTGTCCGCACCAGAGATTGTGGAACGTGTTGTAATGGATCGGTTTTTGAGAGCTCTTCCTACTGCCATCCAAAAGTGGGTAAGCCATGGAGACCCAGAGACGGCCGGTGGTCTTGTGGATCGTGTAGAGAAATACTTGGCTACAGAGAACCTGACGGCCTCTTCCAGAGACTCTCGGACATTCCACCCTAAGACCAGACCATCCCCAGGGGCGGATAAGAGGATTCCAAGGGGTGAGGGTGGAGAGAGTGAGAGGGTGGGAGCTCTGCCCAAAGTTTGGCGAGAACAGCCTGGGAAGTCAGGGGCTCAAGAGGCAGCCAAAAGGATTGTTTGCTACCGCTGCCGGCAAGCGGGACATATTGCAGCAAATTGCCCGGTTGTGGAGGAACCCATGCAATGTGACTTTCTGACGGACAGACGTCAGTCGCTGTGTGCGACAGTCGCATGCACTGCCATTCGGGGAACTGAGAAACATTTATGCAAAATGTGTATTAATGGTAGAAATGTTGTGGTATTGCTGGATTCAGGTAGCCTTGTGACCCTGATAAAGGCTGAATTAGTTAAAACAGAGGTCTCTGGGAATAGCAAGGTAGCTGTTATTTGTGTGCATGGGGACACCCGAGAGTATCCAGTGACTACAGTGTGTTTCGAGACCCCCAAAGGTACCCTCTCTCATCCAGTGGGGTTAGTATCTCAATTACCGCATGATGCCATTGTGGGAAGGGATTTTCCGAAGTTCTGGGAACTGTGGGATGATCCTGAGCCCCCCACTGGTGCCCCTATGTACCAGGAATGTGATAGCCAGAACTCCTCTGAGAGTGGTGAGGACTCTCCAGAATTTCCCTTGTCAGTATTGGCAGGGGAGACTCAAGAAACTGGAGAGGAGCCCACCTCCTCAGACGAAAACCTACCGTCTGTGGAGTTTTCTGATCTGGAGGTTCACAGGGAAAATTTTGCCACAGAACAGTTAAAAGACCCCGCCCTAATAAAGGCACGGGAAAACGTAGTGGAAATAGATGGCGAGTTAGTGAACCCAGATAATACCTGCACTTACCCCTACTTCAGCGTAGAGAAGGACCTACTGTATCGGGTGGCAAAAAGGGCAGAAGAAACCGTTGAGCAGCTTGTGGTGCCCAAACCTTACAGGAAGTTGGTGTTGGAGTTGGCCCATGGGCACATTCTTGGAGGTCATCGGGGGACAGAGAAAACCCGAGAGAGGGTATTACAGAGATTCTATTGGCCTGGGGTGATGAAGGACATAGAAAATTATTGTTCCTCCTGCCCTGTGTGTCAGAGGTCGGCCCCGATGCCACATTTCCGTAGCCCGCTGGTCCCTCTACCCATCATTGAGGTCCCGTTTGAGAGAATCGCAATGGATTTGGTAGGTCCTATAATCAAGTCCGCTAGGGGGCACCAGTACATATTGGTTATAATGGACTATGCCACCCGTTATCCAGAAGCGATCCCTCTCAGAAATACCTCGGCCAAAACCATAGCCAAAGAGCTATCTCTTGTTTTTAGCCGGGTGGGTATTTGTAAAGAACTGCTTACGGACCAAGGTACACCCTTTATGTCCCGGGTTATGAAAGAGCTGTGTAAATTGTTCAAAGTGACGCAATTGCGTACATCTGTGTATCACCCCCAAACCGATGGGCTGGTTGAAAGATTCAACAAAACCCTAAAACAAATGTTGAAGAAAGTGGTGGATAGAGATGGAAAGGATTGGGACTGTCTACTTCCTTATTTGATGTTTGCTATTAGGGAGGTGCCCCAATCCTCTATGGGATTCTCCCCCTTTGAGTTACTGTATGGGAGACACCCAAGAGGGCTGTTGGATATTGCCAAGGAGACTTGGGAAAGTGAGAGTTCTCCCCACAGGAGTGTGATTGAGCATGTCGCCCTGATGCAAGATCGAATTGCACAGGTAATGCCCATCGTGAAGGAACATTTGGCCCAAGCGCAGTTGGCACAGCAGAGAGTGTACAACCGTGGAGCCAAGACCCGTACCTTTTCCCCGGGGGATAGGATATTGGTACTTGTCCCTACGGTTGAAAGTAAATTCCTTGCCAAATGGCAAGGCCCCTACGAGATAATGGAAAAAGTGAGCGAAGTGAATTACAAGGTCAGACAACCAGGAAGGCGAAAGCCCGAACAGATATATCACGTTAATCTGTTGAAAGCCTGGAGGGATAGAGAGTCCCTAGTCGCAGACACTTGGTCACCAGTAGGGATGAGCCGAACACCCCCGGGTTCGGTTCGCACCAGAACCTTCGAACGGACCGAAAGTTCGCGCGAATTTTCGAACCCTATTCGTTATAATGGACGCGAACGTTCGAAATCAAAATTGCTAATTACAACGGCCAATATGCATGTTAATGTTATAAAACAGGTTTGGGGACCCGGGTCCTGCCCCAGGGGACATATATCAATGCAAAAAGAAATTTTAAAAACTAAAGTTTTTTCGGGAGCAGTCATTTTAATGATGCATAAAGTGAAAAAAAAAAAAGTGAAATTTTCCTTTAAATACGGTACCTGGGGGGTGTCTAAAGTATGCCTGTGAAGTGGCATGTGTTTCCCGTGTTTAGAACTGTCCTTGCACAAAATGACATTTGTAAAGGAAAAAAATAAGCCATTTAAAACCACTTGCGGCTTTAATGTCATGTCTTGTCCTGGCCGCCATATGGCTGAAAATCCTTGAGAAAAATGGCATGGCTACCCCATCACCCCCTTCCCCACCCCAGCCCCTTTGGGTCTTGTATGGATACTAAGGGGGACCCCGCACCCAAAATAAAACCCTATACCTACAACCCTATATACTCTGAACAGCAGTATATAGGTGGTGCAAACAAGACATGGACTGTAGGTTTGTTCTTAAGTAGAATCTGAACAGGTACATTATGAAGTGTAGCTACATCCCAAAAAAATCAATTTTTAAGCTTTTTGGAGAACATAGGGAGGGGTTATCACCCCTGTAACATTTGCTGTCTTTGCACATCTGTTCAGAACATGTCACCTCACTTTCCGTCCCAATGACAAATGTTTTTGGAAAAGTGGGGTTTTAATTGAAACAAGGATTGGTGATAAAGCATCAGTAGAGAGGAGATACCTTTTTCCCAAATTAAATCTAACAGGATAGAATTTTCCTTCCTAGGGGTAGATTTCCTCTCACTTCCTGTTTTCTCTTGCCGTTTGCAAGTAGGAGTCGTTTGTAAGTTGGATGTTTGAAAGTAGGGGCCTGCCGTATATACTCTGCAGAAATTTGCCCTATTAGATATTGGTGTAGCCACAAGACTGGTGGGCACAGGAATGGGCCCTGCTGTGAGTTAATAGATCAAGATTTGTACTTGCATGCACCTGTTGAACCGGGCAGAAAAATTGGGCCTTTGGTGGTGGTGGTGGTGGTGGTGGACGGTGTTGCCACAAGACTGTAAGCCCTCACAGTTACTCTTGGTGGGTGCAGGAATGGGCCCTGCTGTGAGTTATTAGATCAAGATTTGTAATTGCATGCACCTGTTGAACAGGGCAGAAAAATTGGGCCTTTGGTGGTGGTGGTGGTGGTGGACGGTGTTGCCACAAGACTGTAGGCCCTCATAGTTACTCTTGGTGGGCGCAGGAATGGGCCCTGCTGTGAACTATTAGATCAAGATTTGTAATTACACGCCCCTGTTAAACAGGGGCTGAAAAATTGTGCCTTAGGCATTGGTGCTGGTGCCACAACACTGCAACCCCTCACAGATACTGTACTTGGAGCACAGCAGTCACACCTGTTGCGAAGCATCTTTTTAAAAAATTGTAATTACACGCCCCTGTTATACAGGGGCTGAAAAATTGTGCCTTAGGCACTGGTGCTGGTGCCACAACACTGCAACCCCTCACAGATACTGTACTCTGAGCACAGCAATGAGACCTGTTGCAAAGCATTGCCTAAAAATTGTAATTACACGCCCCAACAGGGGCTGAAAAATTGTGCCTTAGGCACTGGTGCTGGTGCCACAACACTGCAACCCCTCACAGATACTGTACTCTGAGCACAGCAGTCACACCTGTTGCGAAGCATCTTTTTAAAAAATTGTAATTACACGCCCCTGTTATACAGGGGCTGAAAAATTGTGCCTTAGGCACTGGTGTGGTGGCATGGATCATTGAGGAGGAGGAAGAGGATAGTCAGTGAACATAACAGGACAGTCACTCAGCATCAGCATAGGCAGTCTTGAAGGGATGTGACATTATAAATTATTCCGTTATATCCGCTTCAGGTGTCTGGTAGCTGGTGGTGATCCAAGACTGATTCATTTTTATGAAGGTCAGTCGATCAACCGAGTCGGTGGACAGGCGCACCCTATGATCGGTGACAAATCCTCCAGCAGCACTGAATGTGCGTTCGGAAAGAACGCTGGATGCAGGACAGGCCAGTAGCTCAATTGCATACTGTGCAAGCTCTGGCCAGTGATCCATCCTCAGGACCCAGTAAGCCAGAGGATTTTCGGTGGGAAAGGTGTCCAAGTCTGACCTTGCCCCTAGGTATTCCTGCACCATGTATATCAGACGCTGGCGATGGTTGCTGGAACCGATCATACCTTGGGGCTGCGGACTAAAAAATTGTCTGAACGCATCGGTCAGACGTCCACCTTCCCCACCGCTCCTTCTGCTACTGACCGAAGCCTCAGCAACTCGTCGTCCAGGACCAGGAGTTTGTAACCTCCCAGTTTCTGGGAACGCGTTGCACAGACCTTTCTGCAAGGCCTCCCTGAGATGTCTCATCCTCTGCTCCCTCTGCGACGGCAAGATAAGGTCCGCAACCTTACCCTTGTACCGTGGATCAAGGAGAGTGGCCAGCCAGTAATGGTCACTCTCCTTGATCCGAAGAACACGAGGATCCTTCCGCAGGCTTTGCAGGATCAGGGAGGCCATGCAGCGTAGGTTAGCTGAGGCATTCGGTCCGGAGTCTTCTGGGTCACTGAGGATGACATGATCGCCAGCCACCTCCTCCCAGCCACGTACAAGTCCACTGGTTTGTTGGGACTGTACATCATCCCTAAAAGACTGCTGCTGCTGATGCTGAGTGCCAGGCTCCACCTCCATGCTCACACAATCCTCCTCCTCCTCCTCCTCCTCTTCCTGTGTGATGGGTGGGACAGAAGGAACATTGTCTGGATAAAGGGGGCCTTGAGAGACAAGGAAGTCCTCCTCTTCCTGCCTCTGTTCTGCCTCAAGTGCCCTGTCCATTATCCCACGCAGCGTATGCTCCAACAGGTGGACAAGAGGTACAGTGTCACTGATGCATGCACTGTCACTGCTCACCATCCTCGTGGCCTCCTCAAATGGTGAGAGGACAGTGCATGCATCCCTGATCATGCTCCACTGGCGTGGGGAAAAAAAGCCAAGCTCCCCTGACCCTGTCCTGGTGCCGTAGTCGCAAAGGTACTCATTGATGGCCCTCTGCTGCGTGTGCAGTCGCTGCAGCATGGCCAACGTTGAGTTCCACCTGGTGGGCATGTCACATATTAGGCGGTTCTTGGGCAGGTTCAGCTCCTTTTGCAGCTCAGTCAGCCGAGCACTGGCATTATAAGATCGGCGGAAATGCACACAGACTTTCCTGGCCTGCCTCAGGACATCCTGTAAGCCTGGGAACCTGCCCAAGAACCGCTGCACCACCAGGTTGAGGACGTGAGCCATACAGGGCACATGGGTGAGCTGCCCCTGTCGCAGGGCGGAGAGGAGGTTGGTGCCATTATCAGAAACGACCATTCCTGGCTTAAGCTGGCGTGGCGTCAACCACCTCTCGGCCTGCCCCTGCAGAGCTGCCAGAACCTCTGGCCCAGTGTGGCTCCTGTCCCCCAAACACACCAGCGCAAGCACGGCATGGCATCTTTTTGCCTGCGTACTCGCGTAGCCCCTTGTACGCCTACGGAGCACCGCTGGTTCCGAGGACAGAGCACTCGAAGAGGACATGGAGGAAGAAGAAGAGGAGGGGGTGGAGGAGAGAGGTGTGTCACAACCAGTAGTAGCATTTTGGAGGCGTGGTGGCGGAACAACCTCCAACACTACTGCACCTTGTCCTGCATCCCTCCCAGCTGCCAATAGAGTGACCCAATGGGCCGTGAAAGAAAGATAACGTCCCTGTCCATGCCTGCTGGACCATGAGTCAGCGGTAATATGCACCTTACCGCTGACCGCCCTGTCCAGCGAGGCATGGACATTGCCTTCCACATGCCAGTAGAGAGACGGAATCGCCTTCCGTGAGAAAAAGTGGCGTTTGGGAACCTGCCACTGAGGAACCGCACATTGAACAAACTCACGGAAGGGGGCCGAGTCTATCAACTGAAAAGGCAGCAGTTGAAGTGCTAGCAATTTAGCCAAGCTAGCATTCAACCGCTGGGCATGTGGATGGCTGGGAGTATACTTCTTTCGACGGTCCAGCAGCTGGGGCAGGGAAATTTGCCTGCTACAATCGGACGTCGGTGTACTGCAAGTACTTGGTTGTGACACACCTAATTCTACACCTTCAGTCCTCTCAGAGCAGCTTACAGAGAGGACTGAAGATATAGTGGGGATGGAGATCCCAGCTGATGAGGAGCAAGGAGAGGTCCGCTTTGTTCTTTGGTGTGGGTCTTTTATGTGTGCTTGCCAACGAGCTGCATGGCAGGTCGACATATGTCTGCTCATGCTTGTGGTGCCCAAGCGGCTGATGTTTTGGCCACGCGAGATACGCTTGAGACAAATATTGCAAATAGCAGTGGTGCGATCTGATGCACTCGTCTCAAAAAAGGCCCACACCAAAGAACTTTTGTGATAACGTGCAGAGGCAGCGCCCTGCACAGGCGGAGCTCTGCGGTGTGGTACAGTTGCTGTGCTGGCCTCTAGCTGGCCTCCAGGGGGCATCCTGCCTCGTTGGACATGTGACGCTGCATCCTCCTCCTCCTCCTCCTCTCTCCCTTCAGGCACCCACGTGGAGTCAGTGACCTCATCATCCCCTCCCTCTTCACCACTAGAGCAAACCTGGCAGTAAGCTGCAGCTGGTGGAACACTACTGCCAGATTGCTGTCCTTCAGCATCCCCTTTCTCTGCGCGCACACTACTGACTTCCTCAAGCTGGGTATCATCATCCGAGCCTTCGAATCGTTGGGCATCCTCCTGGAGCATGTACCCAACACTGTGCTCAAACAGTTCGGGGGACTCCTCAGGAGGACATGGTGGGTCTAGGGAAGGGGTGGCTGATGATGCCATTGAGTACGCGTTGGCAGCTGCTCTGCCAGTACCCTGAGCCTGGGTGAGAGAGGATGAGGAGGATGAGGAGGGCTTGGTCATCCATTCTACCAAGCCTTCGGCATGATGCGGCTCCACATGTCCAGCTGCCGAAAACAAAGACAAGCGTGTCCCATGGCCACGTGCTGATGACGATGCACGACCACGTCCACGGCCAGCACTGTTGTCTCTAGAAACAGAGCCTGCCTGCCCTGTGTTCTTGCCTCGGCACGCTCTGCCTCTCCTTGGCGGTCTTCCAGCCATTGTAGTCGGTAGTGTATATAGTATAAAAAATAGAACTCCTATGTGTGCTCACAACACACTGTAGGTCCTATGGGTGCTGACACTAACACACTATAGGTACTATGTGTGCTGCTGAGAAGAAAATATAGGAGCTCTGTTTGCTGCCACTAACACACTAGAAGTCCTATGGGTGCTGCTGAGAAGAAAATATAGGAGCTCTGTGTGATGCCACTAACACACTAGAATTCCTATGGGTGCTGCTGAGAAGAAAATATAGGAGCTCTGTTTGCTGCCACTAACACACTAGAAGTCCTATGGGTGCTGCTGAGAAGAAAATATAGGAGCTCTGTTTGCTGCCACTAACACACTAGAAGTCCTATGGGTGCTGCTGAGAAGAAAATATAGGAGCTCTGTTTGCTGCCACTAACACACTAGAAGTCCTATGGGTGCTGCTGAGAAGAAAATATAGGAGCTCTGTTTGCTGCCACTAACACACTAGAAGTCCTATGGGTGCTGCTGAGAAGAAAATATAGGAGCTCTGTTTGCTGCCACTAACACACTAGAAGTCCTATGGGTGCTGCTGAGAAGAAAATATAGGAGCTCTGTGTGATGCCACTAACACACTAGAAGTCCTATGGGTGCTGCTGAGAAGAAAATATAGGAGCTCTGTTTGCTGCCACTAACACACTAGAAGTCCTATGGGTGCTTCTGAGATGAAAATATAGGAACTCTGTGTGATGCCACTAACACACTAGAAGTCCTATGGGTGCTGCTGAGAAGAAAATATAGGAGCTCTGTTTGCTGCCACTAACACACTAGAAGTCCTATGGGTGCTGCTGAGAAGAAAATATAGGAACTCTGTGTGATGCCACTAACACACTAGAAGTCCTATGGGTGCTGCTGAGAAGAAAATATAGGAGCTCTGTTTGCTGCCACTAACACACTAGAAGTCCTATGGGTGCTGCTGAGAAGAAAATATAGGAGCTCTGTTTGCTGCCACTAACACACTAGAAGTCCTATGGGTGCTGCTGAGAAGAAAATATAGGAGCTCTGTTTGCTGCCACTAACACACTAGAAGTCCTATGGGTGCTGCTGAGAAGAAAATATAGGAGCTCTGTTTGCTGCCACTAACACACTAGAAGTCCTATGGGTGCTGCTGAGAAGAAAATATAGGAGCTCTGTTTGCTGCCACTAACACACTAGAAGTCCTATGGGTGCTGCTGAGAAGAAAATATAGGAGCTCTGTTTGCTGCCACTAACACACTAGAAGTCCTATGGGTGCTGCTGAGAAGAAAATATAGGAGCTCTGTTTGCTGCCACTAACACACTAGAAGTCCTATGGGTGCTGCTGAGAAGAAAATATAGGAGCTCTGTTTGCTGCCACTAACACACTAGAAGTCCTATGGGTGCTGCTGAGAAGAAAATATAGGAGCTCTGTTTGCTGCCACTAACACACTAGAAGTCCTATGGGTGCTGCTGAGAAGAAAATATAGGAGCTCTGTGTGATGCCACTAACACACTAGAATTCCTATGGGTGCTGCTGAGAAGAAAATATAGGAGCTCTGTTTGCTGCCACTAACACACTAGAAGTCCTATGGGTGCTGTTGGGGTGCAATGCTGTGCTAACAGCACTGCGGTTGGTACTACTGCAATACTGTACTAACAGTAAGCACGCACCAGACTAATCCCCAGCAGCAGCTAATAACACACTAACTGTGCAATCAGCAGCAATGAACGATCAATGACTTAGGTAGCAATGGTTTAGCAAAGAAATAGCCAATGGTTTAGCAAAGAAGAGCAAATCTTTCAGTATCAAGCAAAGACTGAATCAGCAGACTAATCTCTCCTAAAGCCGGAACTCATGTGACCGGGGCCGATGGCGTGGCGGCCTTTTAAATGGTGGGGCGTGTACTAAAGCCCCTGAGCTGTAATTGGCTACAGGCGTCCTGCCTGTAGCCAATTATTGCTCTCCGAGTTTCGGGCGCTGTGATTGGCCAAGCATGCGGGGTCACAGTGCATGCTTGGCCAATCATCAGCCAGCAATGCACTGCGCCGGCCGCGCCGGCCGCAATGCATTGCGGGGCCGCTCGCATCACACGAATGTGATGCGAACGGCCCAAATAGTTCTGGGCTCGACGAGCGAGCGAACGCCCGATGCTCGATTCGAACATGGGTTCGAATCGAGCACCGGGCCCATCCCTAGTCACCAGCTCAAACTGGTTGCGTGATTCCGGAGGTTGGAATAGCAGCCACCTTGTCACAACCCCAACAACAGGAGGTTAAGGAGTTTGTGCTTCGCAACAAGGAGGTGTTCTCTGAGCTGCCGGGACAAACATCTGGGGTAGAGCATGATATTATTACCCCGCCCGGTGAAAGGGTGAAGTTAAAACCCTATCGGATCCCAGAGGCCCGACGGGAGGCAATACGGGAGGAAGTACAGAAAATGCTGAACTTAGGGGTGATAGAGGAGTCCCAAAGTGATTGGTCTAGTCCCATTGTGTTGGTGCCTAAACCGGATGGGAGCTGGTGATTTTGTAACGATTTTCGTCAGTTGAACAAAGTTACAAAATTTGACACCTACCCCATGCCACGTATAGATGAGTTGATCGACCGGCTGGGAACAGCCCGATACATGACGACTCTTGACCTCACAAAAGGGTATTGGCAAATTCCCCTGGCCAAGTCGGCCAAAGAGAAAACCGCATTTGTAACCCCAGACGGGGCGTTCCAATATAAGAGAATGCCGTTCGGGTTACAGAATGCGCCGGCCACATTCCAGCGGAAAATGGACCAGATACTGAGGCCCCATCGGAAGTATGCTGCGGCTTACCTGGATGACGTAATTGTCCATAGCACAGATTGGGCCTCACATCTGCCAAAAGTGCAAGCAGTCCTAGACTCTATCCGGGAAGCGGGGTTTACGGCTAACCCCAAGAAGTGTACCATTGGGCAGGAGGAGGCCAAATATCTTGGGTACACCATTGGCAGGGGAGTGATAAAACCCCAACTCAACAAAGTCGAGGCCATCCGGAGTTGGCCACGTCCCAACAGCAAGAAGCAGGTACGGGCCTTTCTGGGAATCGCGGGTTATTATCGGCGCTTCATTCCCCACTTTGCTTCTAAGGCTGTGCCCCTAACCAACCTGACGAAAGGGAAAGGGTCGGTCATGATTAAATGGACCCCCGAGGCTGAGGCAGCATTCCAATTCTTGAAACAAGCCTTATGTAGCCAGCCAGTGTTGTACTCACCCGACTTCTCTAAAGACTTTGTCGTACAAAGTGATGCGTCAGATGTGGGGTTAGGAGCAGTATTGTCCCAGGTCTGGAACGGGGAAGAGCACCCAGTCATTTACCTCAGCAGGAAGTTGAAGTCCCATGAGGTAAATTACGCCACCGTTGAAAAGGAGTGTTTAGCGGTGAAGTGGGCTCTAGATTCCCTTCGGTTCTACCTGCTAGGTAGGCACTTTGACATGGTTACGGATCACGCTCCGTTAAAGTGGATGGCTCAAAACAAGGAAACAAATAGAAGAGTGAATAGGTGGTTCCTGGCCCTCCAGGAATTCAACTTCACAGTAAAGCATCGACCTGGCGTTCAAATGGGGAATGTGGATGCTTTGTCTCGAGTACATGAATGCCTGATTGCTGGTGTTCCAACCCCGAGGTTAAAACAAGAGGGGGGGGTATGTGACAGCAGGAAGGTAAAGTCACCTGGTTGCATCCAGGGGGGTAGATATATTTCGCCCAGATTCAGGCTTTACGCCGACTTATACAACTAGGTGGAGAGTTGTATAAGCCCAGCTGAGGCTAGTGGGCTCATGGATGACTCATACCTCTAGGGAGAGTATGGGGCGTCGTGCAGACAGGGAGTTGATGAGACCAGCTGAAGCTTGTCAGCTCATTTAGGCCTCTATAAGAACTCCCAGATTCATTAGGTGTTAGCTCATGCCTGGACCCAGACCTGTGTGGACTGTCTAGGGAGAGTGAACCCCTGTGCGGTGAGACAAAGCCTGTGTGGCTATTTGCTTGGACATTTAAAACCAGGGACTTAGGGACTAGGACAGCACTAGGCTGATCCCAGTTGTTAGTTAGGAAACCTGTATGTTTACTCAGAGGTCAAGTTGACCAGGATTTATTTTATTTATGTTTCTTTTGCTTTGCTGTGTTTTGTCACTGTAAATAGAAAATAAACCGCACCTTTTTGATTTTGAAAACCACAACCTCCGTTTGCTGGGCCTGTTTTTGTGTGGGGAGCCCATCCCGGGGGTCACACACACCCGCTGCCGAGCTAACCCCCTCACAATATATACATTTTTGTAATAATAAAAAAAAATTTAATTACTTAAACTGGTGATTAGTGTTGAGCGGACCCGAACTGTAAAGTTCGGGTCCGTACCGAATTTTGGCGTTTTCCCGACCCCGTACCCGGACCCGGTTTTTGCGCTAAAGTCCGGGTTCGGGTTCGGATTCGGGAATTTAATGGCGCAGTTAGAAATGCTTCAGGGGCCAGCCAATCACCACTTGATTAGCTGGTGTGCCCTTAGAAGCCATCATAGCCATGCCTACTAATGGCATGGCTGTAATTGGTCAGTGCAACATGTGACCCAGCATGTGACCAGCTTCTATATAAGAAAGAGGCACACAGCACAGATCGTCACTCTGCTTTTAGACAGTGTAGGGAAAGGATCCTGGCTGCTGTTGCTGTGAGGGAGAGAATTATATGATAGGAGTTAGTCCTGATTCTGCAATCTACTGATATAAAAGATAGAGAGACAGTGTAGTGTAGTGTAGTGTAGGGGCAGGATCCTGTTTGTGCTTTCAGGGAGAGAGATTTAGATAGGAGTCCAGATTGAGAGATATAATAGCTCAGCGATCTGCATAGGTTTATCTGTTTGTGTTGCAAGCT
Source organism: Rana muscosa (assembly GCA_029206835.1). Taxonomy (NCBI): domain Eukaryota; kingdom Metazoa; phylum Chordata; class Amphibia; order Anura; family Ranidae; genus Rana; species Rana muscosa. Next base: position 1,297,043,809 of record CM055116.1, on the reverse strand, counting down.
CAGTGCACCAGCACTGCATTACGTTGAGTGATACACCTATTCCATACTGTGGCTGTATTGTGCTCTTGCTAAAAGACCTATTTTGGTCAGAAAAAAAAAAAAAAAAAGGCACTTTATTGTGCTTTTGCTAAAAAGACCCATTTTTGGGCCCCAAAAAAAAAAAAAGGCACTTTATTGTGCTGTTGCAAAAAAAAAAAACGGCACTTTGTTGTGCGCAAAAAAGACCTATTTTTGGGCAAAAAAAATATTTTGCAGTGTATATCTCTAGTTGTGTGAAATAACCAATTTCTATATATTTTTCTTGTACTATGCTATACTAAAAAAAAAAAAAAAACTTTTTTTTGAATAGCATTCTCTGCAGCTGTGCGATTCAGCGGTTATATACTGTGGTTGTGTTGTGCTCTTTCAAAAAACGCCATTTAGGGCCACAGAAAATATTTTGCAGTGTGAAATACACATGTGGAGGTGTGTAAAATAAACAATTTCTATATATTGTACAATGCTATACTAAAAAAAAAAACATTTTTTTTGAATAGCATTCTCTGCACTTCTATAGCTGTGCGATTCAGTGGTTAAATACTGTGGTTGTGTTGTGCTCTTTCAAAAAACGCCATTTAGGGCCACAGAAAATATTTTGCAGTGTGAAATACACATGTGGAGGTGTGTAAAATAAACAATTTCTATATATTTTCCTTGTACTGTGCTATACTAAAAAAAAACAACCTTTTTTTTTTAATAGCATTTTCTGTAGCTGTGCGATTCAGCGGTTACGTGCTGTGGGTGTGTTGTGGTCTGGCAAAAAACGCCATTTAGGGCCACAGAAAATATTTTGCAGTGTGAAATACACATCTGGAGGTGTGTGTAAAAAAAACAATTTATATATATTTTCCTTGTACTGTGCTATACTAAAAAAAACAACCTTTTTTTTTTGAATAGCATTTTCTGCAGTTCTGTAGCTGTGCGTTTCAGCCATTACGTACTGTGGGTGTGTTGTGGTCTTCCAAAAAACGCCATTTAGGGCAAGATCCTAAATTTGGAAAATATGAGGGGAAGGTCAAAGGGACGTGGTGGCCCCGGTCGTGGTGCTGCTGGTGGAGCTCCTGTTGCAGGGAGAGGACGTGGTGGATCTGTGCCAGCTACACGCACAAGTGAAACACCTTCCTCAGGTGCGAGTAGGTGACCGAGCCTGCGGCGGTATTTTGTCATGCCTAATGAGGCTGTACCAATGTTTAGGCCAGGACAAGTACAGGCGATAGTAGATTGGGTTGCTGACAGTGCCTTGGGTTCCTTCACATTGTCTCCCACCCACTCTTCTGCTGAAAGATCAGAGTTGGCACCTGAAGCCCATGTCCATCAGTCTTTCACCTCACCCCCTTGCAAATCAGCCAAGCAGTCTGAGCCCCAAATCATGCAGCAGTCTCTTCTGCTTTTCGATGACTCTGTTAGCAGGGTTTCCCAGGGCCATCCACCTAGCCCTGCCCCAGAAGTGGAAGAGATTGAGTGCACCGATGCCCAACCACTTATGTTTCATGATGGGTACATGGGAGGACCATCACAGCACGTCTCGGATGATGACGAAACACAGGTGCCAACTGCTGCTGCTTTCGCAATTGTGCAGACAGACATGGAGGGCAGGGGTGAAGACTGGGTGGAAGATGATGTGGAGGACGATGAGGTCCTCGACCCCACATGGAATCAATGTTATGCAGGTGACCAGTGTAGTTCGGAGGAAGAGGCGGTGGTCGCACAGAGCCACCAGCACAGCAGAAGAGGGAGCAGGGTGCAAAAACGGAGCGTCCGTCCCCTAGACAGTATGTCTGCTACTGCCCAACGCAGCAAGGGACCGAGCACACCAAAGCCAGGTCCAAGGACTTCCCTAGCGTGGCAGTTCTTCACACAGTGTGTTGATGACAAGACACGAGTGGTTTGCTCGCTGTGCAATCAGAGCCTGAAGCGAGGCATAAACGTTCTCAACCTGAGCACAAGCTGCATGACCAGGCATCTAAGTGCAAAGCACGAGCTGCAGTGGAGTAGACACCTCAGAAACCAAGAAAGGTCTCTGGCTCCTCCTGCTTCCTCTTCTGCTGCAGTCTCGGCCTCTTCATCCACCTCTGTAGTGACAGTGGCACCTGCCACCCCGCAAACAGAGGATCTGCCAGCAACACTACCACCTGGGTCACCAACCATCTCCACATTGTCCCATGGAAGCGTTCAGCTCTCTATCTCCCAAACATTGGAGCGGAAGAGGAAGTACCCCCCTAGCCACCCGCGATCCCTGGCCCTGAATGCCAGCATTTCAAAATTCCTGGCCTTTGAAATGCTGTCATTCCGTCTGGTGGAGACGCAGAGTTTTAAAAGCCTGATGGCATTGGCTGTCCCGCAGTACGTCGTGCCCAGCCGCCACTACTTTTCCAGGCGAGCCATCCCTTCCCTGCACAACCAGGTGGGGGACAAAATCAGGTGTGCACTGCGCAACGCCATCTGTGGCAAGGTCCACCTAACTACGGATGCGTGGACCAGTAAGCACGGTCAGGGACGTTATATCTCCCTAACAGCACACTGGGTAAATGCAGTGGCTGCTGGGCCTGAGGCAGATAGCGGTTTGGCGCATGTCCTTCCACCACCGAGGATTGCAGGGCGCTTCAGTTTGCCTCCTGTTGCTAACTCCTCCTTCTCCGCTTCCTCATCCTCTACCGCCTCCTCATCCATTCAGCGTAACACCTTCACCACCAACTTCAGCACAGCCAGGGGTAAACGACAGCAGGCAGTTTTAAAACTTTCCTGTTTGGGGGAAAATCCCCACACCGCGCAGGAGTTGTGGAGGGACATGGAACAACAGACCGATGAGTGGTTGCTGTCAGTGAGCCTCAAGCCCGGCCTGGTGGTGTGCGATAATGGGCGAAATCTCGTAGCAGCTCTGGGTCTAGCCGGTTTGACGCACATCCCTTGCCTGGCGCATGTGCTGAACTTGGTGGTCCAGAGGTTCCTTAAAAATTACCCCAATGTGCCAGAGCTGCTGCAGAAAGTGCGGGCTGTGTGTGCGCACTTTCGGCGTTCTCACCCTGCTGCTGCTCGCCTGTCAGCGCTGCAGCGTAACTTCGGCCTTCCAGCTCACCGCCTCATATGTGACGTGCCCACAAGGTGGAACTCCACCTTGCACATGCTGGCCAGACTGTGCGAGCAGCAGCAGGCAATAGTGGAGTTTCAGCTGCAGCAATCACGCGTGAGTCGCTCTGCGGAACAGCACCACTTCACCACCAATAACTGGGCCTCCATGCGAGACCTGTGTGCCTTGTTGCGCTGTTTCGAGTACTCCACCAACATGGCCAGTGCCAATGACGCCGTTCTCAGCGTTACTATCCCAGTTCTATGCCTCCTTGAAAAAACGCTTCGTGCGATGATGGAAGAGGATGTGGCACAGGAGGATGAGGAGGAGGAGGAGGAAGCGGGATCATTTCAAAGGCTTTCAGGGCAGTCTTTCACAAGTGGCTACGAGGGTGGGTTCCTGCACCAACAAACGCCAGGTACACAATTGTCCGGCAGAAAGGGCACAGTTCTGGAGGATGACGAGGTGGAGGAGGAGATGGAGGAGGAGGAGGAGGAGGAGGAGGAGGAGCCATGTTCACAGCAGGGTGGCACTCAGACCAGCTCGTGGCCATTACTGGTGCGTGGCTGGGGGGATACAGAGGACACAGACGATACACCTCCCACAGAGGACAGCTTTTCTTTGCCTCTGGGCAGCCTGGCACACATGAGCGATTACATGCTGCAGTGTTTCCGCAACGACAGCCGAGTTGCCCACATTTTAACTGGTGCTGATTACTGGGTGGCCACCCTGCTGGATCCCCGTTACAAGGACAACGTACCGTCCTTAATTCCCTCACTGGAGCGGGATCGTAAGATGCGCGAGTACAAGCGCACGCTGGTAGACGCGCTGCTGGTGGCATTCCCACCTGACAGCCGGCGTACGGTGGAAGCACAAGGCGAAGGCAGAGGAGGAGGAAGAGGTCGCCAACGCAGCCGGGGCACCGGCAGCACCTCAGAAGGCAGGGTTAGCATGGCCGAAATGTGGAAAAGCTTTGTCAGCACGCCACAACAACCAGCACCACCAGCTGAGATGGAACGTCTTAGCAGGAGGCAGCATTTCACCAACATGGTTGAGCAGTATGTGTCCACAGGCCTACACGTACTGGATGACGGGTCTGCCCCCTTTAACTTCTGGGTCTCCAAATTGGGCACATGGCCTGAGCTTGCCGTTTATGCCTTGGAGGTGCTGGCCTGCCCTGCAGCCAGTGTATTATCTGAACGTGTATTTAGCACGGCAGGGGGCGTTATCACAGACAAGCGCAGCCGCCTGTCCAGAGCCAATGTGGACAAGCTCACGTTCATTAAAATGAACCAGGCATGGATCCCACAGGACTTGTCCGTACCTTGTGCAGAATAGACATGTATACCGGTGTTGTGACAAAAACTGTCCGGCCATCGGATTGTGCCCGGCCCGTACTGCGCAGGCGCAGCGCTTGCGCAGTACAGAGGACAAGGAGATTCACAAAATCTCCGAAGATGAACGGCGCCTGCGCTGTGAGTGCAGGTTCAAGCCCCACCATCCAAGAGGACATACGGTAGCACATAGTAACAGGGGCCCTCACGGGCTCGCTTCGATCGCGGCCTTGCTTGGCTCGGCTTGAACCACGGATGGTGTGGCCTTCACCTGAACTCAACACGCAGGCGCCGTTAGTCTTGGGAGATTTTTGAAATCCCCTTGTCCTACATACTCAGCAAGCGCAGTACAGGGCGGACACTATTCGACAGGGGACAGAATTCGACACATCACCGGCCTTACCCAGCCATTGTTGTATTTTTGAACCAGTGTTGGCTACCTCGTCCTCCTCCACCGCCGCTTCCACCTACACAGCCACATCCACCGCCACCTCAACCTCCTACTCCATATGGACCTCGTCCTGCTAGGCCAAGATTAAAATTTTTATTTTATTTTTTTGTAGCGCACAGATCCTTTCCCCCTTACCTGCCTTTATGTTGTTGGCTCTTCGCAGGAGGGAGAAAGGCACACCGCACTACCAGCCCGTACCCTCCTGTATAAAGAGGTTGAGCGGTGTACTTGACGGGCCGTGTCCACAGCCGGAGTCAAAACTCCTCCAGAGGATGATTCTCACCTCTACTGTAGGTAGAGGCAAGTCCTTTAATTGCCAGTAAAGTCAATGTCCACACCAGCTGAAACTCCAACTCTTATTCTCTCATGGCAAAATAAACTGTACTCAGATAGAAAAGGTTAGAGCAAAGAAACAGGACAGCTTAAGGTGTGGAGGAGGTCCAGGCACAAACGTAGCACATTCACTTCACTGCTTAGGTTTCTCAAACAGTTTTTGGCGCACGGTCTCTGCCACAGACATTGAGGTTGGTCTCTGCCACAGACCGGGTGTACAAGGCCCCTGCCACGGGCCTGGAGAACTTTGGTCTCAGCCACAGACCAGGGTGTATAAGGCCCCTGCCACGGGCCGGTTGAATAAGGCCTCTGATACAGTCAAGGTGACCTTGAGCTTCTCCTTCTACGAACCTAGCCCATATCAAGGGGAAGACATCTCTCCAGGGAGTCAACAGACCATTCCTTCACCGTGACTCCCACATCGGTCCATCAGAATGATCCTCCCTTCCCTGGAACAGGGTCCCCTACACGAGGCGGCTCTGGACTCCAGGCTTTACTCCCGCCCCTAGGCCTCCATACCCAGGGCAGCAAGAACTCCAGGATAGTACCTCACCCCGGGCTAAAGGTGCCCGAGATGGAACAGGAACACATGCACCCAGGCCGAAGGCACCTGGGCGCGGACCCCACTGGACATCAGCCCCCAGGCCAAAGGTCTGCCCCTTTTATATGCTCTCCCGGCATGCACAGCAGGTTCCCCGCCCCGCTGTACTACTGCCAAGAGGGGACACAAAAGGCGCCACCTGTAGGCCGCAGGGAACTGCACACCAATACTGTCCCCCGAGGACAAAATGGTCCATGAATCCTACAGAATTAGGGTATTTGAGCCTATTTACCACTCAAACACTTTCCTTAAATTTAGCACCCCGCTACATTTTTATTTCAAAGTATTTTATTTTCCCACTAGCTTATCCATTAAATTAAATAATTTATTCCAGAAAGGGCGTATTCTGGGGCATTCCCACCATATGTGTGGCATTGTGCCGTTGAGTTTCTGAGGTTCTTAATGACTTCCTGTACCTCTTCTGCTGAAAAGGGGGCCTCCAGCATATTTTTTTATTTTTTAATTTTTTTTATGTTCTTTTAAGTTATTTCCTATCCACATTTGTTTGCAGAGCACTTGCCATGTTCTTAACAACATTTTGCTGCCATTTGCAGCCCTCTAGCCCTTTCCATTACTTTTTTAGAGCCTTTTTAGTCGTCAGAAGTCCGGGTCCCCATTGACTTCAATGGGGTCCGGGTCCGGGTTCGGGTTAAAGTTCGGTCCCGAATCCGAACTTTTTTCCGAAGTTCGGCCGAACCCGCCGGACCCAAATATCCAGCTACCCGCTCAACACTACTGGTGATCAGTCTGCATAAGGTGCCAACACAGTCCATACTAGCCTCATTCCTCCCTCCATATAATGGGGAACCATTATATCAGTGACCCCTTACATTATTTTATTCACTCCCCCCTTACAGCAGTGACCCCCCCTTAGACTGGCCTGGCAGTGCCTACCTCCTCTGAGGTACACCGTGCAGGGCTCAGTCAGATGGTTCCAGCTTGGCATCTCTGTTTTTATCCTATAGTCTCCTCTCTACAGTCCACACGCGTCTGACCCCTATTACGGCAACACTCCCACTCCTCTCCAGACTCCCCCTCAGAGACTGTAGAAATGATAAAAGACAAGAGATGGTCAGAGATTGCGGACATGATACAAGAGATGGTTAGAGGCTGCAGATATGATACGTGATGTGGTTAGAGGCTGTGGACATGATACAGGTGGTCAGAGGCTGTGGACATTGTACAAGAGGTGGTCAGAGGCTGCAGACATGGTACAGAAGGTGGTCAGAGGCTGTGGACATGGTACAGGAGGTGGTCAGAGGCTGTGGACATGGTAAAGGAGGTGGTCAGAGGCTGTGGACTTGGTACAGGAGATGCCAGCGGCTGTGGACATGGTAAAGGAGGTGGTCAGAGGCTGTGGACATGGTACAGGAGATGGTCAGAGGCTGTGGACATTGTACAGGAGGTGGTCAGAGGCTGTGGACATTGTACAGGAGGTGGTCAGAGGCTGTGGACATGGTTCAGGAGGTGGTCAGAGGCTGGGGACATAGTAAAGGAGGTGGTCAGAGGCTGTTGACATTGTACAGGAGGTGGTCAGAGGCTGTGGACATGGTATAGGAGGTGGTCAGAGGCTGTGGACATGGTACAGGAGGTGGTCAGAGGCTGTGGACATGGTAAAGGAGGTGGTCAGAGGCTGTGGACATGGTACAGGAGGTATTCAGAGGCTGGGGACATGGTACAGGAGGTGGTCAGAGGCTGTGGACTTGGTACAGGAGATGTCAGAGGCTGTGGACATGGTACAGGAGGTGGTCAGAGGCTGTGGACATGATACAGGAGATATCAGAGGCTGTGGACATGGTAAAGGAGGTGGTCAGAGGCTGTGGACATGGTACAGGAGGTATTCAGAGGCTGTGGTGTGGACATTGTACAGGAGGTGGTCAGAGGCTGTGGACATTGTACAGGAGGTGGTCAGAGGCTGTGGACATGATACAGGAGGTGGTCAGAGGCTGTGGACATGGTACAGGAGGTGGTCAGAGGCTGTGGACATGGTACAGGAGGTGGTCAGAGGCTGTGGACATGATACAGGAGATATCAGAGGCTGTGGACATGGTACAGGAGGTGGTCAGAGGCTGTGGACATTGTACAGGAGGTGGTCAGAGGCTGTGGACATGGTAAAGGAGGCGGTCAGAGGCTGTGGACATGGTACAGGAGGTGGTCAGAGACTGTGGACATGGTACAGGAGGTGGTCAGAGACTGTGGACATGGTACAGGAGGTGATCAGAGGCTGTGGACATTGTACAGGAGGTGATCAGAGGCTGTGGACTTGGTACAGGAGGTGGTCAGAGGCTGTGGACATGGTACAGGAGGTGGTCAGAGGCTGTGGGCATGGTAAAGGAGGTGGTCAGAGGCTGTGGACTTGGTAAAGGAGGTGGTCAGAGGCTGTGGACATGGTACAGGAGGTGGTCAGAAGCTGTGGACATTGTACAGGAGGTGGTCAGAGGCTGTGGACATGGTAAAGGAGCTGGTCAGAGGCTGTGGACATGGTAAAGGAGCTGGCTAGAGGCTGTGGACATGGTACAGGAGATGTCAGAGGCTGTGGACATGGTACAGGAGGTGGTCAGAGGCTGTGGACATGGTACAGGAGGTGGTCCAATGCTGTGGACATGGTACAGGAGGTGGTCCGAGGCTGTGGACATGGTACAGGAGGTGGTCAGAGGCTGTGGACATGGTACAGGAGATGTTAGAGGCTGTGGACATGGTACAGGAGGTGGTCAGAGGCTGGGGACATTGTACAGGAGGTGGTCCGAGGCTGTGGACATGGTACAGGAGGTGGTCAGAGGCTGTGGACATGGTACAGGAGATGTTAGAGGCTGTGGACATGGTACAGGAGGTGGTCAGAGGCTGGGGACATTGTACAGGAGGTGGTCCAATGCTGTGGACATGGTACAGGAGGTGGTCCGAGGCTGTGGACATGGTACAGGAGATGTTAGAGGCTGTGGACATGGTGCAGGAGGTGGTCAGAGGCTGTGGACATTGTACAGGAGGTGGTCAGAGGCTGGGGACATGGTACAGGAGGTGGTCAGAGGCTGTGGACATGGTACAGGAGGTGGTCAGAGGCTGTGGACATTGTAAAGGAGGTGGTCAGAGGCTGGGTACAATGTAAAGGAGGTGGTCAGAGGCTGGGGACATGGTACAGGAGGTGGTCAGAGGCTGTGGACATGGTACAGGAGGTGGTCAGAGGCTGGGGACATGGTACAGGAGGTGGTCAGAGGCTGTGGATATGGTACAGGAGGTGGTCAGAGGCTGGGGACATGGTACAGGAGGTGGTCATAGGCTGTGGACATGGTACAGGAGGTGGTCAGAGGCTGTGGACATGGTACAGGAGGTGGTCAGAGGCTGTGGACATGGTACAGGAGGTGGTCAGAGGCTGTGGACATGGTACAGGAGGTGGTCAGAGGCTGGGGACATTGTAAAGGAGGTGGTCAGAGGCTGTGCACATTGTAAAGGAGGTGGTCAGAGGCTGTGGACATTGTAAAGGAGGTGGTCAGAGGCTGTGGACATTGTAAAGGAGGTGGTCAGAGGCTGTGGACATTGTAAAGGAGGTGGTCAGAGGCTGTGGACATAGTAAAGGAGGTGGTCAGAGGCTGTGGACATGGTACAGTAGGTGGTCAGAGGCTGTGGACATGGTACAGGAGGTGGTCAGAGGCTGTGGACACAGTAAAGGAGGTGGTCAGAGGCTGGGGACATGGTACAGGAGGTGGTCAGAGGCTGTGGACATGGTACAGGAGGTGGTCAGAGGCTGTGGACATGGTACAGGAGGTGGTCAGAGGCTGTGGACATGGTACAGGAGGTGGTCAGAGGCTGTGGACATGGTACAGGAGGTGGTCAGAGGCTGGGGACATTGTAAAGGAGGTGGTCAGAGGCTGTGCACATTGTAAAGGAGGTGGTCAGAGGCTGTGGACATTGTAAAGGAGGTGGTCAGAGGCTGTGGACATTGTAAAGGAGGTGGTCAGAGGCTGTGGACATTGTAAAGGAGGTGGTCAGAGGCTGTGGACATTGTAAAGGAGGTGGTCAGAGGCTGGGGACATGGTACAGGAGGTGGTCAGAGGCTGTGGACGTGGTACAGGAGGTGGTCAGAGGCTGTGGACATTGTAAAGGAGGTGGTCAGAGGCTGGGGACATGGTACAGGAGGTGGTCAGAGGCTGGGGACATGGTACAGGAGGTGGTCAGAGGCTGTGGACATTGTAAAGGAGGTGGTCAGAGGCTGTGGACATTGTAAAGGAGGTGGTTAGAGGCTGGGGACATGGTACAGGAGGTGGTCAGAGGCTGTGGACATTGTACAGAAGGTGGTTAGAGGCTGGGGACATAGTAAAGGAGGTGGTCAGAGGCTGTGGACATTGTACAGGAGGTGGTCAGAGGCTGTGGACATTGTACAGGAGGTGGTCAGAGGCTGTGGACATTGTACAGGAGGTGGTCAGAGGCTGTGGACATTGTACAGGAGGTGATTAGAGGCTGTGGACATGGTGGTCAGAGGCTGGGGAGGCAGAGGAGGTGGTCAGAGGCTGGGGACATGGTACAAGAGGTGGTCAGGGACTGTGGACATGGTACAGGAGGTGGTCAGAGGCTGGGGACATAGTACAGGAGGTGGTCAGAGGCTGTGGACATTGTACAGGAGGTGATTAGAGGCTGTGGACATAGTGGTCAGAGGCTGGGGAGGCAGAGGAGGTGGTCAGAAGCTGTGGACATTGTACAGGAGGTGGTCAGATGCTGTGGACATTGTACAGGAGGTGGTCAGAGGCTGTGGACATGGTACAGGAGGTGGTCAGAGGCTGTGGACATGGTAAAGGAGGTGGTCAGAGGCTGTGGACTTGGTACAGGAGATGTCAGCGGCTGTGGACATGGTAAAGGAGGTAGTCAGAGGCTGTGGACATGGTACAGGAGATGGTCAGAGGCTGTGGACATTGTACAGGAGGTGGTCAGAGGCTGTGGACATGGTAAAGGAGGCGGTCAGAGGCTGGGGACATGGTACAGGAGGAGGTCAGAGGCTGTGGACATGGTACAGGAGTTGGTCAGAGGCTGTGGACATGGTAAAGGAGGTGGTCAGAGGCTGTGGACATTGTACAGGAGGTGATCAGAGGCTGTGGACATTGTACAGGAGGTGATCAGAGGCTGTGGACATTGTACAGGAGGTGATCAGAGGCTGTGGACTTGGTACAGGAGGTGGTCAGAGGCTGTGGACTTGGTACAGGAGGTGGTCAGAGTCTGTGGACATGGTACAGGAGGTGGTCAGAGGCTGTGGACATGGTAAAGGAGGTGGTCAGAGGCTGTGGACTTGGTAAAGGAGGTGGTCAGAGGCTGTGGACATGGTACAGGAGGTGGTCAGAAGCTGTGGACATTGTACAGGAGGTGGTCAGAGGCTGTGGACATGGTACAGGTGGTGGTCAGAGGCTGTGGACATGGTACAGGAGATGTCAGAGGCTGTGGACATGGTACAGGAGGTGGTCAGAGGCTGTGGACATGGTACAGGAGGTGGTCCAAGGCTGTGGACATGGTACAGGAGGTGGTCAGAGGCTGTGGACATGGTACAGGAGATGTCAGAGGCTGTGGACATGGTACAGGAGGTGGTCAGAGGCTGGGGACATGGTACAGGAGGTGGTCAGAGGCTGTGGACATTGTACAGGAGGTGGTCAGAGGCTGTGGACATTGTACAGGAGGTGGTCAGAGGCTGGGGACATGGTACAGGAGGTGGTCAGAGGCTGTGGACATGGTACAGGAGGTGGTCAGAGGCTGTGGACATTGTAAAGGAGTTGGTCAGAGGCTGGGTACATTGTAAAGGAGGTGGTCAGAGGCTGGGGACATGGTACAGGAGGTGGTCAGAGGCTGTGGACATTGTACAGGAGGTGGTCAGAGGCTGGGGACATTGTACAGGAGGTGGTCAGAGGCTGTGGACATTGTACAGGAGGTGGTCAGAGGCTGCGGACATTGTACAGGAGGTGGTCAGAGGCTGTGGACATTGTACAGGAGGTGATTAGAGGCTGTGGACATGGTGGTCAGAGGCTGGGGAGGCAGAGGAGGTGGTCAGAGGCTGGGGACATGGTACAGGAGGTGGTCAGAGACTGTGGACATGGTACAGGAGATGGTCAGAGGCTGTGGACATTGTACAGGAGGTGGTCAGAGGCTGTGGACATTGTACAGGAGGTGGTCAGAGGCTGTGGACATGGTTCAGGAGGTGGTCAGAGGCTGGGGACATAGTAAAGGAGGTGGTCAGAGGCTGTTGACATTGTACAGGAGGTGGTCAGAGGCTGTGGACATGGTATAGGAGGTGGTCAGAGGCTGTGGACATGGTACAGGAGGTGGTCAGAGGCTGTGGACATGGTAAAGGAGGTGGTCAGAGGCTGTGGACATGGTACAGGAGGTATTCAGAGGCTGGGGACATGGTACAGGAGGTGGTCAGAGGCTGTGGACTTGGTACAGGAGATGTCAGAGGCTGTGGACATGGTACAGGAGGTGGTCAGAGGCTGTGGACATGGTACAGGAGGCGGTCAGAAGCTGTGGACATGGTAAAGGAGGTGGTCAGAGGCTGTGGACATGGTACAGGAGGTATTCAGAGGCTGTGGTGTGGACATTGTACAGGAGGTGGTCAGAGGCTGTGGACATTGTACAGGAGGTGGTCAGAGGCTGTGGACATGATACAGGAGGTGGTCAGAGGCTGTGGACATGGTACAGGAGGTGGTCAGAGGCTGTGGACATGGTACAGGAGGTGGTCAGAGGCTGTGGACATGATACAGGAGATATCAGAGGCTGTGGACATGGTACAGGAGGTGGTCAGAGGCTGTGGACATTGTACAGGAGGTGGTCAGAGGCTGTGGACATGGTAAAGGAGGCGGTCAGAGGCTGTGGACATGGTACAGGAGGTGGTCAGAGACTGTGGACATGGTACAGGAGGTGGTCAGAGACTGTGGACATGGTACAGGAGGTGATCAGAGGCTGTGGACATTGTACAGGAGGTGATCAGAGGCTGTGGACTTGGTACAGGAGGTGGTCAGAGGCTGTGGACATGGTACAGGAGGTGGTCAGAGGCTGTGGGCATGGTAAAGGAGGTGGTCAGAGGCTGTGGACTTGGTAAAGGAGGTGGTCAGAGGCTGTGGACATGGTACAGGAGGTGGTCAGAAGCTGTGGACATTGTACAGGAGGTGGTCAGAGGCTGTGGACATGGTAAAGGAGCTGGTCAGAGGCTGTGGACATGGTAAAGGAGCTGGCCAGAGGCTGTGGACATGGTACAGGAGATGTCAGAGGCTGTGGACATGGTACAGGAGGTGGTCAGAGGCTGTGGACATGGTACAGGAGGTGGTCCAATGCTGTGGACATGGTACAGGAGGTGGTCCGAGGCTGTGGACATGGTACAGGAGGTGGTCAGAGGCTGTGGACATGGTACAGGAGATGTTAGAGGCTGTGGACATGGTACAGGAGGTGGTCAGAGGCTGGGGACATTGTACAGGAGGTGGTCCAATGCTGTGGACATGGTACAGGAGGTGGTCCGAGGCTGTGGACATGGTACAGGAGATGTTAGAGGCTGTGGACATGGTGCAGGAGGTGGTCAGAGGCTGTGGACATTGTACAGGAGGTGGTCAGAGGCTGGGGACATGGTACAGGAGGTGGTCAGAGGCTGTGGACATGGTACAGGAGGTGGTCAGAGGCTGTGGACATTGTAAAGGAGGTGGTCAGAGGCTGGGTACAATGTAAAGGAGGTGGTCAGAGGCTGGGGACATGGTACAGGAGGTGGTCAGAGGCTGTGGACATGGTACAGGAGGTGGTCAGAGGCTGGGGACATGGTACAGGAGGTGGTCAGAGGCTGTGGATATGGTACAGGAGGTGGTCAGAGGCTGGGGACATGGTACAGGAGGTGGTCAGAGGCTGTGGACATGGTACAGGAGGTGGTCAGAGGCTGTGGACATGGTACAGGAGGTGGTCAGAGGCTGTGGACATGGTACAGGAGGTGGTCAGAGGCTGTGGACATGGTACAGGAGGTGGTCAGAGGCTGGGGACATTGTAAAGGAGGTGGTCAGAGGCTGTGCACATTGTAAAGGAGGTGGTCAGAGGCTGTGGACATTGTAAAGGAGGTGGTCAGAGGCTGTGGACATTGTAAAGGAGGTGGTCAGAGGCTGTGGACATTGTAAAGGAGGTGGTCAGAGGCTGTGGACATAGTAAAGGAGGTGGTCAGAGGCTGTGGACATGGTACAGTAGGTGGTCAGAGGCTGTGGACATGGTACAGGAGGTGGTCAGAGGCTGTGGACACAGTAAAGGAGGTGGTCAGAGGCTGGGGACATGGTACAGGAGGTGGTCAGAGGCTGTGGACATGGTACAGGAGGTGGTCAGAGGCTGTGGACATGGTACAGGAGGTGGTCAGAGGCTGTGGACATGGTACAGGAGGTGGTCAGAGGCTGTGGACATGGTACAGGAGGTGGTCAGAGGCTGGGGACATTGTAAAGGAGGTGGTCAGAGGCTGTGCACATTGTAAAGGAGGTGGTCAGAGGCTGTGGACATTGTAAAGGAGGTGGTCAGAGGCTGTGGACATTGTAAAGGAGGTGGTCAGAGGCTGGGGACATGGTACAGGAGGTGGTCAGAGGCTGGGGACATGGTACAGGAGGTGGTCAGAGGCTGTGGACATTGTAAAGGAGGTGGTCAGAGGCTGTGGACATTGTAAAGGAGGTGGTTAGAGGCTGGGGACATGGTACAGGAGGTGGTCAGAGGCTGTGGACATTGTACAGAAGGTGGTTAGAGGCTGGGGACATAGTAAAGGAGGTGGTCAGAGGCTGTGGACATTGTACAGGAGGTGGTCAGAGGCTGTGGACATTGTACAGGAGGTGGTCAGAGGCTGTGGACATTGTACAGGAGGTGGTCAGAGGCTGTGGACATTGTACAGGAGGTGATTAGAGGCTGTGGACATGGTGGTCAGAGGCTGGGGAGGCAGAGGAGGTGGTCAGAGGCTGGGGACATGGTACAAGAGGTGGTCAGGGACTGTGGACATGGTACAGGAGGTGGTCAGAGGCTGGGGACATAGTACAGGAGGTGGTCAGAGGCTGTGGACATTGTACAGGAGGTGATTAGAGGCTGTGGACATAGTGGTCAGAGGCTGGGGAGGCAGAGGAGGTGGTCAGAAGCTGTGGACATTGTACAGGAGGTGGTCAGATGCTGTGGACATTGTACAGGAGGTGGTCAGAGGCTGTGGACATGGTACAGGAGGTGGTCAGAGGCTGTGGACATGGTAAAGGAGGTGGTCAGAGGCTGTGGACTTGGTACAGGAGATGTCAGCGGCTGTGGACATGGTAAAGGAGGTAGTCAGAGGCTGTGGACATGGTACAGGAGATGGTCAGAGGCTGTGGACATTGTACAGGAGGTGGTCAGAGGCTGTGGACATGGTAAAGGAGGCGGTCAGAGGCTGGGGACATGGTACAGGAGGAGGTCAGAGGCTGTGGACATGGTACAGGAGTTGGTCAGAGGCTGTGGACATGGTAAAGGAGGTGGTCAGAGGCTGTGGACATTGTACAGGAGGTGATCAGAGGCTGTGGACATTGTACAGGAGGTGATCAGAGGCTGTGGACATTGTACAGGAGGTGATCAGAGGCTGTGGACTTGGTACAGGAGGTGGTCAGAGGCTGTGGACTTGGTACAGGAGGTGGTCAGAGTCTGTGGACATGGTACAGGAGGTGGTCAGAGGCTGTGGACATGGTAAAGGAGGTGGTCAGAGGCTGTGGACTTGGTAAAGGAGGTGGTCAGAGGCTGTGGACATGGTACAGGAGGTGGTCAGAAGCTGTGGACATTGTACAGGAGGTGGTCAGAGGCTGTGGACATGGTACAGGTGGTGGTCAGAGGCTGTGGACATGGTACAGGAGATGTCAGAGGCTGTGGACATGGTACAGGAGGTGGTCAGAGGCTGTGGACATGGTACAGGAGGTGGTCCAAGGCTGTGGACATGGTACAGGAGGTGGTCAGAGGCTGTGGACATGGTACAGGAGATGTCAGAGGCTGTGGACATGGTACAGGAGGTGGTCAGAGGCTGGGGACATGGTACAGGAGGTGGTCAGAGGCTGTGGACATTGTACAGGAGGTGGTCAGAGGCTGTGGACATTGTACAGGAGGTGGTCAGAGGCTGGGGACATGGTACAGGAGGTGGTCAGAGGCTGTGGACATGGTACAGGAGGTGGTCAGAGGCTGTGGACATTGTAAAGGAGTTGGTCAGAGGCTGGGTACATTGTAAAGGAGGTGGTCAGAGGCTGGGGACATGGTACAGGAGGTGGTCAGAGGCTGTGGACATTGTACAGGAGGTGGTCAGAGGCTGGGGACATTGTACAGGAGGTGGTCAGAGGCTGTGGACATTGTACAGGAGGTGGTCAGAGGCTGCGGACATTGTACAGGAGGTGGTCAGAGGCTGTGGACATTGTACAGGAGGTGATTAGAGGCTGTGGACATGGTGGTCAGAGGCTGGGGAGGCAGAGGAGGTGGTCAGAGGCTGGGGACATGGTACAGGAGGTGGTCAGAGACTGTGGACATGGTACAGGAGGTGGTCAGAGGCTGTGGACATGGTAAAGGAGGTGGTCAGAGGCTGTGGACATTGTACAGGAGGTGATCAGAGGCTGTGGACATGGTAAAGGAGGTGGTCAGAGGCTGTGGACATGGTACAGGAGATGGTCAGAGGCTGTGGACATTATACAGGAGGTGGTCAGAGGCTGTGGACATTGTACAGGAGGTGGTCAGAGGCTGTGGACATGGTAAAGGAGGTGGTCAGAGGCTGTGGACATGGTACAGGAGGTGGTCAGGGGCTGTGGACTTGGTACAGGAGATGTCAGAGGCTGTGGACATGGTAAAGGAGGTGGTCAGAGGCTGTGGACATGGTACAGGAGTTGGTCAGAGGCTGTGGACATGGTACAGGAGGTGGTCAGAGGCTGTGGACATGGTACAGGAGGTGGTCCGAGGCTGTGGACATGGTAAAGGAGGTGGTCAGAGGCTGTGGACTTGGTACAGGAGATGTCAGCGGCTGTGGACATGGTAAAGGAGGTAGTCAGAGGCTGTGGACATGGTACAGGAGATGGTCAGAGGCTGTGGACATTGTACAGGAGGTGGTCAGAGGCTGTGGACATGGTAAAGGAGGTGGTCAGAGGTTGTGGACATGGTACAGGAGGTGGTCAGAGGTTGTGGACATGGTACAGGAGGTGGTCAGAGGCTGTGGACATGGTACAGGAGGTGGTCAGAGGCTGTGGACATGGTAAAGGAGGTGGTTAGAGGCTGTGGACACAGTAAAGGAGGTGGTCAGAGGCTGGGGACATGGTACAGGAGGTGGTCAGAGGCTGTGGACATGGTACAGGTGGTGGTCAGAGGCTGTGTAGACATGGTACAGGAGGTGGTCAGAGGCTGTGGACATGGTACAGGAGGTGGTCAGAGGTTGTGGACATGGTACAGGAGGTGGTCAGAGGCTGTGGACATGGTACAGGAGGAGGTCAGAGGCTGTGGACATTGTAAAGGAGGTGGTCAGAGGCTGTGGACATTGTAAAGGAGGTGGTTAGAGGCTGGGGACATGGTACAGGAGGTGGTCAGAGGCTGTGGACATTGTACAGAAGGTGGTCAGAGGCTGTGGACACAGTAAAGGAGGTGGTCAGAGGCTGGGGACATGGTACAGGAGGTGGTCAGAGGCTGTGGACATGGTACAGGTGGTGGTCAGAGGCTGTGTAGACATGGTACAGGAGGTGGTCAGAGGCTGTGGACATGGTACAG
Source organism: Rana muscosa (assembly GCA_029206835.1). Classification (NCBI taxonomy): domain Eukaryota; kingdom Metazoa; phylum Chordata; class Amphibia; order Anura; family Ranidae; genus Rana; species Rana muscosa. Next base: position 1,297,026,275 of record CM055116.1, on the reverse strand, counting down.
GTGGTGGTCAGAGGCTGTGGACATGGTACAGGTGGTGGTCAGAGGCTGTGTGGACATGGTACAGGTGGTGGTCAGAGGCTGTGTAGACATGGTACAGGAGGTGGTCAGAGGCTGTGGACATGGTACAGGAGGTGGTCAGAGGCTGTGGACATGGTACAGGAGGTGGTCAGAGGCTGTGGACATAGTAAAGGAGGTGGTCAGAGGCTGTGGACATGGTACAGGAGCTGGTCAGAGGCTGGGGACATTGTACAGGAGGTGGTCAGAGGCTGTGGACATTGTACAGGAGGTGGTCAGAGGCTGTGGACATAGTAAAGGAGGTGGTCAGAGGCTGTGGACATGGTACAGTAGGTGGTCAGAGGCTGTGGACATGGTACAGGAGGTGGTCAGAGGCTGTGGACACAGTAAAGGAGGTGGTCAGAGGCTGGGGACATGGTACAGGAGGTGATCAGAGGCTGTGGACATGGTACAGGTGGTGGTCAGAGGCTGTGTAGACATGGTACAGGAGGTGGTCAGAGGCTGTGGACATGGTACAGGTGGTGGTCAGAGGCTGTGGACATGGTACAGGTGGTGGTCAGAGGCTGTGTGGACATGGTACAGGTGGTGGTCAGAGGCTGTGGACATGGTACAGGAGGTGGTCAGAGGCTGTGGACATAGTAAAGGAGGTGGTCAGAGGCTGTGGACATGGTACAGGAGGTGGTCAGAGGCTGGGGACATTGTACAGGAGGTGGTCAGAGGCTGTGGACATTGTACAGGAGGTGGTTAGAGGCTGTGGACATAGTAAAGGAGGTGGTCAGAGGCTGTGGACATGATACAGGAGGTGGTCAGAGGCTGTGGACATGGTACAGGAGGTGGTCAGAGGCTGTGGACATTGTACAGGAGGTGGTCAGAGGCTGTGGACATAGTAAAGGAGGTGGTCAGAGGCTGTGGACATGGTACAGGAGGTGGTCAGAGGCTGGTGACATGGTACAGGAGGTGGTCAGAGGCTGTGGACATGGTACAGGAGGTGGTCAGAGGCTGGGGACATGGTAAAGGAGGTGGTCAGAGGCTGGTGACATGGTACAGGAGGTGGTCAGAGGCTGTGGACATGGTACAGGAGGTGGTCAGAGGCTGTGGACATGGTACAGGAGGTGGTCAGAGGCTGTGGACATGGTACAGGAGGTGGTCAGAGGCTGTGGACATGATACAGGAGGTGGTCAGAGGCTGTGGACATGGTAAAGGAGATGGTAAGAGATTGCGGACATAATACAAGAAATGGTTAGTGTCTAGTGATGAGCCGAACACCCCCGGGTTCGGTTCGCACCAGAACCCGCGAACGGACCGAAAGTTCGAACGAACATTAGAACCCTATTAAATACAATGGATGCGAACGTTCGAATTCTAAAGTGCTAATTATAACAACTATTATGCATGTTATTGTCCTAAAAAGGGTTTGGGAACCCGGGTTCTGCACCAGGGGACATGTATCAATGCAAAAATAAGTTTTAAAAACGGTCGTTTTCCGGGAGCAGTCATTTTAATGATGCATAAAGTGAAAAAAAAAAGTCAAATATTCCTTTAAATATCGTACCTGGGGGGTGTCTAAAGTATGCCTGTGAAGTGCCACGTGTTTCCCGTGTTTAGAACTGTCCCTGCACAAAATGACACTTCTAAAGGAAAAAAAAGCCATTTAAAACTGCTTGCGGCTTTAATGTAATGTCTGGTCCCGGTAATATGGATGAAATTCTTTAAGAAAAATGGCATAGCTACCCCATGACCCCCCCCCTACCCCAGCCCATTACCAGCCCCTTTGGGTCTTGTATGGATATTAAGGGGAACCCCGCACATAAAATAAAAAAGGCCCTATATACTCTGAACAGCCGTATACAGGCGGTGCATACAAGACAGGGACTGTAGGTTTGTTCTTATGTAGAATCTGTTTGTAATTTTGAACAGGTACATTGTTGAAGTGTAGCTCCAGACCAAAAATCTATTTTTAAACTTTTTGGAAAACATAGGTAAGGGTTATCACCCCTGTAACATTTGTTTTGCTGTCTGTGCCCCTGTTCAGAACATTTCACCTCACTTTCCGTCCTAATGACAACTGTTTTTGAAATGTGGTGTTTTTCTTGAAACAAGGATTGCTGATAAAGCATCAGTACAGAGGAGACACCTTTCTCCCATATTTATTCTTACAGGAGAGAATTTTCCTTCCTAGTGGTAGATTTCCTCTCACTTCCTGTTGTCTTCTTGCGTTTGCAAGTAGGAGTCGTTTGTAAGTTGGATGTTTGAAAGTAGGGACCTGCCGTATATACTCTGCAGAAATAGGCCCCTTAGTTGTTGGTGTTGGCACAACACTGTAAGCACTCACAGTTACTCTTGGTTGGTGCTGGAACGCCCTGCTGTCAACTATTATATCAGGAATTTTAATTACATATAATTGTTGAACAGTGGTAGTAAAAATTGGGCCTTTGATGGTGGTGCTGGTGCCACAACACTGTAAGCCCTGACAGTTACTCTTGGTGGGTGCAGCAATGGGCCCTGCTGTGAATTATTAGATCAAGAATTGTAATTACATGCCCCTGTTGAACAGGGGCTGAAAAATTGGGCCTTAGGCACTGGTGGCACAACACTGCAACTCCTCACAGATACTGTACTTGGAGCACAGCAATGAGCCCTGTTGCAAAGTATTGCTTCAAAAATTGTAATTACACGCCACTGTTAAACAGGGGCTGAAAAATTGGGCGTTAGGCACTGGTGGCGGCACCCATAAACAAAAATGATCTTCCAAGCTATCATCATCAATCGTACCATTGAGGACTCGGAGGAGGAGGATAGCCAGTCAACATAACAGCACAGGCACTCAGCATCAGCATCAGTCTTGAAGGGATGTGACATTTTAAAATCAATTAGTCTGTTATATCAGCATCAGGTGTGTGGTAGCTGGTGGTGATCCAAGACTGGTTCATCTTGATGAAAGTCAGTCGATCAACCGAGTCGGTGGACAGGCGCACCCTGTGATCCGTGACAAATCCTCCAGCAGCACTGAATGTGCGTTCCGAAAGAACGCTGGATGCAGGACAGGCCAGTAGCTCAATTGCATACTGTGCAAGCTCTGGCCAGTGATCCATCCTCAAGACCCAGTAAGCCAGAGGATTTTCGGTGGGGAAGGTGTCCAAGTCTGACCTTGCCCCTAGATATTCCTGCACCATGTTTATCAGACGCTGGCGATGGTTGCTGGAACCGATCATACTTTGGGGCTGCGGACTAAAGAATTGTCTGAACGCATCGGTCAGACGGCCACCTTCCCCACCGCTCCTTCTTTGACTGGCCGAAGCCTCAGCAACTCGTTGTCCAGGACCAGGAGTTTGCAACCTCCCAGTCTCTGGGAACGCGTTGCACAGACCTTTCTGCAAGGCCTCCCGGAGTTGTCTCATCCTCTGCTCCCTCTGCGACGGTAACATAAGGTCCGCAACCTTACCCTTGTACCGTGGATCAAGGAGAGTGGCCAGCCAGTAATGGTCCCTCTCCTTGATCCGAAGAATACGAGGATCCTTCCGCAGACTTTGCAGGATCAGGGAGGCCATGCAGCGTAGGTTTGCTGAGGCATTCGCTCCGGAGTCCTCTGGGTCACTAAGGACGACATGATCCGCAGCCACCTCCTCCCAGCCACGTACAAGTCCACTGGTTTCTTGGGACTGTAAATCATCCCTAAAAGACTGCTGCTGATGATGCTGAGTGCCAGCCTCCACCTCCATGCTGACACAATCCTCCTCCTCCTCCTCCTCCTCCTCCTCCTCTTCCTGTGCGATGGGTGGGACAGAAGGAACACTGTCTGGGTAAAGGGGGCCTTGAGAGGCAAGGAAGTCCTCCTCTTCCTGCCTCTGTTCTGCCTCAAGTGCCCTGTCCATTATTCCACGCAGCGTGTGCTCCAACAGGTGGACAAGAGGTACAGTGTCACTGATGCATGCACTGTCACTGCTCACCATCCTCGTGGCCTCCTCAAATGGTGCCAGGACAGTGCATGCATCCCTGATCATGCCCCACTGGCGTGGAGAAAAAAAACCAAGCTCCCCTGACCCTGTCCTGGTGCCGTAGTCGCACAGGTACTCATTGATTGCCCTCTGCTGCGTGTGCAGCCGCTGCAGCATGGCCAACGTTGAGTTCCACCTGGTGGGCATGTCACATATAAGGCGGTTCTTGGGCAGGTTCAACTCCTTTTGCAGCTCAGCCAGGCGAACACTGGCATTATAAGATCTGCGGAAATGCACACAGACTTTCCTGGCCTGCCTCAGGACATCCTGTAAGCCCGGGTACCTGCCCAAGAAGCGCTGCACCACCAGGTTAAGGACGTGAGCCACACAGGGCACATGGGTCAGTTGTCCCTGTCGGAGGGCGGAGAGGAGGTTGGTGCCATTGTCGCAAACCACCATTCCTGGCTTAAGCTGGCGTGGCGTCAACCACCTCTCGGCCTGGCCCTGCAGAGCAGACAGGACCTCTGCCCCAGTGTGGCTTCTGTCCCCCAAACACACCAGCGCAAGCACGGCATGGCATCTTTTTGCCTGCGTACTTGCGTAGCCCCGTGAACGGCTACGGAGCACCGCTGGTTCATAGGACAAACCACAGGAAGAGGCCATGGAGGAAGAAGAAGAGGAGGGGGTGGAGGAGAGAGGTGTGTCACAACCAGTAGTAGCATTTTGGAGGCGTGGCGGTGGGACAACCTCCAACACTACTGCACCTTGTCCTGAATCCTTCCCAGCTGCCAAAAGAGTGACCCAATGGGCCGTGAAAGAAAGGTAACGTCCCTGTCCATGCCTGCTGGACCATGAGTCAGCGGTAATATGCACCTTACCGCTGACCGCCCTGTCCAGCGAGGCCAAGACATTGCCTTCCACATGCCGGTAGAGAGCCGGAATAGCCTTCCGTGAGAAAAAGTGGCGTTTGGGAACCTGCCACTGAGGAACCGCACATTGCACAAACTCACGGAAGGGGGCCGAGTCTACCAACTGAAAAGGCAGCAGTTGAAGCGCTAGCAATTTAGCCAAGCTAGCATTCAACCGCTGGGCATGTGGATGGCTGGGAGTGAACTTCTTTCGACGGTCCAGCAGCTGGGGCAGGGAAATTTGCCTGCTAGAATCGGACGTCGGTGTACTGCTAGCAGAGTGGGCGCAAGTACTTGGCTGTGACACACCTAATTCTACACCTTCATTCCTCTCAGTGCATGTTTCAGAGAGGACTGAAGTTATAGTGGGGTTGGAGATCCCAGCTGATGCGGTGCAAGGAGAGGTCCGCTTTGTTCTTTGGTGTGGGTCTTTGAGGTAGGCTTGCCAACGAGCTGCATGGCAGGTCAACATATGTCTGGTCAGGCATGTGGTACCCAAGCGGCTGATGTTTTGGCCACGCGATATACGCTTGAGACATATGTTGCAAACAGCAGCTGTGCGATCTGATGCACTAGCCTCAAAAAAGGCCCACACCAAAGAACTTTTTGAATGACGGGCAGAGGCAGCGCCCTGCACAGGCGGAGCTCTGCGGTGTGATTCCGTCGGTGTACTGCCCTTACGCTGGCCACCAAAGGGCATCCTGCCTCGTTGGAGATGTGCCTCCTCCTCATCCTCCTCCTCCTCCTCTCTCCTATTAGGCACCCACGTGGAGTCAGTGACCTCATCATCCCCTCCCTCCTCATCACTGGAGCCAATCTGGCAGTATGCTGCAGCTGCTGGAACATGACTGCCAGATTGGTGTCGTTCTTGAGCATCCCCTCTGTCTGCTCTCACGCTACTGCCTTCCTCTAGCTGGGTTTCATCATCAGACCCTTCGAAACGCTGGGCATCCTCCTGGAGCATGTACCCAACACTGTGCTGAAACAGTTCGGGGGACTCCTCAGGAGGAGGACATGGTGGGTCTAGGGAAGGAGTGACTGATGATTTGTCTGACATTGATACCAGGGAAGACGACGCTTTGGCAGCTGCTTTTCCAGTACCCTGAGCCTGGGTGAGAGAGGATGAGGAGGAGGAGGAGGGCTTGGTCATCCACTCTACCAAGTCTTCGGCATGATGTGGCTCAACATGTCCAGCTGCCGAAAAGAAGGACAAGCGTGTCCCATGGCCATGTGCTGATGACAATGCACCGCGTCCACGACCAGCACTGTTGCCCCCAGACACAGAGCCTGCTTGCCCTCTTTTATTGCCTCCTGACTGTCTGCCTCTCCTTGTTTGCCTTCCAGACATTCTAATAGATGGCCTGCACGGAGATGGGAAAAAAGCAATAAGGGCTACCTTCAGGTGTCCTTCTCTGTCCCTTGAAACAAGGACTTTCACAGTGAAAGAAACTGACACTCTCCCTACCTACAGTTTTCTGTCCCTAGAATAAATGTTTTTTTTAAGCACAATATAGCACAAGGACAATTCACTCACTGTCCTTACAGGTCCCTGGAAACAAGGACTTGCAGAGTGAAAGAAAAAAAACACTCTCCCTACCTACAGTTTTCTGTCCCTAGAAAAAATGTTTTTTTTAATCACAATATAGCACAAGAAAAATTCACTCACTGTCCTTACAGGTCCCTGGAAACAAGGACTTGCAGAGTGAAAGAAAAAAAACACTCTCCCTACCTACAGTTTTCTGTCCCTAGAAAAAATGTTTTTTTTAATCACAATATAGCACAAGAAAAATTCACTCACTGTCCTTACAGGTCCCTGGAAACAAGGACTTGCAGAGTGAAAGAAAAAAAACACTCTCCCTACCTACAGTTTTCTGTCCCTAGAAAAAATGTTTTTTTTAATCACAATATAGCACAAGAAAAATTCACTCACTGTCCTTACAGGTCCCTGGAAACAAGGACTTGCAGAGTGAAAGAAACTGACACTCTCCCTACCTACAGTTTTCTGTCCCTAGAATAAATGTTTTTTTAAGCACAATATAGCACAAGGACAATTCACTCACTGTCCTTCCAGGTCCATGGAAACAAGGACTTGCAGAGTGAAAGAAACTGACACTGTCCCTACCTACAGTTTTCTGTCCCTAGAATAAATGTTTTTTTTAAGCACACTATAGCACAAGCACAAAACACACTGACACTCTCCCTACCTATCCTTCTCTTTCCCTAAACTAAAGGAATCCAGGTTAAGCAAGAAAGAAATAAAAGTCACTGTCCCTGCCTATGCTGCTCTTTCCCTGCTCCGGAACACACTACACTAGGCCGCCGTGCTGGCGGCCTTTTATAGTGTGGGGCGTGTACTAAACACCCTCAGCAATAATTGGCCACAGGCATCCTGCCTGTGGCCAATCATTGCTCTCCTCGCTGCCGGCGCTGTGATTGGCCAAGCATGCGGGGTCACAGTGCATGCTTGGCCAATCACAGCGCCTGGATGACACTGCGATGGCGTAGTGCATTGTGGGCCGTTCGCGTCACTCGAATTTGGCGCGAACGGCCCAAATCGTTCGATCTTCGTTCGATGCTTGGCCAATCACAGCGCCGGCAGCGAGGAGAGCAATGATTGGCCACAGGCAGGATGCCTGTGGCCAATTATTGCTGAGGGTGTTTAGTACACGCCCCACACTATAAAAGGCCGCCAGCACGGCGGCCTAGTGTAGTGTGTTCCGGAGCAGGGATAGAGTAGCATAGGCAGGGACAGTGACTGTTATTTCTTTCTTGCTTAACCTGGATTCCTTTAGTTTAGGGAAAGAGAAGGATAGGTAGGGAGAGTGTCAGTGTGTTTTGTGCTTCTGCTATAGTGTGCTTAAAAAAAACATTTATTCTAGGGACAGAAAACTCTAGGTAGGGACAGTGTCAGTTTCTTTCACTCTGCAAGTCCTTGTTTCCAGGGACCTGTAAGGACAGTGAGTTAATTGTCCTTGTGCTATATTGTGCTTAAAAAAAACATTTATTCTAGGGACAGAAAACTCTAGGTAGGGACAGTGTCAGTTTCTTTCACTCTGCAAGTCCTTGTTTCCAGGGACCTGTAAGGACAGTGAGTTAATTTTCCTTGTGCTATATTGTGCTTAAAAAAAACATTTATTCTAGGGACAGAAAACTCTAGGTAGGGACAGTGTCAGTTTCTTTCACTCTGCAAGTCCTTGTTTCCAGGGACCTGGAGAGACATTGAGTGAATTGTCCTTGTGCTATATTGTGATTAAAAAAAACATTTATTCTAGGGACAGAAAACTCTAGGTAGGGACAGTGTCAGTTTCTTTCACTGTGAAAGTCCTTGTTTCAAGGGACAGAGAAGGACACCTGAAGGTAGCCCTTATTGCTTTTTTCCCATCTCCCTGCAGGCCATCTATTAGAATGTCTGGAAGGCAAACAAGGAGAGGCAGACAGTCAGGAGGCAATAAAAGAGGGCAAGCAGGCTCTGTGTCTGGGGGCAACAGTGCTGGTCGTGGACGCGGTGCATTGTCATCAGCACATGGCCATGGGACACGCTTGTCCTTCTTTTCGGCAGCTGGACATGTTGAGCCACATCATGCCGAAGACTTGGTAGAGTGGATGACCAAGCCCTCCTCCTCCTCCTCATCCTCTCTCACCCAGGCTCAGGGTACTGGAAAAGCAGCTGCCAAAGCGTCGTCTTCCCTGGTATCAATGTCAGACAAATCATCAGTCACTCCTTCCCTAGACCCACCATGTCCTCCTCCTGAGGAGTCCCCCGAACTGTTTCAGCACAGTGTTGGGTACATGCTCCAGGAGGATGCCCAGCGTTTCGAAGGGTCTGATGATGAAACCCAGCTAGAGGAAGGCAGTAGCGTGAGAGCAGACAGAGGGGATGCTCAAGAAGGACACCAATCTGGCAGTCATGTTCCAGCAGCTGCAGCATACTGCCAGATTGGCTCCAGTGATGAGGAGGGAGGGGATGATGAGGTCAATGACTCCACGTGGGTGCCTAATAGGAGAGAGGAGGAGGAGGAGGAGGAGGCACATCTCCAACGAGGCAGGATGCCCTTTGGTGGCCAGCGTAAGGGCAGTACACCGACGGAATCACACCGCAGAGCTCCGCCTGTGCAGGGCGCTGCCTCTGCCCGTCATTCAAAAAGTTCTTTGGTGTGGGCCTTTTTTGAGGCTAGTGCATCAGATCGCACAGCTGCTGTTTGCAACATATGTCTCAAGCGTATATCGCGTGGCCAAAACATCAGCCGCTTGGGTACCACATGCCTGACCAGACATATGTTGACCTGCCATGCAGCTCGTTGGCAAGCCTACCTCAAAGACCCACACCAAAGAACAAAGCGGACCTCTCCTTGCACCGCATCAGCTGGGATCTCCAACCCCACTATAACTTCAGTCCTCTCTGAAACATGCACTGAGAGGAATGAAGGTGTAGAATTAGGTGTGTCACAGCCAAGTACTTGCGCCCACTCTGCTAGCAGTACACCGACGTCCGATTCTAGCAGGCAAATTTCCCTGCCCCAGCTGCTGGACCGTCGAAAGAAGTTCACTCCCAGCCATCCACATGCCCAGCGGTTGAATGCTAGCTTGGCTAAATTGCTAGCGCTTCAACTGCTGCCTTTTCAGTTGGTAGACTCGGCCCCCTTCCGTGAGTTTGTGCAATGTGCGGTTCCTCAGTGGCAGGTTCCCAAACGCCACTTTTTCTCACGGAAGGCTATTCCGGCTCTCTACCGGCATGTGGAAGGCAATGTCTTGGCCTCGCTGGACAGGGCGGTCAGCGGTAAGGTGCATATTACCGCTGACTCATGGTCCAGCAGGCATGGACAGGGACGTTACCTTTCTTTCACGGCCCATTGGGTCACTCTTTTGGCAGCTGGGAAGGATTCAGGACAAGGTGCAGTAGTGTTGGAGGTTGTCCCACCGCCACGCCTCCAAAATGCTACTACTGGTTGTGACACACCTCTCTCCTCCACCCCCTCCTCTTCTTCTTCCTCCATGGCCTCTTCCTGTGGTTTGTCCTATGAACCAGCGGTGCTCCGTAGCCGTTCACGGGGCTACGCAAGTACGCAGGCAAAAAGATGCCATGCCGTGCTTGCGCTGGTGTGTTTGGGGGACAGAAGCCACACTGGGGCAGAGGTCCTGTCTGCTCTGCAGGGCCAGGCCGAGAGGTGGTTGACGCCACGCCAGCTTAAGCCAGGAATGGTGGTTTGCGACAATGGCACCAACCTCCTCTCCGCCCTCCGACAGGGACAACTGACCCATGTGCCCTGTGTGGCTCACGTCCTTAACCTGGTGGTGCAGCGGTTCTTGGGCAGGTACCCGGGCTTACAGGATGTCCTGAGGCAGGCCAGGAAAGTCTGTGTGCATTTCCGCAGATCTTATAATGCCAGTGCTCGCCTGGCTGAGCTGCAAAAGGAGTTGAACCTGCCCAAGAACCGCCTTATATGTGACATGCCCACCAGGTGGAACTCAACGTTGGCCATGCTGCAGCGGCTGCACACGCAGCAGAGGGCCATCAATGAGTACCTGTGCGACTACGGCACCAGGACAGGGTCAGGGGAGCTTGGTTTTTTTTCTCCACGCCAGTGGGGCATGATCAGGGATGCATGCACTGTCCTGGCACCATTTGAGGAGGCCACGAGGATGGTGAGCAGTGACAGTGCATGCATCAGTGACACTGTACCTCTTGTCCACCTGTTGGAGCACACGCTGCGTGGAATAATGGACAGGGCACTTGAGGCAGAACAGAGGCAGGAAGAGGAGGACTTCCTTGCCTCTCAAGGCCCCCTTTACCCAGACAGTGTTACTTCTGTCCCACCCATCGCACAGGAAGAGGAGGAGGAGGAGGAGGATTGTGTCAGCATGGAGGTGGAGGCTGGCACTCAGCATCATCAGCAGCAGTCTTTTAGGGATGATTTACAGTCCCAAGAAACCAGTGGACTTGTACGTGGCTGGGAGGAGGTGGCTGCGGATCATGTCGTCCTTAGTGACCCAGAGGACTCCGGAGCGAATGCCTCAGCAAACCTACGCTGCATGGCCTCCCTGATCCTGCAAAGTCTGCGGAAGGATCCTCGTATTCTTCGGATCAAGGAAAGGGACCATTACTGGCTGGCCACTCTCCTTGATCCACGGTACAAGGGTAAGGTTGCGGACCTTATGTTACCCTCGCAGAGGGAGCAGAGGATGAGACAACTCCGGGAGGCCTTGCAGAAAGGTCTGTGCAACGCGTTCCCAGAGACTGGGAGGTTGCAAACTCCTGGTCCTGGACAACGAGTTGCTGAGGCTTCGGCCAGTCAAAGAAGGAGCGGTGGGGAAGGTGGCCGTCTGACCGATGCGTTCAGACAATTCTTTAGTCCGCAGCCCCAAAGTATGATCGGTTCCAGCAACCATCGCCAGCGTCTGATAAACATGGTGCAGGAATATCTAGGGGCAAGGTCAGACTTGGACACCTTCCCCACCGAAAATCCTCTGGCTTACTGGGTCTTGAGGATGGATCACTGGCCAGAGCTTGCACAGTATGCAATTGAGCTACTGGCCTGTCCTGCATCCAGCGTTCTTTCGGAACGCACATTCAGTGCTGCTGGAGGATTTGTCACGGATCACAGGGTGCGCCTGTCCACCGACTCGGTTGATCGACTGACTTTCATCAAGATGAACCAGTCTTGGATCACCACCAGCTACCACACACCTGATGCTGATATAACAGACTAATTGATTTTAACATGTCACATCCCTTCAAGACTGATGCTGATGCTGAGTGCCTGTGCTGTTATGTTGACTGGCTATCCTCCTCCTCCGAGTCCTCAATGATACGATTGATGATGATAGCTTGGAAGATCATTTTTGTTTATGGGTGCCGCCACCAGTGCCTAACGCCCAATTTTTCAGCCCCTGTTTAACAGGGGCGTGTAATTACAATTTTTGAAGCAATACTTTGCAACAGGGCTCATTGCTGTACTCCAAGTACAGTATCTGTGAGGAGTTGCAGTGTTGTGCCACCAGTGCCTAAGGCCCAATTTTTCAGCCCCTGTTTAACAGGGGCGTGTCATTACAATTTTTGAAGCAATACTTTGCAACAGGGCTCATTGCTGTGCTCCAAGTACAGTATCTGTGAGGGGTTGCAGTGTTGTGCCACCAGTGCCTAAGGCCCAATTTTTCAGCCCCTGTTCAACAGGGGCATGTAATTACAATTCTTGATCTAATAATTCAGAGCAGGGCCCATTGCTGCACCCACCAAGAGTAACTGTCAGGGCTTACAGTGTTGTGGCACCAGCACCACCATCAAAGGCCCAATTTTTACTACCACTGTTCAACAATTATATGTAATTAAAATTCCTGATATAATAGTTGACAGCAGGGCGTTCCAGCACCAACCAAGAGTAACTGTGAGTGCTTACAGTGTTGTGCCAACACCAACAACTAAGGGGCCTATTTCTGCAGAGTATATACGGCAGGTCCCTACTTTCAAACATCCAACTTACAAACGACTCCTACTTGCAAACGCAAGAAGACAACAGGAAGTGAGAGGAAATCTACCACTAGGAAGGAAAATTCTCTCCTGTAAGAATAAATATGGGAGAAAGGTGTCTCCTCTGTACTGATGCTTTATCAGCAATCCTTGTTTCAAGAAAAACACCACATTTCAAAAACAGTTGTCATTAGGACGGAAAGTGAGGTGAAATGTTCTGAACAGGGGCACAGACAGCAAAACAAATGTTACAGGGGTGATAACCCTTACCTATGTTTTCCAAAAAGTTTAAAAATAGATTTTTGGTCTGGAGCTACACTTCAACAATGTACCTGTTCAAAATTACAAACAGATTCTACATAAGAACAAACCTACAGTCCCTGTCTTGTATGCACCGCCTGTATAGGGCTGTTCAGAGTATATAGGGCCTTTTTTATTTTATGTGCGGGGTTCCCCTTAATATCCATACAAGACCCAAAGGGGCTGGTAATGGGCTGGGGTAGGGGGGGGGGGGTCATGGGGTAGCTATGCCATTTTTCTTAAAGAATTTCATCCATATTACCGGGACCAGACATTACATTAAAGCCGCAAGCAGTTTTAAATGGCTTTTTTTTCCTTTAGAAGTGTCATTTTGTGCAGGGACAGTTCTAAACACGGGAAACACGTGGCACTTCACAGGCATACTTTAGACACCCCCCAGGTACGATATTTAAAGGAATATTTGACTTTTTTTTTTTCACTTTATGCATCATTAAAATGACTGCTCCCGAAAAACGACCGTTTTTAAAACTTCTTTTTGCATTGATACATGTCCCCTGGTGCAGAACCCGGGTTCCCAAACCCTTTTTAGGACAATAACATGCATAATAGTTGTTATAATTAGCACTTTAGAATTCGAACGTTCGCATCCATTCTATTTAATAGGGTTCTAATGTTCGTTCGAACTTTCGGTCCGTTCGCGGGTTCTGGTGCGAACCGAACAGGGGGGTGTTCGGCTCATCACTATGGATGTGTGTCCAGGAGAGGGGACAGAGGAAACGGCGTTAACCCCCTTCGTATTTGGGGTGCTGTTACAGCGGCCATTACTAGTAAATAAAAAATTAATAATAAAATTGCCATAAATCTATCCCCTATTTTGTAGACGCTATAACTTTTGTGCAAACCAATCAATATACACTTTGTGATTTTTATTTTTTTTACCAAAAATATGTAGAAGAATACATATTGGCCTAAACTGAGAAAGAAATTAGTTTTTTTAATATATTTTTTGGGGATATTTATTATAGCAAACATTTAAAAATATTTTTTTTTCAAAATTGACGCTCTTTTTTTGTTTATAGCGCAAAAAATAAAAATCATAGAGATGATCAAATACCACCAAAAGAAAGCTCTATTTGTGGGAAAAAAAGGACGTCAATTTGGTTTGGGAGCCACGTCGCACGACCGCGCAATTGTCAGCTAAAGCGACGCAGTGCCGTAACAAAAAAAATGGCCTGGTCATTAACCACTTCCCGCCCCGTCAATAGCAGATTGACGTCCGGGAAGTGGTTCTGTTATCCACACTGGACGTCATATGACGTCCTGCGGGATAACAGCCGCCGCGCGCCCGGGGGGGCGCGCATCGCGGCGATCGGTGGAGCGGTGGGTCAGTCTGACCCACCGCTACACTGATCTCCGTAAAAAGCCTCCGTCGGAGGCTTTTTACCACGTGATCAGCCGTGTCGAATCACGGCTGATCACAATGTAAACAGGAAGAGCCGTTGATCGGCTCTTCCTCACTCGCGTCTGACAGACGCGAGTAGAGGAGAGCTGATCGGCGGCTCTCCTGACAGGGGGGTTCGCGCTGATTGTTTATCAGCGCAGCCCCCCCTCGGATACCCACACTAGACCACCAGGGAAGCCCCCCAGGACCACCAGGGAAGCCCCAATCATGTGGATGGCCCCCATGGCCATCCACATGTAGTAAAAATAAATAAATAAAATAAAAACATAAAAAAAATGCCAATCAGTGCCCACAAATGGGCACTGACTGGCACTTTCACAATGTGTGGTGGCTGGCATTGCTGGGCACCAGTGCCACCAATGCCACCTACTAGTGTCCATCAGTGCCACCTATCAGTGCCCATCCGTGCCAATCTGTGCCCACCTATCAGTGCCCGTCTATGCCACCTATCAGCACCACCCATAAGTGCCCATCAGTGCCGCCCATGAGTGCCAATCAATGCCGCCTATGAGTGCCAATCAGTGCCGCCTATGAGTGCCAATCAGTGCCACCTATGAGTGCCCATCAGTGCCGCATACCAGTGCCACATATCAGTGCCCATCAGTGCCGCCTATCAGTGCCCATCATCAGTGCCCATCAGTGCCACCTCATCAGTGCCACCTCATTGGTGCCACCTCATCGGTGCCCATCAGTGTCGCCTTATCAGTGCTCTACAGTGCCGCCTTATCAGTGCCCGTCATTGAAGTAGAAAAGGTACTTATTTACAAAAAAAATTTACAGAAACAAAGAAAAACTTAGTTTTTTTTAAAATTTCCGCTCTTTTTTTATTTGTTGTGCAAAAAATAAAAATCGCAGAGGCGATCAAATACCACCGAAAGAGAACTCTATTTGTGGGAACAAAATGATAAAAAATTTGTTTGGGTACAGTGTAGCATGACCGCGCAATTGTCATTCAAATTGCGACAGCGCTGAAAGCTCAAAATTGGCTTGGGCAGGAAGCTGTATAAGTGCATGGTATTGAAGTGGTTAAGCAGCCAAATCTTCCAGGGCTGAATTGGTTAAGTTGACAAATAACAATGGTCCATCAGGCTTGGTGTATAAAATTTGAGGCGTGCTGTAGCATGACTACATGTCACATAGCCCCCAACTGTCCCTGATTTTGAGGGACTGTCCCGGATTTGAAGCAATCAAGTCCCTCTTTGCCCCTCATTTGTCCCTCATTTTGGTCTGAAAGTTAAATATAAAATGCATTTTTTATCTTTCAAACAGTGTTTCCCAGGGCTAAAGCTTTCATCCAAATTCTAAATTTCTGCATTTTAAAAGCCAATATAAAGGCATAGTAGTGGTAAAAAAGCCATTGTGGATTTTTTTTTGGTAAATTATCCTTTAAGGGGGTGTGGCAGGGGGCGTGTCCTATGCCTACATACATTTTCTAGTAGGTGTCCCTCATTTCCATCTCAAAATGTTGGAAGGTGTGATGTCACACGCCAGAGCGATTCTTCAGGCGCTTCGGCATATTTTGCTACAAAGATCAAAAACAGACAATACGTGTTTACAATACATATTAGTAATAAAAGTATAAACATAATCTAATAAAACATGCTAGCTGTTCAATGTCCGGCATGCAAAGAACTAGAGATATCCAGTCCTGGCACCGAAGGAGCCGACCATGGCTATGGGGACTAGGGATGAGCCAAACACCCCCCGGTTCGGTTTGCACCAGAACTTGTGAACAGGCAAAACATTTGTTTGAACATCCGAACACGTTAAAGTCTATGGGACACGAACATGAAAAATCTAAAGTGCTAATTATAAAGGCTGATATTCAAGTTGTTGTCATAAAAAGTGTTTGGGGCCCCGGGTCCTGCCCCAGGGGACATGTATCAATGCAAAAAAAAAGTTTTAAAAACGGCCGTTTTTTCGGGAGCAGTGATTTTAATAATGCTTAAAGTGAAACAATAAAAGTGAAATATTCCTTTAACCACTTAACGACCGCTCACTGTAATTATAGGTCGGCAGAATGGCACCGACAGGCAAACTCACGTACCTGTACGTGACTGCCTTCGTATGGGTGGGGGGTCCAATCGGACCCCCCTCCGGTACAGTGAGCGGCCGTGATTGCTTCGGGAGCGATTCGTGATGAGGGGGCCGCCATTCGATTCTGGCCACCCCCTCGCGATCGCTCCCAGCGAATGAAAAGCTTCCTCTGCCTGTGTAATGTTTACACAGGCAGGAGGAAGTGATGTCATCTCTCCTGCGGCGCACACATATACCGAGCGCCGTACGAGAGAAGACACAGAGGTTAGTGCACAAACACTACACTGACACCAGGACACATAGGAACATAAATCACCCCCCCAGATCACCCCCCAGACACCCCCAGATCACCCCCCAGCCCCCAGTCACAGTGTCACTGATTGCAGTGACCATTTATTTACTGATCACTGCAAACAGTGACATTTGTGATAGTAAAAGTGTCAGGGCAGAGTGTTTTAGGTCCAGTGTAGCCCCCTAACCCCCCCTAATAAAGGTTAAACCCCTTGATCGCCCCCCAGATAACCCTTTCACCCCCTAGCACCGCTGTCACTAAGCGATCATTTTTCTGATCGCTGTCTTATTGTCGGTGATGCCGATAGGTAGCCAGATATTTTATTTTAGGTTTGCCGCAGGTTTTTATAGCGTCAGGTACCCCCATATATTATCGAATAAAGGTTTAACCCCTTTATCGCCCCCCAGGTAACCCTTTCACCCCCTATCACCACTGTCGCTAAGCGATCGTTTTTCTGATCGCTGTATTAGTTATGCTGGTGCCTATAGGTAGCCAGTTATTTTTTTTAGGTTCGCCGTCAGGTTTTTATATAGCATAAGGTGCCCCCATATATTATCTAATAAAGGTTTTAACCCCCTAATTGCCCCTAGTTAACCCTTTCACCAGTGATCACCATATAAGTGTTACGGGTGACGCTGGTTAGTTAGTTTGCTTTTTATAGTGTCAGGGCACCCGCCGTATATAACCCAATAAAGGTTTAACTACTTCCCACCCGGCCACTGTACATATACGGCCGGATGGGTGCTCTCTCCTTCTGAGTGGACGTTCCTGAACGTCCTTCAGAAGGAGGGGGATTGCGCGCGCGCGCCGCGTTACCAAGGACCCGGTGCGCGTGCCCGGCGGCCGCGATTGCCGCCGGGCACCCGCGATTGCCCGGGAACCAAGCAGGAAAGTGGATCTGTGTGTGTAAACACACAGATCCACGTCCTGTGAGGGAGAGGAGGCTGATGGTGTGTCCCTTGTACATAGGGACAACCATTGGTCACCTCCCCCAGTCAGTCCCCTCCCCCCACAGTAAGAACACATTGAGGGAACATATTTAACCCCTTCCCGCCCCCTAGTGGTTAACCCCTTCCCTGCCAATCACATTTATACAGTAATCAATGCATTTTTATAGCAGGGATCGCTGTATAAATGTAAATGGTACCAAAAATGTGTCAAAAGTGTCCGATGTGTCCGCCACAATATCGCAGTCACAATAAAAATCGCAGATCGCCGACATTACTAATAAATAAAAAAAAAATAATTAAAAATGCTATAAAACTATCCCCTATTTTGTAGACGCTATAACTTTTGCGCAAACCAATCAATACGCGCTTATTGCGATTTTTTTTTATACCAAAAATATGTAGAAGAATACGTATCGGCCTAAACTGAGGAAAATTTTAATAGAAAAAAAAAATGGGTATTTATTATAGCAAAAAGTAAAAAATATTGTGTTTTTTTTCCAAACTGGACGCTCTTCTTTTGTTTATAGCGCAAAAAATAAAAACCGCAGAGGTGATCAAATACCACCAAAAGAAAGCTCTATTTGTGGGAAAAAAAGGACGCAAATTTTGTTTGGGAACCACGTCGCACGACCGCGCAATTGTCATACAAAGTGTGACTGCGCTGAAGGCTGAAAAATGGCTTGGGCAGGAAGGGGGTTTTAGTGCCCAGTAGGGAGGTGGTTAACCCCCTGATCGCCGGCGGGTGATATCAATTAGGTTTTAGTGTCAGAGAGGGTCTGCGTCACACCCCAGGCAGTGTCAGGTTAGTGCCAGTAACGCTAACACCCACGCGTGAAGCATACACCCCCCTTAGTGGTATAGTATCTGATCAGATCTATACTAGCGTCCCCAGCAGTTTAGGGTTCCCAAAAACGCAGTGTTAGCGGGATCAGCCCAGATACCTGCTGGCACCTGCGTTTTGCCCCTCCGTCCAGCCCAGGCCACCCAAGTGCAGTATCGATCGATCACTGTCACTTACAAAACAAAAACACACATAACTGCAGCGTTTGCAGAGACAGGCCTGATCCCTTCGACTCCAGTGCTGTAGGAGGTGATTTCACCACCACAGTTAAAAAAAAAGCATATATGCCGAAGCATTGGGGCAGCAGGGGCGGAGGAGCGATTTTGCTCCTAATGCCGCGTACATACGGTCAAAATTCCGACGGAGGCTTGCCCGTGGAAAAGTCTGACCATGTGTACGCGGCATAACTTTTGCGGGAGGATGCCCCCATGCTTCGGCATATATAAATGGTGCATGTATGCCCATCATTAGAAGTGGGTGGATGAAGGGCGGTATTCTAATGGTGGGCATACCCACCGATCAATCTCTTTTTTTCGTTCATCCAACTGGCTGCATGAAAAAAAAAGATTACAATACATGTCCAACAAGGACCAGCAACGTACTGGTATGTTGCTGGACTTTGAATGTTTATACCAGAATGATGCCTGCGGGTTTAGGTATCATCTT
Organism: Rana muscosa; assembly: GCA_029206835.1. NCBI lineage: Eukaryota > Metazoa > Chordata > Amphibia > Anura > Ranidae > Rana > Rana muscosa. The sequence goes on along the minus strand of CM055116.1, from coordinate 1,297,007,443 downwards.
GGTATCATTCTTTTCAGCCAGCGGCCGGCTTTCATGTAAAAGCAATCCTAGCGGCTAATTAGCCTCTGGACTGCTTTTACAAGCAGTGGGAGGGAATGTCCCCCCCCCCGGATATAAAAAGTGCCATTGGGAAATTGGGAAAGCATTTTATCACACCGATCTTGGTGTGGTCAGATGCTTTGAGGGCAGAGGAAAGATCTAGGGTCCAATAGACCCCAGTTTTTTCAAAAAAAGAGTACCTGTCACTACCTATTGCTATCATAGGGGATATTTACATTCCCTGAGATAACAATAAAAATGATCAAAAAAAATATGGAAGAAACAGTTTAAAAATAAAATAAAAAAGCAAAATTAATAATAGAAAAAAAACCACCCCTTTCCCACCCCTGCTCCTGCGCAATTGCGAATGCAAGCATCGGTCTGGCGTCATATGTAAACAGCAATTGCACCATGCATGTGAGGTATCACCGCGAAGGTCAGATGGAGGGCAGTAATTTTAGCAGTAGACCTCCTCTGTAAATCTAACGAGGTAACCTGTAAAGGCTTTTAAAGGATTTAAAAAATATATGTAGTTTGTCGCCACTGCGCGTTTGTGCGAAATTTTAAAGCATGTCGTGTTTGGTATCTATGTACTCGGCCTAAGATCATCTTTTTTATTTCATCAAACATTTGGGCAATATAGTGTGTTTTAGTGCATTAAAATTCAAAAAAGTGTATTTTTCCCCAAAAAATGTGTTTGAAAAATCGCTGCGCAAATACTGTATAGAAAAAAAAATGCAACACCCACCATTTTATTCTGTAGGGCCTTTGCTTTAAAAAAATATATAATGTTTGGGGGTTCAACATAATTTTCTTGCAAAAAAAAAATATGTTTTCATGTAAACAAAAAGTGTCAAAAAGGGCTTTGTCTTCAAGTGGTTAGAAGAGTGGATGTAAGCTTCCTAATGTTGTGTATAAAATGCCAGAACAGTTCAAAACCCCCCCAAATGACCCCATTTTGGAAAGTAGACACCCCAAGCTATATACTGAGAGGCATGTCGAGTCCATGGAATATTTTATATGTTGACACAAGTTGTGGAAAAAAAAAAATGTATTTTATTTTATTTTTTTGCACAAAGTTGTCACTAAATGATATATTGCTCAAACATGCCATGGGCATATGTGGAATTACACCCCAAAATACATTCTGTTGCTTCTCCTGAGTACGGGGATACCACATGTGTGAGACATTTTGGGAGCCTAGCCACGTACGGGACCCCAAAAACCAAGCACCGCCTTCAGGATTTCTATGGGTGTCAATTTTTGATTTCACTTCTCACTGCCTATCACAGTTTCGGAGGCCATGGAATGCCCAGATGTCACAAAACCCCCCCAAATGACCCCATTTTGGAAAGTAGACACCCCAAGCTATTTGCTGAGAGGTATGGTGAGTATTTTGCAGATCTCGCTTTTTGTCACAAAGTTTTGAAAATTGAAAAAAAATATATATATATATTTTCTTTCTTCATTTTCAAAAACAAATGAGAGCTGTAAAATACTCACCATGCCTCTCAGCAAATAGCTTGGGGTGTCTACTTTCCAAAATGGGGTCATTTGGGGGGGTTTTGTGCTATTTTGGCATTTTATGGCCTTCAAAACTGTGATAGGTAGTGAGGAGTGAAATCAAAAATTTGTGCCTAGAAAGCCTGAAGGCGGTGCTTGGTTTCCGGGGTCCCGTACGTGGCTAGGCTCCTAAAAAGTCCCACACATGTGGTATCCCCGTACTCAGGAGAAGCAGCAGAATGTATTTTGGGGTGTAATTCCACATATAACCATGGCATGTGTGAGCAATATATCATTTAGTGACAACTTTTTGTAATTGTTTATTTTTTTTTGCCATTATTCAATCACTTGGGACAAAATATATATATATATTCAATGGGCTCAACATAACTCTCAGCAATTTCCTTGGGGTGTCTACTTTCCAAAATGGGGTCATTTGGGGGGGGGGGGGTTTGTACTGCCCTGTCATTTTAGCACCTCAAGAAATGAGATAGGCAGTCATAAATTTAAAGCTGTGTAAATTCCAGAAAATGTACCCTAGTTTGTAAACGCTATAACTTTTGCGCAAACCAATAAATATACGCTTATTGACATTTTTTCTACTAAAGACATGTGGCTGAATACATTTTGGCCTAAATGTATGACTAAAATTGAGTTTATTCGATTTTTCTTATAACAAAAAGTAGAAAATATCATTTTTTTTCAAAATTTTCAGTCTTTTTCCGTTTATATCGCAAAAAAAAAAAGAGGCAATCAAATACCATTAAAAGAAAGCTCTATTTGTGGGAAGAAAAGGACGCAAATTTCGTTTGGGTACAACATTGCATGTCCGCACAATTTACAGTTAAAGCAGCGCAGTGCAAAATTCTGAATTCACCTCTGGTCCTTTAGCTACCAAATGGTCCGGGGCTTAAGTGGTTAAAATCACTGCTCCCGAAAAAACGACAGTTTTAAAAGATTGTTTTTGCATTGATACATGTCCCCTGGGGCAGGACCCCGGTCCCCAAACCCTTTTTAGGACAATAACTTGCATATTAGCCTTTATAATTAGCACTTTAGATTTCGAACGTTCGCGTCCATTGTATTTAATAGGGTTCTAAAGTTTGCGTGAACGTTCGGTCCGTTCGAAAGTTCTGGTGCAAACCGAACGGGGGGGGGGGGGGGGGGGGGGTGTTCGGCTCATCACTAATAATGGGGAAGAACAAATATGAGGACTGAGAAGATTTCCTTTAGTTGAACTAACAAAATTGTGCCCATTCTAGAGCTGGTAACATTGAGGATATTCAGTATAATTTTAAAGAACTGTTTTTGTGGGTAAGAGGCATAGGGGAGGAGTATGGATTATATAAAAGTGGGAAGTATGTGCAGGTGAGGGAGAAGAATGTGGAGGGTCTAACAGTGGGCACTATGTACAGGAGAGGAGTGTGGAGGGTATGACAGAAGGCACTATGTACAGGAGAGGAGTGTGAAGGGTATGCCAGTGGGCAGTATGTACAGGAGAGGAGTGTGGGGGGTATGCCAGTGGGGAGTATGTACAGGAGAGGAGTGTGGAGGTTATGACAGTGGGTAGTATGTACCGGAGAGGAGTGTGGAGGGTTTGACAGTGGGTAGTATGTACAGGAGAGAAGTGTATGACAGCGGGCACTATGTACAGGAGAGGAGTATGTAGGGTATGACAGCGGGCACTATGTATAGGAGAGAAGTGTGGAGGGTATGACAGTGGGCACTATGTACAGGAGAGAAGTGTATGACAGTGGGCACTATGTATAGGAGAGGAGTGTGGAGGGTATGACAGTAGGCACTATGTACAGGAGAGAAGTGTATGACAGCGGGCACTATGTACAGGAGAGGAGTATGTAGGGTATGACAGCGGGCACTATGTATAGGAGAGAAGTGTGGAGGGTATGACAGTGGGCACTATGTACAGGAGAGAAGTGTATGACAGTGGGCACTATGTATAGGAGAGGAGTGTGGAGGGTATGACAGTAGGCACTATGTACAGGAGAGAAGTGTATGACAGCGGGCACTATGTACAGGAGAGGAGTATGTAGGGTATGACAGCGGGCACTATGTATAGGAGAGAAGTGTGGAGGGTATGACAGTGGGCACTATGTACAGGAGAGGAGTGTGGAGGGTATGAAAGTGGGCGCTATGTATAGAAGAGGAGTGTGGAGGGTATGAAAGTGGGCACTATGTACAGGAGAGGAGTGTGGAGGGTATGACAGTGAGCGGTATGTACAGGAGAGGAGTGTGGAGGGTACGACAGTGGGCACTATGTACAGGAGAGAAGTGTATGACAGCGGGCACTATGTACAGGAGAGAAGTGTATGACAGCGGGCACTATGTACAGGAGAGGAGTATGTAGGGTATGACAGCGGGCACTATGTATAGGAGAGAAGTGTGGAGGGTATGACAGTGGGCACTATGTATAGGAGAGAAGTGTGGAGGGTATGACAGTGAGCAGTATGTACAGGAGAGAAGTGTGGAGGGTATGACAGTGAGCAGTATGTACAGGAGAGAAGTGTGGAGAGTATGACAGTGGGCACTATGTATAGGAGAGAAGTGTGGAGGGTATGACAGTGAGCACTATGTACAGGAGAGAAGTGTGGAGAGTATGACAGTGAGCAGTATGTACAGGAGAGGAGTGTGGAGGGTATGACAGTGAGCACTATGTATAGGAGAGAAGTGTGGAGGGTATGACAGTGAGCAGTATGTACAGGAGAGGAGTGTGGAGGGTATGACAGTGAGCAGTATGTACAGGAGAGGAGTGTGGAGGGTATGACAGTGAGCACTATGTATAGGAGAGAAGTGTGGAGGGTATGACAGTGAGCAGTATGTACAGGAGAGGAGTGTGGAGGGTATGACAGTGAGCACTATGTATAGGAGAGAAGTGTGGAGGGTATGACAGTGAGCGGTATGTACAGGAGAGGAGTGTGGAGGGTACGACAGTGGGCACTATGTACAGGAGAAAAGTGTATGACAGCGGGCACTATGTACAGGAGAAGAGTATGTAGGGTATGACAGCGGGCACTATGTATAGGAGAGAAGTGTGGAGGGTATGACAGTGGGCACTATGTATAGGAGAGAAGTGTGGAGGGTATGACAGTGGGCACTATGTATAGGAGAGAAGTGTGGAGGGTATGACAGTGGGCACTATGTATAGGAGAGAAGTGTGGAGGGTATGACAGTGGGCACTATGTATAGGAGAGAAGTGTGGAGGGTATGACAGTGAGCAGTATGTACAGGAGAGGAGTGTGGAGGGTATGAAAGTGGGCACTATGTATAGTAGAGGAGTGTGGAGGGTATGACAGTGAGCAGTATGTACAGGAGAGGAGTGTAGAGGGTATGACAGTGGGCACTATGTATAGGAGAGAAGTGTGGAGGGTATGACAGTGGGCACTATGTATAGGAGAGAAGTGTGGAGGGTATGACAGTGGGCACTATGTATAGGAGAGAAGTGTGGAGGGTATGACAGTGGGCACTATGTATAGGAGAGAAGTGTGGAGGGTATGACAGTGAGCAGTATGTACAGGAGAGGAGTGTGGAGGGTATGAAAGTGGGCACTATGTATAGTAGAGGAGTGTGGAGGGTATGACAGTGAGCACTATGTACAGGAGAGAAGTGTGGAGAGTATGACAATGGGCACTAGAGTAGGTGCCGCCGATTTTGTGTTTCCAGCGCGATGGGATCGCGCTGGAAATCACCGCTGCGAGGCAGTGCTGCTCGTGCTCGCCACCCCCACGAGATTCAGCGCATCCATAGGAATCCATTGGGGGCAGCGAGCGGGAGGAGCAACAGAGCTCGGCGCTGGCTCCCGCGACGGGGCTCGCAGGTGTCAATCTCGCCGCTAACAGCGGCGAGATTGACACAATATCAGCGGCACCTCATGTATGTACAGGAGAGGAGTGTGGAGGGTATGACAGTGGGCACTATGTACAGGTGAGGAGGATGAAGGAATCTGGGAAGGAAAAATGTAAAGGTTTGTGGAAGGATGTTTAGGGACTGCGTAGTGGTTAAGCGGGCCATACATGGATTGAAATTACGCCAATTAAGCAGAGACCAGTCATAGTCGATCTATGTATGGGCTAGCTGGTTTTACACAAGTCAATCTATTAATCGACTTGAGTACAACCAGCCTGTCAGGTTTTTCCCAAAACAATCAGTGCTGCCAGCTATAGTTAACAACACTGATCATTGTATCTACTGGCAGAACACAATAACACTGCAGGAGTGATTCTCCCACCCACAGGTCAGCAGGTGAGAGGGTGTGTGGGGACAGGCTGGGGAGGGATACTAGTCAGTGGCTGGGTAGGCACTGGCCCAGATACACACAGGTTACATACGCCACGATCGTTAGAGTGAGAGCAATAATTCTAGCACTAGACCTTATCTGTAACTCTAAACATGTAACCTGTAAAAAAAAATTAAAGCATCGCTTAGTATACAAAATAAATGGTGCTAACTTTAGTGTTTTTTTTTTTTTTTTTAATGAATGAAACAGTTTCTTTCCAAAAAAAACTGCTGGGCAAATAAAAAGTTGCAAAGACCACCATTTTATTCCCTAGGGTGTCTGCTAAAACAATGTATATAATGTTCGAGGGTTCTGAGTAATTTTCTAGCAAAAAAATAAATGATGATTTTTCCATGTAGGAGAGAAGTGTCAGAATTGTCCTGGGTGGCGAGGGGTTAATTACCATAAGTAATATACAAATCATTATTATAAGCCCTGTGAGCTCCTCCTCTCAGTCTTCTGCAGAGTGTGTCAGTTTGTATTTATACTGGCCGCTCTGTATGTAGCTTCTGACTGGCCGCTCTGTATGTAGCTTCTGACAGGCTGCGCAAGCATCCCTGTATCTCCGGAACCATAAATGATAGGAACCCCACAATTTGACCAGTTGTTGGGTAGGTCTTCAGCTACATACCCCACAATTTGGGGTCTCTGTGGCCCCTGGTCGTCGAGCTACAATCCTCAAAGTCGATCTTTTTTTTTTTTTAGCAAATGGGCCTATCTTGAGGAAGGGGCCTGGAGCTGCAGCTCCAATAGCCCCTATGTTAATCTGGCCCTGAAAAAAGCAGCCCCGTATCTCCGGAACAATAAATGATAGCAATTTGGGGTCTCTGTGGCCCCTGGTCGCCGAGCTACAATCCTCAAAGTCGATCTTTTTTTTTTTTTGTGATTTTTTTTTTTTTTTTTTGGGCAAATGGGCCTATCTTGAGGAAGGGGCCTGGAGCTGCAGCTCCAATAGCCCCTATGTTAATCTGGCCCTGCCAATAGTGATCCTTCTCCTTGATGCCACATATTCTCAGGCCTTTTTGCAGGCTTTGAAGAATAAGGGAGCCCATGCACCAGTTTGCAGAGCAGACTCCTCGGGGTCACTGAGGACAACAGCAGTGGAAACAGCCCTCTGCTGCATGTGCGGCCACTGCAGCATCGCCAAAGTCGAGTTCCGCCTGGTGGGCGTGTCACAAATCAGGCGGTTAACCCGCTGAATTTCAGCCAATCGAACACTTACTGTGTATTGAATGGCTTCAGACTCTTTTGGCCAGCCTTAAGAAGATCTTGCAACCCTGTGTACCTACTGTATTTAAGAAATGCTTCACCACCAAATTGAGGACATGTACCAGACATGGCACATGTGTCAACTTTCCTTGCTGTAGGGCGAATAGAAGGCTAGTGCCATTATCGCACACCACCATTCCTGTCTCAAGGTGGATTGGCATGAACCACCACTGGGCCTGCCCCTGCAGAGCTGAAAGAACCTCTTCCCAGGTGTGGCTCCTGTCCCCTAAACAGACCACCTGAAGAACTGCATGGCATCTTTTAGGCTGACTTGTTTAATAGCCCCTTGAATGCTTTGGGGGTTCTGGTGGTTGAATGAATGAATAACTTGTATCGCTCTACAAATGCAAACTGAATCACCTCAAGGCACTTTTTGCAGCCAGTGTCTGCTTGGCTGGTGTGGTCATTTACCCCGTAGGATCTCAACACGCTTGGGACACACATTTGTACACATGTATACTGGGCCAATTTGGACAAGATCCAATTAACCTAACAGCATGTCTTTGGAGTGTGGGAGGAAACTGAAGCACCTGGAGGAAACCCACGCAGCCACAGCGAGAACATGCAAACTCCAGGCAGATGGTGTCGTGGTCCGGATTCGAACCACCGACCCTTTTTACTGCTAGGTGAAAGTGCTAACCACTACACCACTCTGTTGAGGACTGACACTGAAAGAAATGTAAAAACTATTAAATAAAATAAAAAGGGGGAAACACCAGCGTCTCAGTCAGAAAAACTGTGGCTGACAATTAAAAAAAGGGGGACAGGCAGAGAACCAAAAAAAATAAATCACGCAACAACCAAAAAAAAGAAAAGGGAATACAGCACTAAATGTTATCTAATGCTGTGTTATACACCGCACTACACTCACACTACACTAACACTACACTACACTCACACTACACTAACACTACACTGACACTACACTGACACACTACACTGACACACTACACTCACACTATACTCACACTACACTGACACTATACTCACACTACACTGACACACTACACTCACACTACACTGACACTATACTCACACTATACTCACACTACACTGACACTATACTCACACTACACTGACACACTACACTGACACTACACTCACACTACACTGACACTATACTCACACTATACTAACACTACACTGACACTACACTGACACACTACACTATACTCACACTACACTGACACACTACACTGACACTACACTCACACTACACTAACACTACACTACACTCACACTATACTCACACTATACTCACACTACACTGACACACTACACTGACACACTACACTGACACACTACACTGACACTCACACTACACTCACACTACACTGACACACTACACTGACACACTATACTCACACTACACTGACACACTACACTGACACACTACACTGACACACTACACTGACACACTACACTCACACTACACTGACACACTACACTGACACACTACACTGACACACTACACTGACACACTACACTACACTCACACTACACTGACACACTACACTGACACACTACACTGACACACTACACTGACACACTACACTGACACTCACACTACACTCACACTACACTGACACACTACACTGACACACTACACTGACACACTACACTACACTCACACTACACTGACACTACACTACACTCACACTACACTGACACTACACTACACTCACACTACACTAACACTACACTACACTCACACTACACTGACACACTACACTGACACACTACACTGACACACTACACTGACACACTACACTACACTCACACTACACTGACACACTACACTGACACACTATACTCACACTATACTCACACTATACTCACACTACACTGACACACTACACTGACACACTACACTGACACACTATACTCACACTATACTCACACTACACTGACACTACACTACACTCACACTACACTAACACTACACTACACTCACACGACACTGACACACTACACTGACACACTACACTGACACACTACACTGACACACTACACTACACTCACACTACACTGACACACTACACTGACACACTATACTCACACTACACTGACACACTACACTGACACACTACACTGACACACTACACTGACACACTATACTCACACTATACTCACACTACACTGACACACTACACTGACACACTACACTGACACACTACACTGACACACTACACTACACTCACACTACACTGACACACTACACTGACACACTATACTCACACTACACTCACACTACACTAACACTACACTACACTCACACTACACTGACACACTACACTGACACACTACACTGACACACTACACTGACACACTACACTACACTCACACTACACTGACACACTACACTGACACACTATACTCACACTATACTCACACTATACTCACACTACACTGACACACTACACTGACACACTACACTGACACACTACACTGACACACTACACTACACTCACACTACACTGACACACTACACTGACACTACACTACACTCACACTACACTGACACACTACACTGACACACTACACTCACACTACACTATACTCACACTACACTCACACTACACTAACACTACACTACACTCACACTACACTGACACACTACACTGACACACTACACTCACACTACACTATACTCACACTACACTCACACTACACTATACTCACACTACACTGACACACTACACTGACACACTACGCTGACACACTACACTGACACACTACACTACACTCACACTACACTGACACACTACACTGACACTACACTACACTCACACTACACTGACACACTACACTGACACACTATACTCACACTATACTCACACTATACTCACACTACACTGACACACTACACTGACACACTACACTGACACTACACTACACTCACACTACACTGACACACTACACTGACACACTATACTCACACTATACTCACACTATACTCACACTACACTGACACACTACACTGACACACTACACTGACACACTACACTGACACTACACTAACACTACACTCACACTATACTCACACTATACTGACACTACACTGACACACTACACTCACAGTACACTGACACACTACACTCACAGTACACTGACACACTACACTCACAGTACACTGACACACTACACTGACACACTACACTCACAGTACACTATACTCACACTACACTGACACACTACACTCACAGTACACTGACACACTACACTCACAGTACACTATACTCACACTACACTGACACACTACACTCACAGTACACTATACTCACACTACACTCACAGTACACTATACTCACACTACACTCACAGTACACTATACTCACACTACACTATACTCACACTACACTGACACACTACACTCACACTACACTGACACACTACACTGACACTACACTATACTCACAGTACACTCACAGTACACTACACTCACACTACACTATACTCACACTACACTGACACACTACACTCACAGTACACTATACTCACACTACACTGACACACTACACTCACAGTACACTGACACACTACACTCACAGTACACTATACTCACACTACACTGACACACTACACTCACAGTACACTGACACACTACACTCACAGTACACTATACTCACACTACACTGACACACTACACTCACAGTACACTGACACACTACACTCACACTACACTATACTCACACTACACTGACACACTACACTGACACACTACACTCACACTACACTATACTCACACTACACTGACACACTACACTCACAGTACACTGACACACTACACTCACAGTACACTATACTCACACTACATTGACACACTACACTCACAGTACACTATACTCACACTACACTGACACACTACACTCACACTACACTATACTCACACTACACTGACACACTACACTCACACTACACTGACACACTACACTCACACTACACTATACTCACACTACACTGACACACTACACTCACAGTACACTGACACACTACACTCACACTACACTATACTCACACTACACTGACACACTACACTCACAGTACACTGACACACTACACTCACACTACACTATACTCACACTACACTGACACACTACACTCACAGTACACTGACACACTACACTCACACTACACTATACTCACACTACACTGATACACTACACTCACAGTACACTATACTCACACTATACTGACACACTACACTCACAGTACACTGACACACTACACTCACACTACACTATACTCACACTACACTGACACACTACACTCACAGTACACTGACACACTACACTCACACTACACTATACTCACACTACACTGACACACTACACTCACAGTACACTGACACACTACACTCACACTACACTATACTCACACTACACTGACACACTACACTCACAGTACACTGACACACTACACTCACACTACACTATACTCACACTACACTGATACACTACACTCACAGTACACTATACTCACACTACACTGACACACTACACTCACACTACACTATACTCACACTACACTGACACACTACACTCACAGTACACTGACACACTACACTCACACTACACTATACTCACACTACACTGACACACTACACTCACAGTACACTGACACACTACACTCACACTACACTATACTCACACTACACTGATACACTACACTCACAGTACACTATACTCACACTATACTGACACACTACACTCACAGTACACTATACTCACACTACACTGACACACTATACTCACACTACACTGACACACTACACTAACACTACACTCACACTATACTCACACTACACTGACTAGGGATGAGCTTCGAGTTCGACTCGAACATTGCCTGTTCTCACATTCGCCGAACAGCGAACAATTTGGGGTGTTTGCGGCAAATTCGAAAAGTCTATGGGAGAAATCTAAAGTGCTAATTATAAAGGCTTATATGCAAGTTATTGTCCTAAAAAGGGTTTGGGGATCCGGGTCCTGCCCCAGGGGAGTGTTTGGGGACCCAGGTCCTGCCCCAGGGGAGTGTTTGGGGACCCGGGTCCTGCCCCAGGGGACATGTATCAATGCAAAAAAAAAGTTTTTAAAACTGCTGTTTTTTTCAGGAGCAGTGATTTTAATAATGCTTAAAGTGAAACAATAAAAGTGAAATATTCCTTTAAATTTCATACCTGGGGGGTGTGTATATTATGCCTGTAAAGTGGCGCATGTTTCCCATGCTTAGAACTGTCCCTGCACAAAGTGTCATTTCTGAAGGGAAAAAAGTCATTTAAAACTCACTCGCGGCTATTAATGAATTGTCGGCTCCCGGCAATACATAGAAAAGTCATTGATAAAAAAAAAAAAAATGTGTGGGGGTTCCCCCAAATTCAAATACCAGGCCCTTCAGGTCTGGAATGGATATTAAGGGGAACCCTGCCGCAAATTTAAAAAAAAAATGCGTGGGGTTCCCCCCAAATATCCATACCAGGCCCTTCAGGTCTGGTATAGATTTTAAGGGGATCTCCACCCCAAATTTAAAAAAAAATGGCGTAGAGTGTCCCCAAAAATCTTTATCTGAGCACGCAACCTGGCAGGCCGCAGGAAAAGAGGGGGGGACAAGAGAGCGCCCCCCCCTCCTGAACCGTACCAGGCCACATGCCCTCAACATTGGGAGGATGCTTTGGGGGTCTGTGACCCCTCAAAGCACCATGTCCCCATGTTGATGGGGACAAGGGCCTCTTCCCCACAACCCTTGCCCGGTGGTTGTGGGGGTCTGCGGGCGGGGGGCTTATTGGAATTTGGAAGACCCCTTTAACAAAGGGGACCCCAGATCCTGCCCCCCCCTATGTGAATTGGTAATGGGTACATTGTACCCCTACCATTTCACAAAGAAAGTGTAAGAAATTGTAAAAAAAAACAGACACCGTTGGGAAAGTCCTTTATTAAAAATAAAAAAAATAAAAAACCATTCCAGCGATGAAATCCAGTGTCCCGCGGTGATCCGATGTCCGATGTCCAGCGCTGTCCACACGAAACATCATTGGCTGAGCCTGAGCGGACCTGATGGGGAACTTCCTCCGCAGTGTAATAAATGAATAGACCCGCCCCTTCTCACGTTCCCCATCAGGTCCGCTCAGCCAATGACGTAGATGTAAGGCTAAGTGGACCAGATGTGGAACGTGAGAAGGGGAGGGTCCACATAGAAGTACCAATTCACATGGGGGGGCCGGGATCTGGGGGTCCCCTTTGTTAAATGGGTCTTCCAGATTCCGATAAGCCCCCCGCCCGCAGACCCCCACAACCACCGGGCAAGGGTTGTGGGGATGAGACCCTTGTCCCCATCAACATGGGGACATGGTGCTTTGAGGGGTCACAGACCCCCAAAGCATCCTCCCAATGTTGAGGGCATGTGGCCTAGTACGGTTCAGGAGGAGAGGGGGGGGGGCGCTCTCTCGTCCCCCCTCTTTTCCTGCGGCCTGCCAGGTTGCGTGCTCGGATAAAGGGTCTGGTATGGATTTTTGGGGGAACTCCACGCCATTTTTTTTTTATTTGGGGTGGAGTTCCCCTTAAAATCCATACCAGATCCTAAGGGCCTGGTAATTGAATTCTGGGGGACCCCCACGCATTTTTTTTTATCAATGACTTTTGTATGTATTGCCGGGTGCCGACAATTCATTATAGCCGCGAGTGAGTTTTAAATGATTTTTTTCCTTCAGAAATGACATTTTGTGCAGGGACAGTTCTAAGCACGGGAAACATGCGCTACTTTACAGGCATACTATACACACCCCCCAGGTACGAAATTTAAAGGAATATTTCACTTTTATTGTTTCACTTTAAGCATTATTAAAATCACTGCTCCCGAAAAAAAAACGTCATTTGCATTGATACATGTCCCCTGGGGCAGGACCCGGGTCCCCAAACACTTTTTAGGACAATAACTTGCATATTAGCCTTGATAATTAGCACCATTGTATTTAATAGGGTTCTAAAGTTCACGCAAATATTTAGGTCTGTTCGCAGGTTCTGGTGCGAACCGAACAGGGGGGTGTTCGGCTCATCCCTAACACTGACACACTATACTCACACTATACTCACACTATACTCACACTATACTCACACTACACTATACTCACACTACACTATACTCACACTATACTCACACTACACTATACTCACACTACACTATACTCACACTACACTATACTCACACTACACTACACTCACACTATACTCACACTACACTATACTCACACTACACTATACTCACACTACACTCACACTACACTACACTCACACTACACTATACTCACACTACACTACACTCACACTACACTACACTCACACTACACTATACTCACACTACACTATACTCACACTATACTCACACTACACTACACTCACACTACACTATACTCACACTACACTCACACTACACTACACTCACACTACACTATACTCACACTACACTATACTCACACTACACTACACTCACACTACACTACACTCACACTACACTATACTCACACTACACTATACTCACACTATACTCACACTACACTACACTCACACTACACTATACTCACACTACACTCACACTCACACTACACTACACTCACACTACACTATACTCACACTACACTATACTCACACTACACTATACTCACACTACACTCACACTTTAGTCAAACTACACTATACTTACACTTTACTATACTCACACTACACTGACACACTATACTCACACTGACACACTACACTCCCACTATACTACACTGACAATCTACACTCTGAAACAAAGAGAGAAAGAACCAATGGGACTTTGAGTGAGGCGGTGACCTGGTAAGGTCAATTGCCTCCATCCCTATCTAATAAAAAAGGGGGAAAAGAAATTGGGACTTTAAATGAAGCACATAAGTATAGGGTACAAACTAACACTATATTCACACTATACTAACACTCTACACTCTGAGTCACAATGACACACTAACTCGCTAGTAGCAAACTGAGCCCTGCTCTATCTATCTCCACTCCAACAACACACTGCAAAATGTTCCTGTAGGAAGGAACCTTTTATAGTGGGGGGTGGGACTGTGAGCACTGAGCCATGATTGGGAAAAGTCTTCATGACTTTGTCCAATCATAGCTCTGACAGTGCTCTGTGCCCTAATTGGGCAAAGCCCAAAGGTGCATTGCTTCATCCAATTAGGGCCCTAGAATGCACTGTGCAGCACGCAGTACATTGTGGGGCGCTCGGCTAGTGAACACCCCACCGAGCATCCCGCAAATTGAGGTGTTCGCCGAACGGGCGAACAGGTGATGTTCAGGTCGAACTTTTGCTCGGCTCGAACTGTTTACCCAACTCTATTCTGGAGGAATACAAGACAAAGCGTAAATATTTTAGGGTATTGCTTGGGTACAGCTAACATCTCTAAAGTCTCCCTGTAAGTTAGTGAATCTTCACTCTTTGAGGTCAGGTCTTCTTTAAATTGTCTGTCTGGCTAAATCATGGAGTTACGGAAGGTGTGTGATGTCACATATGATGCTTGAGGGGTTTTCCCGGGAAATAAACCTTCTATGGAGCCTAATTATCTGATTATGTGACTTCGCCCCAATTCTTGGCAGAGATTTATACCTCCGCCCACACCAATATAGATCTATAATTACAGATACGGAGATGGACTATTTCACAAGAACAACCGATTCCTGGAAGTCACAAGGAAGTGAAGGATTGGGCGGATTTATTAATGCGATGATGGATGGCGGCAATCTGTGAAATTAACAAATAATGGGAACCAAACAAGGTGAATGGTCTGACATGAGGAGATGACATCTGAGATCCAAATGATGAAATACAATATCTGTGTAAGAAGATAGAAACACTTAATCGATACTTATACCTGCAGATAACATAACTGAACAAACAGTACAATAATTATTGGGAATAATAATTTCTATACCTGAATACACAACCAACTATGATATGACTAGGCCCAAATACACACCCGACTAGGACAGGACCAGACCCAAATACACACCGGACTAGCACAAGACCAGGCCCAAAAACGCACCTGACTAGGACAGGACCGGACCCAAATATACGTCCGACTAGGACAGGACCAGGCCCAAATATACACCCGACTAGGACAGGACTGGGCCCAAATACACACCCGACTAGGAAAGGACCGGGCCCAAATACCACACCTCCCAACTTTTTGAGATGGGAATGAGGGACACATATTAGCAAAAGTATGTTGGCATAGGACACACCCCCTTCCACGCCTGATAAAGGAGAAGTAACCATAAAAATGATTAGTTAAACCCACAAGTCTCTTTTTTTACACTGTCTTTTGAAATTTACAAATGCAGCAATTTAGAAATTGGATGAAAGGTTTAGCACCAGGAAACACTTTTTGAAAGATAAATAGTGCATTTTATATACATCTATATAGATCAGACCAAAATGAGGGACAAATAAGGGGGAATGAGGGACAGAGGGACTTTGTTCCAAATGAGGGAAATCCCTCGAAATCAGGGACAGTTGGGAGCTATGAAGTACGCACCCGACAAGGACAGGATCAGGCCCAAATACACACCCAACTAGGACAGGACCGGCCCAAATACAGGGGCGTACCTAGAGCATTTGGCACCCAGGGCGGATCCTATATCTGGCACCCCCCACTTTAAAATGTAAAAACACCCCACTGTGCGCCCTGCATACCTCTGCATCCCCCAATATCTCTTTGTCACTACTTTGTACAGCCTCCGCACAACTGGACCCCTTTGCATTACACAGTCCCCCCTGCACCTCTGGACCCCTTTACATTACACAGCACCCTGCACCTCTGGATTCCTTTACATTACACAGCACCCTGCACCTCTGGATTCCTTTACATTACACAGCACACTGCACCTCTGGACCCCTTTATATTACACATCACCCTGCACCTCTGGATCCCTTTACTTTACACAACCCTCTGCACCTCTGGACCCCTTTACATTACACAACCCCCTGCACCTCTGGACACCTTTACATTACACAACCCCCTGCACCTCTGGAACCCTTTACATTGCACAGCCTCCCACCCCGAAGCTCTGGACCCCTTTACATTACACAATCCTCTGCACCTCTGGACCCCTTTACATTACACAAACCCCTTCACCTCTGGACCCCTTTACATTGCACAGCACCCTGCACATCTGGACCCCTTTACATTATACAGCACCCTGCACCTCTGGACCCCTTTACTTTGCACAGCACCCTGCACATCTGGACCCCTTTACATTACACAACCCCCTGCACCTCTGGACACCTTTACATTACACAACCCCCTGCACCTCTGGACCCCTTTACATTACACAGCACTCTGCACCTCTTTACCCCTTTACATTGCACAGCATCCTGCACCTCTGGACCCCTTTACATTGCGTAGCACCCTGTACCTCTGGACCCCTTTACATTACACAGCACCTTGCACCTCTTGACCCCTTTACATTACACAGCACCCCCCAGCTCTGGACCCCCTGCACATTACACAGCCCCCCCAGCTCTGGACCCCCTGCACATTACCCCCACAGCTCTGGACCCCCTGCACATTACCACCCCACAGCTCTGACTGGACCCCCTGCACAGTACCCCCCACAGCTCTGACTGGGCCCCCTGCACATTACCCCCACAGCTCTGACTGGACCCCCAGCACATTACCCCCCACAGCTCTGACTGGACCCCCTGCACATTACAACCCGGGCCCCACCCAGCTCTGACTTGACCCCCTGCACATTACCCCCCCCCCCACAGCTAGGCCTGGACCCCCTGCACTTAACCCCCCTGGGCCCCAAAAACTCTGACTGGACCCCCTGCACATTACCCCCCCACACAGCTCTGACTGGACCCCCTGTACATTACCCCCCTGGGCCCCCCAGCTCTGACTGGACCCCCTGCACATTACTCCCCCCCCACACACAGCTCTGACTGGACCCCCTGCAAGTTGCATAGCTCTGTGTTCGTTCCTACCTTACTCTTCACTTTCATATTAACAAGGTAATGATTGGTTGCTAGGACCACCTAGCAACCAATCACCTGCTACTCCCCCAGCATTTCCTGTTCTATGCCCCACTGTCTCTCGTTCTCCCTCTCCTGCTGTAACAAAGAGCGAGAGACTGTTTTTTTTTCTCCTGCTCCCACGGCCAGTCCATTGTGTCACCCAGGTAGCGGTACAGTCCGCACCCGACTCGGGCATCCCCGCACCCTTTCACAGCTGGGCTCTCCCTGCGCTGTCAGCTGGTCATATCGCTGCTGGGCTGCACTACCAAGCCCGGCCATCCCACTGTCCTTTTTTTTATACAGGGGAGGACGGGGGCGCCGCCTGACACCCCCAATGTGTGTCACCCGGGGCAGACCGCCCCCCCAGCCCCCCAGTTAGTACGCCACTGCCCAAATACACACCGGACTAGGACAGGACTTTGGCCAAAAATACACACCCGACTAGGACAGGACCGGACCCAAATACACACCAGACTAGGACAGGACCGGGCCCAAATACACACCTGACTAGGACAGGACCGGACCCAAATATACACCTGGCTGGAACAGGATCGGGCCCAAATACACACCCGACTAGGACAGGACCGGGACCAAATACACACCCAACTAGGACAGGACTGGGCCCAAATATGCACCAGACTAAAACAGAACTGGGCCCAAATACACACCTGACAAGGACAGGACTGGGTCTTCTCAAAGTCCTCCTAGGAGCTGAGACCAATGGAGACCAGACGCCCTCTGTTTCAGCTACTGGGACACATTGGGGGTCAGAAGACACAGTCCTGTCCTAAACTGGTTATCAGCATGTTTTGCTCTGTCTGGGAGCTTAAAATGGTTGTAAAGGTTAATTTTTTTAGAAATACAAAATAATAAACGTTATACTTGAAGGCAGGCTGAAAATGTGTACAGCTTAGTTAGCCAGCAGCCGGCCCACCTGTGCCATAAAAAGGGGGACATCTAAGGTCCAGAAGCTGGAGCGGGAATGCAGGTACTGACAGGTTCAAGTCTCATTGCATAGCTCCCAACTGTCCCTGATTTGGAGGGACTCTCCCTGATTTGGAACAAAGTCCCTCTGTCCCTCATTCCTCCTCATTTGTCCCTCATTTTGGTCCAATCTATCAAGTTGTATATAAAATGCACTTTTTAGCATTTAAAAAATGGTTCCCAGCACTAAACTTTTCATCCAATTTCTAAATTGCTACATTTGTACATTTAAAAAGCCAGGATAAAAGAATGGTTGTAGTAAAAGAAGCACTTGGGGGTTTAACTAATATTTTTTTACATCTACTACTCGCATCAAAACAGAACATCACCAAACTCTGGAAAACTTCTGATTCCCCATCCATCTCCAACACAATCACAGATTTAAACCTCCAATGTGAAATGGAGAGACTAGTTGCTAGAAAAGATTTGAACATGGAAAAGTTTCTGTATAAGTGGTCATCCCGGCTCACACATTCCAAATGCACTGTAATTACCGGATGCTCTCCTTATACCACAACTTCCTCCCATTTCCATATCTCCTTATGTTTCTTTTTTACCCTCTACTCACCCTCATGCTACGACACAGCGAACATGCCTACCTAGCTGGTGCCCCCTCTCCTTTCCCCTTCCCTAATCCCCCCGTCTGGAGTTAATAATGTTATATTCATTGCATGACTTATCTCTGTTTAGTTCATCTTGTAAGACTGACTTTGCTTCATTTGAACCGCTTTTTTCTTCGCTGGTTCCATTTGCTCCAGTCGGAACATCCGACAAGTTGTAACAAATTTATTTCTTGTTCACTTTATTGAAAATATTAATAAAGAAATATTGTGTAGCGGAACCTCACTCTCCCTCTTGGTTATTGTGAATGGCTTGTGTCTAGGGGTACCGGGAAGAGGAGAGTGCAGTACGCTACGCCAGGCTCTCCCCTCATGTGTATAAGAGTGTTGAGCAAAGTTAGTTGATTTACCTCCCGGGTCTGTCCACTGCATACGAAGCCTTGTTGTTCCCTGGAAGCGTGTCTGACAATAATAGAGCCCCACACCAATTGAAAGTCCAACACTCCTTTATTTCTCGTAACACAATCAGTTGAACTTCCATTAACAATGAACATGGGGGTGTGGGAATGAGTAGGCCCAGGCACAACTGTACTCTTCTATTCTTTTTTAGCGAATAGGCCTGGCGCACCGTCTCTGCCACCGACCGTGAGTTTTGGTCGCTGCCACCGACCGGATGAACTGTTGAGGCCCCTGCCACTGACCTGAGTGAATTAGCTGGACTGCTGCCACCGGTCATTGAACGTGGACTGAACTTCCTCGTTGAATTTGGCCCCTGTTCGGGAAAGATATCCCTCCGGGCGGTCTCCAGAGGTTCACCCGGCACTGGCAATTTGCTGCACCAGGTCTTCGGGTGAGTCCCTCCTCCGGTCCCTTACGCCTCTGGATTCGGGTGCCCCACTCCCGGGGCCCCCTAGGACAATCCCTCCCTCGCAGGACCCAGCGGAAGGTACTGAGCCCCAGGCCTCCGGCTGAGTACCTCACCCCAGACTGAAGGTGTCTGGGATGGAACACGAACTTCAGGTGTCCAGGCCTAGGCCGCCTGGACACCGACCGCGGACAGCAACCCTCAGGCTGAAGGTGCCCGGGACTCGAACCTCGTGGTGAAGATGTCCGCCCCCGTTATACCCTCTCCCAGGATGCATGGCGGGCTCCCCGCCCCGTCGTACAACCGCTGCGAGAGGTCACAAAGGGTACGGCACTGCAGCGATGGTTCAAAGTGACAGCGCCACCTGCTGGGCCGCAGGGAACTATGCATCACTGGTGCCCTCACCAGTTTAAAAAAGTACATACCCGCTACACTCTCCCCCCTGTCATTTGACACTGGTCCCCAGTATCTGGAGCAAACCATGCCCAAAAAAGGGTCATCATAGCCTGATCCAGAGACCGACTAACAAATTTCAAAAATAAAAAAGTTTTTTTCCTTTCTGAAAATTTACCAACAATTGTGCCTGTACCTGACATGAAAGGGAAAGGAAGGAAACAAACAACACATAACCACATTATCAGAATCACATGTTCACAACAACATTCCCTTACACCCATCCTGACTAAGACCCACCCCATTCTCAGTGGTCTTGATGAGATGTTCTCCTGCAAATGGGAAAAGAACGTTAAACACACATATACCTGACACATATGTTTGTGTAATGCCGCGTACACACGATCATTATTCACGGCGGTTAAAAAACCGCCGTGAATAATGACAGGAAAAACGAGGGAACCGCTTCGGTTCCAAGGGTTCCCTACACACGGTCGTTTTTCCCGTCATTTTTTCTCTTGACGAGAAAAACGACCGTCTGTGGGCTCCGCGGCAGTGTCTCCCTATGGGAAAACTGCCGCGGAAAAAAATGATGGAAAAAACGATGAGAAAATTTAGAACATGTTCTAATTTTTCTCGTCGTTTTTTATGCCGTTTTTCTCGACGAGAAAAACGACATAAAGCCCACAGACGATCGTTTTTCTCGGCGAAAAAAAAAATGCAGTTTTTCTCGTCGAGAAAAGCGGTCGTGTGTACGCGGCATAAGAATGAAAGAACCTCTCCGTAGAGAAACCCTTTCCTTCTATAGGTGTGTGAGTGAACAGTGAATATCGATGCGCAACACTGCCACCTGGTGACAGTGTCACGGTAACTGCACTGGTTGAAGATCTTCTTCACTCTTTGAACTTTCTAACTACCCCAAAGTCCATG
Organism: Rana muscosa; assembly: GCA_029206835.1. NCBI lineage: Eukaryota > Metazoa > Chordata > Amphibia > Anura > Ranidae > Rana > Rana muscosa. The sequence continues at coordinate 1,296,985,578 of CM055116.1, read as the reverse complement.
ATCACTTTGCGGGATGGAAGAATGAAGAACAAGGAATGGCAACAGTCCTTCAATTCCTCCAGAGAGCACAAACACCCATAACACGGGTACAGTCACTGGGTTTTCCCGGGAAACAACCCCGGAAAGTTCAGCAGCAACAAACACTAGGCAAGGAGTCTTTTCTCCTACAAGTAGAATCTGGGATGCGGCAAGACAAGGGGCTTGAAATGCTTATCCACAGTCTCTATGTGATATTCAACATCCTCTTCTTCTTTCCGTCGAATCAACACTTTGTCAGCATGGATGTGCCGACCCAACATCCACTCTGCTTTACAGTCCTTGAACCGCTCAGAGGTTTTCGGGGAACACGCGAGGTACCTGCGGGCATGTGGGACCTGAAGGTGCGTCCACACAAATTCGTTGTACCAGCGGTCCCGGCAGACTTCCACTTCGTACAGAAGCTCCTTGGGTAAGTACGAGTACTCCCACCCGTACTCGGTAGCAACTTTTTGGCCAAAAAGACGCTGAAGACTCGCCAGTGGAGGCACAGTGGCCCGGTCTCCCTCACCCGGTTGGACGATGGCGTCTGGATGGCGAGGTGCCTTGACCACCTCCACTCTAGGCATAGGCGGCCGCAACAACAGTCTCTTTTCCCCGGTGCCAGATGCAGGAGGCACTGGAGGTAGAAGGGCAGACTGGGGACGGGATCCCTCCTCAGGCGCTGGTGCCTCCACCTGGGGTGTACTATCTCCTGTAGACATGCATGGATCCCTGACTCTGCGGGACGAGGAGAGAGACATCTTGTCCCAGCCCTTCTTAGCAAAAAGTTCATCTATGATGACATTGTCTCCCGGATCAGAGAGCGACTCTAGGTCGGAGGTGTCACACTCCTCCGCGAGCAGGTAGCCTGTAGTGGAGGCTGAATTGCCACCTCCCGTGGACACACAGGGCCGTGACTCCCCGACACCTCCGCCCCAACACCAAGTCCCTTTGTCCGGCTTACCTCAGCCCAAAGTTGAGAAGGGATGTCCGGGACTCTTCCTACCGGATCCATCCGGGGCGGCCGTGGGCAAGCAGGGTGATCCACCGCGACCGCTGGACGGGGCAACCAAGCCGGTCTTCCTCTTTGGCGGTAGACGTTGGGAAACAGTGGTGACCGAGTCAGCATCCTCAGATTTCTCCCGTACCTCAGTGATTGCGACCTCCCCTGCGGTCGCTGCAGTGCGCACAGGGATGGCTGTAAAAGCACCGATTTCTCCTTCATGAGTGGTGTGGCCTGTAGCGCGGTTGAGGTGGATGATTCTGTTTTTTTTCAATGGTTGGTTCCACCTCAAATGAGAACTCTCCGCATGCCTCGCAGCGCCCAAATGGCTTCAGTTGACACACCAGTCTCGAACATCCGGGACAAATCAAACCCTCAACATCCATGCATGAGTACAGGGCGAATCGTCCCCGGGGCTTTAGCCGAATCCCCGTATCCGTTATGGGAGCAGCAGTAGTCAGACTCGTGGTAGTGGGATGAATAGGAATCCACGATGCATTGGTGAACATGGCGACTCTTTGCTGATCCATTGCACACTGCCTTGTTGGCGCCAAAGTCCCCACGTGTAGTCCTTCACACGATTGGACTCCTCCCTTCTTGCACTCCAGTTCGCGGGCTTTCTCTTTCCCTGGGTTACGCCCACGAACTGAGCAGGGAGGGTGTGCCTGATGGCGCCGTGGCCAACAACATGGCCGACCTACTCGGAACTCTTTCGGGCAGATACTTTCAAATTCCAACAACTCCAGCTCCATTGTAGCACGAACACATCCCGGACCAGAGCCCCCACGTGTAGTGGAACCTCACTCTCCCTCTTGATGATTGTGAATGGCCTGTGTCTAGGGGTACCGGGAAGAGGAGAGTGCAGGAAACCTACGCCAGGCTCTCCCCTCATGTGTATAAGAGGGTTGAGCAAAGTTAGTTGATTTACCTCCCGGGTCTGTCCACTGCATACGAAGCCTTGTTGTTCCCTGGAAGCGTGTCTGCCAATAATAGAGCCCCACACCAATTGAAAGTCCAACACTCCTTTATTTCTCGTAACACAATCAGTTGAACTTCCATTAACAATGAACATGGGGGTGTGGGAACGAGTAGGCCCAGGCACAACTGTACTCTCCTATTCCTTTTTAGCAAATATAGGCCTGGCGCACGGTCTCTGCCACCGACCGTGAGTTTTGGTCGCTGCCACCGACCGGATGAACTGTTGAGGCCCATGCCACAGGCCTAATTGCAGGCCTCTGCCACTGACCTGAGTGAATTAGCTGGACCGCTGCAATCGGTCATTGAACGTGGACTGAACTTCCTCGTTGAACTTGGCCCCTGTTCGGGAAAGATATCCCTCCGGGCGGTCTCCAGAGGTTCACCCGGCACTGGCAATCTGCTGCACCAGGTCTTCGGGTGAGTCCCTCCTCCGGTCCCTTACGCCTCTAGATTCGGGTGCCCCACTCCCGGGGCCCCCTAGGACAATCCCTCCCTCGCGGAACCCAGCGGAAGGTACTGGGCCCCAGGCCTAGGGCTGAGTACCTCACCCCAGACTGAAGGTGTCTGGGATGGAACACGAACTCCAGGTGTCCAGGCCTAGGCCGCCTGGACACCGACTGGAACCACAGCCCTCAGGCTGAAGGTGCCCGGGACTCGAACCTCGTGGCGAAGATGTCCGCCTCCTTTATATCCTCTCCCAGGATGCACGGCGGGCTCCCCGCCCCGCCGTACAACCGCTGCGAGAGGTCACAAAGGGTATGGCACTGCAGCGATGGTTCAACCCCGGCCCAAAGTGACAGCGCCACCTGCTGGGCCACAGGGAACTATGCATCACTGGTGTCCTCACCAGTTTAAAAAAGTACATACCCGCTACAATTGAAATTAACGAATATTTTTTGTATAATTCTTCTTTAAGGGGGCGTGGCAGGGGGTGTGTCCCATGCCTACATATTTGTGCTAATAGGTGTCCCTCTTTCACATATCAAAAAGTTGGGAGGTGTGTCATTGTGAAGGAACCAGAACGGCGGAGGACCAAACCATGGACAATGCCATAATGGACTTTCCCATCATGGAGGGGTGCCAGGGCCACTACATTATCTTAGTTAGGATCAGGGACAGGACGCTGTTCATGTTGGACTGTATGCCGCATCATGGTCAGTAAAGTTATATTGAGCTTTCTGAGCCTGGTCTGAAGTCACACAACGGGTTGCATGTTGGTTCTGGCATATTCCAAAGATCTGTAAAGCACTATGAGGTATGAGAAAACACCACTACAGAAGGGTAACTTGGCAAGACAAGGAGAGGAGTGTAGTTGCTATAAGTAACCAAGTGAAAGAACAAGCTACAAGCAACCAGTTGTTAGGCATGGTACCTGGTAAAGATGACAGGTCCAAGCGATGATCTTGCTCCCTCCCTAGTGGTCGGTATCCAATAGCAACCAGAACTGAACCCACTTTACAGCGATTTATGGCCTGGTCACAATCTATGGGAAGGGAAGAGTTAAGTGAGAGCACGCATGAGGTCTGTGCTATGTGCTTGGGGGGTACCCCATTCTTTTACTGGGAGTGAGGTAACGGGGGTACGCTAGACTGGAGGAGGGGCGCAGGCTCAGAAAATCTCTTCTAATGCAAATATACAAGCTACAGTGTAAAGTGACTCAGGACAAGTTGCTCTTTAGAGTAATGCCGCGTACACACGACCGTTTTTCTCGACGAGAAAAACGAAATTTTTCCCATTCGACGAGAAAAACAATAGTCTGTGGGCTTTCTGTCATTTTTTTCGACGAGAAAAACGGCATTAAAAACGACGAGAAAAATTAGAACATGTTCTAATTTTTCTCGTAGTTTTTTTCGACATGTTTTCCGCGGCAGTGTTTCCCATAGGGAAACACTGCCGCAGAGCCCACACACGGTCGTTTTTTTCTACCAAAAAAAAAATGACATTTAAAACGGCCGTGTGTGAGGGGAACAAGCTGTTCCTCGTTTTTAACGTCGATTTTTTCGACGGTGTTTTCACCGTCGAAAAAATCGATCGTGTGTACGCGGCATCACTCTGCGCTTTATGACTGCACTCAGTGAAGGCTCTTCTCTAAGTCGGGAAACTGCCTTAATGTTAGGTCAAAAAGGAAGTGCGCCCATGCCTCTCACACTGAGGAGAATATGGGAAGTGGGGATTTTTAAGTGCTCAAAATACACAACAAAAAAACAAAACAAAATGAATATTGCAGATAAAAGGTCTATTTTTATTTTACAGTTTAAAAAGTTATATCACTAATATAAAAACATTTAATAGCAGCTACAAAAACATGGTGGAAATATCTATACACCAACGAGCAAGGAAAAAAATGCACGTGGATCGACGCGTTTGGCCAAAAAAGAGCTTCCTCATCATCCACTTCGTTTTTTCAATCTTTGTAATATTGTAGCTGATGAACAATGCTAACGATAAATAATTCCATCATCGAAGGGCAAATATTGTAACAAATATATTCATGCCATACAAAAAAGATCTTAATTCATTAAACATCTATGAGGATTTCGAGAAGGGAAAAAAAGGGGACCATAAAACAAAAACCAAAACCCCCCAAACATACAAACACAAAGCTGAACTGAACCCAGAAGGAGAGCCAAGGTCAACAAACAACTGCCTTATTGTTACCGTATTTTCCGGCGTATAAGACGACCCCCTAATTTTCCAGATAAAATTTGGGTTTTGGGATATACTCGCCGTATAAGACGACCCCCTTCCGACTAGCCATACCTCACCATACCTCACCATACCTCACTGTGCCCCTGCATGCCTCACTGTTCTAATGCATACCTCACTGTTCCCCCCGCATACCTCACTGTTCACCCCGCATACCTCACTGTTCCCCCCGCATGCCTCACTGTGCCCCCCGCATGCCTCACTGTGCCCCCTCGACGATCACTTACCTTATCCCTGATGAAAAATCTCCAGTCAGACCGCGGCCGTCCATTTTCAAAAGCCGCGCCTCCTCCTCATGCTGTTCCGTGATAGGCGGAACACTCAGCTTCCCAGCAGACACTGTGTTCAGTGTTCCGCCTATCACAGATGCCCTCTCATCCGAGGCCGAGGATGAGAGGGCATCCGTGATAGGCAGAACACTAAACAGAGGCTCTGCTGGGAAGCTGAGTGTTCCGCCTATCACGGAACAGCATGAGGAGGAGGCGCGGCTTTTGAAAATGGACGGCCGCGGTCTGAGATTATAAGGTAAGGTCAGGTATCGGCGTATAAGACGACCCCCGACTCTTGAGAGGATTTTTAGGGGTTAAAAAGTCGTCTTAAAATACGGTAGATGTTTCACATGACCGCAGTCTCCTCCTGGTCCCGGGCATTGGTGAGCGCAATTCGCTACCCCATATGTACAGGTGCATATGACCCCACCCACACACTGGCATAGTCCAAGAAGGGACCCCGCCAACATATTCTGTCTTGTTGGTTGGAGGGTAGACAGTGGAGACCTTGCGTGGAGAGTGAAGAAGTTTTGCTTTTGACTGCTGGGTTGCATTTTAGGTTATTTTGGGGTCTTTTTCCTTGCAGCTTTTTAACACCCTTTTCTGGCACATTTTAAACAGCCTTTTTTTTTCTTTTTTTCCTTCAGCCTACTAATTAAGGGGAGTGGTTAATTGGTCACAGGTGCTTGTGGCCTATATAAAATTCTGTAGAGCTCATTTAGAGCCTACTGATTTTAAGTTTACTGGAACTCTGTCTAAGTGGAACTGGACTAAGTGGTGAGTTAAAATCAAGAGTTTAAAACAGGAGGTTAAAACAGGGGTCATAGTAGCTGTGTAGTGTGAGTACCTGAGTGTTGTCTGAGTAGTGTGTGTGGATCATTACTACTTGTGTATTGTGGGTGCACGCTGGTCTGTTGGTCTGCGAGTGCACGCAGGTCTGTTGGTCTGCGAGTGCACGCAGGTCTGTTGGTCTGCGAGTGCACGCAGGTCTGTTGGTCTGCGAGTGCACGCAGGTCTGTTGGTCTGCGAGTGCACGCTGGTCTGCGAGTGCACGCTGGTCTGTTGGTCTGCTAGTGCACGCTGGTCTGCGTGTGCACGTAGGTCCATTGGTCTGCCAGTGCACATAGGTCTGTGAGTATCTGTGTATTGTCTTGTTGAGTACCTGTGTATTGTCTTGTTGAGTACCTGTGTATTGTCTTGTTGAGTACCTGTGTATTGTCTTGTTGAGTAGTTGTGTCAGGAAGCTAGTGTTAGGTAATTTGGACAGGGTATAATCTCTAATCCTCATTAAATTAATGGGTACGATGCCCGGCGGGTGTGGCGAGGTGACTCGGTGTACATCTTGCGGCATGTATGCGTTCCTTGATCATCTGATCGAGGGTGATTACTGCTGTGCAAAATGTAAGCACATTGTTTCCTTGGAAGCCCAGGTTCTGAATCTAGGGAAGCAACTGTCAGCACTGGGAAGACCCTCCACACTAAAGTAGAGCCCGAAATGTACCCGGCAGGTGATGGCAAGGGTCAGCACAGAGGTTGGTGGAGACAAAGAGGTGCAGGCACTAGAAAATAGTAGATGGGTGACAGTCAGGAAGGGAAGAGGGCGAAGTGCCAGGGAGGCCGATCCAGGGCTGGAGCATCCCAATAAGTATGCTCCATTTAGTGACATTGGTGAAACCAGTCAGGGACCAGCACTGCTGGAGCTGAGGGACTCTCCTAGCTGCCGGGGGATGAACTCCTTCAGTGAGAGTGGGGGGGGGGGGAGCGAAGGGAAAGATAAGACAGATTCTGGTGGTAGGGGACTCAATTCTTAGAAGGACAGAGAGGGCAATCTGTAACAAAGACCTGAAGCGCCGAACTGTATGTTGGCTACCGGGTGCTCGGGTTTGGCACATCACGGATCTGGTGGACAGATTACTGGGAGGGGCTGGGGAAGACCCAGCTGTCATGGTGCACGTTGGCACCAATGACAAAGTCAGAGGCAGATGGAGTGTCCTAAAGAACGATTTTAGGGACTTGGGAGCTAAATTGAGGAAAAGGACCTCCAAGGTAGTATTCTCGGGAATACTACCGGTACATCGAGCCACACCAGAAAGGCAGAGGGAGATTAGGGAAGTGAACAAGTGGCTGAAGAGCTGGTGTAGTAAGGAGGGGTTTGGGTTCCTGGAGGACTGGGCCGACTTCTCAGTCGATAACCAGTACTATAGAAGGGACGGACTGCACCTAAATGAGGAGGGTGCAGATCAGCTGGGAATAAGGATGGCCAAAAAGTTAGAGGGGTTTTTAAACTAGGCGACGGGGGGGAGGGTCCAGAGATAGTGAGAGTTAGCGTGGAACATATTCCAGAGGGTAGTATTAGGGGCATTAGTGGTAGGGTAACCAAAGCACATAAACCCAAGGTAAGTATAGTAGCAAGTCATAGTTGCAATCTGGGAACACCCAAGAGGATAGTATGTGACCGGTCAAAATATATTAATGCATTAAAGTGTCTGTTCACCAATGCCATAAGTCTGCCAAGCAAAATAGGTGAGTTGGAAGCTCTGGTGCATGAGGAGAGCTATGATGTAATCGGTATTGCTGAAACTTGGCTTCATTCCTCACATGACTGGGCTATTAATATTCCTGGCTATGCACTCTTTTGGAAAGACAGGGTAAAAAGGAAAGGTGGAGGGGTCTGTCTCTATGTGAGAAGTGATCTCAAAGCGAGTGTGAAAGAGGACCTGGTGGATGGAGAGTGGGAGGAGTCTGAAGCATTATGAGTGGAACTGCATACAGATGTGCGTAGTTCAAAGTTAATCATTGGAGTTTGTTATAGACCACCCATTGTTAATGAGGAGGTGGAGACTCAGCTCCTTGCACAGATGGAAAGGGCTGCAAGGGCTGGGACAGTGATAATAATGGGGGATTTTAACTACCCAGAAATTGACTGGAGTAATGGCACTGCTGGGACAGTTAAAGGGCAAAAATTTATAAACCTATTGCAGGACAATTTTATGGTCCAGTTTATTGAGGCCCCAACTAGGAATGATGCTCTGTTGGACCTGGTAATCTCAAACCATGCAGAGAGTAGGGATGAGCTTCGAGTTCGACTCGAACATTGCCTGTTCGCTCGTTCGCCGAACAGCGAACAAATTGGGGTGTTCGCGGCAAATTCGAAAAGTCTATGGGAGAAATCTAAAGTGCTAATTATAAAGGCTTATATGCAAGTTATTGTCCTAAAAAGTGTTTGGGGACCCGGGTCCTGCCCCAGGGGACATGTATCAATGCAAAAAAATGTTTTAAAAACGGCCGTTTTTTTAGGAGCAGTGATTTTAATAATGCTTAAAGTGAAACAATAAAAGTGAAATTTTCCTTAAAATTTCGTACCTGGGGGGTGTGTATGATATTCCTGTAAAGTAGCGCATGTTTCCCGTGTTTAGAACTGTCCCTGCACAAAATGTCATTTCTGAAGGAAAAAAAGTCATTTAAAACTCACTCGCGGCTATTAATGAATTGTCGGCTTTTATCAATACATAGAAAAGTCATTGATAAAAAAAAAGCGTGGGGGTCCCCCCAAATTCAATTACCAGGCTCTTCAGGTCTGGTATAGATATTAAGGAGAACCCCGCCGCAAATTAAAAAAAAAAATGGTGTGCGGTTCCCCCCAAATATCCATACCAGATTTTAAGGGGAACTCCACCCCAAATTTTTTAAAAAATGGCGTGGAGTCCCCCCAAAAATCCATACCAGACCCTTATCCGAGCACGCAACCTGGCAGGCCGCAGGAAAAGAGGGGGGATGAGAGAGCGCCCCCCCTCCTGAACCATACCAGACCACATGCCCTCAACATGGGGAGGATGTCCAAGGGCCTCATCCCCACAACCCTTGCCCGGTGGTTGTGGGGGTCTGCGGGCAGCGGGCTTATCGGAATCTGGAAGACCCCTTTAACAAAGGGGACCCCCAGATCCCGGCCCCCCCTATGTGAATTGGTAAGGGGTACATTGTACCCCTACCATTTCACAAAGAAAGTGTAAAAAAATGTAAAAAAAAACACACAAACACCTTGGAAAAGTCCTTTATTAAAAAAAAAAAAACATTCCAGCGATGAAATCCAGTGTCCCACCGCGGTCCGATGTCCAGCGCTGTCCGTCATTGGCTGAGCCTGAGCGGACCTGATAGGGAACTTCCTCCGCAGTCCATTAAATGTATAGACCCGCCCCTTCTAAAGTTCCCCATCAGGTCCAGCTCATCCAATGAATAGGTGTAAGGCTAAGCGGACCAGATGCGGAACGTGAGAAGGGGCGGGTCTATTTATGTATTACACAGTGAAGGAAGTTCCCTATCAGGTCCGCTCAGGCCAATGACGTAGGCGGGGTCTGACATACCGAGGGGGCGGACCTGATGAGGAACTTCCTTCACTGTGTAATTCATGAATAGACCCGCCCCTTCTCATGTTCCGCATCTGGTCCACTTAGCCTTACACCTAGTCATTGGCTGAGCGGACCTGATGGGGAACTTTGGATTGGAAATATCAGTTTGTAAATGGATAGAAAACTGGCTAAAAGACAGAATTCAGAGAGTCGTGGTTAATGATTCTTACTCTGAATGGCCTAAGGTTATCAGTGGTGTACCCCAAGGTTCAGTGCTGGGACCCTTACTTTTTAATATCTTTATAAATGATATTGGGTCTGAGATCAAAAGTAACATTTCTGTCTTTGCAGATGACACTGAGCTATGCAGGGGAATAACGTCCTTACAGGATGTCGCCAATTTACAAGCCGACCTCAATGCTCTGTCTAATTGGGCGACTATGTGGCAGATGAGGTTTAATGTTGATAAATGTAAAGTTATGCACTTGGGGGCTAAGAATATGAATGCATCATACATACTAGGGGGAGTACAACTGGGGGGGATCCGTAGTGGAGAAGGATCTGGGGGAGATCCGTAGTGAAGAAGGATATGGGGGGATCCGTAGTGGAGAAGGATCTGGGGGGAATCCGTAGTGGAGAAGGATCTGGGGGATCCGTAGTGGAGGAGGATCTGGGGGGATTCGTAGTGGAGAAGGATCTGGGGGATCCGTAGTGGAGAAGGATCTGGGGGGATCCGTAGTGGAGAAGGATCTGGGGGGATCCGTAGTGGAGAAGGATCTGGGGGATCCGTAATGGAGAAGGATCTGGGGGATCCGTAGTGGAGAAGAATCTGGGGGGATCCGTAGTGAAGGATCTGGGGGGATCCGTAGTGGAGAAGGATCTGGGGGGATCCGTAGTGGAGAAGGATCTGGGGGATCCGTAATGGAGAAGGATCTGGGGGATCCGTAGTGGAGAAGAATCTGGGGGGATCCGTAGTGAAGGATCTGGGGGGATCCGTAGTGGAGAAGGATCTGGGGGATCTGTAGTGGAGAAGGATCTGGGGGATCTGTAGTGGAGAAGGATCTGGGGGGATCCGTAGTGGAGAAGAATCTGGGGGGATCCGTAGTGAAGGATCTGGGGGGATCCGTAGTGGAGAAGGATCTGGGGGGATCCGTAGTGGAGAAGGATCTGGGGGGTTCCGTAGTGGAGAAGAATCTGGGGGGATCCGTAGTGGAGAAGGATCTGGGGGGTTCCGTAGTGGAGAAGGATCTGGGGGATCCGTAGTGGAGAAGGATCTGGGGGATCCGTAGTGGAGAAGGATCTGGGGGGGGATCTGTAGTGGAGAAGGATCTGGGGGGATCCGTAGTGGAGAAGGATCTGGTGGGATCCGTAGTGGAGAAGGATCTGGGGGGATCCGTAGTGGAGAAGGATCTGGGGGTTTTGGTAGATCATAAGCTCAATAATAACATGCAATGCCAAGCTGCGGTTTCCAAAGCGAGGAAAGTCCTTTGTTGTATAAGAGAGGTATGGACTCCAGAGAGAGAGATATCATCTGTACAAATCATTAGTAAGACCTCATCTGGAATATGCAGTTCAGTTTTGGGCCCCAGTTCTCAAAAAGGATATTGGGGAACTGGAGAAAGTGCAGAGAAGGGCAACCAAACTGATAAGAGGCATGGAGGAGCTCAGCTATGAGGAAAGATTAGAGGAACTGAATTTATTCTCTCTTGAGAAGAGGAGATTAAGGGGGGATATGATCAACATGTACAAATATATAAGGGGTCCATATAGTGAACTTGGTGTTGAGTTATTCACTTTACGGTCATCACAAAGGACAAGGGGGCACTCTTTATGTCTAGAGGAAAAGAGATTTCACCTCCAAATACAGAAAGGTTTCTTCACAGTAAGAGCTGTGAAAATGTGGAATAGACTCCCTCCAGAGGTGGATCTGGCCAGCTCAGTAGATTGCTTTAACCACTTAACGACCGCCCCATGTACATATACGTCGGCAAAATGGCACGGACAGGCACAATCACGTACCTGTACGTGACTGCCTTCGTATAGGTGGGGGGTCCGATCGGACATCAGGTTAGTGCACTAACAGTACACTGACACGTAGGTACACATAGTTACACAATCCACCCCCCAGTCACCCCCAGATCACCCCCCAGCCCCCATTCACAGTGTCACCGATTGCAGTGATCATTTATTCACTGATCACTGCAATCAGTGACATTTGTGATAGTAAAAGTGTCAGGGCAGTTAGTGTTAGGTCCCTTTAGGTCCAGGGTAGCCCCCTAACCCCCCCCCCTAATAAAGGTTTAACCCCTTGATCGCCCCCCAGGTAACCCTTTCACCCCCTATCACCACTGTCACTAAGCGATCGTTTTTCTGATCGCTGTATTAGTGTCAGTAGTGCCGCTAGGTAGCCAGTTATTTTTTTAGGTTCGCCACCAGGTTTTTAAAGCGTCAGGTACCCCCATATATTACCTAATAAAGGTTTAACCCCTTGATCGCCCCCCAGGTAACCCTTTCACCCCCTATCAACAGTGTCACTAAGCGATCGTTTTTCTGATCGCTGTATTAGTTATGCTGGTGCCGCTAGGCAGCCAGTTATTTTTTTAGGTTCGCCGCAGGTTTTTATAGCATCAGGTACCCCCATATATTATCTAATAAGGGTTTTAACCCCCTGATTGCCCCTAGAGTTAACCCTTTCACCAGTGATCACTGTATAAGTGTCACTGGTGACGCTGGTTAGCCAGTTAGTTATTTTGTTATTTAGGTTCGCCGCAGGTTTTTATAGCGTCAGGTACCCCCATATATTACCTAATAAAGGTTTTAACCCCCTGATTGCCCCTAGTTAACCCTTTCACCAGTGATCACCATATAAGTATTACGGGTGACGCTGGTTAGTTAGTTTGCTTTTTATAGTGTCAGGGCACCCGCCGTATATAACCCAATAAAGGTTTAACCCCCTGATCGCCCGGCGGGTGATATCAATTAGGTTTTAGCATCAGAGAGGGTCTGAGTCACACCCCAGGCAGCGTCAGGTTAGTGCCAGTAACGCTAACACCCACGCGTGAAGCATACACCCCCCTTAGTGGTATAGTATCTGAACAGATCAATATCTGATCTGATCAGATCTATACTAGCGTCCCCAGCAGTTTAGGGTTCCCAAAAACGCAGTGTTAGCGGGATCAGCCCAGATACCTGCTGGCACCTGCGTTTTGCCCCTCCGTCCAGCCCAGGCCACCCAAGTGCAGTATCGATCGATCACTGTCACTTACAAAACAAAAACACACATAACTGCAGCGTTCGCAGAGACAGGCCTGATCCCTGCGACTCCAGTGCTGTAGGAGGTGATTTCACCACCACAGTTAAAAAAAAAAAAGCAAATATGCCGAAGCATTGGGGCAGCAGGGGCGGAGGAGTGATTTTGCTCCTAATGCCGCGTACATACGGTCGAAATTCCGACGGAGGCTTGCCCGTGGTAAAGTCCGACCATGTGTACGCGGCATAACTTTTTTGCGGGAGGATTCCCCAATGCTTCGGCATATATAAATGGTGCATGTATGCCCATCATTAGAAGTGGGTGGATGAAGGGAGGTATTCTAATGGTGGGCATACCCACCGATCAATCTCTTTTTTTCATTCAGCCAACTGGCTGCATGAAAAAAAAGATTACAATACATGTCCAACAAGGACCAGCAACGTACTGGTATGTTGCTGGACTTTGAATGTTTATACCAGAATGATGCCTGCGGGTTTAGGTATCATCTTGGTATCATTCTTTTCAGCCAGCGGCCGGCTTTCATGTAAAAGCAATCCTAGTGGCTAATTAGCCTCTGGACTGTTTTTACAAGCAGTGGGAGGGAATGTCCCCCCCCCGGATATAAAAAGCGCCATTGGGAAATTGGGAAAGCATTTTATCACACCGATCTTGGTGTGGTCAGATGCTTTGAGGGCAGAGGAAAGATCTAGGGTCTAATAGACCCCAGTTTTTTTTAAAAAAGAGTACCTGTCACTACTTATTGCTATCATAGGGGATATTTACATTCCCTGAGATAACAATAAAAATGATAAAAAAAATTAAAAAATGGAAGGAACAGTTAAAAAAATAATAAAAAAAGAAAAAAAAAAATAATAATTAAAAAAAGCACCCCTGTCCCGCCCTGCTCTTGCGCAAAGGTGAACGCAAGCGTCGGTCTGGCGTCATATGTAAACAGCAATTGCACCATGCATGTGAGGTATCACCGCGAAGGTCAAATCGAGGGCAGTAATTTTAGCAGTAGACCTCCTCTGTAAATCTAACGGGGTAACCTGTAAAGGTTTTTAAAGGCTTTTAAAAATGAATGTAGTTTGTCGCCACTGCGCGTTTGTGAAAAATTTTAAAGCATGTCGTGTTTGGTATCTATGTACTCGGCCTAAGATCATCTTTTTTTATTTCATCAAACATTTGGGCAATATAGTGTGTTTTAGTGCATTCAAATTAAAAAAAGTGTGTTTTTTACCCAAAAAATGCGTTTGGAAAATTGCTGGGCAAATACTGTGTGGAAAAAAAAATGAAACACCCATCATTTTAATCTGTAGGGCCTTTGCTTTAAAAAAATATATAATTTTTGGGGGTTCAACGTAATTTTCTTGCAAAAACAAAAATGTTTTCATGTAAACAAAAAGTGTCAGAAAGGGCTTTGTCTTCAAGTGGTTAGAAGAGTGGATGATGTGTGACATAAGCTTCCTAATGTTGTGCATAAAATGCCAGAACAGTTCAAAACCCCCCCAAATGACCCCATTTTGGAAAGTAGACACCTCAAGCTATATACTGAGAGGCATGTCAAGTCCATGGAATATTTTATATTTTTACACAAGTTGCGGGAAAAAGACGATTTTTTTTTTTTTTGCACAAAGTTGTCACTAAATGATATATTGCTCAAACATGCCATGGGCATATGTGGAATTACACCCCAAAATACATTCTGTTGCTTCTCCTGAGTACGGGGATACCACATGTGTGAGACTTTTTGGGAGCCTAGCCACGTATGGGACCCCAAAAACCAATCACCGCCTTCAGGCTTTCTAAGGGTGTAAATTTTTGATTTCACTCCTCACTGCCTATCACAGTTTCGGAGGCCATGGAATGCCCAGATGTCACAAAACCCCCCCAAATGACCCCATTTTGGAAAGTAGACACCCCAAGCTATTTGCTGAGAGGTATTGTGAGTATTTTGCAGATCTCGCTTTTTGTCACAAAGTTTGGAAAATTGAAAAAAAATATATATATATATTTTCTTTTTTCATTTTCAAAAACAAATGAGAGCTGTAAAATACTCACCATGCCTCTCAGCAAATAGCTTGGGGTGTCTACTTTCCAAAATGGGGTCATTTGGGGGGGTTTTGTGCTATTTTGGCATTTTATGGCCTTCAAAACTGTGATAGGTAGTGAGGAGTGAAATCAAAAATTTGCGCCCTTAGAAATCCTAAAGGCGGTGCTTGGTTTTCGGGGTCCCGTACGCGGCTAGGCTCACAAAAAGTCCCACACATGTGGTATCCCCGTACTCAGGAGAAGCAGCAAAATGTATTTTGGGGTGCAATTCCACATATAACCATGGCATGTGTGAGCAATATATCATTTAGTGACAACTTTTTGTAATTTTTTTTTTTTGTCATTATTCAATGACTTGTGACAAAAAAAAAATATTCAATGGGCTCAACATGCCTCTCAGTAATTTCCTTGGGGTGTCTACTTTCCAAAATGGGGTCATTTGGGGGGGTTTTGTACTGCCCTGCCATTTTAGCACCTCAAGAAATGAGATAGGCAGTCATAAATTAAAAGCTGTGTAAATTCCAGGAAATGTACCCTAGTTTGTAAACTCTATAACTTTTGCGCAAACCAATAAATAAACGCTTATTGACATTTTTTTTACTAAAGACATGTGGCTGAATACATTTTGGCCTAAATGTATGACTAAAATTGAGTTTATTTGATTTTTCTTATAACAAAAAGTAGAAAATATCATTTTTTTTCAAAATCTTCAGTCTTTTTCCGTTTATATCGCAAAAAAAAAAAAAAGAGGCAATCAAATACCATTAAAAGAAAGCTCTATTTTTGGGAAGAAAAGGACGCAAATTTCGTTTGGGTACAACATTGCATGTCCGCACAATTTACAGTTAAAGCAGCGCAGTGCAAAATTGTAAAACACCTCTGGTCTTTATGCTGCGTATTGGTCTGGGGCTTAAGTGGTTAAGAAGGGCCTGGATTCTTTCCTAAATGTACAGAATATAACTGGGTACTGACATTTATAGGTAAAGTTGATCCGGGTAATATCCGATTGCCTCTCGAGGGATCAGGAAGGAATTTTTTCCCCTGCTGTAGCAAATTGGATTATGCTCTGCTGGGGTTTTTGCCTTCCTCTGGATCAACTGTGGGTATAGAATTGGGTATATGGAATTGTACAATATTTTTTATTTTTATATTATTTATTTTTTTATGGTTGAACTGGATGGACTTGTGTCTTTTTTCAACCTGACTAACTATGTAACTATTGTATCCAGTGTACCCAACTGTCATCACCTCCATCCACTGCCATCTCCTTCCCTATTGTATCTAGTGTACCCCACTGTCATCACCTCCATCCACTGCCATCTACTTCCCTATTGTATCTAGTGTACCCAACTGTCATCACCTCCATCCACTGCCATCTCCTTCCCTATTGTATCCAGTGTACCCAACTGTCATCACCTCCATCCACTGCCATCTCCTTCCCTATTGTATCTAGTGTACCCAACTGTCATCACCTCCGTCCACTGCCATCTCCTTCCCTATTGTATCTAGTGTACCCAACTGTCATCACCTCCATCCACTGCCATCTCCTTCCCTATTGTATCTAGTGTACCCAACTGTCATCACCTCCATCCACTGCCATCTCCTTCCCTATTGTATCTAGTGTACCCAACTGTCATCACCTCCATCCACTGCCATCTCCTTCCCTATTGTATCTAGTGTACCCAACTGTCATCACCTCCGTCCACTGCCATCTCCTTCCCTATTGTATGTAGTGTACCCAACTGTCATCACCTCCATCCACTGCCATCTCCTTCCCTATTGTATCTAGTGTACCCAACTGTCATCACCTCCATCCACTGCCATCTCCTTCCCTATTGTATAGGGATGAGCCAAACACCCCCCTGTTCGGTTCGCACCAGAACCTGCGAACAGCCAGAAAGTTTGCGCAAACTTTAGAACCCTATTAAATACAATGGACTCGAACGTTCAAAATCAAAAGTGCTAATTATAAAGGCTAATATGGAAGTTATTGTCCTAAAAAGTGTTTGGGGACCCGGGTCCTGCCCCAGGGGACATGTATCAATGCAAAAAAAAGTTTTAAAAACGGCCCTTTTTTCGGGAGCAGTGATTTTAATAATGCATAAAGTGAAACAATAAAAGTTAACTGTTCCTTTAAATTTCGTACCTGGGGGGTGTGTATGATATGCGTGTAAAGTGGCGCTTGTTTCCCGTGCTTAGAACTGTCCCTGCACAAAGTGTCATTTCTGAAGGAAAAAAAGTAATTTAAAAGCACTCGCGGCTATTAATGAATTGTCGGCTCCCAGCAATACATAGAAAAGTCATTGATAAAAAAAAAAAAAAATGCGTGGGGGTCCCCCCAAATTCCATTACCAGGCCCTTCAGGTCTGGTATGGATATTAAGGGGAACCCTGCGTCAAATAAAAAAAAAGATTATGTGGGGTTCCCCCCCAAATATCCATACCAGACCTTTCAGGTCTGGTGTGGATTTTAAGGGGAACTCCACACCAAATAAAAAAAAAAAAATGGCGTGGAGTTCCCCAAAAAATCTATACCAGACCCTTTATCCGAGCACGCAACCTGGCAGGCCACAGGAAAAGAGGGGGGGACGAGAGAGCGCCCCCCCTCCTGAACCGTACCAGGCCACATGCCCTCAACACGAGGATGTCCCCATGTTGATGGGGACAAGGGCCTCATCCCCACAACCCTTGCCCGCTGGTTGTGGGGGTCTGTGGGCGGGGGGCTTATCGGAATCTGGAAGAACCCTTTAGCAAAGGATCTCGGCCCCCCCTATGTGAATTGGTAAGGGGTACATTGTACCCCTACCATTTTACAAAGAAAGTGTAAAAATTTTAAAAAAAACACACAGATACAGTTGGGAAATTCCTTTATTAAAAATAAAAAAAATATAAAATAAAAAACCCATTCCAGCGATGTAATCCAGTGTCCCGCGGTGATCCGATGTCCAGCGCTGCCATCTCCACTCCACACGAAACGTTATTGGCTGAGCTGACCTGATAGGGAACTTCCTCCACAGTGTAATAAATTAATAGACCCGCCCCTTCTTAAGTTCCCCATCAGGTCCGCTCAGCCAATGACGTAGGGGGCAGAGTCACCTTCACTGGGTGTAAGGCTGAGTGGACCTGATGGGGAACGTGAGAAGGGGCGGGGTCTATTCATTTATTACACTGCAGAGGAAGTTCCCCATCAGGTCTGCTCAGCCAATGACGTTTCGTGTGGAGTGGAGACTGCAGTGCTGGACATCAGATCACCGCGGGACACTGGACTACATCGCTGGAATGGGTTTTTTATTTTTTTATTTTTTATTTTTAATAAATGACTTTCCCAACGGTGTCTGTGTGTTTTTTTTTTTTTTTTACACTTTCTTTGTGAAATGGTAGGGTTACAATGTACCCCTTACCAATTCACATAGGGGGGGTCGGGATCTGGGGCTTCCCTTTGTTAAAGGGGTCTTCCAGATTCCGATAAGCCCCCCGCCCGCAGACCCCCACAACCACCGGGCAAGGTTTGTGGGGATGAGGCCCTTGTCCCCATCAACATGGGGACATGGTGCTTTGAGGGGTCACAGACCCCCGAAGCATTCTCCCCATGTTGAGGGCATGTGGCCTGGTACGGTTCAGGAGGGGGGGCGCTCTCTCATCCCCCCTCTTTTCCTTCGGCCTGCCAGGTTGCGTGCTCGGATAAAGGGTCTGGTGTGGATTTTTGGGGGGAACTCCACGCCCTTTTTTTTTTTAATTGGCGTGGAGTTCCCCTTAAACCTCAAGGGCCTGGTAATTGAATTTGGGGGGAACCCCACGTCATTTTTTTTACTTTTCTATGTATTGCCGGGGGCCGACAATTCATTAATAGCCGCGAGTGCTTTTAAATTACTTTTTTCCTTCAGAAATGACACTTTGTGCAGGGACAGTTCTAAACACGGGAAACATGCGCTACTTTACAGGCATATTATACACACCCCCAGGTACGAAATTTAAAGGAATATTTCACTTTTATTGTTTCACTTTAAGCATTATTAAAATCACTGCTCCCGAAAAAACAGCAGTTTTTAAAACTTTTTTTTGCATTGATACTTGTCCCCTGGGGCAGTACCCGGGTTCTCCCAAAGACTTTTACAGGGTGTTCCACGGCTTTTCGAATTTGCCGCAAACACCCCAAATTGTTCTCTGTTCGGTGAACGTGCGAACAGGCAATGTTCGAGTCAAACATGAGTTTGACTCAAACTCGAAGCTCATCCCTACTAGTGTACCCAACTGTCATCACCTCCATCCACTGCCATCTCCTTCCTTATTGCATCTAGTGTACCCAACGGTCATCACCTACATTATATTTTGTATATTTTATTGTTAGAGTTTGCAATTCTTAAAATATAATATTCAGTGCACACTGCCATGGAAAATGTTTTGTCTTTATAGATAAAATAATATTTTTAGATTTATGCTCTGTGAGAACTCCACCATCAGATACTTTTTTTGACAGTTAATCATCAGTTGGGAAATCTACGATAACAAGTTGGACTTGTAATAAATGATGAATTGGGTGTATAATCAAACGTGTACAGGATGTTCTAATAACAATGATGAGTGGAGGATCTGCCCTAGGTCAGGCTGGGTGGACACCCTGCATGGGGTATAAATATCTCCAAAGGATAGATTAAGAGAATTCCCATCTCAGAAGAGATCTTCAGACTGAGGGACCATTGCTTCACTTCTCTCTCTTCCTCCACAGGTGCTGAGTCCACAGACTGAATTCTACAATGAAGCTTTGTGCCCTCGCTCTTCTCCTTCTGCTGGGTCTGGTGAACTCCCATGACCCCCATGACAAGTTCTGCACCCTGGAAAAGGCAATTAGAAATACAGGCAAGTGATGGTCTTCTCTGAGCCTTCCATAAATGTGAACAACCTCCCAGTCCTCTCTATGGTCCATGGATCTCCTTCTGTAATCCCTTCCAGTCATTGCCAGTCATCCCCACCGTGGGTATAATTTACTCCTCGTTATAATGTACTCCTCAGTAGGGATGAGCTTCGATTTCGAGTCGAACATCGGCTGTTCACCGAATTTCGAACATTATGGGCCATTCGCTCGAATTTGTCGCGTCACGGCCCATAATTCACTGCGGCATCGCAGTGCATTGCTGACTGATGATTGGCCAAGCATGCACTATGACCCGCATGCTTTGGCCAATCACAGCGCGGAAAAAACGGAGAGCCATAATTGGCCAAAGCCAGGGTGGCTTTGGCCAATTATGTCTCAGGGGGTTTAGTACACGCCCCACACTATATAAGGCCACCAGATTGGCAGCCTTGTGTAGTGTGTTGGCGTTGGTTAAAGGAAAGAGACAGAGAAAGAGAGAGAGACAGTGTCATTTATATTGAGTTAGATAGAGCAGGCAGGTGAGTCAGTTAGCTGCAGTTACAGTGTGTAGAGGATATATATGCATCCTAGGTGTTGTATATATATTTATACACTGTATTGAGTTTAGCTAGATCCGTTCCTGTTATTCTCTATACTGACAGGCAGGCAGGTGATTGTGCTAGCTGCAGTATTTTCACTAAAGCCCGTACTGTACTGTACCATGTACAGACACATGATAGGTTTTACCTATGAAAACAGTCCGATGGACTATTTTCATCGGACAAACCAATCGTGTATGGGCCCCATCGGTCTTTTTTCCCATCGGTGTTTAAAAATAGAACATGTTTTAAATTTATCCGATGGTTAAAAAACCGATAGCAAATTACTATCGTCTGTGGGGAACTCCATCGGATAAAAAACCCACGCATGCTCCGAATCAAGTTGACACATGCTCAGAAGCATTGAACTTCATTTTTCTCACCTCATTGGAGTGTTTTACGTCACCGCGTTTGGAACGGTCGGTTTTTTTACTGATATCCATACAAGACCCAAATGGGCTGGTTGGAAGGGGGTGATGGGGGCCCATGCCGATATGCTCAATAATTTTCATCCATACTGCCGGGACCAGACATTACATTAAAGCCGCAAGCAGTTTTAAATGACTTTTTTTCCTTTAGAAATGTCATTTTGTGCAGGGACAGTTCTAAACACGGGAAACGCTACTTTACAGGCATACTATAGACACCCCCCAGGTACGAAATTTAAGGAATATTTCACTTTTATTGTTTCATTTTAAGCATTATTAAAATCACTGCTCCCGAAAAAACGGCAGTTTTTAAAACTTTTTTTTGCATTGATAGATGTCCCCTGGGGCAGGACCCGGGTCCCCAAACACTTTTTAGGACAATAACTTACATATAAGCCTTTATAATTTGCACTTTTGACTTCGAACGTTCGAGTCCCATAGACTTTAATAGGGTTCTAACGTTCGTGCGAACTTTCGGTCCGTTCGCAGTTTCTGGTGCGAACCGAACCGGGGGGTGTTCGGCTCATCCCTACTCCTCAGTACATTGTACACCTCATTATAATGTACTCCTCATTACATTGTACTCCTCCTCAGTGTGACAGACTCACCCGGGACAGAGGCTTTTGGAGGGGACTGCGGGCTAGCCTCTTGCCTACTGACTATGGGCCCTGGCTTTTAAGGGAACAATACTCTTTGTGAGGTGTATGTCTGGGGGACTATTGGATTGATGTTACTTTGGATTCAAGTCCATGTCTCCCCAAGACACATAGACTCTGGGACTCTAGGCCCGGGGTCCCTGTATAGGACCTAGCTGCCTCACTACAAATAGTGACTGCTTCACACTGTGAGACTCAAAGCAAATGGTGATGTCATCAACTCAAGCCACCTGTCTTTCACCCATTGTTAATTGTGCTAATTAACACACCGATTGTGTGCTAGCAAACTACTGTGGGGATGTGTTTCTACTTGTAATAATGTTGTACTTTGTAAGCTCCATGCCGGTGTCTTGTCAAACTGGTTCCCCTATCGATATGGTTCCCTCTTGACTGCGCAGGCGCAATCCGAGCCAACGGAAATCTCCGAGCTTTAACAGCTATTCGGCAGCTGTAGACGCGCTCGCTCCCTATGCTTCGTTACACACGCCGCTTTATTCTTCACGCCGCTCTATACAGCAAGGGGCAGCAAGGGATGCATTTAAACATATTAGTAATGGATCTGTTAAACAGCGGATATCGGCCCCTTGCTGTATAGAGCGGCGTGTATAAACAAACAAAAAGCACTGCGCAATATCACATCCGATCCGCCCCTCGCTGTATAGAGCGGCGTGAAGAATAAGCATCGGGAGCGTCTACAGCTGCTGAATAGCTGTTAAAGCTCTGAGATTTCCATCGGCTCGGATTGCGCCTGTGCAGTCAAGAGGGAACCATATCGATAGTAGACATGTGCAATTCATTTCGTTCCGAATTTGTTTTTTAACGACAAATTCGTTAATTCGTAAATATCCGAATTAACGAAAACTCGTTTAATGAATTTTAACGAATATTCGTAAATTCAAATATTTGAAAATTCGTACATTCAGAAATGCTTAAATTCGTACATTCGTAAATTTGTAAATTAGTAAATTCGGAAATCTGAAATAATAAGTAACTAATAATAACTTAACTATAACTAACTATTAAATTATAGGTATTGGAATTTCCTTTTAAAATTTGGCTGTTAGTGAACTTAACGAATACAAATTTATCCGAAGTTACGAATTGTTCTCCGAAACAATGAATGTCGTATCTAAACAAATGGAACGTAATGTATTAATAATAATGATAAATAACAATAATAATAATAATAATAAAAATGTTTTATTATTATTATTATTTATTATTAATTTGTTCCGTTCCATTTGTTTAGATGCGGCATTTGTTATTTCAGGTTATGCGTAACTTCGGATAAATTTGTATTCGTTACGTTCGCTAACAGCCAAATTTGAAAGGAAATTAAAATACCTATAATTTAATAGTTATTTGTAAATTAGTAAATTCGGAAATCTGAAATGATAATTAACTAATAATAACTTAACTATAACTAACTATTAAATTATAGGTATTGGAATTTCCTTTTAAAATTTGGCTGTTAGTGAACTTAACAAATACAAATTTATCCGAATTTACGAATTGTTCTCCGAAACAATGAATGCCGTATCTAAACAAATGGAACGTAATGAATTAATAATAATAATAAATAACAATAATAATAATAAAAATGTTTTATTATTATTTATTATTAATTTGTTCCGTTCCATTTGTTTAGATGCGGCATTTGTTATTTTAGGTTATGCGTAACTTCGGATTAATTTGTATTCATTACGTTCGCTAACAGCGAAATTTAAAAGGAAATTACAATACCTATAATTTAATAGTTATTTTTTCGGATTTTCGAATTTCGAATTTCCAAATTTCCGAATTTCCAAATTTCCGAATGTACGAATTTACAAATTTCCGAATGTACGAATTTACGAATGTACGAAATTACGCATTGCAATCATAACGAATGACCCGAAAGACAAAAAAAACAAAACGAAAACTAACAAATTTTTTGGCAGTGCACATGTCTAATCGATAGGAGGAACCATATCGGCAGAACACCGGCAAGTCTGTCCTGGAATGAGATACCTAATTGTCCAGGTGGCTAGTTGTTTAAGTATTTAAAGGGGTTGTAAAGCTTCCCGTTTCTTCACCTTAATGCATTCTATGCATTAGGGTGAGAAAACATCCGATGCTTACAAGCCCCTCAGCCCCCCCGTTTACTTACCTGAGGCCTCGAAAGTCCCGCGTCATAAACGTGCTGGCATCTCGGCCCGGTCGTCTCGGCTCTTCATTGGAGATTGATAGCAGCGCAGCCATTGGCTACCGTTGCTGTCAATCAAATCAATGACGCGGCGCGCCAGGGGCGGGGCGGAGTGATACACTTGGTGGCTTTTGCCGCCACTGTATCACACGGGAGCGCGCCCGCAAGCTAATTCCCTTGGGAGAGAGCTTCTCAGAACGGGGGTTAGCTCTTGCGGGGAGGAGCCGAGACAGCCGCCGAGGGACCCCAGAAGAGGAGGACCGGGGCCACTCTGTTCAAAACGAGCTGCACAGTGGAGGTAAGTATGACATGTTTGTTATTTAAAAAAAAAAAGAACCTTGACAACCCCTTTAACCCCTTGCTTACTGGGCGCATATACCCCCTTCCTGCCCAGGCGAAATTTCAGCTTTCAGCACTGTCACACTTTGAATGACAATTGCGCGGTCGTGCGACGTGGCTCCCAAACAAAATTGATATCCTTTTTTCCCCATAAATAGAGATTTCTTTTGGTGGTATTTGATCATCTCTGCGGTTTTTATTTTTTGCGCTATAAACAAAAAAAGAGCGAAAATTAAAAAAAAAAAAACACAATATTTTTTTTTATTTTTGCTATAATAAATATCCCATTTGTTTTTTTAAAAAACAATATTTTTCTCAGTTTAGGCCGATACGTATTCTTCTACATATTTTTGGTAAAAAAAAAAATCGCAATGAGCGTATATTGATTGGTTTACGCAAAAGTTATAGCGTCTACAAAATAGGGGATAGATTTATGACATTTAATTTATTTTTTTTACTAGTAATGGCGGCGATCTGCAATTTTTTGTCAGGACTGCGATATTGCGGCGGACAGAACGCACACTTTTGACACTATTTTGGGACCATTCACATTTATACAGCGAACAGTGCTATAAAAATGCATTGATTACTGTATAAATATGACTGTCAGGGAAGGGGTTAACACTAGGGGGCAATCAAGGGGTTAAATATGTTCCCTAGGGAGTAATTCTTACTGTGGGGGGAGGGGACTGACTGGGGGAGGTGACCGATCTGTGTCCCTATGTACAAGGGACACACCATCGGTCTCCTCTCTCCCTGACAGGACGTGGATCTCTGTGTTTACACCCCATCATTACACACAGAGATCCACGTCCCTGGCTCTGTGACTGCCGATCGCGGGTACCTGGCGGACATCGCAGCCACTAGGCATGCGCATCGGCACCCGCGTGACACGGCGGGCACAGCTTTTCCCCCCGGGGTGCATTGCGGATGTAAACAGGAAGACGTCCATGGACGTCCACCCGGCAGATAGGCGCTGCGCTGTAGACGTCTTTCGTCTATAGCGCGGGCGCCAAGTGGTTAATGTTTCTAGTATAGTATATAGTATATGTTGGTTGTTGTTTAGTTATGATAATTCTATTCCTGTGTACAGTTTGTATTGTTAGGGTAATATGATCAGGAGGGGACTGTTCTCCTGTCAGGTATACATTCTGTGTGAGTTTATTCAATAAAAGTTCCCGTTTTGCAGCCAAACTAGTCCTGCCTCGTTCTTGGTTGCAATATGCGGCTATAATATCTGATATCTATGTTCAGACTGGAGGAAGCGGTATACTGATGGAAGCACTCAAGCGGAGTGTGGGACGATTACGTCCCACTCAGTACAAGCTTATCACTCTTCTCTTTAAAGCCTTCTGTGTGCGGCTTTTCATGGACGCATTGTGTTCTTCCCTTCCCGAAGACTCACACTATTTACTATGAGAATGATTTTTTATTCCAAAACATAACATAAGACTGTAAGCTCTTCTGCCTACTTTGTATCCTCCCTTATAGATTGTAAGCTCTTATGCCTACTGCATGCTTACTCATATACTCTAATGCAGGGGTCTCAAACTGGCGGCCCTCCAGCTGTTTGGAAACTACAAGTCCCATGAGGCATTGCAAGGCTGACAGTTACAAGCATGACTCCCACAGGCAGAGGCATGATGGGACTTGTAGTTTCACAACAGCTGGAGGGCCACCAGTTTGAGATCCCTGCTCTAATGTATTGTAAGTAGGGATGAGCTGAACACCCCCCCGGTTCGGTTTGCAGCAGAACATGCGAACAGGCAATAAACTTAGTTTGAACATCCGAACACCGTTAAAGTCTATGGGACACAAACGTGAGAAATCTAAAGTGCTCATTTTAAAGGCTAATATGCAAGTTATTGTCCTAAAAAGTGTTTGGGGACCCGGGTCCTGCCCCAGGGGACATGTATCAATGCAAAAAAAAGTTTTAAAAATGGCAGTTTTTTCGGGAGCAGTGATTTTAATAATGCTTAAAGTGAAACAATAAAAGTGAAATATTCCTTAAATTTCATATCTGGGGGGTGTGTATGATATGCATGTAAAGTGGCGCTTGTTTCCCGTGCTTAGAACTGTCCCTGCAAAAAATGTCATTTCTGAAGGAAAAAAAGTCATTTAAAACTACTCGCGGCTGTAATGGATTGCCGGTCCCGGAAAGTCATTGATAATAAAAAAAAAATGTGTGGGGGTCCCCCCAAATTCAATTACCACCAGGCCCTTCAGGTCTGGTATGGATATTAAGGGGAACCCTGCGCCATTAAAAAAAAAATGGTGTGCGGTTCCCCCCAAATATCAATACCAGGCCCTTATCCGAGCACACAACCTAGCAGGCCACAGGAAAAGAGAGGGGTCTATGGACGGGGGGCTTATCGGAATCTGGAAGATCCCTTTAACAAAGGGGACCCCCAGATCCCCGCCCCCCCCATGTGAATTGGTAACGGGGTACATTGTACCCCTACCATTTCACAAAGAAAGTGTAAAAAATTAAAAAAAAACACACAGACACAGTTGGGATAAGTCCTTTATCCACTTCTCTACTGGGCACGAAAACCTCCTTCCTGCCCAAGCCATTTTTCAGCTTTCAGCGCTGTCACACTTTGTATGACAATTGCGCGGTCGTGCGACGTGGCTCCCAAACGAAATTTGTGTCCTATTTTTCCCACAAATAGAGCTTTCTTTTGGTGGTATTTGATCACCTCTGCGGTTTTTATTTTTTGCGCTATAAACAAAAGAAGAGCGTCCAGTTTGGAAAAAAAACACAATTTTTTACTTTTTGCTATAATAAATACCCATTTTTTTTTTAAATAAAATTTTCCACAGTTTAGGCCGATACGTATTCTTCTACATATTTTTGGTAAAAAAAAAAAAATCGCAATAAGCGCGTATTGATTGGTTTGCGCAAAAGTTATAGCGTCTACAAAATAGGGGATAGATTTATAGCATTTTTTTTTTTTTTATTAGTAATGGCGGCGATCTGCGATTTTTTATTGTGACTGCGATATTGCGGCGGACACATCGGACACTTTTGACACATTTTTGGGACCATTCACATTTATACAGCGATCCCTGCTATAAAAATGCATTGATTACTGTATAAATGTGATTGGCAGGGAAGGGGTTAACCACTAGGGGGCGGGAAGGGGTTAAATATGTTCCCTCAATGTGTTCTTACTGTGGGGGGAGGTGACTGACTGGGGGAGGTGACCGATGGTTGTCCCTATGTACAAGGGACACAGCATCGGTCCCCTCTCCCTCACAGGACGTGGATCTCTGTGTTTACACACAGAGACCCACTTTCCTGCTCGTTTCCCGGGCAATCGCGGGTGCCCGGCGGCAATCGCGGCCGCCGGGCACGCGCACCGGGGCCTTGTGAACGCGGCGGGCGCGCGCCTCCTAGCTCGTTTTAAAGGGAGGACGTCATATGACGTCCTCCCAGAACGAGAGTGTCCTCCGCCCGCCGTCAATTGACAGTGGGCAGGGGACAAGTGGTTATTAAAAAAATAAAATAATAATA
This sequence comes from Rana muscosa, assembly GCA_029206835.1. NCBI lineage: Eukaryota > Metazoa > Chordata > Amphibia > Anura > Ranidae > Rana > Rana muscosa. Next base: position 1,296,958,381 of record CM055116.1, on the reverse strand, counting down.
ATAAAAAAAAAGACTCCAGCGGTGGTAATCCACTCTCGATCTCCACTCCAGCGATGTCTCCACTCCAGTGATGTCTCCACTCCAGTGATGTCGATATCCTGCGATGGATGATCTCTCCAGGCTCCAGCGACGATGTCCAGCTACGAGGAACAGCACACAGTCCTCCCTTCACCGAAGCGGAGACACCCCGGGAATGACGCGGCTTCAGCCAGTGACAGCTCTTATCTAGCTGAGGGCGGGGCCACCCATCACGTGACCCCATCCCCCTCTGATGCAAGGGGAAACCTGGGCTTCCTCAGTGACGTGACAGGTGACCCCGCCCACCTCTGATGCAAGGGAAACCTGCGTTGCATCAGAGGGGGGCGGGGTCAACTGCACGTCACAATAACTTGCATATAAGCCTTTAAAATGAGCACTTTAGATTTCTCCCATAGACTTTTACAGGGTGTTCTGCGGCTTTTCGAATTTGCAGTGAACACCCCAAATTGTTCGCTGTTCGCCAAACGGGCGAACAGGCAATGTTCAAGTCGAACATGAGTTTGACTCAAACTCGAAGCTCATCCCTAATTGTAAGCTCTCAGACCCAGGTGACAAGAGTCTTGTTCTCCACGCTCTCGCTACGCTCATTGACTCCAGACCTCTTCTGTCTTCAGGTGTCAGATGGTCACCTCTAGGGATGAGCTTGATGCTGCGAGAGCCATAATTGGCCAAAGGCAGTGTGCCTTTTAGCCAATCATGGCTCAGGGGGACTAAGTCTACTCCCCTTACTATATAAGGCTGCTTCCAACAGCGGCCATGTATAGCGTGTGACTGTGGACGGAGATAGATTGAGCTAGATTAGGCAGGCAGGTTAGTTAGTTAGTTAGTTAGTTAGTTAGTTAGTGGCAGTGTATTTAATATATATATATACACAGTCAGTCTAATATATATATATATATATATATATATATATATATATATATAAAATTATATACTCTGCATTTAGAGTAGACTAGATATTCAGTGTAGACTTTATATTCAGTAGTGTATATATAACACAGTGTATTGAAGTGGTTAAGGGGAACCCCGCGCGAAATAAAAAAAATGGCGTGGTCATCCCCTCAAAATCCATACCAGGACCTTCAGGTCTGGTATGAATTTCAAGGGGAACCCCGCGGCAATTATTGTTTTATTTAAATGGCGTGGGGGTCCCCCCAAAATCCATACCAGATCCTTCTCCGAGCAAGCAGCCATGGCAGACCAGGAAAGGGGAGAGGGACAAGCAAGCGCCCCCCCCCCCTCCTGAATCATACCAGGCCGCTTGCCCTCAACATGGGGCTTATCGGAATCTGGAAGCCCCCTTTAACAAGAGGGCCCCCAGATCCCGGCCCCCCCTCATGTGAATGGGTATGGGGTACATTGTAAAAAAGTGTCCCCCGATGTCCATTCATCTTAATGTCGCCCGACGACCCGAAAAATTGGAAAAATAAGAAATCTCCGCCTCGATGGGAGGCATCACGCCGACTGCTGTCTCTTGGCAGTGACAGCTGTTATATAGGCAAGGGCGGGGCCACCCAGTGACGTAACCGGGTGACCCCGCCCCTTCTGATGTCACATGATGTCATGTGAAGTCAGAAGGGAGTGGGTCACCCCGTTAGGTCAGGGGGTCATTCTTGCCTATGTAACAGCTGTCACTGCCAAGAGACAGCAGTCGGCAGGACTCCTCCCATCGAGGCGGAGATTTCTTCTTTTTACTATTTTTCGGGTCGTCGGGCGCATAAAAATGGATGGACATCGCGGGACACTTTTTTTTAAAATAAAGGAATTGTCAAAAACTGTCTCCTGTCGTTTGTACTTTTTTGACAATGTACCCCATACCCATTCACATAGGGGGGGGTTGGATCTGGGGGCCCACCTTATTAAAGGGGGCTTCCAGATTCTAAAAAGCCACCCACACGCAGACCCCCACAATCACTGGTCAATTTTTGTGGGGATGAGGCCCTTGTCCCCATCAACATGGGGACAAGGTGCTTTGGGGGGCACCCCAAAGCACCCTCTCCATGTTGAGAGCAAGGGGCCTGATATGGTTCAGGAGGGGGGGCACTCACTCACCCCCCTTTCCTGGCCTGCCATGGCTGCTTGCTCGGATAAGGGTCTGGTATGAATTTTGGGGGGACCTCCATGCCATTTTTTAAAATTTTTGGCATGGAGTAATATCCATACCAGACCTAAAGGGCCTGGTATGAACTGGGGGGGGGGGGGGGGTGACCGCACATCGTTTTTTTCAATGGTTTTTCATCTATATTACCAGGAGCCAGCAATATATTACAGCCGCAAGCAATTTTAAGTTACATTTTTTCTTTTAGAAACGTCATTTTGCTGCGGTACTGTAATAAACATCGGAAAGATGCGCTACTTTACAGGCATGCTAAGGACACCCCCAGGCACGATATTTAAAGGAATATTTAATTTTTATTGTTTCACTTTAAGCATTATTAAAATCACTGCTCCTGAAAAAACAGCCGTTTTTAAAACTTTTTTTTGCATTGATACATGTCCCCTGGGGCAGGACCCGGGTCCCCAAACACTTTTTATGGCAATAACTTGGATATAAGCCTTTATAATTAGCACTATTGATTTTTCATGTTCGTGTCCCATAGACTTTAACAGTGTTTGAGTGTTCACACAAATGTTTTGCTTGATCGCATGTTTTGGTGCGAACCGAACCGGGGGGTGTTCGGCCCATCCCTAGTCACCTCCCATCCCTACGCCAGACCTCTTCTGTTTCTCAGGTGTCAGACGGTCACCTCCTATCCCTACTCTAGACCTGTTCTGTCTCTCAGGTGTCAGACGTTCACCTCCTATCCCTACTCCAGACCCGTTCTGTTTCTCAGGTGTCAGACGTTCACCTCCTATCCCTACTCCAGACCTGTTCTGTCTCTCAGGTGTCAGACGTTCACCTCCTATCCCTACTCCAGACCTGTTCTGTCTCTCAGGTGTCAGACGTTCACCTCCTATCCCTACTCCAGACCTGTTCTGTCTCTCAGGTGTCAGACGTTCACCTCCTATCCCTACTCTAGACCTGTTCTGTCTCTCAGGTGTCAGACGTTCACCTCCTATCCCTACTCCAGACCTGTTCTGTCTCTCAGGTGTCAGACGTTCACCTCCTATCCCTACTCCAGACCTGTTCTGTCTCTCAGGTGTCAGACGTTCACCTCCTATCCCTACTCCAGACCTGTTCTGTTTCTCAGGTGTCAGACGTTCACCTCCTATCCCTACTCCAGACCTGTTCTGTCTCTCAGGTGTCAGACGTTCACCTCCTATCCCTACTCCAGACCTGTTCTGTCTCTCAGGTGTCAGACGTTCACCTCCTATCCCTACTCTAGACCTGTTCTGTCTCTCAGGTGTCAGACGTTCACCTCCTATCCCTACTCCAGACCTGTTCTGTCTCTCAGGTGTCAGACGTTCACCTCCTATCCCTACTCTAGACCTGTTCTGTCTCTCAGGTGTCAGACGTTCACCTCCTATCCCTACTCCAGACCTGTTCTGTCTCTCAGGTGTCAGACGTTCACCTCCTATCCCTACTCTAGACCTGTTCTGTCTCTCAGGTGTCAGACGTTCACCTCCTATCCCTACTCCAGACCTGTTCTGTCTCTCAGGTGTCAGACGTTCACCTCCTATCCCTACTCCAGACCTGTTCTGTCTCTCAGGTGTCAGACGTTCACCTCCTATCCCTACTCCAGACCTGTTCTGTCTCTCAGGTGTCAGACGTTCACCTCCTATCCCTACTCCAGACCTGTTCTGTCTCTCAGGTGTCAGACGTTCACCTCCTATCCCTACTCCAGACCTGTTCTGTCTCTCAGGTGTCAGACGTTCACCTCCTATCCCTACTCTAGACCTGTTCTGTCTCTCAGGTGTCAGACGTTCACCTCCTATCCCTACTCCAGACCTGTTCTGTCTCTCAGGTGTCAGACGTTCACCTCCTATCCCTACTCCAGACCTGTTCTGTCTCTCAGGTGTCAGATGTTCACCTCCTATCCCTACTCCAGACCTGTTCTGTCTCTCAGGTGTCAGACGTTCACCTCCTATCCCTACTCCAGACCTGTTCTGTCTCTCAGGTGTCAGACGTTCACCTCCTATCCCTACTCCAGACCTGTTCTGTCTCTCAGGTGTCAGACGTTCACCTCCTATCCCTACTCCAGACCTGTTCTGTCTCTCAGGTGTCAGACGTTCACCTCCTATCCCTACTCCAGACCTGTTCTGTCTCTCAGGTGTCAGACGTTCACCTCCTATCCCTACTCCAGACCTGTTCTGTCTCTCAGGTGTCAGACGTTCACCTCCTATCCCTACTCCAGACCTGTTCTGTCTCTCAGGTGTCAGACGTTCACCTCCTATCCCTACTCCAGACCTGTTCTGTCTCTCAGGTGTCAGACGTTCACCTCCTATCCCTACTCCAGACCTGTTCTGTCTCTCAGGTGTCAGACGTTCACCTCCTATCCCTACTCCAGACCTGTTCTGTCTCTCAGGTGTCAGACGTTCACCTCCTATCCCTACTCCAGACCTGTTCTGTCTCTCAGGTGTCAGACGTTCACCTCCTATCCCTACTCCAGACCTGTTCTGTCTCTCAGGTGTCAGACGTTCACCTCCTATCCCTACTCCAGACCTGTTCTGTCTCTCAGGTGTATAATAAATCGCATTGACAAACATTTACCAGGTTATGGCAAGTTAAAGTCTGAATGGGCTCGGACAGTCTGCAGCAATGGAGCACGTGCAGGACTAGTGACCCAGTGCTGCCAATAGCAGAGTCTCCCTTCCATTGTGGGATTCTGAGATTTCCATTATTAGGAGTCCCAATGATGGCAGAGGATCCCAACCTTCCATCGATCCATCCAAAACTGAAACAAATCTACTCCATGAATGATCTGTATTGTAGAGATCTATTGTTCCAGCTTGGCACAGTGTAAGTATGTAGATCTCATACCTGAAGGGCCTCTGGGGAAGAAGGAAATCCCGGACTAGTCAGCCAATCTGAGAATGTATTCATTGAAAAAACAAAGCAAGGCATTCTGGTAATGGTGGCAGTCACAGGCGAGTGACTCCCGGTGGTGAGTGTGTAGAGGGGAAGCCACTCCACACAGGACCCAGAAGTTGGCGGCCATCTCTCTCGTAGTGCTGACTTAGTACAGTGATTGTCCCCTTCCCCTCAGATATGGGATATACAGTATATATACTGCATTATGTTCCAGGCTGGACCAATGTAATGATGTATCACAGATCACACCCCGAGTTCAGCTGTAATGTTTTTATTATTCGTTTTTAAATATTATGTATTGTTTTTTGTGGCACCGAAAATGTAGAAAATCAAAACTACAAATCATACGTTGTATACATTGTTTATTGTTCTGTAATTTCAGTCAATCAATACAACCAGTGTCCAACTCTGGACTGTACCACTGTGACTTCCAAGGGTACCGACGCCAACTGTCCTTCCGGTAAGTTCCTGTGACAGCAAAACAGACTACAACTAACTACCCTGACCTAACTACTCTGACCTAACTACCCCAACCTAACTGCCCCAACCTAACTGCCCTGACCTAACTACCCCAACCTAACTACTCTGACCTAACTACCCTGACCTAACTACCCTGACCTAACTACCCTGACCTAACTACACCAACCTAACTACCCCAACCTAACTACCCTGACCTAACTACCCTGACCTAACTACTCCGACCTAACTGCCCCAACCTAACTACCCTGACCTAACTACTCTGACCTAACTACCCCAACCTAACTGCCCCAACCTAACTGCCCTGACCTAACTACCCCAACCTAACTACTCTGACCTAACTACCCCGACCTAACTACTCTGACCTAACTACCCTGACCTAACTACCCTGACCTAACTACACCAACCTAACTACCCCAACCTAACTACCCTGACCTAACTACCCTGACCTAACTACTCCGACCTAACTGCCCCAACCTAACTACCCTGACCTAACTACTCTGACCTAACTACCCCAACCTAACTGCCCCAACCTAACTGCCCTGACCTAACTACCCCAACCTAACTACCCTGACCTAACTACCCTGACCTAACTACCCTGACCTAACTACCCTGACCTAACTACCCCAACCTAACTGCCCCAACCTAACTACCCTGACCTAACTACTCTGACCTAACTACCCCAACCTAACTGCCCCAACCTAACTGCCCTGACCTAACTACCCCAACCTAACTACTCTGACCTAACTACCCCGACCTAACTACTCTGACCTAACTACCCTGACCTAACTACCCTGACCTAACTACACCAACCTAACTACCCCAACCTAACTACCCTGACCTAACTACCCTGACCTAACTACTCCGACCTAACTGCCCCAACCTAACTACTCTGACCTAACTACCCCAACCTAACTGCCCCAACCTAACTGCCCTGACCTAACTACCCCAACCTAACTACTCTGACCTAACTACCCTGACCTAACTACCCTGACCTAACTACCCTGACCTAACTACCCTGACCTAACTACACCAACCTAACTACCCCAACCTAACTACCCTGACCTAACTACCCTGACCTAACTACTCCGACCTAACTGCCCCAACCTAACTACCCTGACCTAACTACTCTGACCTAACTACCCCAACCTAACTGCCCCAACCTAACTGCCCTGACCTAACTACCCCAACCTAACTACTCTGACCTAACTACCCCGACCTAACTACTCTGACCTAACTACCCTGACCTAACTACCCTGACCTAACTACACCAACCTAACTACCCCAACCTAACTACCCTGACCTAACTACCCTGACCTAACTACTCCGACCTAACTGCCCCAACCTAACTACCCTGACCTAACTACTCTGACCTAACTACCCCAACCTAACTGCCCCAACCTAACTGCCCTGACCTAACTACCCCAACCTAACTACTCTGACCTAACTACCCCGACCTAACTACCCCGACCTAACTACCCCAACCTAACTACCCTGACCTAACTACCCTGACCTAACTACTCCGACCTAACTGCCCCAACCTAACTACCCTGACCTAACTACTCCGACCTAACTACCCCAACCTAACTACTCTGACCTAACTTCCCCAACCTAACTGCCCCAACCTAACTGCCCTGACCTAACTACCCCAACCTAACTACCCCAATCTAACTGCCCCAACCTAACTACCCCAACCTAACTACTCCGACCTAACTGCCCCAACCTAACTACCCTGACCTAACTACTCCGACCTAACTACCCCAACCTAACTACCCTGACCTAACTACTCCGACCTAACTACCCCAACCTAACTGCCCCAACCTAACTGCCCCAACCTAACTACCCTGACCTAACTACCCCAACCTAACTGCCCCAACCTAACTACCCTGACCTAACTACCCCGACCTAACTACCCCAACCTAACTGCCCCAACCTAACTACCCTGACCTAACTACTCCGACCTAACTACCCCAACCTAACTACTCTGACCTAACTACCCCAACCTAACTGCCCCAACCTAACTGCCCTGACCTAACTACCCCAACCTAACTACCCCAATCTAACTGCCCCAACCTAACTACCCCAACCTAACTACTCCGACCTAACTGCCCCAACCTAACTACCCTGACCTAACTACTCCGACCTAACTACCCCAACCTAACTACCCTGACCTAACTACTCCGACCTAACTACCCCAACCTAACTGCCCCAACCTAACTGCCCCGACCTAACTACCCTGACCTAACTACCCCAACCTAACTGCCCCAACCTAACTACCCTGACCTAACTACCCCGACCTAACTACCCCAACCTAACTGCCCCAACCTAACTACCCTGACCTAACTACTCCGACCTAACTACCCCAACCTAACTACTCTGACCTAACTACCCCAACCTAACTGCCCCAACCTAACTGCCCTGACCTAACTACCCCAACCTAACTACCCCAATCTAACTGCCCCAACCTAACTACCCCAACCTAACTACTCCGACCTAACTGCCCCAACCTAACTACCCTGACCTAACTACTCCGACCTAACTACCCCAACCTAACTACCCTGACCTAACTACTCCGACCTAACTACCCCAACCTAACTGCCCCGACCTAACTACCCTGACCTAACTACCCCAACCTAACTGCCCCAACCTAACTACCCTGACCTAACTACCCCGACCTAACTACCCCAACCTAACTGCCCCAACCTAACTACCCTGACCTAACTACTCCGACCTAACTACTCCGACCTAACTACACCAATCTAACTACCCCAACCTAACTGCCCCAACCTAACTACCCTGACCTAACTACTCCGACCTACCTACCCCAACCTAACTGCCCCAACCTAACTACCCTGACCTAACTACTCCGACCTAACTACCCCAACCTAACTGCCCCAACCTAACTACCCTGACCTAACTACTCCGACCTACCTACCCCAACCTAACTGCCCCAACCTAACTACCCTGACCTAACTACTCCGACCTAACTACCCCAACCTAACTGCCCCAACCTAACTACCCTGACCTAACTACTCCGACCTAACTACCCCAACCTAACTACCCTGACCTAACTACTCCGACCTAACTACACCAATCTAACTACCCCAACCTCACTGCCCCAACCTAACTACCCTGACCTAACTACTCCGACCTAACTACACCAATCTAACTACCCCAACCTCACTGCCCCAACCTAACTACCCTGACCTAACTACTCCGACCTAACTACACCAATCTAACTACCCCAACCTAACTGCCCCAACCTAACTACCCTGACCTAACTACTCCGACCTAACTACGCCAATCTAACTGCCCCAACCTAACTACCCTAACCTAACTGCCCCAATCTAACTACTCAGACCTAACTACTCCGGCCCAACTACCCCAACCCTACTGACTACTCCAACCTAACAAACCCAACCTAACTACCACAACCTAATCACTCCAAACTACTCCAACCCATCTAGTCCAACCTAACTACCCCAACCTATCTAGTCCAATTTAAATACTCCAACCTAAAAACTCTGACTGTAGCACACCCCACGTAGGAGCTGCAGGTAAAAAGGTATCTCCCACCCTGCACAGCCAGGCACACCAAATTTCCACAGGCACACTTGAGTCAGAAAACTGTCAAGTGCTTTTTTTTTTTTTTGTATTTTATTGAGGCGATAAAACTTGGATGGGGAGTAGGGGTATTATGGGATGCCCACTTGACTTCAGACAACTTCAGGGAAAGCTCTCCTATATACAGTCCATATACATTCCTTCTCTTCCTCCAGCACTAACTTGCTTTCAGAACTTCAGCTGGCACACTGATAGTTAATCTGACAAAAAGCACTCAGTCAGATTTTTTTAAGGAATAGCCCTTTGCAGGCAGGAACCCGAGGCCCCCTATAAGTGTGTAGCAAAAAGGTCAGTGTCCAGCTTTACATTCCTGTGGCTACTGATCCCAGCACCTCCTCTTCAGGCACTGCCAGCCCATCTGGCTGAAGCTGCCCCTTTCACTAGCCCTCCGGGCTAATTCTTCTCAGTCCTCCCAGACTGACACTCTTCTCACAGTCCTCCCAAACTGCACACTCACCAGCCCACCAACTGGCTTCTCTGGAGAACTCCTGGACATTGTGACCTGCTCCTGCTGTCCTCTCCTTGCTCCAGTGCCATCAGGAAGGATATATCTGTGTGTTGTAGAGGGTCCCTCCAGCACCTGAGCCCGGGCCCGAGGTTACCCCCCCAGACTAGGGGGCACCCTCAAGGGCCACAGACAGCCTCCTCAGCACTCCTTCTTCCAAACGACTGCCCCTGCTGGCATGACCCATAAGTATTTATGAGGTGCCTGCCCCATGCCAGCCTATTTTGCTGGGGGTTGGCTGGGGCTCTCATTGGTACTCCAAGCAGCTCCTCCTAAACTCCACCCACTTCTTCTGGAAGCTTCTCCAAGGTTCCAGAGAGCAGGGGGAGTTACCAGAGATGCTACTTGCTGAGTCATCCAGCCTCCCTGAGTCACTCAGCCCTGACCCAGATTCAACCCAGACCTTGCTCTTAGTCAGGCCAAATTTTCCTACACTAACAACTATGTACACTAGCACCTAGCTAGAGGGTGCTACACTACCTTACTACTCCAACCTAACAAACTCAACCTACTGTAACTACCCCAACCTATTCACACTAAACTACCCCAACCTATCTAGTCCAGCCTAACTACCCCAACCTAAATACTCCAACCTAACTACTCCAACCTAAAAACTGCAACATAACTGCCCCATCCTAACTATTCCAACCTAACTACTCTATCTGTCTATCTTATGGGTTACAGCATAAGATGTTATTTATATGGTATAAACCTGTTTCTATAACTTCTTATGAAGTGTTTGCTGGAGGTGGGTTTTCATTTCTTTGTCTCTTAGTGGCCTATTTATAAAGCATTCATTGTACGAATGTCAGAAATTTTTTAGCAAACTAATATAAACTTCACTGTAATTTTTCTAATTGGTTAACTCCTGTGTCATCAACTCCAACTAGTGGCCAAAATGTGGAATATTTTCTCGTTGGCGTATTTTCTTCCCAATGAACAGCATTGTTACCCTATTAAAAGAAGCTAAAAAATAATGACTCTGCTGGCTGGGTCATCCTGGGGGACTCCAGGGGGACTCTGAAAAACAAAGCCTGCCGTGTTATTGCCATGGACAGCCTGCAGATTAAATGCGACTTCAAATCCTACCCTGGGTCACTTCACGTACATTACACCAATAGAAATCAGTGTCCTGAACACGGGATGTTTGGAAGCTGTCAGTCACATGACCCCAGAGGCAGTAACCGGTCCAGCCTGGGGCCCCCGCAGAAGTGACACCCTGAGGCAATGTCCCCCTCAGAGGTGTAACTCGGGGCTATATCCCCCTCAGAGGTGGCACCCCAGGGTTATGTCCCCCTCAGAGGTGGCACCCCAAAACAATGTGCCCCTCAGACGTGGTACCACAAGGCTATGTCCCTCTCAGAGGTGGCACCCCGAAACTATGTTCCTCTCAGAAGTGGCACCCCTGGGCTATGTCCCCCTTTAGAGGTGGCACCCTGAGGCTTTATCCCCAACAGCGGTGGTACCTCAAAACTGTCACACTCAGAGGTGGAACCCGGGGCTATGTCCCTCTCAGAGGTGACACCCCAGGGCTATGTCCCTCTCAGAGGTGACACCCAAGGGCTATTTCCCTCTTAGACCCCTTTCACATTGAGGCATTTTTCAGGCGCTTTTGGGCTAAAAATAGCACCTGTAAAGCGTCTGAAAAATGCCCAAGGGCTTTCGCACTGAGGTGATGTGCTGGCAGGACGTTAAATAAACTCCAGCAAGCAGTATCTTTGGAGCAGTGAAGGAGCGGTGTGTACACCGCTCCTCCACCGCTCCTGCCCATTGAAATGAATGGGCAGCGCAGCAGAACCGCCGGCAAAGCACTTTGCGGGTGGTTTTAACCCTTTTTCAGACGCTAGTGGGGGTTAAAAGCGCCACACTAGTGGCCGAATACCTCCGCAATAACGACGGTAAAGAGCTGCTAAAAATAGCGGCGCTTTACCGCCGACGCCTCAGTGTGAAAGCGGCCTTAGAGGTAGCACCCCAGGGCTATGTCCCCCTCAGAGGTTATAACTAAGAGCTATGTCCCTCTCAGAGGTGACACCCCAGGGCTATGTCCCTCTCAGAGGTGACATCAGGTGACATCCCAGGGCTATGTCGCCCTCAGAGGTGACACCCCAGGGCTATGTCGCCCTCAGAGGTGACACCCCAGGGCTATGTCGCCCTCAGAGGTGACACCCCAAGGCTATGTCGCCCTCAGAGGTGACACCCCAAGGCTATGTCCCTCTCAGAGGTGACACCCCAGGGCTATGTCGCCCTCAGAGGTGACACCCCAAGGCTATGTCCCTCTCAGAGGTGACACCCCAGGGCTATGTCACCCTCAGAGGTGACACCCCAGGGCTATGTCGCCCTCAGAGGTGACACCCCAAGGCTATGTCGCCCTCAGAGGTGACACCCCAAGGCTATGTCCCTCTCAGAGGTGACACCCCAGGGCTATGTCGCCCTCAGAGGTGACACCCCAAGGCTATGTCCCTCTCAGAGGTGACACCCCAGGGCTATGTCCCCCTCAGAGGTTATACCTAAGGGCTATGTCGCCCTCAGAGGTGACACCCCAGGGCTATGTCCCTCTCAGAGGTGACATCAGGTGACATCCCAGGGCTATGTCGCCCTCAGAGGTGACACCCCAGGGCTATGTCGCCCTCAGAGGTGACACCCCAAGGCTATGTCCCTCTCAGAGGTGACACCCCAGGGCTATGTCGCCCTCAGAGGTGACACCCCAAGGCTATGTCCCTCTCAGAGGTGACACCCCAGGGCTATGTCCCCCCTGCTGCCAAATCTGTCTGGCACAGTGTGTGGTGAACTGTTTGTGAACCTTTATTGATCAATTCAGATAAGGAAATGAGTACTCACCAATATACACACTGTGTCACAGTCCCGGGGTCACTATCACCCCTGTCCACAGCCTATATTTGACACTCCCACTTTTCAGACCAATATAAGAAAACTGCCCACTTGCAACTGCAATCCCATCAATTGATATCCTTTATTTATTTTTCTGCATATGATCAGCAACTCAAATAAGGGGGAAGTTGTGATCCCGGGACACACAGGTCAGAGATTTGGGATTCTTCCGGCAAATCATACATTTTGTTCTCTCCATAGAAGTGATTGGATACATTTTGTTCTCTCAATAGAAGTGATTGGATACATTGGGGTTGATTTACTAAAGGAAAATCGTCTGTGCTGAAATGAGCAGAAGCTCGGCTGACTTCCATCATCCAATCATGTGCAAGCAAAAAAATTTTTTTTTTTTCTTGCATGTGATTGGGTATTCTTTGCAAAGTGAAGCCTTACCTCATTTACTAAGCTCTGGAGCAACTGCACTTTGCAAAGGGCACAGCCTATTTGCCTTTAATAAATCAACCCCATCGTGTTCTCCCCATAGAAGTGATTGGATACATTGTGTTCTCTCCATAGAAGTGATTGGATACATTGTGTTCTCTCCATAGAAGTGATTGGATACATTGTGTTCTCTCCATAGAAGTGATTGGATACATTGTGTTCTCTCCATAGAAGTGATTGGATACATTGTGTTCTCTCCATAGAAGTGATTGGATACATTGTGTTCTCTCCATAGAAGTGATTGGATACATTGTGTTCTCTCCATAGAAGTGATTGGATACATTGTGTTCTCTCCATAGAAGTGATTGGATACATTGTGTTCTCTCCATAGAAGTGATTGGATACATTGTGTTCTCTCCATAGAAGTGATTGGATACATTGTGTTCTCTCCATAGAAGTGATTGGATACATTGTGTTCTCTCCATAGAAGTGATTGGATACATTGTGTTCTCTCTATAGAAGTGATTGGATACATTGTCTCCTCTCCATAGAAGTGATTGGATACATTGTCTTCTCTCCATAGAAGTGATTGGATACATTGTGTTCTCTCCATAGAAGTGATTGGATACATTGTCTCCTCTCCATAGAAGTGATTGGATACATTGTGTTCTCTCTATAGAAGTGATTGGATACATTGTCTCCTCTCCATAGAAGTGATTGGTTACATTGTCTTCTCTCCATAGAAGTGATTGGATACATTGTCTTCTCCCCATGGAATTGATTGGTTACATTGTATCTCCCCAGGTTACGTGGTCACCGGCTGTTCCTGTGGGATGGGCTGTGGATCGTGGGACATCAGGAGTTCATCTCAATGCCACTGCCAGTGCGCCAACATGGACTGGACAGCGGCGGTCTGCTGCAGGAATAAGTGCTAGTAATGGGCGCACCACCCCGCCCACACCAGGCATCAAATATGATTTACAATCAGTGATTACCTGAAATAAACGTCTTCCATCACATGACAGGCTCTGGTGTTTTTCTGCTTTTCTGTCCGCCCAGTTCTTACATGTGAAATATGATACTGTCAAAGGTACATGGTAGGAATGTCTGCAGATAGTGGTTTGTCTTACACCCCCTTTTCTCCACCTTCTCTTCCACCATAGACACTCCCACCATCTTCCTGATCTGAAATTTCAGCCGGTGTAAGGGGACTATGATGGTCTCCCTGACACCCTGTCTGGGTATCTCCACCAAGAAGCTGCTTCCCAAGTTCTGAAACACAAGGCAAATTACTATAGCTGCAGCAACCCCAAAGAACTAGGCAACACCAGTTTTTGGATTAAACAAGAAGAACTCCTTTATAAGAGAAACACACTGAACTTATATAGACAACCATCAGATAAGAGATGATCACATTATCACAGACAATGGCCACCTCAGACAGTCCGGCTCCCCCATAGGAATACATTATACATAGGAAGCCAAAAGTCAGGTAGCGACTGGCTCCTTCTGGATAACTTACAAAGACAGAGTTCTCCGGGTAATTGTTCTCCTGCAGTCCCAAGTCCGTGAAAATATCCCCCCCCTCCCCCGTTCCATAGACTGTCAGACCCTGCTAGATCCAATAGGTCAGCTTGGAGATGTCCAGGACCTATACTACAATCAAAGGTCGGTTTGCCGGGAAACTCCATCTGCGTTGCCGTTTTGTCATCCCAGCCTGTACTGCACAGTAAAGTTGTAGGGCTGCAGGGCAAGACTCCACCGCAATAAGTGTCCGTTGTCCCCGGAGACTCGATTCAACCAGATCAAGGGGTTGTGGTCTGTGAGCACCGTGAAGGATCGTCCACAGAGATACGGCTGAAGTTTTTTCAGGGCCCAAACCAGCGCCAAACATTCTCGTTCCAAGGCTGCATACACCACCTCCGGGCTAGAAGCTTGCAACTGATGTAGGCAACCCGGTGCTCACTGCGGTCGGCTCCCACTTGGCTTAGCACTGCTCCCAACCCGAAGGTAGAAGCATCTGTATGGACGAAAAACATGTCCTGATGCTGCCCATCTAACCTCACTTCCTCTACACCAGCTTGGTTCCTAGGGTGACCACGTGTCCCGGATTGGCCGGGACAGTCCCGCATTTTGCAGGTCTGTCCCGGGCACCTTCATTCCAGGACAATACAGTGTCCCTGAATGAAACTGACACAGCCACCCCCTGGGCCAATCTGATTCCCCCAAAAAATGCCTCCACATCACCGTTTTACTCACTGACAGTAGTTGTCCTGGCCGGGAATGCCTGGAGGAGCACAATCCCGCCCCCTGCTTGTGATTGGAGAAATCATAAATCCCGCCTCTTGTGTCTAATCACTGTGCTGTGATTCGTTACAGCACAAGCTGATTTTTGGGAAGGGAGGGTGTCCCTGAATGGTAGTTTGGAAATGTGGTCACCCTATTGGTTCCTATCCCTTGCCGGTAGCTCTGGCAGGGAAAGGTTCTTGGAATCTTTCCCGGCTGAAGCACATATGGCGGCTATCTTCTCGGGCCTCTCCTGGCTCGCTTTAGGCATGTTCTCATGGAAGGTTTGCCGCAGTCTTTCATCTGAGCACTTAGCTACCAGATAAGATAAGATATACTTTATTTTCATTCTATACATACAACAAAATGTATCCGGATATTCTTTACAGCAGCAATTAAACATTTCTCAACAAAACCACACCTACATACTTCTAGCACATGCCCACATATCTATTTAAATATAACAAATATAAAATGTTATTTAACCACTTCAATACCAGGCACTTACACCCCCTTCCTGCCCAAGCCAATTTTCAGCTTTCAGCGCTCTCATACTTTGAATGACAATTGCGCGGTCATGCTACACTGCACCCAAATGAAATTGTTATTATTTTGTTCCCACAAATAGAGCTTTCTTTTGGTGGTATTTGATCACTGCTGGGGTTTTTATTTTTTTGCGCAACAAATAAAAAAAGACCAAAAAGTTTGAAAATCAAAAAGTTTTTCTTTGTTTCTGTTATAACATTTTGTAAATAAGCAAGTTTTCTCCTTCAATGACGGGAACTGACAAGGCGGCACTGATGAGTAGGGATGAGCCGAGCACCACCCCCCCCCCCCCGGTTCACAGCAGAACATACGAACAGGCAAAAAATTTGTGCGAAAACCTGAACACCGTTAAAGTCTATGGGACACGAACATGAAAAATCTAAAGTGCTAATTTTACTAATTATAAAGGCTAATATGCAAGTTATTGTCCTAAAAAGTGTTTGGGGACCCGGGTCCTGCCCCAGGGGACATGTATCAATGCAAAAAAATGTTTTAAAAACTGCAGTTTTTTCGGGAGCAGTGACTTTAATGATGCTTAAAGTGAAAAAAAAAGTGAAATATTCCTTTAACTTTCGTACCTGGGAGGTGTGTATAGTATGTCTGTAAAGTAGCGCATGTTTCCCGTGCTTAGAACTGTCCCTGCACAAAATGACATTTCTAAAGGGAAAAAAAGTCATTTTAAACTATAATGAATTGTCGGATAAAAGTCATTGAAAAAAGACAGCATAGCTTCCCCCCTTAGTCCATTATCAGGCCATTTGGGTGTGAATATTAAGGGGAACCCCAAACTAAAATAAAAATAAAAAAAAGCGTAGGGGTCCCACCCAAATTCCATATCAGGCACTTCAGGTCTGGTATGGATATCAAGGGGAACCCTGCATCATTTAAAAAAAAAATGGCGTGGGGTTCCCCCCAAAAATCCATACCAGACCCTTCAGCCTCACTGGTTCTTAGTGTTGACCGGAAATTCGTCAATGCATTTCGCCCCTCCTTCAGGGCATCATCAAGGACATCATCTCCGGTCAAAGAAGATCCTTATATATGCGCGGAGGTTTCCGCAAAACTTATTGTGAGCCAATCGGAAAAAAAGGTAGAACCTCTCACCGCAATAAACCATTCGCTTCCCGAGTCACATCATTGCCCATCATTGATCAAAATGTGAGAACTTTATTGTTATATGACAATGACAGGGGTTAACAACGTGAACACATGAATGAATCAATGAATGTGAATACATGAATAAATTAGCATAGATAAAATAATCATTGATTAAATCAATAAAAATACAATAAAATGCAATATAGTGGATATGCATCACGGAAAGGAATGGAGCAAAAGAAAAACAAAGAAAAACAAAATGAATAAAGAAAAATATAAAAATTAAATTAAATTAAAGTAAAAAAATAAAAAAAATAAATAAAAATAAAATAAAAATGAAAATGAAAATAAAAAACAAATACAAATAAAAATAAAATTTAAAATAAATATAAAATATAAAAAAATAATAAAAAATAAAAGTAAAAAATATAAATATAAAAAATAAAATAAAAATTACTTTCCGGAATGCATAAACCTAAATACTACCAATTAGATAAAAAACTATTTAAATCAAGTTCGATGTTGAGACCATGTGGACTTAAGGTACCCAACCTATGTATGCACTGGGTTTCATTACGTGAGTATATATGTATATATGTGTGTGTACGACTGTGTGTCCCAAGCGTGTCGAGAGCCTACAGGATAAAATGACCACACCAGCCAAGCAGACACTGGCTGCAAAAAGCGCCTAGAGGCGATTCAGTTCACATGTGAGCGCTATACAAGTCACTCTTTCATATCAGTTAGGTTTTAGGCCTCATGCACACTGGACATTTTTAAAGCAGCAGTTTTTGGCAGTGGGTTCTGAGCAGGGCAGGACTTAGGGTGGTGGGGGCCCCTGGGCTTGAGTCACTTTTGTCGCCAATCTTGATTGGAACAATGGAAAAGTTTCCCTCTAACAAGGGACTGGGGCTTTTAAGGCAACCAATGAAATATCAAAGTAGTATGAATAAATGTTTTAATATTAATTGGTTAAAAAGCCAAACATGTGGCAATGGCAAATGTCTGTTGTGTTAACATTACAGAACAAAGCACAATAAAAACATTAAATACAAAGTAGTCTCCAAGCTGTTGAAGAAGCTTGACGCGTTTCAGGGAAAATCCCTTTCCTCAGGGGCGTGTCCTTTTTGAAGAACTCATGATATCTATATGTTGCGGGTATTTGAATTTAGGGGAGGCATCTGGGTGGTAGTGTAACCCAGATGCACTGATTGCTAGGGAATCTGAGACCCTTTTGTGGTTCTTGGAGGACTCTAGTGGTGTGAGGTTCCCTGCGGCCTACAGGTGGTGTTGTTGCCCTGGGCCGGAGTTGAACTCACACCGCAAGACTGTGCCTTTTTGTCCTCTCCTGGAGCTGGTACAGCGGGGCGGGGAACCTGCTGGAACGCAAAAGGAGATGAGATAAAAGGGCGGATGCCCTGACCTTGGGGTTCAGAGTCGGAGGACGCGGCCGCACCCAGGCACCTTCAGCTTGGGTGCTGGCGTCCTGGAGTTCCGGGCCCAGGTGCCCTTGACCTGGCCAGGGCGAGAGATGGAGTCCATCTCAGGCACCTTTAGCCTGGGGTGAGGTACTATGGCGGATGCCTGGGGCTCAGTACCTTCGACTGAGTTCCACAAGGGTGGAGGAATCCGAGGGGGCCCTAACTCCTTAGGTGCCCGTGTCTGAGGTCGAGGAGACTGGTGAGCGGAACTTCTCTGGAGAGTCCGGCGCAGCATCGCTGGTGACAGAGAGGCCTCCAGTGACTCCCTTGGACGGATATCCTTCCCCTGACAGGGGCTGCGCTAGTGAAGGTAATTCACATTCTACCTCATATAGTCAGTGGCAGTGACTACCCGCCACTGGTGATACCACAGTAGTTAGCGATACTTTAAAGGATTGTGCCTCAACCTACTCCCATTAATACTGAACTGTTGCAAAGGTCCCAAATTGACTGTGCTGTATGTTTATTCACTGAGAGGAATAAAACTGTATTGGACCTATTCAGTGTGTGGAACTCTGGTTACTAGGAGCAAAGGGGGAGTCAAGGACGAAGGAAAGGATTTGACCCTGGGACACCTACACAAAACCCAATAGTTCTGGCCTTCACCTTGTCACTATGGAGGACATGGGCCGTGGTGTATCTCATCCCTCCCCCCGGTACTAACACCCCTAGACAGAGACAGACAAGCCGAGAATGAGAAGGGGCAAGGGGGGTGAGGTCGCTACACTTATAAAGAAAAGAACAACCTCTGATCACGGTGATCGGATTTGGAAGTTTATTTAAAAGAGAAGAGTTACAAAATAAAAGTGAAGATCATAAACTAGAGAGATCAACACACACACACACACACACACAATGTATGAATTTCCAAAATACATTTTAAGACTTTCACTGAGGAGTTCGTAGAAGCAACGCATAAAAACGATGACAAGAGACATTAATTTCTGGTATTGTGGAAGGATGACCATGACCCAGAATGTGAAACACCTCTCTGTACAATATTAGAAGACAAACCATCTCTCTACAATCTGCACAACAACATGATCCAAGGACATTCTAAGGACTGTCATGTACGGTTGGGATCCTCAGCCCTCCATGCAGCCTGCCAGCTGGATAGCGGTATGGTCAGAGAGCTTGTCCATGCAGGCTACCGCTGGCCTAGTGCAAGGAAGCATAAAAGGCAAGGATCCAGGAAAGCATAGAATACAGGAATTGCAGTATAGACTATAGTGCAGCACTGAGGAGCTGGTCTTACAGGCAGGCAGGACATAGCACTGGGGTGCAGGACTCACAGGAAGACAGGAGTATCTTAGCAGCAGTGGGATACCGAGCTTACAGAAACACAGAGGTACAATGTATGAAGATTACTGAAGTGCACAAAGGTCTCGGGGAAAGCAGGTACACGAGTCTAGGACAGGCCAGCCTGCCAACACTGAAAACACTGGGGGCACAGAAAGCACACTGAGAGACAATGAGAATATCGGGGGTACAGAGAACACACTGGAAGTCACTGGGGCTACAGAGGACACACCGGGAGACACTGGAAGTCACTGGGGGTACAGAGGACACACCGGGAGACACTGGGAACACTGGGGGGTACAGAGGACACACCAGGAGACACTGGGAACACTGGGGGGTACAGAGAACACACTGGGAACACTGGGGGGTACAGAGAACACACTGGGGGTACTCTCCAGAGATCACACTGGGGGTACAGAGATCACACTGGAGACACTGGGGTACAGAAATCACACTGGGAGACATTGGGAACTCTGGGGTTACAGAGATCACACTGGGGTACTGTTGTGTTACACTATGTGATTATTCTTGCTCTGTGTCTTTAAGATCTGTCCCCTTCTTTCTAGCTGAACTCTCTCTCTCACCGTAGTTCTTTATATATCTCCTCCACTTCCTGATTCTGGTCATTACTCCTGTATATCTTCCATGCTAAACATCTTACATGTGGCTTACAACTGCAACGTTTTTCTACCTATGAATCTCCATCATTAAACGGAACATTCGAAAGGATTCATCGTCTGTCGTCCTAACTGTGAGTTTATTCATTGAGTTAAACTGCCTGTATCGATGCAAGGGATGAATATCAAACCAGCTTGAGGAAGGCCTACTTAAACCTGGAGATGAACTTTATCGCTTTGTAGTTGAGACAGAACAGTAGAAAAACGGAGTTTCGCAGCCTAATTACAAGATTTCTGCATGTCAGTACTGAAACAGACAAGATTTACTGCCCTCATAGCAAGACAGAAGGGACAGAGCAGCACATGGCAGCCTTATAGCCTGAGACAATCTGCACAGTGTCATATTTCAGCACACAGATCCTGCCTGCTTTCACAGTCAGTCTGCTATCATGAGTGACCAAGCTTCTGCATGTGAACTCACATCTACCTCCCCACAAGTTCCTGAAGAAACTGAGTTACCCAAACGCTCAGTTAAACCCACTTGGAAAGTAATGGAGAATTATGAAGCTTCAAGGACTGAATTGTCAAATAGCTTGGAATTAGTCTGGGAGAAAATCCTTGCTGAAGCCAATACAGTGTCTGTTGAACGTGAACTACTGACACTAGAGGGCGCCATTAAACAACTTTCTGCCTCATATGAGCTTTATCAGCTTACCAGCAGCAAATTCACTAATGTCTTGCAAAACATGAATACAGAAAGTGCGATGACACAATTAAAGCACGTCAATGCTCTCAATATTGAAAGAGACAGTTTTATCCAGCAAACCAGATTAAAGGCAGAAGCAAAAATAAAGCTGTTACAGGACACTGCATCTCACAGATCTGTTTCCACCAGACGTTCTAAAAACTCATCAAGATCCCATAGTTCAAGTTACTCAACACTCAGTGAGCGACTTATTAATGCCCGCGCTGAAGTGGAAGCCAGCAAAGTGCAGGTGGCATATGCAGAAAAAAGAGCAGAGTTGGAAGCGCAGTCAGCACGTCAAAGAGCAGAGTCGGAAGCGCAGTCAGCACGTCAAAAAGCAGAGTCGGAAGCTCAGTCAGCACATCAAAGAGCAACAATGGAAACCTTAAATGAACAGTGTAAAAATGACGCAGCTATGGCAAAGCTAAGGGTCCTACAGCAAGCTATCAGTGCAGACGAAGGTGCAAGTGAGAAAGACAGCATTAACCTAAACATAGCAGATATGGAAGACCCCCTCAAACGCACTAAAGACTATGTCCTAAGCCACTGCAGTGCACACTCCATTGTCTCCAATGCTCCCGGCTACATAGAGACTCCTTCACAGCTTCAAGTTAAAGAGGTTCCAGCAACTTCCTGCACTCAAAATCACTCCACTGCATTTCCTACCTGCCTACCTTGCCTGCCTTCATACGTCACAGAGCATCAGTGCAAGCTTCAGGCAAGTCATCAATCTCCAGTCATCGGTACAGCCTTGAATCAACGTACCATTGGAACAACTGACTTCAAGCAAGCAACTCACCTGGATGCATCTGCTGCACCATATTTCCCTGTGTCCTTTAACAACAATGTCA
Organism: Rana muscosa; assembly: GCA_029206835.1. Lineage (NCBI taxonomy): Eukaryota > Metazoa > Chordata > Amphibia > Anura > Ranidae > Rana > Rana muscosa. Next base: position 1,296,936,571 of record CM055116.1, on the reverse strand, counting down.
AAGATAACGCAATCAGCACCATACAGCCAACAGCATCACACATAAAGGCGGAGACAACTGAATCAGAAGAGTTTGTGAGGTACATGCTTCGCAGGGAGCTCACAAAGACTGGTCTTACAAGTTTTGATGACCAACCTGAGAACTACAGAAGTTGGAAATGTGCCTTCAGAACTACAATCAGCAATATTGGCATTACAGCTGATCAAGAATTTAATCTGCTGATCAAATGGCTTGGTCCTCTATCTGCTGCACGTGTTAAGCCATTAAGATCGGTTTTCATGGACAATCCTACTGCAGGCCTCACAGCTGCATGGGAGCGACTAGAGCAAAGTTATGGCAGTCCAGAAGCTATAGAAAATGCTTTGTTCATGCGTCTGGAAACTTTCCCAAAGATATCCGGTAAGGACAACAAGGAGTTCCAGAGACTGAGTGACCTTCTCCTTGAGCTTCAGCTAGCCAAGACTGACCCAAAACTACCTGGACTCAGTTACCTTGACACTCCAAGAGGGGTAAACCCAATTGTCTCCAAGCTCCCGTATGGTTTGCAAGAGAAATGGACTGCACTAGGGTCATCATACAAAAGAGAGAACAAGGTTTCCTTCCCTCCATTCTCTTTCTTCTGTGAATTCATCAGGGAAATTGCAGAGACCAAGAACGATCCAAGTTTTTCCTACGGTGAGTACAGCCTCTTCTCACCCTTTCCTAAGAGTACCAGTCTTCAGGGCAACTATAGAAACCATAGAGGCCCAGTGTCCGTGAAAAAGACTGACATCCTTCCCACTCCTACCACAGTTCTGGCCACGAACAAACAGAGTAGGAAGATTGAAAACCCTAACAGAGTGTGTCCCATACACAAGAAGCCACACCCCCTCAATAAATGTATCGGCTTTAGGAAAAAGCCTCTGGAAGAGCGCAAGGAGCTTTTAAAGACATTTAGGGTATGTTTCAGGTGCTGTGCTTCTACAGAACATTTTGCAAGGGACTGTAATGTGTCCATCAAGTGCATAGAGTGTGGCTCTGAAGAACATGTGCAAGCCCTCCATCTTCTTGAGCCCAGCTCTGCACAACCTGCCAACACTCCTCCCAGGTTAACGCATGGCGGGGAGAATACAGACCAAGTGCCTAATTCTACCATCATTTCTTCATCCTGCACTGAAGTTTGTGGAGAAGACCGCTGTGGTAAGTCCTGTGCTAAGATATGCTTGGTGAACATATACCACAAGGATCAACCAGAAAAGTCTCTAAAGGCATATGCTATCTTAGACGATCAGAGCAATCGATCACTTGCAAAATCGGAATTGTTCAATCTATTTGAAATAAAAGGCGAAGCTCATCCTTACACCTTGGGTACCTGTAGTGGAACTATAGAGGTTTCTGGAAGAAGGGCTCATGGACTCATGGTATCTTCTCTCAAAGGTAACTTGCAATTACCCTTACCTACACTTGTTGAGTGCAATCAGATACCTGCTAACAGGGAAGAAATCCCTACTCCAGCTGCTGCTTTCCATCACCCTCACCTCAAGGTAATAGCAAATGAGATACCGCCGCTTGACAAAGATGCTCAGATCCTTCTTCTGTTAGGAAGAGACATTCTAAGAGTTCACAAGGTACACAGACAAGTCAGTGGACCCCCAGATGCCCCATTTGCCCAGCGCACGGATCTAGGGTGGGTCATCATAGGCAATGTCTGCATAGGCAAAATGAAAAGACCTACCAACATTTCGTCATTCAAGACAAATGTTCTGCCAAATGGCCGAAACACTTACTTTGAGCCATGCCCACATCACTACTGGGTGAAAGAGAAGATAGCCAGCCACGAATGGCAACATGGTATCTCAGGTGACACAAGCCCTTTCTCCTGCCATGATGGCGACTTCGGCTCTACAGTGTTTAATGCAACCAGTGAAGATGACATACTGGCTCCTTCAATGGAAGACAAAGAATTCATCAAGGTAATGGACAATGAGTTCTTTCAAGATGACTCCAATAACTGGGTAGCACCCCTACCCTTTCGTCTCCCAAGAGAGAGATTGCCCAACAACTTACAGCAGGCCATCAGTAGATTCTCCTCCTTAAAGCGAAACTTAAGCAGGAAACCAGAGATGCAAAAGCACTTTGTGGACTTTATGCAAAATGTATTTGACAGAGATCATGCAGAGCCTGCTCCCCCACTAAAGGAGGGAGAAGAATGCTGGTACCTTCCATCCTTTGGCGTGTATCACCCACGCAAACCAGACCAAATCAGAGTTGTCTTTGATTCCAGTGCTCAGCACGAAGGTGTTTCTCTTAACAACATGCTCCTTACTGGACCCAACTTGAACAACAGTCTAATAGGAGTCTTGATTCGTTTTAGACAAGAGCCTGTAGCAGTAATGGCCGACATTCAACAGATGTTTCACTGCTTCATCGTCAGAGAAGACAACAGAAACTACCTCAGGTTTCTATGGCACAAGGACAATGACCTCAACAAGGAAGTTATAGATTATCGCATGAAGGTACATGTCTTCGGTAACAGTCCTTCCCCAGCAGTGGCAACTTATGGGCTAAGGAGAACAGCTCAGACTGGAGAAGTTGAATATGGATCTGATGCCCGTCAATTTGTTGAAAGAAACTTCTACGTTGACGACGCACTTAAGTCCTTTCCAACTGCTAAAGAAGCAATTGATCTTCTCACCAGAACAAAGGAGATGCTGTCTGTAGCAAACCTTAGACTGCACAAGATTATATCCAACAGCCAGGAACTTATGAATACCTTTCACTCTGAGGACTATGCCACTAGTCTAAAAAACCTTGACTTAGGTACAGATGTGCCTCCAGTACAGCGAAGTCTGGGTTTGTTGTGGAACATCAAGCAAGACAAATTCACCTTCCATGTGTCAACTTGTGACAAACCCTTCACTAAGAGAGGAGTCCTGTCCGTGGTGAATAGCATCTATGACCCACTGGGTTTCCTTGCTCCAGTTACCATTCAAGGTAAGATTTTACTAAGACAGTTGTCTACTGAGAACATAGACTGGGATACTCCCTTGCCTAGTGAGAATCAACACAAGTGGGAAAGGTGGAGATATTCTTTGAAGTCACTAGAAAAACTTCAGATTCCCCGTTGCTATGTTCCAGGATCCACTTCAACTGCTAACCGGAGAGAGATTCATATTTTCTCTGATGCATCAGTTGAAGCTATTGCTGCAGTAGCCTATTTGAAGACCTCTGAACTGAATGGAGAATCACACTGTAGTTTTGTCCTAGGCAAGGCAAAACTCACTCCCAAGCCTGCACATACCATACCAAGACTTGAACTTTGTGCAGCCGTGCTAGCAGTAGAAATTGCCGAGGTCATACGAAGTGAAATGGACACTAGAATTGATTCTTTCACCTTCTATACAGACAGTAAGGTAGTACTTGGTTACATAAACAACCAAACAAAACAATTTTATGTGTACGTCAGCAACAGGGTTGAACGTATCAAGAGATTCTCTCTACCAAGTCAATGGCATCACGTTCCCACTGAACTCAACCCAGCTGACTGTGGGACCAGAGCCGTGTCACCTGCCGCTCTTCAGGACAGCTTATGGCTGTCACCTCCAAGGTTTCTGTGTGAGGACTTTTACTTAATCCCTATTGACACCACCTATGGACTAGTAAACCCTGAAGATGATAAGGAAATAAGAACTGTGAACATCTCACTACACACTTCTGTAAGTACAAAACAGAAGCTGCGGTCACACCATTACAGGCATCAATGGAAGCAGGTGCAGCATCTAGCCAATGTGTTATGGCATCGCTGGAAGAAAAAGTATCTTCACCACCTTCAAGGTCGTAACAAATGGCAAGCATCTAAGCCGAATCTTAAGGTTGGAGACCTCATCCTTCTTAAAGACAAGGAAGTTTGTCGGAATGAGTGGCCTATGGGTCTTATTACTAAAGTAATGCCCAGCGATGATAACAAAGTCCGGAAGGTAGAAGTCAAGGGAGGATCGACACAAACCTTTAGTCGACCAATTACAGAGTTAGTACTCCTTTTGCCAGGTGAGTGACTTGTGCAAGGACTAGCCATGCTGTTGCCCCGGCGGGGAGTACATGCTGCCATCTACAGGTTCTACTCAGAACTTTGGAATTCTTTGAAGACATCATACTGTGACTTATGTTCTTCATCCTGTTGAACTTACGTTTATTATTTGCTTGTTGCATGTTTTTCATTACAGGTTCCAGGACATTTGTCAGTATTGGACTTTTTGAAAATATATATTTTAGTTTAAGGTTATGAAATCTAAAGATTTCAGACGGGGAGTGTTGTGTTACACTATGTGATTTTTCTTGCTCTGTGTCTTTAAGATCTGTCCCCTTCTTTCTAGCTGAACTCTCTCTCTCACCGTAGTTCTTTATATATCTCCTCCACTTCCTGATTCTGGTCATTACTCCTGTATATCTTCCATGCTAAACATCTTACATGTGGCTTACAACTGCAATGTTTTTCTACCTATGAATATCCATCATTAAACAGAACATTCGAAAGGATTCATCGTCTGTCGTCCTAACTGTGAGTTTATTCATTGAGTTAAACTGCCTGTATCGATGCAAGGGATGAATATCAAACCAGCTTGAGTAAGGCCTACTTAAACCTGGAGATGAACTTTATCGCTTTGTAGTTGAGACAGAACAGGTACAGAAATCACACTGGGGACACTGGGGGTACAGAGATCACACTGGGGGTACAGAGATCATACTAGGGACACTAGGGTACAGAAATCACACTGGGGGTACAGAAATCACACTGGGAACAGTGGGGGGTACAAAGATCACACTGGGGTACAGAAATCACACTGGGGACACTGGGGTACAGAGATCACACTGGGAGACATTGGGAACACTGGGGGGTACAGAGATCACACTGGGGGGTACAGAGATCACACTGGGGGGTACAGAGATCACACTGGGAGACTTTGCAAACAGACACTAGGAACAAGGGGGATCTGGCTACAGGAAGTCTAAGAATATAGGGGTTACAAGGTGTCTCTCAGAATGTAGAACACTGGACGTATAGGGGTCAGTAGGAATCTTCTCAGGAAGCGGAGGACAAGGAAGGAGCACTGGAACTTCATGTACCAGCATGATTTCATCTGTCTGTGTGTTCTCTGCAGTCTGACACATTCTGCAATACCTGACCTGAGCTCTAGATGGCAGCAGAGTTCCCATCTGTCTGTGTGTTCTGTGCAGCCTGACACATCCTGCAATACCTGACCTGAGCTCTAGATGTCAGCAGAGTTCCCATCTGTCTGTGTGTTCTCTGCAGTCTCTGACACATTCTGCAATACCTGAGCTCTAGATGTGTCAGTAACAGGTGTGATCAGAACTGCAACAGAGGAAACCAAACGCATGTAAAGAGAATAATGAAGTTTATTAAGAAAAGTGAATACATATACACACACACACCAATACCAAACTGTGTACAATAAACCAACAACAAGACAGTGACCAACATACAACAATAGACTAAACAAGTAAGAACAATAGAAGGGGAATACCGGAATTGTAAACATAGCCAGGCCGGGGTCATACACAGGAGATCAGCAAATGGGGGCAAGGAGCAGGACAAAACAGGGAGAAGGTAGACGGGATCAGGCTGAAGGGCAGGGATACAGGATAACAGTATCACAGGAGGGACAGGATCAGGATCAAGATCAGGTACAGGCTCACAGGCTCACAGGATAAGGTTCAGATCAGGGCTCAAGGACAATACCAAGGCAGTGAGTGTAATCATCACCCGGGTATATATACACACACCTGCAATCAGCCTCAGGTGACGCCTGGTCGCAGGAGGTGATGTCGGCTCCACACTGCCAGGAAACACCCGCTGGTGGATATCGGTACTGCAGCCCAAAGATCTAACAGTGCCCCCAGCAGGTGAAACCTTTCTTGACAGCTCCAGACTGTTAGGAGACACCTGCTGGCGGACACCAGTACTGCGATCCACAGAATCGACAGCGCCACCAACAGGTGAAACCTTTCCTGACAAGGTGGCGGTAGAATTCCCATCATTCTGTGTGTTCTCTGCAGTTTGACAGATTCTGCAATACCTGACCTGAGCTCTAGATGGCAGCAGAGTTCCCATCTCTCTGTGTGTTCTCTGCCGTCTCTGACACATTCTGCAATACCTTATCTGAGCTCTAGATGGCAGCAGAGTTCCCATCTGTCTGTGTGTTCTCTGTAGTCTCTGACACATTCTGCAATACCTTATCTGAGCTCTAGCTGGCAGCAGAGTTCCCATCTGTCTGTGTGTTCTCTGTAATCTCTGACACATTCTGCAATACCTGACCTGAGCTCTAGATGGCAGCAGAGTCCCCATCTGTCTGTTTGTGTCAGGTACTTCGGTGTGAGCCTGACGTGCAGAGGGAGACCTCCCATACAACCCCCGGCTCGGAGACCACTGGAGTGGGGACAGTGGTGGTAAGAGCGCGATGAGGTAAGGATGCCTGCTTGGTCCTCTTGGCTGGGTGTAGTAAAGCCAAGCGAAAGCTGGAACAGCTGGAGCCAGGAGCAGCGGATGCAGGTCAGTAGGTGCAGGTATGCAGAGCAGCGGATGCAGGTCAGCAGGCGCAGGTGTGCGGGACCGCGGATGCAGGTTAGCAGGTGTAGGTATGCAGAGCAGCGGAGTCAGACAAGCCAGGTCATTCACATCAGGGTAAACAGCATAAACAGCAGGCAGAGAGTAGTCAGAGTCCAGGCTGGGTCTTGGCAACAGATGATCAGAGAGGTAACTGAGCAGGGTCAAACAAGCCAGAGTCAGGACTGGAGATAGGAGGGGGTCAGGAAGCCGGGTCAAACACAGGAACACGATACAGGCACAGAGCCAGGAAGACAGGGAACAGGAGCAGATCAAACCGCAAGGGGCAACATCTCTGGAACGTCTTTAATAGGAAGTTCATGGGAGGAGCAAAGGGTTCAGGGTTCAACAGCAATCAAGACACCAAAATGGATCAGATAGATTATCCAGCAGATCAGGCAGGGAACTGTCCAGCATCCCAGATAGCTCAGTGGGAAGAGCCAACGCCAGACACAGAAGAGGTCCCAGGTTCAAGCCCAGTACGTCCCTGACAGTTTGGTCTCTGCAGTCTCTGACACATTCTGCAATACCTGACCTGAGCTCTAGATGGCAACAGAGTTCCCATCTGTCTGTGTGTTCTCTGCAGTCTCTGACACATTCTGCAATACCTGAGCTCTAGATGGCAACAGAGTTCCCATCTGTCTGTTTGGTCTCTGCAGTCTCTGACACATTTTGCAATACCTGACCTGAGCTCTAGATGGTAACAGAGTTCCCATCTGTCTGTGTGTTCTTTGCAGTCTCTGACAGATTCTGCAATACCTGACCTGAGCTCTAGATGGCAACAGAGTTCCCATCATTCTGTGTGTTCTCTGCAGTCTGACACATTCTGCAATACCTGACCTGAACTCTAGATGACAGCAGAATTCCCATCATTCTGTGTGTTCTCTGCAGTCTGACAGATTCTGCAATACCTGACCTGAACTCTAGATGACAGCAGAATTCCCATCATTCTGTGTGTTCTCTGCAGTCTGACAGATTCTGCAATACCTGACCTTAACTCTAGATGCTAGCATAGTTCCCATCTGTCTGTGTGTTCTCTGCAGTCTCTGACACATTCTGCAATACCTGTTCTGAGCTCTAGATGGCAGCAGAGTTCCCATCATTCTGTGTGTTCATTGCAGTCTCTGACACATTCTGCAATACCTTATCTGAGCTCTAGATGGCAGCAGAGTACAGATTTGTGTTAAAGCCCAATTCCAGCAAAAACATTTTCTGTACGGAGTGATGAAGGATTGGCCAGGATTGTCTTGCTGTCTTTCTGCACACAGAAGAGTCACCTCTATGTTCTGCATTAAGGATGAGAAGAGTTTTCTCTGGATTTGATTTCTTTAAAACTGTTCTATTATTCTCCCTCTTCCACTCTGGTACCAGATTTTCTCCCACTTTTGAGTCTCACTTATTTTGCTGCATTATCACAGAGTGTCTGTATTTGGCCACCACTGAACATCTGATATACATAACGTGGCTGAACAGAAGACACACAGAGGCTCAGGAGTAGTCTGAAGACCATTGGGGGACAGGTAGGGGGTTGGGTGGGGTAGAACTACAGGAAGCAATCTGGGTACACCCCCGTGACCAGGGGTCACAATTACCGGGCAGGACTCAGAGACCTTATGGGGTAAGTCCAGGTCTCCGGACAATGATCGGGTTACGGCAGCAAAGAGAAAGACAGCAGTTTGGCACAGCAAAGGATAACTTCAAACAGTAAAGGGCACGATGCTGGCACAGGAAGGGGTAAGGCAGCAGTCTGGAAGGAAGGTGCAGGAGAGGAGCCAGGGGCCCCTGATTGTGGCCAATACAGGATACTGATACTGAGACCTGATGTTCCCCTTTCTCTTCTCATTTTACACCAGCACAGTGACTGCTCATTAGTGTCAGAAGGGCCCCGCTATCTTCTAGGGTGCCTCTGTGTGCCATTGTCCAGTATGAGGGTTTCCGTTGTGATTTGGGGGTCCCTCTGCCTGATTGGTGAGTTGGAGAAGAGTCATCAATATATAAATATAGGGCATTAGAGGGCTTTAGGATAAGAGCCCCATTGTGATCTGGGGTCCCTGTCTTCATCAGTGTCTGGTATGAGGGTCTCCCCTGTAATCTGGGGTCCCCCTCTTCATCAATATTCCGGATGAGGGACTCCGCTGGGACCTGGGGTCCCTCTCTTCATCAGTGTCTGGGATGAGGGTCTCTGCTGTGATCTGGGGTCCCCCTCTTCATCAGTGTCTGGGATGAGGGTCTCTGTTGTGATCTGGGGTCCCTCTCTTCATCAGTGTCTGGGATGAGGGTCTCTGCTGTGATCTGGGGTCCCTCTCTTCATCAGTGTCTGGGATGAGGGGCTCTGCTGTGATCGTGTGTCCCTATCTTCATCAGTGTCTGGGATGAGGGTCTCTGCTGTGATCTGGGGTCCCTCTCTTCATCAGTGTCTGGGATGAGGGGCTCTGCTGTGATCGGGTGTCCCCCTCTTCATCAGTGTCTGGGATGAGGGTCTCTGCTGTGATCTGGGGTCCCTCTCTTCATCAGTGTCTGGGATGAGGGTCTCTGCTGTGATCTGGGGTCCCTCTCTTCATCAGTGTCTGGGATGAGGGTCTCTGCTGTGATCGGGTGTCCCTATCTTCATCAGTGTCTGGGATGAGGGTCTCTGCTGTGATCTGGGGTCCCTCTCTTCATCAGTGTCTGGGATGAGGGTCTCTGCTGTGATCTGGGGTCCCTCTCTTCATCAGTGTCTGGGATGAGGGTCTCTGCTGTGATCTGGGGTCCCCCTCTTCATCAGTGTCTGGGATGAGGGTCTCTGTTGAGATCTGGGGTCCCTCTCTTCATCAGTGTCTGGGATGAGGGTCTCTGCTGTGATCTGGGGTCCCTCTCTTCATCAGTGTCTGGGATGAGGGGCTCTGCTGTGATCGGGTGTCCCTATCTTCATCAGTGTCTGGGATGAGGGTCTCTGCTGTGATCTGGGGTCCCTCTCTTCATCAGTGTCTGGGATGAGGGGCTCTGCTGTGATCGGGTGTCCCCTCTCTTCATCAGTGTCTGGGATGAGGGTCTCTGCTGTGATCTGGGGTCCCTCTCTTCATCAGTGTCTGGGATGAGGGTCTCTGCTGTGATCTGGGGTCCCTCTCTTCATCAGTGTCTGGGATGAGGGTCTCTGCTGTGATCGGGTGTCCCTATCTTCATCAGTGTCTGGGATGAGGGTCTCTGCTGTGATCTGGGGTCCCTCTCTTCATCAGTGTCTGGGATGAGGGTCTCTGCTGTGATCTGGGGTCCCTCTCTTCATCAGTGTCTGGGATGAGGGTCTCTGCTGTGATCTGAGGTCCCTCTCTTCATCAGTGTCTGAGATGAGGGTCTCTGCTGTGATCTGGGGTCCCTCTCTTTATCAGTGTCTGGGATGAGGGTCTCTGCTGTGATCTGGGGTCCCTCTCTTTATCAGTGTCTGGGATGAGGGTCTACCCTGTTATCTGGGGTCCCTTTCCTCATCAATGTCTGGGATGAGGGGCTCTGTTGTGATCAGGGGTCTCTCCTTATCATTGTCGGGGATGAGAGGCTCTGCTGTGATCTGGGGCCCCTGTCTTCATCAGTATTCAGGTCAGGATGAGGGACTCTGCTTTGATCTGGGGTCCCTCTTGTCATCAATGTCTGTGTATCGCCCCCCCTGGGTCTAATGGGAGCAAAGAGGTACCTCCAGAGACAGGGAGCGAGCTTACATTCACTCCAGGGGTGAGTCCATGGTTATAATGGGAAGTTAGAACAAACGTGGGCGCCAGTCACTTTAAGTAGTTTTCAATGCTTTAATGAAGAACTTGAAAGAAGTAGTAGGATAGAGGGTTAGGGGAGGTTTCAGATACCTTTTAGCAGATCACTTACAGACTCCTTGAATCCAAAGACAAAGACAGCTTTCTTTTAGAAGATCTTGAATACCTGGATAGGTCTCTCACACAGACCTAGCAACCGGTATGGTTTTCTGGACAAGTCTCTCTCACAGACTTTGCAGCCAGTAGCACTCACGGATAAGTCTCTCTCACAGGACCTAGCAGCCAGTAGAACTCCTGGACAAGTCTCTCTCACAGACTTAGCAGCCAGTAGAACTCCTTGATAGTCTCTCTCACAGACTTAGCAGCCAGTAGAACTCCTGGACAAGTCTCTCTCACAGACTTAGCAGCCAGTAGAACTCCTTGATAGTCTCTCTCACAGACTTAGCAGCCAGTAGAACTCCTGGACAAGTCTCTCTCACAGACTTTGCAGCCAGGAGTCAGTTACCTTGATTTAGATTTGTAGAACAGCTTCACAGTACTAGAACCTTTAAGCCGACCCGGCGGTACATTAAGAGTAGTTTAGATTAGGTGCGTCCTCCAAACGAGTCACCAGGCCCTCCTGAGAGACCAGCCTTTATCCTGGTTCTCTCCAGAAAGGGTCCTCCCCTGGATCCCCTTAGCTTGGCTCGGCTTCTTCCAAACAGGCATGTCTTAGGACCACCTCAGGATTAGTAGGCCCCAGACAGGCTTCTGGGCCTACTTGCAGAATGTGCAGCAACGCAGCCTCAGGCCCAGAGGGCCACGAGGTGAGGACTGACTAGAGCACATGGCGTCTGTCCTATAAATACCCCCTCCCAGAATTCACAGCGGCCAGGAACCTCCTACTGGGCTGTTTCTGGGAAAAGAATATTCATTACAGCTCAGTCTTGTTGTTATTCTCATACTGGCCTGTGGTACCAGTGACACCTACTGGTAACAGTGAGAAATGCCCAACTCAGCCAAGTTCAAGGCAGAACCAAATATTATTATATAATCAATCTGAGCTAAACTAAATTTACATTATAGCCCGATTTTTAAGAATAGGAGGCTACATCTGCGAATAGGGGGTTTGCTGTGGTCTTGGGTCCCTCTCTTTGCAGTATCTTGGATGAGGAGCTCTGCTCTGATTTGGGGTCCCTCTTTTCATCAATGTCTGGGGTGATCAGGGGTCTCTCATTATCATTGTCTGGGATGAGGGGCTTCTCACCTCCAGTGTTACTAGGGCTAGTAGTGTACTTAGTCAGTGCTTCCATAGAGTGGGCCTTGGGGCCCAAATGGACAGTGTAATCTGGATGGTTATATTGTCTTGTTGGGTCCCAATCCTCCCTCCATAAAAGTCATGGTTTCCATACACTGCACTGATGGTGGCCAACTAGTTTGAAACATCCCTGTGCAGGTTGGAATGAATGGCTCCATAACTTTCAGCTGTATTTGTACCATACACCGGCAGTACTCTGATGTGAACCTGAGTAATTGCAACATTTTATCTTTTTTTTTTTGTATTCAGACATTTTGTATCATTCTCCATGTCTGGTTTTCATAATTGGAGCCGTGGCCCTCAGGGGCTCTAGTGGAGTCACTGTCCCTTACGGAGAGGAGTTATCGGTGACCTGTAATTATGATGGCGGCTTTGAGTCTTATGTGAAGTATTGGTGTAAAGGAGCCTACTGGAAAACTGTGACATCCTCATCAAATCAAGTGATGGAACATCTGTAGATGAATATTCCATGGAGGACAATCCATCATCGCTCAGCTTTACTGTCACTGGAAGACAAATGAGACCAGAGAATCCAACACATACCGCTGCAGGATCGAACAAAACTGGTCTGATTACCCGTGAGGGTGACCATCCTCCCAGGTAGAGTCCTCTTCAGTAGGGAGGAGCCCGATGTTGGAGTCAATCGTAAGTTTGATTCCAACATCGGGTGTTCGCTGAATAGTGAACAATTTGGGGTGTTTGCGGCAAATTCGTAAGCCGCGGAACACCCTTTAAAAGTCTATGAGAGAAATCAAAAGTGCTAATTTTAAAGGTTAATATGCAAGTGTAGCGGTCACGGCCCCCTCTCTCTCCTCTTCTAGACTTTGGCTCGCTCACAGGAGAAGAAGGCGCACCATGAAGCCACCATGCCCGTACCCCCTGGTATGCAGAGGTTAAGCATACTTGTCTTAACTTACGGGTCTTGCAGCGAGGTTCTCCTCAAAGTTGGTTTCTGTCCCTAGAACGTAAGGACAAAGTCTCTATACCCCAAGTAACTCCAAGGTCCTCAGCAGTGTCAACTCCAACGTAGAGTTTATTTTTCCTTTATGCATGAACATCCACAAAGTTGAGGAAAAGAGAAAGGTGTTAGGAAGACAGATCAATTTAGGCACTCTTGGTTTCTTCGCCACTCGATCCCGAGTGGGTATAGCTCACCCGGATAGTCACCCAAAGGCACTAGCAGCCAGCATGTAGCTTGAACAGTCTATTAGATTCCCTAATGGATGCGTTCAGGAGATCCTCTGCCACAGAATCTATAGTGTCCTGAACCTCCTAATGGTCCTGTTGTTTCCATCCCTTTTTTCGGATGGATGACATCCCTCCAGAGAGTTACTGGGCCCCTTCCTTCACTGTGATCTCTCACCAGTCCTTCGGAACGGTCCTCCCCCAGCCTCCTCTTCTAGAAACGGGTCCCCTCGCTAGGCGGCACCCTGGCATTCCTCCTCCCGAAGTGGGCTCCAGCTAAAGGTGCTGGGCCCAGGGCTAAAGTTGCAGTCCCAGGACTAAAGGTGCCTGGGACTGAAGCGCACGTGGCCCCATGGCCTGGAGAGCCATGCACTTGTCGTGGAGATTTTTATAAAGATGTATTTAATATGTATTGTCATAGTGTCACCCAGTGTTAGTACTTCCGCGACCTGCTCTAAAGAGCTGGCTGGGGCAGTCTGAGGCTGGTTGAATCCCGTCTGATAGGGGAAAACATCTTGAAGTTGGAGTGTGATGTTTGCAGGGTGCGGATATGTCCACCAACGGGGGCCCTCTGTGCATTAGCACGGACGATCGTTAAGGAGGGGATATGCTCGCTCTGCAACGACATCATTGGTTATAGGCGGATGGGCGCTCTTGTCTCTGCTGTGTCTGATCAACATTGATTGGGATTCGTAGCGTGCGTCTGCAGATAGCCCCCCTCCCCCATTCAATAATAGTATAATCTGAATATGCGTTATTCTATGGAATAGCGCAGAATAAGGATTCTTATCAACTTTAGCCATCATACGTTATTGTATTCATTGTATTGAATTGTATATATATTTCTTGTGTGGTATTCATGTAATGGGAAACCCTGTTGAAGGGGATGTCCTTGTATGGTCCTGTGATGATCCTGTGATGTCCCCTCCCATGGGGGAGGTGATTGGTTGCTGCAGCCAATTACCTCCTGTCTGTGAGATCTTTGGAGTCTAATAAAAGGCTTTTGAGGAGGCGTCGGCTGGGCAGTCTGCTCTGGGATGGCCTGAAGATGAGACCTAGGTGATGGTGCTGCTTTCCTTGACTGAATAATGGGATGAACGGTGAGTGAATTTTAGCAAACTTAAAGATAGCATTATTGCAAAAAGATGAATCTGAAGTGTGCTTATTTAGCACAAGGCAAAGATGGCTGTATGCTCTGCAAACAACCAATCTTTCCACGACACACTCGAACTTGGACTGTAGGTTCTCCCTCCGGGCATGGGGCATGGGAATTGCTCACTCCCCAATGGCGTCCGCCCCTTTTGTACCCTCTCCCAGCATGCACAACAGGTAGACCACACCCACTGCACGGCTGCCGAGAGAGGACACCAAATCGCTACTCTATCACCTGTGGTTCGACCCCGAGTACAAGTGACAGCGCCACCCATACTTCTAAGGGGAACTGCCCACCAGGTAAAACAGCAGCAAGGCAGAGTCCAGCAAATTGAAAGATTCAAGCCAACTACCACTTGAATTACAAGACAAAAAACAAATGTCACTGCCCCCACCTATGACTGGTCTTCACAGCAAGGAGCACTGGACAGGCTGACGCATGTAAACAAAAAACATAGAATGTCCAAGCTCAACTTACCAACCAATCAGCAACCAACCGAATTCACCTGTCTAACAGTGCGTTTAAAAACAGGGGTTTAGTTGCACGCATTTGCAAATACATGTGTAAGCTGCCGACCCCGTCACGGCTCCCTGTGTGCTGCAGTCCTAACTCTAAAATTGAAGGTCTCCTCAGTGGAAGCTCATGTATGCTGATGGATAGATAAAGGGCAGGTGACTGGAGGGAGCCCACCCCTCCTTAAAGGGGCAGGAGCACACTAAACACCCAGCACATGGAAGCAAAGGTGCTAGTGCGTTGCCTGACCACAATGACGACAAGACAAAAAAAATGTTGTCATTGTGGTCAGGCAACGCACTAGCACCTTTGCTTCTATGTGCTGGGTGTTTAGTGTGCTCCTGCCCCTTTAAGGAGGGCTTAAAGTGAAACAATAAAAGTGAAATATTCCTTTAAATATCGTACCTGGGGGGTGTCTATAGTATGTCTGTACAGTAGCGAATGTTTCCCGTGCTTAGAACAATCCCGCAGCAAAATGACAATGCTAAAGGAAAAAAAGTCATTTAAAACTACTCGCGGCTGTAATGAATTGTCGGGTCCCGGTAATACAGAGAAAAGTCATTGAAAAAAATGGCATGGGTTCCTCCCCCAGTCCGTTACCAGGTTCTTTGGGTCTGGTATGAATATTAAGGGAAACCCCGAACCAAAATAAAAAAAAAATAGGTGGGGTCCCCCCAAATTCCATTACCAGGCCCTTCAGGTCTGGTATGGATATTAAGGGGAACCCTGCGGAGGATACAGAGAAAAAAAAAAAACGTCACGATCCGCCTCCATGGGTGATTCCCGTGCGAGGGTGACCCCTCCCCCATCTGACGCAACGGGGGTTTCCCGTTGCATCAGAGGGGGGCGGGGTCACCCGTACATGTCACTGGGTAACCCCGCAGTGTTTCCCCGTTGCGTCAGAGGGGGCGCACGTGATGGGTGGCCCCGCCCTCAGCTATTTAAGAGCTGTCACGGCGGGTGTAGCGTCATTTAACGGCAACCACCCATGGAGGCGGATCGTTTTGGCATTTTTTTTTCTCTGTATCCTCCGCAGAATGGATTTACATCGCTGGATTTTTTTTTTTTTTTTTTAATAAAAGGACTGGTCCCAAGCTGTGTGTGTGTTTTTTCATAATTTTTGGGTGAAATGGTAGGGGTACAATGTACCCCATTACCAATTCACATAGGGGGTGCCGGGATCTGGGGATCCGCTTTGTTAAAGGGGGCTTCCAGATTCCGATAAGCCCCCCGCCCGCAGACCCCCACAACCACCGGGCAAGGGTTGTGGGGATGAGGCCCTTGTCCCCATCAACATGGGGACATCCCCCCGATGTTGAGGGCATGTGGCCTGGTATGGTGTAGGAGGGGGGCGCTCTACCTTCCCCCCTCTTTTCCTGCGACCTGCCAGGTTGCGTGCTCGGATAAGGGTCTGGTATGAATTTTTGGGGGGACCCCCACACCATTTTTTTTTTAATTTTGGCGCGGGTTCCCCTAAAATCCATACCAAACCTGACGGGTCTGGTATGGATTTTGAGGGGGACCCTACGCCATTTAAAAAAAAAATGACGCAGGGTTCCCCTTAATATCCATACCAGACCTGAAGGGCCTGGTATGGAATTTGGGGGGACCCCCACGCAATTTTTTTTTTAAATTTTGGTTCGGGGTTCCCCCTAATATTTATACCTGACCCAAAGGGCCTGGTAATGGACTGGGGGGGAACCCATGCTGTTTTTTTTCAAATGACTTTTATCTGTATTGCCGGGTCCCGACAATTCATTATAGCTGCGAGTAGTTTTAAATGACTTTTATTCCTTCAGAAATGACATTTTGTGCAGGGACAGTTCTAAGCACGGGAAACATGCGCTGCTTTACATGCATATCATACACACCCCCCAGGTACGAAATTTAAAGGAATATTTCACTTTTATTGTTTCACTTTAAGCATTATTACAATCACTGCTCCCGAAAAAACTTCAGTTTTTAAAACTTTTTTTTGCATTGATACATGTCCCCTGGGGCAGGACCCGGGTCCCCAAACACTTTTTATGACAATAACTTGCATATTAGCCTTTAAAATGATCACTTTTGATTTTTCACGTTCGTGTACCATAGACTTTAACGGTGTTCGGATGTTCAAACTAATTTTTTGCCTGTTTGCATGTTCTGCTGCGAACCGAACCGGGGGGGGGGGGGGGGTGCTCGGCTCATCTACTCTTCAGTGTTTATTGGATTTCATTGTCACAATGATGTCACACCTCCACCAACGTCACAGAACAGACTAATGTTTGGGATCTTTGATTAAAGTGGAACAGTAACCTTTGGGTTTAGATATGATGTCAGTCCCAACCATATTCTCAGTCTTAGATAAATCAGTAGTAGTAGTAGTAGATAAATCCTTACATTTCTCCACCGCACAGTTCTAGGGGCGATCTTTGAAAATCAAATATGTTCCCCTTAAAATCCATAGCAGAACTGATGGCCCAAATGACAGATATGGGTGACAGTGATGTCACCGGGGGATCCTGCCCTATAACGACACTCGCCCAATGAGAAGTAGACATGGGGGCGGGGTCACGTGGTTTAGTCACTGGGTAACCCCTTCCCCCATGTTTACCTGTCATTTGCCTGTGTCCCTGGATGGGAACAGTCGTGTTCCGTGGGCAGTGTTTTTTTTTTTGGTCAGATCTGTGCTATTATGTTTTTTTTTTTAACCACTTAAGGACCGCCGCGCGCCGATGTACTTCGGCAGAATGGCACGGCTGAGCACAAGGGCGTACAGGTACGTCCCCTTTAAGATCCCAGCCGTGGGTCGCAAGCGCCCGGTCTTCTTCTCTGTGACCGCCCCCGTGGGAACAGCGGACCCGATTGCCACAGGTGTCCCGCGATCGGGTCACAGAGAATGAAGAACGGGGAGAGGTAAGTGTAAACAAACCTCTCCCTGTGCTTCCTAGTGAGACTGTCACTGATCGTCTGTTCCCTGTCATAGGGAACGACGATCAGTGACGTCACACGCTAAGCCACGCCCCCACAGTAAGAAACACACATCAGGGCACACTTAACCCCTTACAGCACCCCCTCCTGGTTAACCCCTTCACTGCAAGTGTCATTTTTACAGTAATCAGTGCATTTTTATAGCACTGTTCACTGTAAAAATGACAATGGTCCCAAAATGGTGTCAAAAGTGTCCGATGTGTCCTGTCCGCCATAATTTCGCAGTCACGATAAAAATCGCTGATCGCCGCCATTACTAAAAAAAAAAAGATTATTAAAAAAAATAGCATAAAACTACCCCCTATTTTGTAGACGCTATAAATTTTGCGCAAACCAATCAATAAATGCTTATCGCAATTTTTTTTTATACCAAAAATATGTAGAAGTATACGTATCGGCCTAAACTGAGGAAAAAAAACGTTTTTTTATATATTTTTGGGGCATATTTATTATAGCAAAAAGTAAAAAATATTGATTTTTTTTCAAAATTGACGCTCTATTTTTGTTTATAGCGCAAAAAATAAAAACCGCAGAGGTGATTAAATACCACCAAAAGAAAGCTCTATTTGTGGGGGAAAAAGGACGTCAATTTTGTTTGGGAGCCGCGTCGCACGACCGCGCAATTGTCATTTAAAGTGACACAGTGCCGATTCGCAAAAAGTGGCCTGGTCTTTAAGCTGCATAATGGTCCGGGGCTGAAGGGGTTAAATAAAGGACTTGTCAAAACTGTTGTATTTTTTTTTTTTTTTAATTCAAAAACTTCTTTATTTTAGGAAACCATTCTCATAATACATACAATTCAATTCGAGCATTTTGTGCGTTAAAACCTTACACATAAGAAAACATGTCTAATCTTACATCTTTAAGCTGCATAATGGTCCGGGGCTGAAGGGGTTAAATAAAGGACTTGTCAAAACTGTTGTATTTTTATTAACTTTGTACCCCATACTCATTAAGATAGGGGGTGGCATCTGGGGGCCCCCTTGTTAAAGGGGGCTTCTAGATCCAGACAAGTCACCCCCCACACCCCCCACAACCACTGGGCCAGGGTTGTGGGGACAAGATGCTTTGGGGGATCCCCTCCCTGCCCCAAAGTACCCTTCCCTGTTGAGGGCATGTTGACTGGTATAACTAAGGAATAAACTGTTAACACCAAAAAAGCGACTAAAATGTTGCCAACATCCCGTATGTGGATGGATGAGAAAAAGGGGGGTCCCCCTAAAAAGGGGTTGGGACTTTAAAGGAAACGAATGTGAACAAATCAAGTAGGTATAGAGAAAATGAATGTTATAATATAATAAGAAGTCAATAAATGTGGATCACATGAAATTGACTGACATAATAAAACACTGTCCAAAATTGTCAAATACAAAAATTGAACGTGATTGATGCAGATGATGTTTCCAAGGTGAAGGTAAAGCCCGACGCGTTTCAGGATTGGATCCCTTTCTCAGGGGCATTCCTTAATGTTGTAATATGTTGGCCGATTTATGTGGGACATTATATATATATATATATATATATGAGTACAATATTGACCAGGCCAGATTTCAGTTGATAACAGTGACAATAGTTGAGTTGTCAGAGCCAACTGAATTACACATATCAAAGGGAAAGCTGAAGACCCTTTGATGTGTTGATCTTATGCAAGGTGTGTGAGGTGGCCTGTTAACCACTTAAGCCCCGGACCATTTTGTAGCTAAAGGACCAGAGGTGATTTCAGAATTTTGCACTGCGCTGCTTTAACTGTAAATTGTGCGGACATGCAATGTTGTACCCAAACGAAATTTGCGTCCTTTTCTTCCCACAAATAGAGCTTTCTTTTAATGGTATTTGATTGCCTCTGCGATTTTTATTTTTTGCAAAACAGAAAAAGACCGAAAATTTTGAAAAAAAAATGATATTTTCTACTTTTTGTTATAAGAAAAATCGAATAAACTCAATTTTAGTCATACATTTTGGCCAAAATGTATTCAGCCACATGTCTTTAGTAAAAAAAATGTCAATAAGCGTATATTTATTGGTTTGCGCAAAAGTTATAGCGTTTACAAACTAGGGTACATTTTCTGAAATTTACACAGCTTTAAATTTATGACTGCCTATCTCATTTCTTGAGGTGCTAAAATGGCAGGGCAGTACAAAACCCCCCAAATGACCCCATTTTGGAAAGTAGACACCCCAAGGAAATTGCTGAGAGGCATGTTGAGCCCATTGAATATTTTTTTTTTGTCCCAAGTGATTGAATATTGTCAAAAAAAAAAAAAATTACAAAAAGTTGTCACTAAATGATATATTGCTCACACATGCCATGGTTATATGTGGAATTGCACCCCAAAATACATTCTGCTGCTTCTCCTGAGTACGGGGATACCACATGTGTGGGACTTTTTAGGAGCCTAGCCGCGTACGGGACCCCGGAAACCAAGCACCGCCTTCAGGCTTTCTAAGGAACAAATTTTTGATTTCACTCCTCACTACCTATCACAGTTTCGAAGGCCATAAAATGCCAAAATAGCACAAAACCCCCCCAAATTACCCCATTTTGGAAAGTAGACACCCCAAGCTATTTGCTGAGAGGCATGGTGAGTATTTTACAGCTCTCATTTGTTTTTGAAAATAAAGAAAGACATTTATTTTTTATTTTTTACATTTTCAAAACTTTGTGACAAAAAGCGAGATCTGCAAAATACTCACCATACCTCTCAGCAAATAGCTTGGGGTGTCTACTTTCCAAAATGGGGTCATTTGGGGGGGTTTTGTGCCATCTGGGCATTCCATGGCCTCCGAAACTGTGATAGGCAGTGAGAAGTGAAATCAAAAATTTACACCCTTAGAAAGCCTGAAGGCGGTGCTTGGTTTTTGGGGTCCCGTACGCGGCTAGGCTCCCAAAAAGTCCCACACATGTGGTATCCCCGTACTCAGGAGAAGCAACAGAATGTATTTTGGGGTGTAATTCCACATATGCCCATGGCATGTTTGAGCAATATATCATTTAGTGACAACTTTGTGCAAAAAAAATAAAAAATAAAAATAAATTGTCTTTTTTTCCGCAACTTGTGTCAACATATAAAATATTCCATGGACTCGACATGCCTCTCAGTATATAGCTTGGGGTGTCTACTTTCCAAAATGGGGTCATTTGGGGGGGGTTTTGAACTGTCCTGGCATTTTATACACAACATTAGGAAGCTTACATCCACTCTTCTAACCACTTGAAGACAAAGCCCTTTTTGACACTTTTTGTTTACATGAAAACATATTTTTTTTTTTTGCAAGAAAATTATGTTGAACCCCCAAACATTATATATATTTTTAAAGCAAAGGCCCTACAGATTAAAATGGTGGGTGTTGCATTTTTTTTTTCTACACAGTATTTGCGCAGCGATTTTTCAAACGTATTATTTGGTGAAAAAAATACACTTTTTTTAATTTTAATGCACTAAAACACACTATATTGCTCAAATGTTTGATGAAATAAAAAAGATGATCTTAGGCCGAGTACATAGATACCAAACACGACATGCTTTAAAATTTCGCACAAACGCGCATTGGCGACAAACTACATACATTTTTAAAAGCCTTTAAAAGCCTTTACAGGTTACGCCGTTACAGAGGAGGTCTACTGCTAAAATTATTGCCCTCGATCTGACCTTCGCGGTGATATCTCACATGCATGGTGCAATTGCTGTTTACATATGTCGCCAGACCGATGCTTGCGTTCGCCATTGGGCAAGAGCAGGGCAGGACAGGGGTGCTTTTTTTTTTTTTTTTTTTTTTTTATTATTAATTTTGCTTTTTATTTTATTTTTAAACTGTTGCTTCCATATATTTTTTTTTATCATTTTTATTGTTATCTCAGGGAATGTAAATATCCCCTATGATAGTAATAGGTAGTGACAGGTACTCTTTTTTTGAAAAAAATGGGGTCTATTGGACCCTAGATCTTTCCTCTGCCCTCAAAGCATCTGACCACACCAAGATCGGTGTGATAAAATGCTTTCCCAATTTCCCAATGGCGCTTTTTATATCCGGGGGGAGGGGAAATTCCCTCCCACTGCTTGTAAAAGCAGTCCAGAGGCTAATTAGCCACTAGGATTGCTTTTACATGAAAGCCGGCCGCTGGCTGAAAAGAATGATACCAAGATGATACCTAAACCCGCAGGCATCATTCTGGTATAACCATTCAAAGTCCAGCAACATACCAGTACGTTGCTGGTCCTTGTTGGACATGTATTGTAATCTTTTTTTTCATGCAGCCTGTTGGCTGAACGAAAAAAAGAGATTGATCGGTGGGTATGCCCACCATTAGAATACCTCCCTTCATCCACCCACTTCTAATGATGGGCATATATGCACCATTTATATATGCCGAAGCATGGGGGCATCTTCCTGCAAAAGTTATGCCGCGTACACACGGTCGGACTTTTCCACGGGCAAGCCTCCGTCGGAATTTTGACTGTATGTACGCGGCATTAGGAGCAAAATCGCTCCTCCGCCCCTGCTGCCCCAATGCTTCGGCATATTTGCTTTTTTTTTTTTACTGTGGTGGTGAAATCACCTCCTACAGCACTGGAGTCGCAGGGATCAGGCCTGTCTCTGCGAACGCTGCAGTTATGTGTGTTGTGTTTTGTAGGTGACAGTGATCGATCGATACTGCACTTGGGTGGCCTGGGCTGGACGGAGGGGCAAAACGCAGGTGCCAGCAGGTATCTGGGCTGATCCCGCTAACACTGCGTTTTTGGGAACCCTAAACTGCTGGGGACGCTAGTATAGATCTGATCAGATCAGATATTGATCTGTTCAGATACTATACCACTAAGGGGGGTGTATGCTTCACGCGTGGGTGTTAGCGCTACTGGCACTAACCTGACGCTGCCTGGGGTGTGACGCAGACCCTCTCTGATGCTAAAACCTAATTGATATCACCCGCCGGGCGATCAGGGGGTTAAACCTTTATTGGGTTATATACGGCGGGTGCCCTGACACTATAAAAAGCAAACTAACTAACCAGCGTCACCCGTAACACTTATATGGTGATCACTGGTGAAAGGGTTAACTAGGGGCAATCAGGGGGTTAAAACCTTTATTAGATAATATATGGGGGTACCTGACGCTATAAAAACCTGCGGCGAACCTAAAAAAAATTACTGGCTACCGATCTGCATCACCGACACTAAGACAGCGATCAGAAAAACGATCGCTTAGCGACAGTGGTGATAGGGGGTGAAAGGGTTATCTGGGGGGCGATCAAGGGGGTTAAACCTTTATTAGATAATATATGGGGGTACCTGACGCTATAAAAACCTGCGGCGAACCTAAAAAAAATTACTGGCTACCGATCGGTATCACCGACGCTAAGACAGCGATCAGAAAAACGATCGCTTAGCGACAGTGATGATAGGGGGTGAAAGGGTTACCTGGGGGGCGATCAAGGGGGTTAAACCTTTATTAGGTAATATATGGGGGTACCTGACGCTATAAAAACCTGCGGCGAACCTAAAAAAAATAACTGGCTACCGATCGGCATCACCGACGCTAAGACATCGATCAGAAAAACGATCGCTTAGCGACAGTGGTGATAGGGGGTGAAAGGGTTACCTGGGGGGCGATCAAGGGGGTTAAACCTTTATTAGATAATATATGGGGGTACCTGACGCTATAAAAACCTGCGGCGAACCTAAAAAAAATTACTGGCTACCGATCGGTATCACCGACGCTAAGACAGCGATCAGAAAAACGATCGCTTAGCGACAGTGATGATAGGGGGTGAAAGGGTTACCTGGGGGGCGATCAAGGGGGTTAAACCTTTATTAGGTAATATATGGGGGTACCTGACGCTATAAAAACCTGCGGCGAACCTAAAAAAAATAACTGGCTACCGATCGGCATCACCGACGCTAAGACATCGATCAGAAAAACGATCGCTTAGCGACAGTGGTGATAGGGTGTAAATGGGTTATCTGGGGGCGATCAAGGGGTTAAACCTTTATTAGGTAATATATGGGGGTACCCGACGCTATAAAAACCTGCGGCGAACCTAAAAAAAATAACTGGCTACCGATAGGCATCACCGACGCTAAGACAGCGATCAGAAAAATGATCGCTTAGCGACAGTGGTGATAGGGGGTGAAAGGGTTATCTGGGGGGCGATCAGGGGGTTAAACCTTTATTAGGAGGGGTTAGGGGGCTACACTGGAGCTAAAACTAACTTTAGTGACACTTTTACAGTCACAAATGTCACTGATTGCAGTGATCACTAAATAAATGGTCACTGCAATCAGTGACACTGTGACTGGGGGCTGAGGGGTGATCTAGGGGGTGATCTGGGGTGTCTGGGGGGGCCTGGGGGGGCGATTTATGTGCCTATGTGTCCTGGTGTCAGTGTAGTGTTTGTGCACTAACCTGCATCTTCTCCTGTACGGCGCTCGGTATATGTGAGCGCCGCAGGAGAGATGACATCACTTCCTCTGCCTGTGTAAACATTACACAGGCAGGGAAGCTTTCTCATTCGCCGGGAGCGATCGAGAGGGGGTGGCCTGGAATCGAACGGCCGTCCCCTCATCCCGGATCGCTCCCGAACACTTAACCACCGCTCACTGTAAAGAAGGGGGGTCCGATCGGACCCCCCAACTATACAAAGGCGATCACATAGATATACGTGATTCTGCCTGTCTGTGCCATTCTGCCGACGTATTTTTACAGTGGGCGGTCGTTAAGTGGTTAACTGAATTGAACATTTCAAAGGGTGTTTGTTGACCAAAGGGGCCAAACAGGATTTGCTACACATATCAAGGGGACTTGTTTATGTCAATATGTAAGAATCCAGGAAGAGTCTATTTTTATGTATCAAAACGGTGTTCAGGCAACCTTTCGTATCTGTAATCTAATTGCATATGTCAAAAGAGAGCTTGTTGATGTTATTATGCAAGAATGCAAATAATGGCTGTGGTCGTCTCCGGCTAGGTAGGGGGTCATTCTCTGTCATCCTGAATGACAGAGTGTAGATCAAAGACAGACAATCAAATTGCTCAGTCATTCAATAGATAAGCCATATAAGCTGATTCTGCATGAATATGAAGGCACCGGATATATTCTGTAGGAATATGAAGGTACAGGTCTAGCCATGATCTAGGAGAAATGGGACTCTGAATTATATATATTCTGTTGGATCCGTTGTCATCTGTGCAAGTTTTGGACTTTGTTCTGTATTGGAATTCAATAAAGTGCACTCTCTGGAGAACTTGGGTGTTGCTGCGGGAACATAACTTATATCATCATTACTAATAACTAAACATCAATTATCTACTGGAAACCACTATACATTGATATCACTACACTTAATGGAAAACATATAATATCTATATAGAAAATACACAAAAAGAAAATTGGTGACAGTCAAACAGGAACAAATGAGCATCGTTAAGAGCAGAGAGGAAAACTCAGAGAACGTACAAAATGCAGCTAAGAGATGTAATATTGACAGTTTAAAAAATTGGTAAAAAGCATCAATGGCAAAATTCTGACCTGGTAAAACTGCTGCTGTATCCAACATACGGAAAATCCAGTGGCAGTTGATTGGGTGTTTATCAACAGAAGAACAACTTACGTGAAGGTTGTAAGATGCAACCCTACTAAATGAATGAAAGGCCGCCAAAGGCTGCCACAGAACCGCCTATCAGACAATCACCATATCTGTAGTTGGCAGATATGAGTCAAGGACAGGAAGGGTTGGAAATAAAGGTTCTACAAAAAAAAAGGAAAACCAAAAACAAAATGCACAGGTATTAAAAAACAAAAATTATTTTAAAGGACAACAAGCCATATATGCTATTGAATATATGGTTATAAATGACAACCAACGGACTGAAGAAAACGTAACTCAATAGAGGGGCCTAAAAAGGTCCAATATCGATAATTGATCGATGGCTGTTTTGTAGAAGAATACGTATCGGCAGTAGGGTAGCGTGGGTTGTCAGCGCCCGGGGCAGGGCAGGAGATTTGCGCCCCCCTAACCTGCGGATTTTTAGCACTCATTGAGTCCCTTCCACTAGTACAGTAGTACTGACCAACCTGACTCCTACACCAACCTACCTAATCACTATACTGACCTCTCTGATTACTATACTGACCACTAAACTGACCTCTCTGATTGCTATACTGACCACTACACTGACCTACCTGATTCCTACACTGACCAACCTGATTCCTACACTGACCACTAAACTGACCTATCTGATTTCTATACTGACCTACCTGATTCCTATACTGACCACTACACTGACCTACCTGATTCCTATACTGACCACTGCACTAACCTACCTGATTCCTACACTGACCAACCTGATTCCTACACTGACCACTAAACTGACCTATCTGATTTCTATACTGACCTACCTGATTCCTATACTGACCACTACACTGACCTACCTGATTCCTATACTGACCACTACACTGACCTACCTGATTCCTACACTGACCACTAAACTGACCTATCTGATTTCTATACTGACCTACCTGATTCCTATACTGACCACTACACTGACCTACCTGATTCCTATACTGACCACTACACTAACCTACCTGATTCCTACACTGACCACTAAACTGACCTATCTGATTTCTATACTGACCTACCTGATTCCTATACTGACCACTACACTGACCTACCTGATTCCTATACTGACCACTACACTGACCTACCTGATTCCTATACTGACCTGCCCTCCTCCTTCCTTCCAGTCTCCGCACGGTCACAATCCCTGGGATCATCATGGATGGTCTTCAGTGTACATTTACTCACTGCTGTGTCAGTGTCACCGCTGGAGCCTAAGCCGGGACTGCACCGCAACTTCTTTCTCATAGTGAAGCGGAAGAGGTCATAGTCTCCTAGACAGCACAGTGCAGGAGAAGAGCTGCAGGTAACCTGCCGCCTGCCGCTGCGCCCCTCTAAATTTTGCACCCAGGGCAACCGCCCCCCTGCCCCCCTCCACGCTACGCCACTGCGTATTGGCCTAAACTGAGGAAAAAAAATATACATTTTTTTAAATTGGGATATTTATTATAGCAAAAAGTAATAAATATTGTGTTTTTTTTTCAAAATTGTCGGTCATTTTTGTTTATAGCGCAAAAAATAAATAAAAATGCAGAGGTGATCAAATACCACCAAAAGAAAGATCTATTTGTGGGGGAAAAAAAATATCAAAATTTTATTTGGGTACAACGCTGCATGACCGTGCAATTGTCATTCAAAGTGTGACAGCGCTGAAAGCTGAAAATTGGCCTGGGCAGGAAGGGGGTGAAAATGCCCCCCGGTATTGAAGTGGTTAAAGTGGAGTTCTGCCGGAATTTCTTTTTTTTTTTAAAAGTCAACAGCTGCAAATCCTGTAGCTGCTGACTTTTAAAATAAGGACACTTACCTGTCCAGGGCGCCCGCAATGTCCTCACCCAAAGCCGACCCGTCCCTCAGCTCCCGGGTGGAGGTGCCGGCATCTTCAGTAAGGGAATCAAGAAGAGATGCCTTGCGGCTTCACAGCCTGTTTCCCTACTGCGCGTTCTGAGTGATCCCTGTTGTCTTCTGGGACCTGTGTGTCTCCCAGAAGACAGCAGGGGGGGCGGAGGAGGGGCAGGACCTGGCATAGATCACAGTGGATACTGCGGCTATCTTTCACCGGAAGTGGGAGCAAATACCTGTATTAGACAGGAATCTGCTCCCCCTCCCCCTGAAAGATGCCAAATGTGACAGCGGAAGGGGGGGGGGGGGAATCCGGACAGCGGAAGTTCTATTTTTGGGTGGAACTCCGCTTTAACAACCATTACTCATCCGCTGTCAGCAAGATTCCTCGCTGACTGAAGAATGTAAACAAAATAAGTGGCAGTTGAAATAAAAAATAAAAAAAACAGCATGGGAGTTCCCCTGGTACGGGCCAAATGACCAGGCCACTTTTTGCGATTTGGCGCTGCGTCGCTTTAACTGACAATTGCGCGGTCGTGCGACGTGGCTCCCAAACAAAATTGACATCCTTTTTTCCCACAAATAGAGCTTTCTTTGGGGGGTATTTGATCACCTCTGCGGTTTTTATTTTTTGCGCTATAAAACAAAAATAAAGCGACAATTTTGAAAAAAAATGCAATATTTTTTACTTTTTGCTACAATAAAAAATCTATAAAAATTTTTTTTTTTCCTCACTTTAGTCCGATACGTATTCTTCTACATATTTTTGGTAAAAAAAAAATTGCAATCGGCGTTTATTGCTTGGTTTCTGCAAAAGTTATAGCGTCTACAAAATAGGGGATAGTTTTATGGCATTTTTATTAATATTTGTTTTTTTTACTAGTAATGGCGGCGATCAGCGATTTTTATCGTGACTGCGACATTATGGCGGACACATCGGACACTTTTGACACAATTTTGGGACCATTGTCATTTTTACAGCGAACAGTGCTATAAATTTGCACTGATTACTGTAAAAATGACACTGGCAGTGAAGGGGTTAACCAGGAGGGGGCGCTGTAGGGGTTAAGTGTGTCCTGGTGAGTGATTCTTACTGTAGGGGGGATGGGCTGTGTGTGACACAACACTAATCACTGCTTCCGATTACAGGAAGCGGTGATCAGTGTCATTGTCACTAGGCATAGCGGGGAGATGCTTGTTTACATTAGCATCTCCCCGCTCTATCTCTCCGTGAGACGATCGCGGGTATCCCCGCTGTGATCAAGTCCGCGGGACCCACGGTCGGGCTCACGGTGCTCGCGGCAGGGTCGCGAGCGCGCTGCCGCCCGCGTGACCACACGGCGGCATCTTAAAGGGGACGTACCTGTACGTACATATGCCTGTCCGTGCCGTTCTGTCGCCGTAAATAGGTGTGCGGCGGTCCTTAACCACTTCTCCGCTGGGCCTATTCTGGCACTTCTCTCCTTCATGTAAAAATCATCATTTTTTTGCTAGAAAATTAATCAGAACTTCCAAACATTATATCTTTTTTTTTTTAGCAGACATCCTAGGAAATAAAATGGCGGTCATTGCAACTTTTTATCTTGCATGGTATTTGCGCAATAATTTTTCAAACGCCTTTTTTTGGGAAAACAAACGGTTTCACGAATTGAAAAAAATAACAAAACACTAAAGTTAGCCCAATTTTTTTGTATAATGTGAGAGATGCTGTTACGCCGAATAAATAGATACCTAACATGTCACACTTTAAAATTGCGCACACTCATGGAATGGCGCCAAACTTCGGTACTTAAAAATCTCCATAGGCGACGCTTTAATTTTTTTTTACAGGTTACTATTTTCGAGTTACAGAGGAGGTCTAGTGCCAGAATTTTTGCTCGCACTATACCGCACGCGGCGATACCTCACATGTGGGATTTGAACGGCGTTTACATATGTGGGCGGGACTTACATGCGTGGTTCGCTTCTGAGCGTGAGCTACCGGGGACAGGGGTGTTTTAAAAAAAAAATCCTTTTTTTTTTCATTTTACTGAATTTTTTTTATTTTGACACTTTTTTTTTAATTTAATTTTTTTGATCACATTTATTCCTATTACAAGGAATGTAAACATCCCTTGTAATAGGAATCATTGTGACAGGTCCTCTTTATGGAGAGATGCGGGGTCAATAAGACCTCCCCCTCCCCCTACATCTCTCCTCCAGGCTGGAAAGCATGAGATTGGTGAAAAAAAATTCACCGATCTCATGCTGACAGCCGCAATTGCGGCTTTGTTTACTTCCGGGTACCGGGCGTGACGTCACAACGTCGCGCCCGGGCCTCCGACGGTCATAGAGATGACTGGTGACCATCTGGTCACCAGTCATCTCTATCGTCGTGAGCCGGCGCCGGCCGATTCGTTCTCCGGGCCCCCGATGGCACGGGAGAGCCCGGAGAAGCACCGGATGGCGGCGGGAGGGGGGGGGTGTATCCCCTCCCGCCACCTATAAGAATGATCAAGCGGCGGAACTGCCGCTATGATCGTTCTTATGGTGCGCAGAATCGCCGGCCCGACAGAATGAGATCTGAATGATGCCTGTACCTGCACCTATCATTCAGATATCCCCCTTGGAAGTCAAGGACGTCATTTGACGGTGGGCGGTAGGGAAGTGGTCAAACGGTTAAAGGGGACCCCATGCCAAAATTTTAAAGAAAGATTGCGTGGCTTCCCCCACAAAATCCATACTAGACCCTTTAGGTATTTTTATTTTATAACCTAACCTTGCTTTATACTTCTCCACAACTTTATCCCTGACCTGTCTGGTGTGTTCCTTGCCCTTCATGATGCTGTTTGTTCACTAAGGTTCTCTAACAAACCTCTGAGGGCTTCACAGAACAGCTGTATTTACACTGAGATTAAATGACACACTGGACTCTATTTACTAATTAGGTGACTTCTGAAGGCAATTGGTTCCACTAGATTTTAGTTGGGGGTATCAGAGTAAAGGGGGCACCATACAAATGCCCCCCCACACTTTTCACATATTTATTTGTATAATTTATAATTTTCCTTCCACTTCACAATTATGTGCCACTTTGTGTTGGTCCATCACATAAAATCCCAATAAAATACATTTACGTTTTAGGTTGTAACAAAATGTGGGAAATTTCAAGGGGTATCTATACTTTTTCAAGGCTCTGTAGAACGATAACATGGAACTTCTCAGGGAGTTCCTCTCGGGATGAACCTTTTACCAGAGAAAGCTACAAGCCTCGGAGAAGACGTCTGGGAAAGCAGTTTGTTTGAAATTCGTGGTAAACAAGCGATGACGATGGGTCCGACTTTATCCACAAATAGAAAGAAAGAAATCCACTTCAACCGAAACCATCTTATGTTTACCAGAAGTTGTACACTGACCAATGGGAAAACACCGACCAATGGGAAAACACCAACCAATGGGAAAACACCAACCAATGGGAAAACACAGACCAATGGGAAAACACTGACCAATGGGAAAACACCAACCAATGGGAAAACACAGACCAATGGGAAAACACAGACCAATGGGAAAACATCGACCAATGGGAAAACACCGACCAATGGGAAAACACCGACCAATGGGAAAACACGACCAATGGGAAAACACGAACACGACCAATGAGAAAACACGACCAATGGGAAAACACGACCAATGGGAAGACACCAACCAATGGGAAAACACAGACCAATGGGAAAACACTGACCAATGGGAAAACACGACCAATGGGAAAACACCAACCAATGGGAAAACACGACCAATGGGAAAACACGAACACGACCAATGAGAAAACACGACCAATGGGAAAACACGACCAATGGGAAGACACCAACCAATGGGAAAACACAGACCAATGGGAAAACACTGACCAATGGGAAAACACGACCAATGGGAAAACACCAACCAATGGGAAAACACGACCAATGGGAAAACACGAACAAGACCAATGGGAAAACACGACCAATGGGAAAACACGACCAATGGGAAGACACCAACCAATGGGAAAACACAGACCAATGGGAAAACACTGACCAATGGGAAAACACGACCAATGGGAAAACACCAACCAATGGGAAAACACGACCAATGGGAAAACACAACCAATGGGAAAACACAACCAATGGGAAAACACGACCAATGGGAAAACACAACCAATGGGAAGACACCAACCAATGGGAAAACACAGACCAATGGGAAAACACTGACCAATGGGAAAACACGACCAATGGGAAAACACGACCAATGGGAAAACACGACCAATGGGAAAACACCAACCAATGGGAAAACACGACCAATGGGAAAACACGACCAATGGGAAGACACCAACCAATGGGAAAACACAGACCAATGGGAAAACACTGACCAATGGGAAAACACAACCAATGGGAAAACACGACCAATGGGAAAACACCAACCAATGGGAAAACACGACCAATGGGAAAACACGACCAATGGGAAAACGCGACCAATGGGAAAACACGACCAATGGGAAAACACGACCAATGGGAAAACACCAACCAATGGGAAAACACGACCAATGGGAAAACACGACCAATGGGAAAACACGACCAATGGGAAGACACCAACCAATGGGAAAACACGACTAATGGGAAAACACGACCAATGGGAAGACACCAACCAATAGGAAAACACGACCAATGGGAAAACACGACCAATGGGAAAACACGACCAATGGGAAAACACGACCAATGGGAAGACACCAACCAATGGGAAAACACGACCAATGGGAAAACACCGACCAATGGGAAAACACCAACCAATGGGAAAACACAGACCAATGGGAAAACACCAACCAATGGGAAAACACGACCAATGGGAAAACACGACCAATGGGAAAACACCAACCAATGGGAAAACACGACCAATGGGAAGACACCAACCAATGGGAAAACACGACCAATGGGAAAACACGACCAATGGGAAAACACCAACCAATGGGAAAACACAGACCAATGGGAAAACACGACCAATGGGAAAACACGACCAATGGGAAAACACCAACCAATGGGAAAACACGACCAATGGAAAAACACTGACCAATGGGAAAACACCGAACAATGGGAAAACCCAAACCAATAGGAAAACACGACCAATGGGAAAACACAGAGGGCGTAACCTTCTATTCACCCAAACTAGTGAGGAACACACCCCTCCGTCTATCGTGGTGACCCCCGGTGTTTCCAAGCCGGGGAAAAAATACACAAGGGAGGAATGAAGTGCCTGAAACCCTCCTACGGAGGAGAGTGACGATCTCTGGATATCGCTATTATTAGAGCCACATCATTCACACCTCATGGATTCTAAATCACATCAAAGTATTAGGATAAGTATTGGCTTTACAATAACAAACTACAAAAAAGGCGCTTCCTTGAAGGTTGTTAAACAATATGAAATGCAAGAGAAGAATAAGAAAAAAATTAGAACAAACCAACTGCCACTTTAAAGTGGTTTGTAAACCCCCAAAAAATGTTTAAAAAAATAAATAAAAACCTGCAAGACAAAAGGCATAATGAGCTAGTATGACCAGCATACTAGCTCATTATGAATTACTTACCTTAGATCGAAGCCCCCCGAAGCCGTCCTTGTCTCCCCCTCCGGCCGCAGACATCTCTCCCGGACAGTGGTGGAATTCTAGGGGTCGCTGAGGTCGCCATGGCGACTGGGCCCCTTGCTGCAGGGGGCCCTTGAGGGCCCCCTGTATACTTTAATAAGAGGAGCAGCATCCCCGATCCTCAGGAGAACTGTACTCGGCACTGTGCAGGGAGCTGGTCGCGCTGATTAGACCTAAAGTGAAAGCAGTGCTCCTTATCTCCCCCTACAGTGCAGTACCCGGCAGGAAGAGGTAAAGTAAATGTCTGCCATTTTTTATAAGACTATCTATCTACTGTATGTGTATTTATGTGTGTGTGTGTGTTTGTGCATAGGTATGTATGTATGTGAGTGTGCATGTATGTGTATATGTTTGATGGGCACAGTGGTGACAATTTGATGGGCACAGTGGCTGCGTTTGATGGGCACAGTGGCTGCATTTGATGGGCACAATGGCTGCATTTGATGGGCACAGTAGCTGCGTTTGATGGGCACAGTAGCTGCGTTTGATGGGCACAGTGGCTGCGTTTGATGGGCATAGGAGCTGCGTTTGATGGGCACAGTGGCTGCGTTTGATGGGCACAGGGGCTGTGTTTGATGGGCACAGTGGAAGCGTTTGATGGGCACAGTGGAAGCGTTTGATGGGCACAGTGGCTGCGTTTGATGGGCACAGTGGAAGCGTTTGA
Source organism: Rana muscosa (assembly GCA_029206835.1). Classification (NCBI taxonomy): domain Eukaryota; kingdom Metazoa; phylum Chordata; class Amphibia; order Anura; family Ranidae; genus Rana; species Rana muscosa. Next base: position 1,296,903,350 of record CM055116.1, on the reverse strand, counting down.
TTGGCACAGTGGCTGCATTTGATGGGCACAGTGGCAGCGTTTGATGGGCACAGTGGCTGCGTTTGATGGGGCACAGTGGCAGCGTTTGATGACACGGTGGCTGCGTTTGATGGGCACAGTGGCAGCGTTTGATGGGCACAGTGGCTGCGTTTGATGGGCACAGTGGCTGCGTTTGATGGGCACAGGGGCTGCGATTGATGGGAACAGTGGAAGAGTTTGATGGGCACAGTGGCTGCGTTTGATGGGCACAGTGGAAGCATTTGATTGGCACAGTGGCTGCGTTTGATGGGCACAGTGGCTGCGTTTGATGGGCACAGGGGCTGCGATTGATGGAAACAGTGGAAGCGTTTGATGGGCACAGTGGCTGCGTTTGATGGGCACAGTGGAAGCGTTTGATTGGCACAGTGGCTGCGTTTGATGGGCACAGTGGAAGTGTTTGATGGGCACAGTGGCTGCGTTTGATGGGCACAGTGGCTGCATTTGATGGGCACAGTGGAAGCGTTTGATGGGCACAGTGGCTGCGTTTGATGGGCACAGTGGAAGCGTTTAATGGGCACAGTGGCTGCGTTTGGTGGGCACAGTGGCTGCATTTGATGGGCACAGTGGCTGCATTTGATAGCACAGTGGCTGCGTTAGATGGGCACAGTGGCTGCGTTTGATGGGCACAGTGGCTGCGTTTGATGGGGCACAGTGGCTGCTTTTGATGGGCACAGTGGCTGCGTTTGATGGGCACAGTGGCTGCGTTTGATGGGCACAGTGGCTGCGTTTGGTGGGCACAGTGGCTGCGTTTGATGGGCACAGTGGCTGCGTTTGGTGGGCACAGTGGCTGCGTTTGATGGGCACAGTGGCTGCATTTGATGGGCACATTGGCTGTGTTTAATGGGCACAGTGGCTGCATTTGATGGGCACAGTGGCTGCGTTTGATGGGCACAGTGGCTGCGTTTTAATGGGCACAGTGGCTGCGTTTGATGGGCACAGTGGCTGCGTTTAATGGGCACAGTGGCTGCGTTTGATTGGCACAGTGGCTGCGTTTTAATGGGCACAGTGGCTGCGTTTGATGGGCACAGTGGCTGCATTTGATGGGCACAGTGGAAGCGTTTCATGGGCACAGTGGAAGCGTTTGATGGGCACAGTGGCTGCGTTTAATGGGCACAGTGACTGCGTTTGATGGGCACAGTGGCTGCATTTGATGGGCACAGTGGCTGCGTTTAATAAGCACCATGGCTGCATTTGATGGGCACAGTGGCTGCGTTTGATGGGCACCATGGCTGCGTTTGATGGGCACAGTGACTGTGTTTGATGGGCACAGTGGCTGCATTTGATGGGCACAGTGGCTGCGTTTAATGGGCACCATGGCTGCATTTGATGGGCACAGTGGCTGCGTTTGATGGGCACCATGGCTGCGTTTGATGGGCACAGTGGCTGCGTTTGATGGTACAGTGAGGCTGCATTTTTTTTTCAGAATTTTTCAGTTTGCTTGCGACCCCCATAAATATTTTGGACAGCAGCCACCACTGGTTTATATGTGTGTGCATATGTGCATTTATATATATATGTGTGTATATACAGTATATGTGTGTTTATAGATGTGTATGTGTGTGTTTACATGTATGTATGTACATTTTATGTATGCGCTTTTAATCCTGACCCCCTATGTGTGTACAATCAGAACCGATTTTTTATTTTGTTTTGCTTGTTCATAGTACCAGCAAAAAAAATGCTGTTCCTCTGAAAAGCGATCCATGCTCAGATTGCTTTTCAGAGGCATTTGACAGCCGGTAAAGAGGCAATGTGTTACCTCCTGACCGCCTGTTTTAACCTCTTATATGCATCATCATCACTATGCTGCAATTGCATGCAATGCACACAGTTGCAGAGTGGTTGCAGTGCATCACCATTCCCCTAGGGGCATAATTCAAGGGTGCCCTGACTGGAAAAAGACACCGACATAGAGGAACCGATCTCTCCATTTTCCTTCTGCAGCCGCTGAATGCCTGCGGGAGGGAGAGGAGGAGAATCCGGGGGGGGGGGGGGGGAATGGAGACATTGGTTTCTTTATATGCAGCCACCCACTTGCGACCGGGCCCTGTTGTTCCGACACCAGGCTCAGAGGAAAGGGCCCTGTCCGGGGGTCAGGGGGGGCCCTTCATGGTTGCTTGCATCAGGGCCCTGAAGGTTCTAGTTACGCCACTGCTCCCGGAGGTTACTTCCGGTTATCACCACTCCGGCGCTGTGATAGGCCACTGGACACAGTGAGGCATGCAGATGGGCACCCTAGGCTTATACTCGAGTCAATACGTTTTCCCATTTTTTTGTGGTAAAATTAGGTGCCTCGGCTTATATTCAGGTCGGCTTATACTCGAGTATATACGGTATATATTTATTTATATATATATTTTGGTTAATAAAAATGGTCTGTTGGCCAATTTACCCCATTCAAGTCTTGTGTGGTTAATAAGGGGAAGGGATGGGGTCATGGTTCAATAGTGGCAGCCATAGTTAATACCATAGTCATGGCCCAATTATCTCAGTGTAAGCCTCGTACACACGGGCGAGAATCCTGTCAGGAAAAAAAAAAACATTGTTTTTCCTGACGGGATTCCTGGCAAGCTTTTCTTGCCAAGCCGTGCCTACAGACGGCCATTCAAAAGAACCGCTGTTCTTTTGAATGACAAGAACGCGGTGACGTCATCGACTACGACGAGCGTGCGCTCGCCACATTCGATGCCGTCACCGCCATCTTGCTTCACCCTACACTACCCTTGTAAGCTACCGCGCATGCGTCAAAGTCTCATCAAGCATGCGCGGGCTTACCGGAGGAAGGTAATCTTATAGCCTCGTACACGCACGCGGTTTTCTCATCGGGAAACAGACCGACGAGAATCCCGACGAGAAAATAGAGAGCTGGTTCTCTATTTTTCTCGTCGACATTCCCGGCAGTTTTCCCGACGAGAAACCATCCACACGACCGGTCATGTGTACGAGGCTTTCATCTAGGCTTACCTGTAGGTAAAACTTTGCCTTTTAAAGTGTGCAAATACCAATATTCCAAAAAAGCGAAAGAAAATAAAAAATAGGCGTTTGGTTACTCACGATCCACAATCAAAAAGTACAGTGAAAACCTACTATATGGCAACCAAGAAATCAGTCCAAATATAGTAAAGCACTAAAGTAACATATAAATATGTCAAATTGCTGGAAGAAAGTCCCAAATCCACCATGTGTGACTGTTTGTGATAACTCCCTCTTCTCAGTAGAGTGATAAGTGTTCTCCACACCCCAGGAGATGGTGGATTTACATCGGGGGGGGGGGGGACACTCCACCCTCGGAAGGATTTACCTCCTTCTTGACCAGAGCATTTTTTGCCATTCGGCACTGCGTCGCTTTAACTGACAATTGCGCGCTCGTGCCACGTTGTACCCAAACAATATTGACGTTCTTTTTTTTCCCACAAATAGATCTTTCTTTTGGTGGTATTTGATCACCTCTGCGGTTTTTATTTTTTGCGCTATAAACAAACAAATGCAACAATTTTAAAAAATATATATATTTTTTGCTATAATAAATATCCCCCAAAAATCTATAAAAAAAAACAAACAAACAATTGTTTTCCTCAGTTTAGGGCGATACGTATTCTTCTACATATTTTTGGTAAAATAAATCGCAATACGCGTTTATTGGTTGGTTTGCGAATTTATAGTGTCTACAAAATAGGGGGATAGTTTTATAGCATTTTTATTAACAATTTATTTACTAGTAATGGCGGCGATCAGCGATTTTTTTATCGGGACTGCGACATTATGGCGGACACATCGGACACTTTTGACACTATTTTGGGACCATTGTCATTTTTACAGCAATCAGTGCTACAAATAGAGACGGCCTTGCGTTTCGCAGCGAACTTTGCGCGTTCGCTATTCGCCAAACCGGCGGACATATGGCACTGTTCGCGGCCGCCATATTCTTTGACATTGTGGAGAACTTTGACCCATGACACATCCATCATGTCATGTGGTACAGGACAGCCAATTGAGACATTTCAGCACATGGACATACCCCCTACCTTATAAATAGACCTGATCTGGCTGCCATTTCACATTCTGTCTTTTGTCAGTGTAGGGAAAGGTTACTGTGTGTGGAGTAGTGATGAGCCGAACACCCCCGGGTTCGGTTCGCACCAGAACCCGCGAACGGACCGAAAGTTCGAACGAACATTAGAACCCTATTAAATACAATGGATGCGAACGTTCGAATTCTAAAGTGCTAATTATAACAACTATTATGCATGTTATTGTCCTAAAAAGGGTTTGGGAACCCGGGTTGTGCACCAGGGGACATGTATCAATGCAAAAAGAAGTTTTAAAAACGGTCGTTTTTCGGGAGCAGTCATTTTAATGATGCATAAAGTGAAAAAAAAAAGTCAAATATTCCTTTAAATATCGTACCTGGGGGGTGTCTAAAGTATGCCTGTGAAGTGCCACGTGTTTCCCGTGTTTAGAACTGTCCCTGCACAAAATTACATTTCTAAAGGGAAAAAAGTCATTTAAAACTGCTTGCGGCTTTAATGCAATGTCTGGTCCCGGTAATATGGATGAAAATCTTTAGGAAAAATGGCATAGCTACCCCATGACCCCCCCCCTACCCCAGCCCATTACCAGCCCCTTTGGGTCTTGTATGGATATTAAGGGGAACCCCGCACATAAAATAAAAAAGGCCCTATATACTCTGAACAGCCGTATACAGGCGGTGCATACAAGACAGGGACTGTAGGTTTGTTCTTATGTAGAATGTGTTTGTAATTTTGAACAGGTACATTGTTGAAGTGTAGCTCCAGACCAAAAATCTATTTTTAAACTTTTTGGAAAACATAGGTAAGGGTTATCACCCCTGTAACATTTGTTTTGCTGTCTGTGCCCCTGTTCAGAACATTTCACCTCACTTTCCGTCCCAATGACAACTGTTTTTGAAATGTGGTGTTTTTCTTGAAACAAGGATTGCTGATAAAGCATCAGTACAGAGGAGACACCTTTCTCCCATATTTATTCTTACAGGAGAGAATTTTCCTTTCTAGGGGTAGATTTCCTCTCACTTCCTGTTGTCTTCTTTCGTTTGCAAGTAGGAGTCGTTTGTAAGTTGGATGTTTGAAAGTAGGGACCTGCCGTATATACTCTGCAGAAATAGGCCCCTTAGTTGTTGGTGTTGGCACAACACTGTAAGCACTCAGTTACTCTTGGTTGGTGCTGGAACGCCCTGCTGTCAACTATTATATCAGGAATTTTAATTACATATAATTGTTGAACAGTGGTAGTAAAAATTGGGGCTTTGATGGTGGTGCTGGTGCCACAACACTGTAAGCCCTGACAGTTACTCTTGGTGGGTGCAGCAATGGGCCCTGCTGTGAATTATTAGATCAAGAATTGTAATTACATGCCCCTTTTGAACAGGGGCTGAAAAATTGGGCCTTTCGTGGTGGTGGTGGTGGTGGCGTTGCCACAAGACTGTAAGCCCTCAGAGTTACTCTTGGTGGGTGCAGCAATGGACCCTGCTGTGAATTATTAGATCAAGAATTGTAATTGCATGCCCCTGTTGAACAGGGGCTGAAAAATTGGGCCTTAGGCACTGGTGGCACAACACTACAACCCCTCACAGATACTGTACTTGGAGCACAGCAATGAGCCCTGTTGCAAAGTATTGCTTCAAAAATTGTAATGACACGCCCCTGTTAAACAGGGGCTGAAAAATTGGGCCTTAGGCACTGGTGCCACAACACTCCAACCCCTCACAGATACTGTACTTGGAGCACAGCAATGAGCCCTATGGCAAATTATTGCTAAAAAAATTGTAATTACACGCCCCTGTAAAACAGGGGCTGAAAAATTGGGCCTTAGCCACTGGTGGCGGCACCCATAAACAAAAATGATCTTCCAAGCTATCATCATCAATCGTATCATTGAGGACTCGGAGGAGGAGGATAGCCAGTCAACATAACAGCACAGGCACTCAGCATCAGCATCAGTCTTGAAGGGATGTGACATGTTAAAATCAATTAGTCTGTTATATCAGCATCAGGTGTGTGGTAGCTGGTGGTGATCCAAGACTGGTTCATCTTGATGAAAGTCAGTCGATCAACCGAGTCGGTGGACAGGCGCACCCTGTGATCCGTGACAAATCCTCCAGCAGCACTGAATGTGCGTTCCGAAAGAACGCTGGATGCAGGACAGGCCAGTAGCTCAATTGCATACTGTGCAAGCTCTGGCCAGTGATCCATCCTCAAGACCCAGTAAGCCAGAGGATTTTCGGTGGGGAAGGTGTCCAAGTCTGACCTTGCCCCTAGATATTCCTGCACCATGTTTATCAGACGCTGGCGATGGTTGCTGGAACCGATCATACTTTGGGGCTGCGGACTAAAGAATTGTCTGAACGCATCGGTCAGACGGCCACCTTCCCCACCGCTCCTTCTTTGACTGGCCGAAGCCTCAGCAACTCGTTGTCCAGGACCAGGAGTTTGTAACCTCCCAGTCTCTGGGAACGCGTTGCACAGACCTTTCTGCAAGGCCTCCCGGAGTTGTCTCATCCTCTGCTCCCTCTGCGACGGTAACATAAGGTCCGCAACCTTACCCTTGTACCGTGGATCAAGGAGAGTGGCCAGCCAGTAATGGTCCCTCTCCTTGATCCGAAGAATACGAGGATCCTTCCGCAGACTTTGCAGGATCAGGGAGGCCATGCAGCGTAGGTTTGCTGAGGCATTCGCTCCGGAGTCCTCTGGGTCACTAAGGACGACATGATCCGCAGCCACCTCCTCCCAGCCACGTACAAGTCCACTGGTTTCTTGGGACTGTAAATCATCCCTAAAAGACTGCTGCTGATGATGCTGAGTGCCAGCCTCCACCTCCATGCTGACACAATCCTCCTCCTCCTCCTCCTCCTCCTCCTCCTCTTCCTGTGCGATGGGTGGGACAGAAGGAACACTGTCTGGGTAAAGGGGGCCTTGAGAGGCAAGGAAGTCCTCCTCTTCCTGCCTCTGTTCTGCCTCAAGTGCCCTGTCCATTATTCCACACAGCGTGTGCTCCAACAGGTGGACAAGAGGTACAGTGTCACTGATGCATGCACTGTCACTGCTCACCATCCTCGTGGCCTCCTCAAATGGTGCCAGGACAGTGCATGCATCCCTGATCATGCCCCACTGGCGTGGAGAAAAAAAACCAAGCTCCCCTGACCCTGTCCTGGTGCCGTAGTCGCACAGGTACTCATTGATGGCCCTCTGCTGCGTGTGCAGCCGCTGCAGCATGGCCAACGTTGAGTTCCACCTGGTGGGCATGTCACATATAAGGCGGTTCTTGGGCAGGTTCAACTCCTTTTGCAGCTCAGCCAGGCGAGCACTGGCATTATAAGATCTGCGGAAATGCACACAGACTTTCCTGGCCTGCCTCAGGACATCCTGTAAGCCCGGGTACCTGCCCAAGAACCGCTGCACCACCAGGTTAAGGACGTGAGCCACACAGGGCACATGGGTCAGTTGTCCCTGTCGGAGGGCGGAGAGGAGGTTGGTGCCATTGTCGCAAACCACCATTCCTGGCTTAAGCTGGCGTGGTGTCAACCACCTCTCGGCCTGGCCCTGCAGAGCAGACAGGACCTCTGCCCCAGTGTGGCTTCTGTCCCCCAAACACACCAGCGCAAGCATGGCATGGCATCTTTTTGCCTGCGTACTTGCGTAGCCCCGTGAACGGCTACGGAGCACCGCTGGTTCATAGGACAAACCACAGGAAGAGGCCATGGAGGAAGAAGAAGAGGAGGGGGTGGAGGAGAGAGGTGTGTCACAACCAGTAGTAGCATTTTGGAGGCGTGGCGGTGGGACAACCTCCAACACTACTGCACCTTGTCCTGCATCCTTCCCAGCTGCCAAAAGAGTGACCCAATGGGCCGTGAAAGAAAGGTAACGTCCCTGTCCATGCCTGCTGGACCATGAGTCAGCGGTAATATGCACCTTACCGCTGACCGCCCTGTCCAGCGAGGCCAAGACATTGCCTTCCACATGCCGGTAGAGAGCCGGAATAGCCTTCCGTGAGAAAAAGTGGCGTTTGGGAACCTGCCACTGAGGAACCGCACATTGCACAAACTCACGGAAGGGGGCCGAGTCTACCAACTGAAAAGGCAGCAGTTGAAGCGCTAGCAATTTAGCCAAGCTAGCATTCAACCGCTGGGCATGTGGATGGCTGGGAGTGAACTTCTTTCGACGGTCCAGCAGCTGGGGCAGGGAAATTTGCCTGCTAGAATCGGACGTCGGTGTACTGCTAGCAGAGTGGCCGCAAGTACTTGGCTGTGACACACCTAATTCTACACCTTCATTCCTCTCAGTGCATGTTTCAGAGAGGACTGAAGTTATAGTGGGGTTGGAGATCCCAGCTGATGCGGTGCAAGGAGAGGTCCGCTTTGTTCTTTGGTGTGGGTCTTTGAGGTAGGCTTGCCAACGAGCTGCATGGCAGGTCAACATATGTCTGGTCAGGCATGTGGTACCCAAGCGGCTGATGTTTTGGCCACGCGATATACGCTTGAGACATATGTTGCAAACAGCAGCTGTGCGATCTGATGCACTAGCCTCAAAAAAGGCCCACACCAAAGAACTTTTTGAATGACGGGCAGAGGCAGCGCCCTGCACAGGCGGAGCTCTGCGGTGTGATTCCGTCGGTGTACTGCCCTTACGCTGGCCACCAAAGGGCATCCTGCCTCGTTGGAGATGTGCCTCCTCCTCATCCTCCTCCTCCTCCTCTCTCCTATTAGGCACCCACGTGGAGTCATTGACCTCATCATCCCCTCCCTCCTCATCACTGGAGCCAATCTGGCAGTATGCTGCAGCTGCTGGAACATGACTGCCAGATTGGTGTCCTTCTTGAGCATCCCCTCTGTCTGCTCTCACGCTACTGCCTTCCTCTAGCTGGGTTTCATCATCAGACCCTTCGAAACGCTGGGCATCCTCCTGGAGCATGTACCCAACACTGTGCTGAAACAGTTCGGGGGACTCCTCAGGAGGAGGACATGGTGGGTCTAGGGAAGGAGTGACTGATGATGAGTCTGACATTGATACCAGGGAAGAGGACGCTTTGGCAGCTGCTTTTCCAGTACCCTGAGCCTGGGTGAGAGAGGATGAGGAGGAGGAGGAGGGCTTGGTCATCCACTCTACCAAGTCTTCGGCATGATGTGGCTCAACATGTCCAGCTGCCGAAAAGAAGGACAAGCGTGTCCCATGGCCATGTGCTGATGACAATGCACCGCGTCCACGACCAGCACTGTTGCCCCCAGACACAGAGCCTGCTTGCCCTCTTTTATTCCCTCCTGATTGTCTGCCTCTCCTTGTTTGCCTTCCAGACATTCTAATAGATGGCCTGCAGGGAGATGGGAAAGAAGCAATAAGGGCTACCTTCAGGTGTCCTTCTCTGTCCCTTGAAACAAGGACTTGCACAGTGAAAGAAACTGACACTCTCCCTACCTACAGTTTTCTGTCCCTAGAAAAAATGTTTTTTTTAAGCACAATTTAGCACAAGGAGAATTCACTCACTGTCCTTCCAGGTCCCTGGAAACAAGGACTTTGACAGTGAAAGAAACTGACACTCTCCCTACCTACAGTTTTCTGTCCCTAGAAAAAATGTTTTTTTTAAGCACAATTTAGCACAAGGAGAATTCACTCACTGTCCTTCCAGGTCCCTGGAAACAAGGACTTTGACAGTGAAAGAAACTGACACTCTCCCTACCTACAGTTTTCTGTCCCTAGAAAAAATGTTTTTTTTAAGCACAATTTAGCACAAGGAGAATTCACTCACTGTCCTTCCAGGTCCCTGGAAACAAGGACTTTGACAGTGAAAGAAACTGACACTCTCCCTACCTACAGTTTTCTGTCCCTAGAAAAAATGTTTTTTTTAAGCACAATTTAGCACAAGGAGAATTCACTCACTGTCCTTCCAGGTCCCTGGAAACAAGGACTTTGACAGTGAAAGAAACTGACACTCTCCCTACCTACAGTTTTCTGTCCCTAGAAAAAATGTTTTTTTTAAGCACAATTTAGCACAAGGAGAATTCACTCACTGTCCTTCCAGGTCCCTGGAAACAAGGACTTTCACAGTGAAAGAAACTGACACTCTCCCTACCTACAGTTTTCTGTCCCTAGAAAAAATGTTTTTTTTAAGCACAATTTAGCACAAGGAGAATTCACTCACTGTCCTTCCAGGTCCCTGGAAACAAGGACTTTGACAGTGAAAGAAACTGACACTCTCCCTACCTACAGTTTTCTGTCCCTAGAAAAAATGTTTTTTTTAAGCACAATTTAGCACAAGGAGAATTCACTCACTGTCCTTCCAGGTCCCTGGAAACAAGGACTTTGACAGTGAAAGAAACTGACACTCTCCCTACCTACAGTTTTCTGTCCCTAGAAAAAATGTTTTTTTTAAGCACAATTTAGCACAAGGAGAATTCACTCACTGTCCTTCCAGGTCCCTGGAAACAAGGACTTTGACAGTGAAAGAAACTGACACTCTCCCTACCTACAGTTTTCTGTCCCTAGAAAAAATGTTTTTTTAAGCACAATTTAGCACAAGGAGAATTCACTCACTGTCCTTCCAGGTCCCTGGAAACAAGGACTTTCACAGTGAAAGAAACTGACACTCTCCCTACCTACAGTTTTCTGTCCCTAGAAAAAATGTTTTTTTTAAGCACAATTTAGCACAAGGAGAATTCACTCACTGTCCTTCCAGGTCCCTGGAAACAAGGACTTTCACAGTGAAAGAAACTGACACTCTCCCTACCTACAGTTTTCTGTCCCTAGAAAAATTTTTTTTTTAAGCACAATTTAGCACAAGGAGAATTCACTCACTGTCCTTCCAGGTCCCTGGAAACAAGGACTTTCACAGTGAAAGAAACTGACACTCTCCCTACCTACAGTTTTCTGTCCCTAGAAAAAATGTTTTTTTTAAGCACAATTTAGCACAAGGAGAATTCACTCACTGTCCTTCCAGGTCCCTGGAAACAAGGACTTTCACAGTGAAAGAAACTGACACTCTCCCTACCTACAGTTTTCTGTCCCTAGAAAAAATGTTTTTTTTAAGCACAATTTAGCACAAGGAGAATTCACTCACTGTCCTTCCAGGTCCCTGGAAACAAGGACTTTGACAGTGAAAGAAACTGACACACTCTCCCTACCTACAGTTTTCTGTCCCTACAAAAAATGTTTTTTTTAAGCACAATTTAGCACAAGGAGAATTCACTCACTGTCCTTCCAGGTCCCTGGAAACAAGGACTTTGACAGTGAAAGAAACTGACACTCTCCCTACCTACAGTTTTCTGTCCCTAGAAAAAATGTTTTTTTTAAGCACAATTTAGCACAAGGAGAATTCACTCACTGTCCTTCCAGGTCCCTGGAAACAAGGACTTTGACAGTGAAAGAAACTGACACTCTCCCTACCTACAGTTTTCTGTCCCTAGAAAAAATGTTTTTTTTTAAGCACAATATAGCACAAGGAGAATTCACTCACTGTCCTTCCAGGTCCCTGGAAACAAGGACTTTCACAGTGAAAGAAACTGACACTCTCCCTACCTACAGTTTTCTGTCCCTAGAAAAAATGTTTTTTTTAAGCACAATTTAGCACAAGGAGAATTCACTCACTGTCCTTCCAGGTCCCTGGAAACAAGGACTTTCACAGTGAAAGAAACTGACACTCTCCCTACCTACAGTTTTCTGTCCCTAGAAATTTTTTTTTTTTTAAGCACAATTTAGCACAAGGAGAATTCACTCACTGTCCTTCCAGGTCCCTGGAAACAAGGACTTTCACAGTGAAAGAAACTGACACTCTCCCTACCTACAGTTTTCTGTCCCTAGAAAAAATGTTTTTTTTAAGCACAATTTAGCACAAGGAGAATTCACTCACTGTCCTTCCAGGTCCCTGGAAACAAGGACTTTCACAGTGAAAGAAACTGACACTCTCCCTACCTACAGTTTTCTGTCCCTAGAAAAAATGTTTTTTTTAAGCACAATTTAGCACAAGGAGAATTCACTCACTGTCCTTCCAGGTCCCTGGAAACAAGGACTTTGACAGTGAAAGAAACTGACACACTCTCCCTACCTACAGTTTTCTGTCCCTACAAAAAATGTTTTTTTTAAGCACAATTTAGCACAAGGAGAATTCACTCACTGTCCTTCCAGGTCCCTGGAAACAAGGACTTTGACAGTGAAAGAAACTGACACTCTCCCTACCTACAGTTTTCTGTCCCTAGAAAAAATGTTTTTTTTAAGCACAATTTAGCACAAGGAGAATTCACTCACTGTCCTTCCAGGTCCCTGGAAACAAGGACTTTCACAGTGAAAGAAACTGACACTCTCCCTACCTACAGTTTTCTGTCCCTAGAAAAAATGTTTTTTTTTAAGCACAATATAGCACAAGGAGAATTCACTCACTGTCCTTCCAGGTCCCTGGAAACAAGGACTTTCACAGTGAAAGAAACTGACACTCTCCCTACCTACAGTTTTCTGTCCCTAGAAAAAATGTTTTTTTTAAGCACACTATAGCACAAGCACAAAACACACTGACACTCTCCCTACCTATCCTTCTCTTTCCCTAAACTAAAGGAATCCAGGTTAAGCAAGAAAGAAATAACAGTCACTGTCCCTGCCTATGCTGCTCTATCCCTGCTCCGGAACACACTACACTAGGCCGCCGTGCTGGCGGCCTTTTATAGTGTGGGGCGTGTACTAAACACCCTCAGCAATAATTGGCCACAGGCATCCTGCCTGTGGCCAATCATTGCTCTCCTCGCTGCCGGCGCTGTGATTGGCCAAGCATGCGGGGTCACAGTGCATGCTTGGCCAATCACAGCGCCTGGATGACACTGCGATGGCGTAGTGCATTGTGGGCCGTTCGCGTCACTCGAATTTGGCGCGAACGGCCCAAATCGTTCGATCTTCGTCGAACGATCGAACAGCCGATGTTCGAGTCGAACGTATGTTCGACTCGAACACGAAGCTCATCCCTAGTGTGGAGCAGGGACAGACTGTATCACTAGCTATTAGGCCCACAAAAGTCCTTTTAAGGACTGGTACAGGTGTACTATTGTTTGGTGTGCAGTATATAGGGGTGTAATACACGTCTAAAATACTTTCAAATATAGAAAGAATAGTATAGTGCATTTCTATTGTGCAGCATTGTGACTGCTGAGCGGTTCTGCAGCTCTTTTGTCGGTGTAGGGAAAGGTTGCTGTGTGTCGCAGGGACAGACTGTAGCGACACAAATCGCTAACTAATATAGGTCCACAAAAGTCCTTTTTAGGACTGGTATAGGTGTACTATTAGGTGTGCAGTATATAGGGGTGTAATACACATATAAAATGAACAGTATAAGAGGAACTGCACGCCAGGTGAAGCAGCAGCAAGGAGGAGTCCAAACAATTAGAAGACCCGAGCCAACTATTGCTCAGGTGACGGTCACCCCTAAATTTGGGATACCCGCTACAATAACTTATAAAAAAAAAAAAAAATATGGAAACTTTTCCAATAGCAGGATCATCTCCTGCACCCCCTTCATAGCCTGGCCTTGCCTCTCCTCCATGGCCTTCATGCGCCTTCATGCGCTCCTGAATAGATGAAATTTCGCAGAATGCTTGTCGATCGCAGATTCGCTTAATACTTCTGGTATGTCAGTGTCCATGTTGTGGGACTATGTGTGCACAGCTAGTAAGTATTTGGTGGCTGCAAATATGACCTGGAGGTTTTTCATGTTCACCTGCCATTAAAATAAATGGGACCCGCCGTGAACCTGCAGTCCGCGAACATTTGTGCGTGTCCGCGCGATCACGTTCGCGAACCATCCCGTTAGATGTTCGTCCATCACTAGCTACAAATCGCCATTGATTACTGTATAAATGTCACTGGCAGGGAAGGGGTTAAACACTAGGGTGTGATCAAGGGGTTAAGTGTTTCCCAGGGAGTGATTCTAACTGTGGGGGGGGGGGGGTGTTCTCACTAGAACATGACGGCGTTCACCGCTCCTGATGACAGGGAGCAGTAGATCCCTGTCATGTTGCTAGGCAGAACAAAAAGTTCCCCCGGCGGATAACGACCCCCCCCCCCACCTCGTACTGCACAGGCGTGAACTGAGCCTCCGAAAATAGCCGAACATGTTGAGCTGAGAGTCAGCTCTAGACGGCGCCTGCGCACACCAAGTTGTACTGCCGAGGCGGTGGTGCTACACTTCTGACATCCAGGCTCATTCCTTACCATCCCCGTGGACATGGAGATGTTAAAAAAAAAAAAAAAGCCAGGAGCCCGAGCGAGCGAAGCGAGGACGTGAGGCCGACTGGCCACTTACAGCGAGGTCCACGTCGCCCTGGACCTGTTGTAAGAACTATTTCATTGTGCAGGCGCCGTCTAGAGCAGTGGACTCTCAGCTCTACATGTCCGGCTATTTTCAGAGCTCAGTTCACACCTGCGCAGTACAGGGGGGTCCTTATCCGCCGGGGGGAACTTATTCGGCAGAACACCGGGGCAATTGTAACTGCAAGTCGTTATAAATGGGATTTGACTTTTTTCTTTATAAATGTCAGTTTTGCTGCAGCAGGTTCTATACACGGCACAGATGCGCCACTTTACAGGCACATTAAGGGGAACCCCACCGGCACTATTTTTAAAGGAATTTCCTTCCACCTCACAATTATGTGATACTTTGTGTTGGTCCATCACATAAAATCCCAATAAAATACATTCCCATTTTTAGGTGTAACATGACAAAATGTGGGAAATTTCAAGGGGTATGAATACTTTTTCAAGGCACTGTATATGTAATGTATGATTGGCACCATAGCTTGTAGACTCTATAAATTGCACACAGACTAGAAAATATACATTGATTTTGGTTATTTTTACCAAAGATAAGAAGCAGTATAACTTTTGGCCCAAATTTATGAATAAAATTTTACTACCATATATACTCGAGTATAAGCCGACCCGAATATAAGCCGAGGCACCTAATTTTACCACAAAAACCTGGGAAAATGTATTGACTCGAGTATAAGCCTAGGGTGAGAATGTAGCAGCTACTGAAAGTGGAAAAGAGGGTCAACAATGCCCATTTGCAGCCTCATTGTGCCCATTTCATGCCTCACTGTGCCCATTTGCAGCCTCATTGTGCCCATTTCATGCCTCACTGTGCCCATTGCATGCCTCACTGTGCCCATTGCATGCCTCACTGTTCCCATTGCATGCCTCACTGTTCCCATTGCATGCCTCATTGTGCCCATTTCATGCCTCACTGTGCCCATTGCATGCCTCACTGTTCCCATTGCATGCCTCATTGTGCCCATCGCATGCCTCACTGTGCCCATTGCATGCCTCATTGTGCCCATTGCACGCCTCACTGTTCCCATTGCACGCCTCACTGTTCTCATTGCACGCCTCACTGTTCCCATTGCACGCCTCACTGTGCCCATTTCATGCCTCACTGTGCCCATTGCATGCCTCATTGTGCCCATTGCATGCCTCACTGTGCCCATTGCATG
The DNA here is from genome assembly GCA_029206835.1 of Rana muscosa. Classification (NCBI taxonomy): domain Eukaryota; kingdom Metazoa; phylum Chordata; class Amphibia; order Anura; family Ranidae; genus Rana; species Rana muscosa. The sequence continues at coordinate 1,296,887,818 of CM055116.1, read as the reverse complement.
CCTCACTGTTCACATTGCATGCCTCATTGTGCCCATTGCATGCCTCACTGTTCCCATTGCATGCCTCACTGTGCCCATTGCATGCCTCATTGTGCCCATTGCACGCCTCACTGTTCCCATTGCACGCCTCACTGTTCTCATTGCACGCCTCACTGTTCCCATTGCACGCCTCACTGTGCCCATTTCATGCCTCACTGTGCCCATTGCATGCCTCATTGTGCCCATTGCATGCCTCACTGTGCCCATTGCATGCCTCACTGTTCCCATTGCATGCCTCACTGTGCCCATTGCATGCCTCACTGTTCCCATTGCACGCTTCACTGTTCCCATTGCATGCCTCACTGTTCCCATTGCACGCCTCACTGTTCCCATTGCATGCCTCACTGTGCCCATTTCATGCCTCACTGTGCCCATTGCAGCCTCACTGTGCCATACCTGATCAGCCCGTGTCATGCTTTGCAGTCAGACGGCGGCCATCCAGTGTACAAAAGCCACGCCTCCTACTTGTCCTCGTCCGTGATAGGCGGAACACTCAGTTTCCCAGCAGTGAGTCAGTGTTCAGTGTTCTGCCTATCACAGACAAGGACGAGAGGATGGCCGCCGTCTGACTGCATGACACGGCTCACTAGGTATGCAGATGACACAGACTCCAGTATAAACCGAGGGGGGGCATTTTCAGCACAAAAAAAATTGCTGAAAAAAATCGGCTTATACTCGAGTATATACATAAATAGCTAATTTTTAAAAAGGAAGAACAAAGAATTTTTTTATTTTTTTTTTATAGTGCAAAAAATGAAAAACCACAGAGGTGATTAAATACCACCAAAATAAAGCTCTATTTGTGTGAAAAAAGGACATTTTTATGTGTGAACAGTGTTGCATGACTGAGCAATTGTCATTCAAAGTGTGAGAGTTTACCTGGTTAGGAAGGGGGTATAAGTGCCCTGTAGGCAAGTGCTTAAACAATGTTACTTTGTATCTCTTTATCTTCCATCTGATCAATGTTTAGAAACAATGTTACTTTGTATCTCTCTACCTCCCGTCTGATCAATGTTTATAAACAATGTTACTTTGTATCTCTCTTTCTCCCGTCTGATCAATGTTTATAAACAATGTTACTTTGTATCTCTTTATCTCCTGTCTGATCAATGTTTATAAACACTGTTACTTTGTATCTCTCTATCTCCTGTCTGAACAATGTTAATAAATGCTGTGGTAGATGTTATAGTTTTTATTGTAACAGCTCCTAGAGCTTCTGAATTTTGGGTTGGAATTGTCAGCAAATGTTAAGGAGGAAGCAGCAGAGGGACAGAAGGAAATACTGTACACACGTCTTGTTTACTTCAGTGAAGATATTTTGGGATTGTAGAACGTCTAAGGTCAATATCTAGTTTAACTAAGAATTTCAAGCAAAATCCGTCCTGAGAATATATCTCTATCATTTCCTCCATCTCAGATGAAGGACCAACCTTGTCATCTAAACAAAAGTCTCTTCATTACTTCTCTACACTGTTTGACTGTACAGAGATGGAGCTCCATCTGCCTCTCATCCTTCTGTGTGTGTCCTCCTCACTCTCCATAGAGGACAATGAGACGGAGGGTGAGTACCCCCTTTTTAGTATTGTAGAGTGATATCATGTATTGTGTGTGTCCTCCTCACTCTCCATAGAGGACAATGAGATGGAGGGTGAGTACCCCCATTTCAGTATTGTAGAGTGATATCATGTATTGTGTGTGTCCTCCTCACTCTCCATAGAGGACAATGAGACGGAGGGTGAGTACCCCCATTTCAGTATTGTAGAGTGATATCATGTATTGTGTGTGTCCTCCTCACTCTCCATAGAGGACAATGAGATGGAGGGTGAGTACCCCCATTTCAGTATTGTAGAGTGATATCATGTATTGTGTGTGTCCTCCTCACTCTCCATAGAGGACAATGAGACGGAGGGTGAGTACCCCCATTTCAGTATTGTAGAGGGATATCATGTATTGTGTGTGTCCTCCTCACTCTCCATAGAGGACAATGAGACAGAGGGTGAGTACCCCCATTTCAGTATTGTAGAGTTATATCATGTATTGTGTGTCCTCCTCACTCTCCATAGAGGACAATGAGATGGAGGGTGAGTACCCCCATTTCAGTATTGTAGAGGGATATCATGTATTGTGTGTGTCCTCCTCACTTTCCATAGAGGACAATGAGATGGAGGGTGAGTACCCCCATTTCAGTATTGTAGAGTGATATCATGTATTGTGTGTGTCCTCCTCACTCTCCATAGAGGACAATGAGACGGAGGGTGAGTACCCCCATTTCAGTATTGTAGAGTGATATCATGTATTGTGTGTGTCCTCCTCACTCTCCATAGAGGACAATGAGATGGAGGGTGAGTACCCCCATTTCAGTATTGTAGAGTGATATCATGTATTGTGTGTGTCCTCCACACTTTCCATAGAGGACAATGAGACGGAGGGTGAGTACCCCCATTTCAGTATTGTAGAGTGATATCATGTATTGTGTGTGTCCTCCTCACTCTCCATAGAGGACAATGAGACGGAGGGTGAGTACCCCCATTTCAGTATTGTAGAGTGATATCATGTATTGTGTGTGTCCTCCTCACTCTCCATAGAGGACAATGAGACGGAGGGTGAGTACCCCCTTTTTAGTATTGTAGAGTGATATCATGTATTGTGTGTGTCCTCCTCACTCTCCATAGAGGACAATGAGACGGAGGGTGAGTACCCCCATTTCAGTATTGTAGAGTGATATCATGTATTGTGTGTGTCCTCCTCACTTTCCATAGAGGACAATGAGATGGAGGGTGAGTACCCCCATTTCAGTATTGTAGAGTGATATCATGCATTGTGTGTGTCCTCCTCACTCTCCATAGAGGACAATGAGACGGAGGGTGAGTACCCCCATTTCAGTATTGTAGAGTGATATCATGTATTGTGTGTGTCCTCCTCACTTTCCATAGAGGACAATGAGATGGAGGGTGAGTACCCCCATTTCAGTATTGTAGGGTGATATCATGTATTGTGTGTGTCCTCCTCACTTTCCATAGAGGACAATGAGATGGAGGGTGAGTACCCCCATTTCAGTATTGTAGAGTGATATCATGTATTGTGTGTCCTCCTCGCTCTCTATAGAGGACAATGAAACAGAGGGTGAGTACCCCCATTTCAGTATTGTAGAGGGATATCATGTATTGTGTGTGTCCTCCTCACTCTCCATAGAGGACAATGAGATGGAGGGTGAGTACCCCCATTTCAGTATTGTAGAGAGATATCATGTATTGTGTGTCCTCCTCACTCTCCATAGAGGACAATGAGACGGAGGGTGAGTACCCCCATTTCAGTATTGTAGAGAGATATCATGTATTGTGTGTCCTCCTCACTCTCCATAGAGGACAATGAGACGGAGGGTGAGTACCCCCATTTCAGTATTGTAGAGTGATATCATGTATTGTGTGTGTCCTCCTCACTCTCCATAGAGGACAATGAGACAGAGGGTGAGTACCCCCATTTCAGTATTGTAGAGAGATATCATGTATTGTGTGTGTCCTCCTCACTCTCCATAGAGGACAATGAGACGGAGGGTGAGTACCCCCATTTCAGTATTGTAGAGTGATATCATGTATTGTGTGTGTCCTCCTCACTCTCCATAGAGGACAATGAGACGGAGGGTGAGTACCCCCATTTCATTATTGTAGAGTGATATCATATATTGTGTGTGTCCTCCTCACTCTCCATAGAGGACAATGAGACGGAGGGTGAGTACCCCCATTTCAGTATTGTAGAGTGATATCATGTATTGTGTGTGTCCTCCTCACTCTCCATAGCGGACAATGAGACGGAGGGTGAGAACCCCCATTTTAGTATTGTAGAGTAATATCATGTATTGTGTGTGTCCTCCTCACTCTCCATAGAGGACAATGAGACGGAGGGTGAGTACCCCCATTTCAGTATTGTAGAGTGATATCATGTATTGTGTGTCCTCCTCACTCTCCATAGAGGACAATGAGATGGAGGGTGAGAACCCCCATTTTAGTATTGTAGAGTAATATCATGTATTGTGTGTGTCCTCCTCACTCTCCATAGAGGACAATGAGACGGAGGGTGAGAACCCCCATTTTAGTATTGTAGAGTAATATCATGTATTGTGTGTGTCCTCCTCACTCTCCATAGAGGACAATGAGACGGAGGGTGAGTACCCCCATTTCAGTATTGTAGAGTGATATCATGTATTGTGTGTCCTCCTCACTCTCCATAGAGGACAATGAGATGGAGGGTGAGAACCCCCATTTTAGTATTGTAGAGTAATATCATGTATTGTGTGTGTCCTCCTCACTCTCCATAGAGGATAATGAGACGGAGGGTGAGTACCCCCATTTCAGTATTGTAGAGTGATATCATGTATTGTGTGTGTCCTCCTCACTCTCCATAGCGGACAATGAGATGGAGGGTGAGTACCCCCTTTTTAGTATTGTAGAGTGATATCATGTATTGTGTGTGTCCTCCTCACTCTCCATAGAGGACAATGAGACGGAGGGTGAGTACCCCCATTTCAGTATTGTAGGGTGATATCATGTATTGTGTGTGTCCTCCTCACTCTCCATAGAGGACAATGAGACGGAGGGTGAGTACCCCCATTTCAGTATTGTAGAGTGATATCATGCATTGTGTGTGTCCTCCTCACTCTCCATAGAGGACAATGAGACGGAGGGTGAGAACCCCCATTTAAGTATTGTAGAGTAATATCATGTATTGTGTGTGTCCTCCTCACTCTCCATAGAGGACAATGAGATGGAGGGTGAGTACCCCCATTTCAGTATTGTAGAGGGATATCATGTATTGTATGTGTCCTCCTCACTTTCCATAGAGGACAATGAGATGGAGGGTGAGTACCCCCATTTCAGTATTGTAGAGTGATATCATGTATTGTGTGTGTCCTCCTCACTCTCCATAGAGGACAATGAGACGGAGGGTGAGTACCCCCATTTCAGTATTGTAGAGTGATATCATGTATTGTGTGTGTCCTCCTCACTCTCCATAGAGGACAATGAGACGGAGGGTGAGTACCCCCATTTCAGTATTGTAGAGTGATATCATGTATTGTGTGTGTCCTCCTCACTCTCCATAGAGGACAATGAGATGGAGGGTGAGTACCCCCATTTCAGTATTGTAGGGTGATATCATGTATTGTGTGTGTCCTCCTCACTTTCCATAGAGGACAATGAGATGGAGGGTGAGTACCCCCATTTCAGTATTGTAGAGTGATATCATGTATTGTGTGTCCTCCTCGCTCTCTATAGAGGACAATGAAACAGAGGGTGAGTACCCCCATTTCAGTATTGTAGAGGGATATCATGTATTGTGTGTGTCCTCCTCACTCTCCATAGAGGACAATGAGATGGAGGGTGAGTACCCCCATTTCAGTATTGTAGAGAGATATCATGTATTGTGTGTCCTCCTCACTCTCCATAGAGGACAATGAGACGGAGGGTGAGTACCCCCATTTCAGTATTGTAGAGAGATATCATGTATTGTGTGTCCTCCTCACTCTCCATAGAGGACAATGAGACGGAGGGTGAGTACCCCCATTTCAGTATTGTAGAGTGATATCATGTATTGTGTGTGTCCTCCTCACTCTCCATAGAGGACAATGAGACAGAGGGTGAGTACCCCCATTTCAGTATTGTAGAGAGATATCATGTATTGTGTGTGTCCTCCTCACTCTCCATAGAGGACAATGAGATGGAGGGTGAGTACCCCCATTTCAGTATTGTAGAGTGATATCATGTATTGTGTATGTCCTCCTCGCTCTCCATAGAGGACAATGAGACGGAGGGTGAGTACCCCCATTTCAGTATTGTAGAGTGATATCATGTATTGTGTGTGTCCTCCTCACTCTCCATAGAGGACAATGAGACGGAGGGTGAGTACCCCCATTTCATTATTGTAGAGTGATATCATGTATTGTGTGTGTCCTCCTCACTCTCCATAGAGGACAATGAGACGGAGGGTGAGTACCCCCATTTCAGTATTGTAGAGTGATATCATGTATTGTGTGTGTCCTCCTCACTCTCCATAGCGGACAATGAGACGGAGGGTGAGAACCCCCATTTAAGTATTGTAGAGTAATATCATGTATTGTGTGTGTCCTCCTCACTCTCCATAGAGGACAATGAGACGGAGGGTGAGTACCCCCATTTCAGTATTGTAGAGGGATATCATGTATTGTGTGTGTCCTCCTCACTCTCCATAGAGGACAATGAGACAGAGGGTGAGTACCCCCATTTCAGTATTGTAGAGTTATATCATGTATTGTGTGTGTCCTCCTCACTCTCCATAGCGGACAATGAGACGGAGGGTGAGAACCCCCATTTAAGTATTGTAGAGTAATATCATGTATTGTGTCCTCCTCACTCTCCATAGAGGACAATGAGACGGAGGGTGAGAACCCCCATTTTAGTATTGTAGAGTAATATCATGTATTGTGTGTGTCCTCCTCACTCTCCATAGAGGACAATGAGACGGAGGGTGAGTACCCCCATTTCAGTATTGTAGAGTGATATCATGTATTGTGTGTCCTCCTCACTCTCCATAGAGGACAATGAGATGGAGGGTGAGAACCCCCATTTTAGTATTGTAGAGTGATATCATGTATTGTGTGTGTCCTCCTCACTCTCCATAGAGGACAATGAGACGGAGGGTGAGTACCCCCATTTCAGTATTGTAGAGTGATATCATGTATTGTGTATGTCCTCCTCACTCTCCATAGCGGACAATGAGATGGAGGGTGAGTACCCCCTTTTTAGTATTGTAGAGTGATATCATGTATTGTGTGTGTCCTCCTCACTCTCCATAGAGGACAATGAGACGGAGGGTGAGTACCCCCATTTCATTATTGTAGAGTGATATCATGTATTGTGTGTGTCCTCCTCACTCTCCATAGAGGACAATGAGACGGAGGGTGAGTACCCCCATTTCAGTATTGTAGGGTGATATCATGTATTGTGTGTGTCCTCCTCACTCTCCATAGAGGACAATGAGACGGAGGGTGAGTACCCCCATTTCAGTATTGTAGAGTGATATCATGCATTGTGTGTGTCCTCCTCACTCTCCATAGAGGACAATGAGACGGAGGGTGAGAACCCCCATTTAAGTATTGTAGAGTAATATCATGTATTGTGTGTGTCCTCCTCACTCTCCATAGAGGACAATGAGACGGAGGGTGAGTACCCCCATTTCAGTATTGTAGAGTGATATCATGTATTGTGTGTGTCCTCCTCACTCTCCATAGCGGACAATGAGACGGAGGGTGAGTACCCCCATTTAAGTATTGTAGAGTAATATCATGTATTGTGTCCTCCTCACTCTCCATAGAGGACAATGAGACGGAGGGTGAGTACCCCCATTTCAGTATTGTAGGGTGATATCATGTATTGTGTGTCCTCCTCACTCTCCATAGAGGACAATGAGATGGAGGGTGAGAACCCCCATTTTAGTATTGTAGAGTAATATCATGTATTGTGTGTGTCCTCCTCACTCTCCATAGAGGATAATGAGACGGAGGGTGAGTACCCCCATTTCAGTATTGTAGAGTAATATCATGTATTGTGTGTGTCCTCCTCACTCTCCATAGCGGACAATGAGACGGAGGGTGAGTACCCCCATTTCAGTATTGTAGAGTGATATCATGTATTGTGTGTGTCCTCCTCACTCTCCATAGCGGACAATGAGACGGAGGGTGAGTACCCCCATTTCAGTATTGTAGAGTGATATCATGTATTGTGTGTGTCCTCCTCACTCTCCATAGCGGACAATGAGACGGAGGGTGAGTACCCCCATTTCAGTATTGTAGAGTGATATCATGTATTGTGTGTGTCCTCCTCACTCTCCATAGAGGACAATGAGATGGAGGGTGAGTACCCCCATTTCAGTATTGTAGGGTGATATCATGTATTGTGTGTGTCCTCCTCACTCTCCATAGAGGACAATGAGATGGAGGGTGAGTACCCCCATTTCAGTATTGTAGAGTGATATCATGTATTGTGTGTGTCCTCCTCACTCTCCATAGAGGACAATGAGATGGAGGGTGAGTACCCCCATTTCAGTATTGTAGAGTGATATCATGTATTGTGTGTGTCCTCCTCACTCTCCATAGAGGACAATGACCATTACAGAGATTGTAGAGGAATGATCTGCCCCTGGAAGGGTTCTGGGTCCCCCTGAGTGGAGTGGTGTCAGGAGGAAGGGGTGACCTTCCATCACAGAGATTGTAGAGGAATGATCTGCCCCTGGAAGGGTTCTGGGTCCCCCTGAGTGGAGTGGTGTCAGGAGGAAGGGGTGACCTTCCATCACAGAGATTGTAGAGGAATGGAAGGGTTCTGGGTCATTGTATTGCAGGTTTCTGTGCGATGTTATTGGGTGAGAGGACAGTACTGATTGGTCGCTCACATTCTGACTCTTATCTTTATTAAAAATATCGGCCATATAATTATAACATGGAAATATGTTTATATTATTAAAGGCCAGTAAAATGTAAAAACTGAAAAGAAGAAATGTATATAAATCCTGAGAATGGATGGAATTCTAAATTATTTTCTTTTATCAGGTCTTCCCATATCTGTCCTCAACATCTCTTCTGAAGATTATAAAAGGAAAATGTATTTTTATGGTACGTAATGTATTGTATATTCTTCACATACCAGTTATAGGTGGAAGAGTCCCCTGTGCCCACACTGACCCTCACCCTGCTTTTGGATCCTCCATGATTGCCAGAAGTGACAAGTGTGAACAGTAGGGATGAGCTTCGAGTTCGAGTCGAACATCGCCTGTTCGGCTGTTTCGAACATTATGGGCCATTCGCGCCAAATTCGAGTGGCACGTCACGGCCCATAATTCACTTCGGCATCGCAGTGCATTGCTGGCTGATGATTGGCCAAGCATGCACTATGACCCGCATGCTTTGGCCAATCACAGCGCGGAAAAAACGGAGAGCCATAATTGACCAAAGCCAATTGGCTTTGGCCAATTATGTCTCAGGGGATTTAGTACACGCCCCACACTATATAAGGCCACCTGCGTGGCGGCCTTGTGTAGTGTGTTGCGGCGGTGGTTAAAGAGAGAGAGAGAGAAAGAGAGAGACAGTGTCATTTAATTTGAGTTAGATAGAGCAGGCAGGCGAGTCAGTTAGCTGCAGTTACAGTGTGTAGAGCATGGGTGCTCAACCTGTGGCCCTCCAGCTGTTGCGGAACTACAAGTCCCATAATGCCTCTGCCCTTGGGAGTCATGCTTTTAACTGTCAGCCTTGCAATGCCTCATGGGACTTGTATTTCTTCAACAGCTGAAGGGCCATAGGTTAGGCACCCATGGTGTAGAGGATATATATGCATCCTAGGTGTTTTATATATATTTACACACTGTATTCAGTTTAGCTAGATCCGTTCCTGTTATTCTCTATACTGACAGGCAGGCAGGTGATTGTGCTAGCTGCAGTATTTTCACTCAGTGTATTGTGTCCTTTGCACAGTGTGCACCTAAAGCTTACCTGAATACAATTGCTGGTGTTCTGATACAAATACAGGCAGGGAGCTGCAGTATTTTGCTTTAGTGTCCTTTGCACAGTGTGCACCTAAAGCTTACCTCCATACACTTGCTGGTGTTCTGATACAAATACAGGTAGGGAGCTGCAGTATTTTGCTTTAGTGTCCTTTGCACAGTGTGCACCTAAAGCTTACCTCAATACAATTGCTGGTGTTCTCATACAAATACAGGCAGGGAGCTGCAGTATTTTCAGTTAGTGTACTGTGTCCTCTACACAGTGTGCATCTAAAACTAACTGAAGACAATTGCTGGTGTTCTCATACTAATGATACTACAGGCAGGCAAATGATTCTGCTAGCTACAGTATAATCAGTATATATATATATATATATATATATATATATACACACACCCCAGCTTTGTGCAGCTACATCTCACTGCAGGCCATTAGTATGTCTGGAAAAACAACAAGGAGAGGCAGACAGTCACGAGCCAATAAAAGAGGGCAAGCAGGCTCTGTGTCTAGAGGCAACAGTGCTGGTCGTGGACATGGTGCATCCTCATCAGCACTTGGCCGTGGGACACGCTTGTCATTTTTTCGGCAGCTGGCCGTGTTGAGCCGCAACATGCCGAAGACTTGGTAGAGTGGATGACCAAGCCATCCTCATCCTCCTCATCCTCTCACCCAGGCTCAGGGTACTTTGTCTGGCAAAGCAACTGCCAAAGCGGCCTCTTCCCTCGGCTCAATGGCATCAGTCACTCCTTCCCTAGCCCCACCATGTCCTCCTGAAGAGTCCCCCGAACTGTTTGAGCACAGTGTTGGGTACATGCTCCAGGAGGATGCCCAGCGTTTTGAAGGCTTCGATGATGGTACCCAACTGGAGGAAGGCAGTAACGTGAGCCCAGAGAGAGGGGGTGCCCAAGAAGGACAGCAATCTGGCAGTCATGTTCCCCCAGCTGCAGCATACTGCCAGGTTTGCTACAGTGATGAGGAGGGAGAGGATGATGAGGTCACGGACTCTATGTGGGTGCCTGATAGGAGAGAGGAGGAGGAGGAGGAGGCACATCTCCAACGAGGCAGGATGCCCTCCAGGGGCCAGCTTAAGGGCATCACACAGACAGCATCACACTGCAGAGCTCCGCATGCACAGGCCGCTGCTGTCTCTGCGCGTTATTCCAAAGTTCTTTGGTGTGGGGCTTTTTTGAGATGAGTGCATCAGATTGCAGCGCTGCTATTTGCAACATATGTCTCAGGCGTATCTCGCGTGGCCAAAACATCACCCGCTTGGGCACCACATGCTTGATCAGACATATGTCGACCTGCCATGCAGTTCGTTGGCAAGCACACCTAAAAGAAACACACCAACGAACAAAGCGGACCTCTCCTTGCTCCTCATCAGCTGGGATCGCCAACCCCACTATACCTTCACTCCTCTCTGAAACCTGCACTGAGAGGAATGAAGGTGTAGAATTAGGTGTGTCACAGCCAAGTACTTGCGGACAATCTGCTATCGGTACACCGACGTCCGATTGTAGCAGGCAAATTTCCCTGCCCCAGCTGCTGCACCGCCAAAAGAAGTTCACTCCCAGCCATCCACATGCCCAGCGGTTGAATGCTAGCTCAGTTAAATTGCTAGCACTTCAACTGCTGCCTTTTCAGTTGGTAGACTCGGCCCCCTTCCGTGAGTTTGTGCAATGTGCGGTTCCTCAGTGGCAGGTTCCCAAACGCCACTTTTTCTCACGGAAGGCGATTCTGACTCTCTACCGGCATGTGGAAGGCAATGTCTTGGCCTCGCCGGACAGGGCGGTCAGCAGTAAGGTGCATATTACCGCTGACTCATGGTCCAGCAGGCATGGACAGGGATGTTACCTATCTTTCACGGTGCATTGGGTGACTCTGATGGCAGCTGGGAAGGATGCAGTTTGTTCCTCCACCACGCCTCCAAAATGCTACTACTGGTGATTCTGACACACCTCTCTCCTCCACCCCCTCCTCTTCTTCTTCCTCCATGGCCTCTTCCTGTGCTTTGTCCTCAGAACCAGCGGTGCACCGTATGCGATCAAGGGGCTATAAAAGTACGCAGGCAAAGAGATGCCATGCGGTGCTTGAGCTGGTGTGCTTGGGGGACAGGAGCCACACTGGGGCAGAGATTCTGTCAGCTCTGCATGCTCAGAGGTGGTTGACGCCACGCCAGCTTAAGCCAGGAATGGTGGCTTCCGACAATGGCACCAACCTCCTCTCCGCCCTCCGATAGAGACACCTGACCCATGTGCCCTGTTTGGCTCACATCCTTAACTTAGTGGTGCAGTGGTTCTTGGGCAGGTACCCGGGCTTACAGGATGTCCTGAGGCAGGCCAGGAAAGTCTGTGTGCATTTCTGCCAGTGATGTAATGCCAGTGCTCGGCTGGCTGACCTACAAAAGGAATTTAACCTGCCCAAGAACCGCCTAATCTGTGACATGCCCACCAGGTGGAACTCAACGTTGGCCATGCTGCAGTGGCTGCACACGCAGCAGAGGGCCATAAATGAGTATCTGTGCCAATATGGCACCAGGACAGGGTCAGGGGAGCTTGTTTTTTTTTCCCACGCCAGTGGGTCATGATCAGGGATGCATGCACTGTCCTGGCACCATTTAAGGAGGCCACGAGGATGGTGAGCAGTGACAGTGCATGCATCAGTGACACTGTCCCTCTTGTCCAGCTGTTGGAGCACACGCTGCGTGAAATAATGGACAGGGCACTTGAGGCAGAACAGAGGGAGGAAGAGGTTGCGCTCCGACTCCCTCAGAGACCGGCTGTGGCAATGACTCTTTCACGTCCATCCTGAGCTTGTGATAACATGGCCCCCAAGCCATGTAGGCTCCCGTCAGTGTACAACAGGAATGGAGTGTCGAATCACGCATAAGCCATAATCGGGGCACTGGTCAGTGCCTGCTTCACTGCCTCGAAGGCCTCTTGTTGCCGGGGTCCCCACTCGATGGGACGATTCTTTGGGCCCCCCGCAGTACCTCTTGTTAACTCGTTTAATGGGCCTACCAAATGAGCAAATTTGGGTATAAACCTCCTGTAGTAGCCGGCCAATCCCACAAATGCCCGCACCTCTCGTAGCGTATGCGATTGGGGCCAGTTCTGGATGGCTTCCACCTTGCTGGGGGCCGGCTTTACCCCCTCCTGGGTGACCACATGTCCCAAATACTCTATCTGTTGTTTAAACAGTTGGCACTTCTTGGGCTTGATCTTGAGCCCATGATCTCGCACCCGTCCTAGGACCTGTCGCAGCTTCTGGAGGTGATCTTCAAAAGAGGCCCCAAATACTACTATGTCGTCCAGGTAGATCAATACAGACTCGAAGTTGAGGTCCCCCAGACAGAGCTCCATCAACCGCTGGAATGTTCCCGGGCATTGGACAGGCCAAATGGCATCTGATTAAACTCATAGAGTCCCATAGGTAGGATAAAGGCCGTCTTTGCTTTGTCCTTCTTGGCCATTGGTACCTGCCAATACCCACTGGCCAGGTCAAGAGTCGAGAAGAACTTTGCATGACTCAGGGCGGACAACGACTCCTCAATCCGCGGAAGGGGGTAGGCATCCCGGACGGTCTGGGCATTCAGCTTCCAATAATCCACGCAGAACCAGAGACTCCCATCTTTCTTCCGCACCAAGACTACCGGAGCAGCCCACAGACTTTGACTCTCCTGGATCACTCAGTTTTCCAACATGCTGGCCACCATATCTTTCACCTCCTGGTACATTTTAGGTGTGATTTGCCGGTAACGTTCCCTGATTGGTGTAGTATTGTGTTCAATGGTGGAAGCACACCCAAAGTCCCCTTCATGTCTCGAGAATGCCTCCTGAAATTCCCAAATGGTGTCTTCCAGCAACTTCTGTTGTCCTGGAGTCAGGGTCTTGCAGTCCACCCCCATCCTAGCCATGATCACTCGACCGTTCCACTCCGCTGTCGGGGTTTCCCGTTGATGGACCTCTACAGCATAGGTCCAGGCTGACCTCCTATCTGGCTGTAGTGTGAAGCTCGTTCGTCGAGGCATATCCCCTTCAGACACATAAACTGCCTGCTCTCTCTCTCTCATGAATCTCTGTCCAAACAGCCCGTTAGCTGTGTCAAAAGAAAACAACGCAATCTTGTGGCCAAACAGCAGAATGACAGTTAAATATTTAATTTTAAACAAACAGTGTTCAGACAATGAGAGCCGCTTCCCATCTTACAAGTGCCCATCAATGCAGCCTGTTCAGTGCTCATAAATGCAGCCTGTTCCATGTTCATGAATGCAGCCTGTTCCGTGTTCATAAATGCAGCCTGTTCCGTGCCCATGAATGCAGCCTGTTCAGTGCCCATCAGCTCAGCCTGATCAGTGCCCATCAATGCAATTTGTTCAGTGCTCATCAATGCAGCCTGTTCAGCGCCCATCAGCTCAGCCTGATCATTGCCCATCAATGCAGCCTGCTCAGTGCCCATCAATGCAGCCTGCTCAGTGCCCATAAATGCAGTGTCCATCAGCTCAGCCTGTTCAGTGCCCATTAATGAAGCCTGTTCAGTGCCCATTAATGCAGCCTGCTCAGTGCCCATAAATGCAGCCTGCTCAGTGCCCATCAATGCAGCCTGTTTAGTGCCTATCAATGCAGCCTGCTCAGTGCCCATCAATGCAGCCTGCTCAGTGCCCATCGATGCAGCCTGTTCAGTGCCCATCAATGCAGCCTGCTCAGTGCCCATCAATGCAGCCTGCTCAGTGCCCATCAATGCAGCCTGCTCAGTGCCCATCAATGCAGCCTGCTCAGTGCCCATCAATGCAGCCTGCTCAGTGCCCATCAATGCAGCCTGTTCAGTGCCCATCAATGCAGCCTGCTCAGTGCCCATCAATGCAGCCTGTTCAGTGTCCATCAATGCAGCCTGCTCAGTGCCCATCAATGCAGCCTGTTCAGTGCCCATCAATGCAGCCTGTTTAGTGCCCATCAGCCTTACCTGTGGTCATCAATGCAGCCTGTTCAGTGCCCATCAATGCAGATAGAGAAGGAGCCACCGCTGTCACCACAACAGAGGAAGGAATAAACCCCAAGGAAAACCTGCAGGGGAGGGGGGCGAGCTAGGGTCTCCTGAGCTGGGGATGGACCATGGAGGCGGATCAGTGTCGAGCATAAACTCCCTCAACCAGGCGAGGTCCCACGTGTGCACAGGTAAGAGCTGTGCAGTACCCTGGTCCCCCAGATCTTGAGGGAGGTGGGGGAGGGGGCACTGTGACGACACCAGAGATCAACATGGGAAGATCGCCCCTCCAAAGGGGACTGCAGCTGACAAAAAAAAATGAAACCCCAGCAAGTGGATGGGGATTTTGATTTCGCCACCCCCTTCATTATGACGCCCTGAATCCGGGGACAAAACCAGGGAAAGTCTTGGTCCGGGGGCAGTGTCCACAGTCCGGGGACTGTCCCCAGAAACCGGGGACGTCTGGTCACCCTATTATATTGTAGCACTACCCCCAGTTAAGAGAGCCGCTGGTTTGTTTTGGGTCTGTACCCTAGCTATCAACCCCAAGAATCTGTCTCGAACCCTCCCTTGGCACAACTGGTATGCAATTAGGTTGTGGAACCCAATGGCAATGGGATACACAATAATACTACACAACAGTAAAATGTTACATAAAATTGTTACCTTGTATAGCCACTGGTCCGGCAGAATAATATAGAGAACTCTACACAGTATTCTGCTTAACCAAGAATCACATTTACTTAGTGATAAAAATAGTAGAGTTAAACAGTTGTACAGTTGACTTGTGCAGGGCCCTGCAACGTCAATGGTAATATATGACAATAATATAACACAATCTAAATGCGCACTTTCTAAATAAGTAAAAAGGCCTATGCTCGCGAGCTCCCCCCTAATGGGTAATTCTGTGCCCGTGTCCCGTCACTATCAATCCTAGTCAGGCCTGACTAAGTTCAATGTCCAGTTTTTTCAGTGGTAGGAGTCTTCACTAGCAAACGTTGGTGCACATAACATTTGTAATCCAAATGGGTATTAAATAGGGTTGTCCCGATACCGATACTAGTATTGGTATCAGTACCGCTACCGAGCATTTGCCCGAGTACTGGTACTCGGGCAAATGCTCCTGATGCTTCACCCGATACTTGTACAGTCAGCGGTGATCAGTGCGGTGGGGGAGTTATAAGCACCGATCACCGCTGTATAGATTTAAAAGCTTGACAGCCATTTCTCCGCTTCTCTTCCCCCCCCCCGCGTCTCCAGCCCCCCTCCGTTCTGCTGCTGTTTCCCTCCCGCCGTGGCTTCCCTCCCTCCGTGCTGCTCTCTCCCCCCGTGTCCCCCTCCATGCTGCTCTCTCCCTCCATGTCCCCCTCCATGCTGCTCTCTCCCTCTGTGCTGCCATCCCCCTCCGTTCTCCTCCTCCACCCCCTCGATCTGTCAGGATGGAGAGCGGAGGTAGGAGCCGGTAAATCCGGTTCCTTACTGTTCGGAATGTACAGAGTCAGTGATCACTGACTCTGTCCATTCACATAACTGAAACATCATAACCTGTGTTTACAATGTTTCAGTTTATGAATGAAGAGGAGCCGCTGTCCTCTCTCCATTCATTTTCAGCGCAGCTGAGGCTGCTGAGAAAGGGACTGGGGAAATTGTGTCCCTAGTCCCTTTCACTGTCTCAAGGGGAGATGTCAGAGGTCTGTTAGGACCCCTAATATCTCACCAAAGCCCCCCAACAGGGCTGATAAAAAAAAAAAATAATAAAAAAATAATAAAAAAATTATTGTAAAAAATAATAAAAAAGAAAAGAAAAAACACACTGACACTGAACACCCCCCCCCCCCCCGCCCCCACCCCCTTGAAAAAAGAAAGAATTTAAAAAAAAACACAAATAAATAAAATAAATTGCAAAAAAAACTAATTCTAAAAAAAAAAAACGACTGACATGTGCCACTGTCACATGAGATTAAAAAAAAGTATCGGTAATCGGTATCGGCGAGTACTTGAAAAAAAGAATCGGTACTCGTACTCGGTCTTAAAAAAGTGGTATCGGGACAACCCTAGTGTAGCGGCCTCACCCTCTCTCTCCCCTTTATCTTCTGATTATCTGGCTCTGGTCTAGGGGACCTGGGAGGAGAGTGTGGCGCACCACCAGCTCTTATCCTTGTATGTGTAGAGGAATGAGCTATGATCTTTTACCTTCAGGTCTGTGTTCCTGTCCGGAGCCTCCGCTTTTCTTGAGGATGATTTCCTACCATCCACCCAGGTGGAGGTAGAACCCTTTACTCCCAGTAACTCAAGTTCACACCATATAAAGTCCAACACTTATTTATTCTTTCAGAGCAATAAACAGTCCTTTTAGAGCAGACCGGTTGGACAACGAACAGACAAGGTGGAGAGGAAGGTCCAGGCACAATCTTTCAATAAAGCTGAACTGTCAGAGCTTCACAACAGTTATTGCTCACGGTCGCTGCCACCGACCATGAATTGGTCTCTGCCACCGACCGGGTGAATAGGAAGTTTAGGCCTCTACCACTGGCCTGGGTTTTAGTTGGACCGCTGCCACCGGTCATAAGAACGTGGATCACCTTCTTAAGTTACGGCCCCTGTCAGGGAGAGACATTCATCTGGACAGTCACCAGAGGCCTCCGCCGTCACCAGCCAATGCTGCGCTGGGTCTTCGGGAAGGTTACCTCTCTGGTCCCCCTCACCCTAGATTCGGGTCCCCTCACTTGGTGGGCTCCTAGGAATCCTCCATCCCATGCGGGACACAGTCGAAGGTACTGGGCCCCAGGCCTTTTCTGAAGTACCTCTCCCCAGGCTTAAGGTGCCTGGGATGGATCTCGCATCCCTCGCACCCAGGCCAAGGGCCCCGGGTGCGGACGAACAGCAGCAGCCCCCAGGCTGAAGGTGCCTGGGGCTCGGACCTCACGTGCAAGATGTCTGCCCCCTTTATACCCTCTCCCGGCAGGCACAGCAGGTTCCCCGCCCCGCCGTAGTACTGCCACGAGAGGATTAAAAGGGCACAGCCCTCCAATGGTGGTTCAACCCCGGCCTAGGGCGACAGCGCCACCCAGAGGCCGCAGGGAACTGGACACCATTGATATCTTCCATGAATCAAAAATAGACCATAATCTCTAACAATTGGTGTATCTGGGCCTAGTTACCACCCAGACACTTCCCCTAAATATGACACCCCGCTACACTCACCCCCCGACAGAGAGACACTGGTCCCCAGTATCTGGAACAATCCATGCCTCCAACGTGAGTTTACATAGGCTCGATCCAGAGACTAAAGATACACAAAAAAAAAAACAATTTGAAAAAAAAAAAACAGTAGATTGTGCCGGAACCAAAAAGGGAAAAGGAAGGAACAACAAACACACATGGGTACCAGGGATGAGCCGAACACTCCCCTGTTCGGTTTGCACCAGAACCTGCGAACAGACAAAATGTTCCTGTGAACTTTAGAACCCTATTAAATACAATGGACTCGAACGTTCAAAATCTAAAGTGCTAATTATAACGGCTAATATGCAAGTTATTGTCCTAAAAAGTTTTAAAAACGGCTGTTTTTTCGGGAGCAGTGATTTTATTAATGCTTAAAGTGAAACAATAAAAGTGAAATATTCCTTTAAATTTCGTACCTGGAGGGTGTGTATGATATGCATGTAAAGTAGCGCATGTTTCCCGTGCTTAGAACTGTCCCTGCACAAAGTGTCATTTTTAAAAGAAAAAAATGCATTTAAAACTCACTCGCGGCTATTAATGAATTGTCGGCTCCCGGCAATACATTCAAAAGTCATTGATAAAAAAAAAAAAAAAGCGTGGGGGTTCCCCAGAATTCAATTACCAGGCCCTTCAGGTCTGGAATGGATATTAAGGGGAACCCCGCCGCAAATTTTTTAAAAAAATGACGTGGGGTTCCCCCAAATATCCATACCAGGCCCTTCAGATCTGGCATGGATTTTAAGGGGAACTCCACCCCAAATTTAAAAAAAATGGCGTGGAGTCCCCCTAAAAATCCATACCAGACCCCTTATCCGAGCACGCAACCTGGCCAGCCACAGGGGAAGAGGGGTGGACGAGAGCGGCCCCCCCTCCCTCCTGAACCGTACTAGGCCACATGCCCTCAACATGGGGAGGATGTCCCCATGTTGATGGGGACAAGGGCCTCATCCCCACAACCCTTGCCCGGTGGTTGTGGGGGTCTGCGGGTGGGGGGCTTATCGGAATCTGGAAGACCCCTTTAACAAAGGGGACCCCCAGATCCCGGCCCCCCCTATGTGAATTGGTAAGGGGTACATTGTACCCCCTACCATTTCACAAAGAAAGTGTCAAAAAAGTCAATAAAAACACACAAACACCTTGAAAAAGTCCTTTATTAAAAAAAATATAAACATTCCAGCGGTGAAATCCAGTGTCCCACGGCGATCCGATGTCCAGCGCTGTCCTTCATTGGTTGTGCCTGAGCGGACCTGATGGGGAACTCCCTCTCAGTGTTTTAAATGTATAGACCCGCCCCTTCTAAAGTTCCCCATCAGGTCTGCT
Source organism: Rana muscosa (assembly GCA_029206835.1). Classification (NCBI taxonomy): domain Eukaryota; kingdom Metazoa; phylum Chordata; class Amphibia; order Anura; family Ranidae; genus Rana; species Rana muscosa. The sequence continues at coordinate 1,296,868,728 of CM055116.1, read as the reverse complement.
CAGGCAAAACCAATGACGGACAGCGCTGGACATCGGGATCGCCGCGGGACACTGGATTTCACCGCTGGAATGGTTTTTATTTATTTTTTATTTACTTTTTTAATAAAGGACTTTTTCAAGGTGTTTTTTTTTTACATTTTTTTACGCTTTCTTCGTGAAATGGTAGGGGTACAATGTACCCCTTACCAATTCACATGGGGGGGCCGGGATCTGGGGGTCCCCTTTGTTAAAGGGGTCTTCCAGATTCCGATAAGCCCCCCTCCCGCAGACCCCCACAACCACCAGGCAAGGGTTGTGGGGATGAGGCCCTTTTCCCCATCAACATGGGGACATCCTCCCCATGTTGAGGGCATGTGGCTTGGTACGGTTCAGGAGGGAGGGGGGCCGCTCTCTCGTCCCCCCCTTTTCCCCTGCGGCAGGCCAGGTTGCGTGCTCGGATAAGGGACTGGTATGATTTTTGGGGGGACTCCACGCCATTTTTTTTTCTATTTGGGGTGGAGTTCCCCTTAAAATCCATGCCAGATATGAAGGGCCTGGTATGGATATTTGGGGGGACCCCACGCCATTTTTTTTTAAATTTGCGGCTGGGTTCCCTTTAATATCCATTCCAGACCTGAAGGGCCTGGTAATTGAATTCTGGGGAACCCCCACGCTTTTTAATTTTTATTTTTTATCAATGACTTTTCTCTGTATTGCCGGGAGCCGACAATTCATTAATAGCCGCGAGTGAGTTTTAAATGACTTTTTTTCCTTCACAAATGACATTTTTTGCAGGGACAGTTCTAAGCACGGGAAACATGCGCAACTTTACAAGCATATCATACACACCCCCCAGGTACGAAATTTAAAGGAATATTTCACTTTTATTGTTTCACTTTAAGCATTATTAAAATCACTGCTCCCGAAAAAACGGCTGTTTTTAAAAAAAAAATTGCATTGATACATGTCCCCTGGGGCAGGACCCGGGTCCCCAAACACTTTTTAGGACAATAACTTGCATATAAGCCTTTATAATTAGCACTTTAGATTTCTCCCATAGACTTTTCGAATTTGCCGCGAACACCCCAATTTGTTCGCTGTTCGGCAAACGGGAGAACAGGCAATGTTCGAGTCGAACATGAGTTCGACTCGAACTCGAAGCTCATCCCTAATGGGTACAAACACTCACAGCATAACAGCATCATTTTTTTTTTCAAAACAAAAAAACTTTTTCAGATATACTTTCCCCCCTCCCACATCACGGACTAAAACTGCCCCATTCTCAGCACTTGAATGATGTTCTCCTGCAGAGGGGAAGAAAACACATTATCCTGAACAGTTATGTAATTTGGAGTGAATGGGCTCCCCCTAGAGGAAACCCCTTCCTTCCAAGAAAAGTTGCGTGTGTTTGACAATCTTGGCGCAACACTCCACCTGATGTCAGTGTCGCGGTCTGGAACACTTATGTGAAATCCAGCTTCTTCTCTGTACTGTGGCCCTGACTCAACTAAACCCCAAAGTCCTTGTTATCTTTGTGGTGGAGAGATAGGGAGAAAAAAACAACTGCTCCCAAATCTCCCAAGGAGTAAACCACCCCTTGTAGGTTTAAAGAGTCCCAGGCAGTGGCGTCACTAGGGTTGGTGTCACCCGGTGCGAAAAAAAATGGTGTCACCCCCCAACAACTACAGACTCCACTCCCACAGTATAGATCCCCTCCCTCAGTACAAACCCGCTCCACTAAGTACAGACTCCCCGCCATCAATATAGACCCGCCTCCCTCAGTATGAACCTCCCCCTCAGTACAGACACCCCCACCTCAGTGCAGACACCCCTCAGTTACAGACACCCCCCTCAGTAACAGACCCCCTTCAGTAACAGACCCCCCTCAGTAACAGACCCCCCTCAGTAACAGACACCCCCTCAGTTACAGACACCCCCTCAGTTACAGACACCCCCTCAGTTACAGACACCCCCTCAGTTACAGACCCCCCCCTCAGTTACAGATCCCCCCTCAGTTACAGACCCCCCCCTCAGTTACAGACCCCCCCCTCAGCACCAGACCCCCCCTCAGCACCAGACCCTCCCTCAGTACCAGACACCTCCCTCAGTACCAGACACCCCCCTCAGTACAGACACCCCCCTCAGTACAGACACCCCCCTCAGTTACAGCCCCCCCCTGGTGCAAACCCCAGCAGTACAGACACCCCCTCCCCCCATCAGTAAAGATGCCCCCCTTACCTTACAGACCTCAGAACAGAGCGGCAGATACACACAGCGGTGTGTCCCTCGAGCGCGGGCTCCTCCTCCTCCTCTGTGGATGTAAACAGAGAGGAGGCAGAGGGGGCGGCGGCTTCCTTCCGCTCCGCTGAGGGACACAGCCGCAGCGTGAGCCTAAGGCACAGGGCAGCAGGCGGGCGGGCGATGTCAGTGTGGTGCCGCTGCGCTACCCACGGGTGTCACCCTCTGGTGGGTGTCACCAGGGTGCGGCCCGCCCCCCCCGCACCTGGCTAGCAACGCTAGTGGTCCCAGGGTTCCAGAAAAATAAAATCACTCTGGAATGTTCAGCAAAAGAAACAAACAGGAGTCTATTCTCCTATAAGTAAAAGCGTGGGTGCGGCAGTATAAGGGGTTTCAAGTGTTTGTCAAAGGTCTCCAAGTGATATTCCACATCTTCCCCATCCTTCCGACAGATAATCACCCTGTCAGCATGAATGTGCCGCCCCAACATCCACTCGGCTTTGTAGTCTTTGAATCTTTTGGAGGCCACAGGAGAACTAAATATGACACCCCGCTACACTAGTATTAAAGGAAAGCAATGTTTGTGAAAGAAAACTCTATGACGGTGCAAACGCCAACCTTAAGCCATGCGGCCTCCGTGAGATGCACTATGCCCTGGCGTGTGGCGCACTTCTAATAATGGTAGGCCTTACAAAGTCACAGGCCTATATAAACAGTTAATGAAATCCGGGCAGGTGCCCTCTCACCAGAGTAGGCCTCGTCCATCCGGTACGTCCCGCTGTCAGTACCTTGATCAGCTACCTCTCCACAACTTGCAGTCTCCGGTTCCTCTCACAGCCGCAGTGGATGTCGGTTGAAAGATGACTCTGGTCTCTGAGAAGCGCGAGCTGGTCACACGAGAGAGAATCCCTCTTTTAGCTGAGTGATCCTCTGCAAAAGCTGTAGGCCCAGGCTTTAGGCCTAGTTGCTCCGGCAGCAGGCCTCACACAAACTTCCTGCTTGATTGAGGGCAAAGTCCGGAGAGAGCTAGCGTAGCCCCTCCCTTCCTTTAAGTAACCTCCCCCAGATAGCTGTGCGAGAATGCAATGCACTTTGGGAGTACAGCTGCACTGTGGGTACCATAGTCTATTAGATACCTAAGGTAGGGTGACCAGACATCCCCGGTTTCAGGGGACAGTCCCCGGATTGAGGACACTGTCCCCGGACCAAGTCTGTCCCCGGTTTTGTCCCCGGATTGGATTTGAACAGGGGCTGGGGCAATTTCAAAGACAGTCAGTGCAGAATAAAAAAATAAATAAGTCTGATTTACACCCCCGCTCCACCGCACCTACTAGCTTAGGGGGGTGTATTTTTTCTATTATCTGTGCCCCTTTCTGATGATCATGTGCTGGTCGGAGCGGAGGGAATATTTCTTCAGTTTCAGGTGCCCATTCAGCTCCGCTCGCATGTTCTTCTGCTTCGGCTCAAGTCCTGGCCAGCCGCCTGCCTGCTTATCTCCTTGTCTTCCCTGGTGGGGTGATCTTCCTCCGCTTCCCACCCAGTAGTAGCCGGGGCCCAGAGAGTGAGATTTTACAGGCTGTGAGGTGGGCGGCTGCGGGCAGAGAGTCGCTGATTGCCGCCATTACTAGTAAAAATAACAAAATGTCCCCGGATTTCATTAAAAAAATCTGGTCACCTTAACCTAAGGCAATGGAGTCCATTTTCTCCCTGTACCATAAGTTTCACAATGCATTGTTCAATAAGGTAAACAACAGTTGCTGAAATATCTTAAATAGACTCCGGAGGGAGCTGAGCATATTCTCAATATAACCATAGTCCTTTATAACACACTACAAATAGGCACCCCGCTACAGTAATGGACACACAGTGCTCTGGACGGACGGTGGGCTGAGGGGAGGCCCCATGCCTGTAAAGAGAGTCCTGGAGCAATGACAAAGAGAGAAATGAGCGGAGGGACGGCATGACAGGTGGGACAGGCAGTAGCCTAGCAGGGGCTGTGTTTCCCTTTAAGAAAAGGGGGGTGGCCGTGGGGGAAAAAGGGGAGGGGGAGCGCAGTCAGTTAGGGAGGAAGTGACGTTTTCTCACTTCCTCCATTTCACTCACGAGGTAGAAAGCTTCACAGCCGGTGCTATGGCTGATGTGGCTGAGCTATTGGCGCAATTGCGGGCCGCAGTGGCAGGGGGAAACAGGGGGGAAACAGGGGGAAAAACAGGGGGTTCATCGCAGGTAGCGGGGCCTTCGGATGCACCCGTGACCCCAGGCGTGCACGCGGTAGAGGTGTCAGAGAAGGGGCAGGCACCATTGGAAGGGGGGCGGCCACGGCAGGTGGGCAAGTTGCTGCGGGAGAGAAAAACAAGGAGGTGATCAGGCTGGCGGATGCCGCTAAGAATGAGATGTACATTTGTTTTGAGGCACCGTTAGGAACTCACCTCAAGCCGGAGGTCAGAGAAAAGCTGTGGAAAGGTGAGTATGTGGAGATCTTCACGTTGCTCCCCTTGGACAAATTCAACCTGGATAGGGTGAAGCCGGAAGAGAGCAGGAAGGAGGATGAGGAAAAGAGGCGTTATCGTCTTATACCTCGTACTTTTACAAATTGGTTGCAAGCGTTTGCGATCATGGCTTGCGTGATAGGGGAGAAAGCCCCGGAACATTGTTCTGGGCTGTTCATTTATTTGGAGGCGGTTAGCGAAGCGTACAGGACGTATGGTGGCGTAGCCTGGTTGAGGTATGACGAACAGTTCCGGCAGAGGATGGCCATGAGACCAGGACTGCGATGGGATCACAAGGACATCAACTTGTGGATGCGGCTGATGACAGCGTCGCGGGCCTCCAATCAGTTTTTTCAGGGGGGGGGTCGGAGGTGCTGCGGCCTCAGGACAACCGACCGAGAAAAGGTGGGGCTACTGCTGGCAGTTCAACGAGGGCACGTGCAAGTACGGAGCAAGCTGTCGCTTCAAGCATGTGTGTTCCGGATGTGGGGGCAGTCATGCCTTTTCCAAATGCTTTAAGCGAGGCAGGGGTCGCCCCGGGGATTCTGGGGGAAAAGGGAACGACGCCAATCCGGGTGGAAAGGATGCTTCCCTTTCTCAATAGGTATCCCGACAGGCGTGCAGCCAAGTTGTTAGAGGAGGGTTTCGCCGGTGGTTTCAGAATTCCTTGCGTGCCTTTTGCAGTCCCCCCGGCAGCCAAGAACCTCCGGTCTGCCTTGCTCCATCCCTTGGTGGTTTCGGAGAAGCTAGATAAGGAGGTACAGTTGGGGCGTATGGCCGGACCGTTCACGGATGCGCCCATACCTGAGTTAGTGGTTTCTCCCCTTGGGGTGGTCCCCAAGAGGGAACCTCAAAAATTTCGATTGATTCATCACCTGTCCTTTTCCAGGGGTGGGTCAGTGAAGATGCTCTTGCGCCGAAGGACTGCACGGTATCGTACACCTCCTTCGATGCGGCTGTGACATGGGTGCGCAGGTGTGGACGGGGAGCGTTGTTGGCAAAAGCCGATGTTCAATCGGCTTTTCGGTTGCTACCAGTACACCCGGACAGCTTTCGTTTCTTGGGCTGCATGTGGGGGGGGGGGGGCTTACTACGTGGACCGTTGTTTGCCCATGGGTTGCTCCATCTCTTGCGCGCTCTTTGAGACTTTTAGCTCGTTCCTAGAATGGGTGGTCCGGGACGTGTCGGGGATCAGTTCGATCATCCATTATCTGGATGACTTTCTGTGCGTGGGCCCTCCGGGGTCTAACGTTTGCAGGGTCCTGCTGGGGACGCTGCAATTCGTGGCCGATCGTTTTGGGGTCCCTTTGGCCCCCGAGAAGACGGAGGGCCCTGCGTCGTCCTTAGTTTTTCTGGGCATAGAGCTGGATTCCGAGCAGATGGAATGCCGACTGCCAGAGGATAAGCTGGAAGCGTTGAAGGAGGAAGTGCGCGGTGTTATCGGCCGTCGTAAGATTCAGCTGCGACAATTGCAGTCACTATTGGGTAAGTTGTGTTTCGCTTGCAGGATAATGCCCATGGGCAGGGTATTTAGCCGCAGGTTGTCGGCTGCGACAGCCGGGGTGCGGGTTCCTACTCATTTTGTAAGCCTAACCAGAGAGCTTTGTGAGGATTTGGAAGTGTGGCACGGATTTCTGGAATCTTTCAACGGGCGGGCGTTGTGGATGGCCGGGCCCGTTAGCAATTTCGATCTGGACTTGTTTACGGATGCGGCTGGCTCCACGGGGTATGGAGCGTTCTGTCGGGGAAAATGGAGTGCGGCTCCATGGCCAAAGGAGTGGGAGGAAGCGGGGTTCTTGAAGAACCTGGTACTATTGGAACTTTTCCCAATTGTGGTGGTGTTTGAACTATGGGGGGATTCATTCCGGAATAGCAAGGTGCGCCTAAACTGTGATAACATGGGAGTGGTTCAGGTAGTGAATAGGTTGTCAGCCACGTCACAGCCAGTGGTGCGTTTGTTGAGACATTTGGTTTTGCGCTGTTTGCAGTTCAATGTATTTGTGTACGCAGTACATCTTCCTGGGGTGGATAACACCCTGGCTGACGCTTTGTTTTCAGTGGGACAGGTTCCGGGAGTTGGCACCTGCAGCGGAGCAACGCGGGGTTACCTGTCCCGACTGGATGTGGGACATTGCCTTGACAGCGCAGCACAGTGGATAAAACGGTCGGTGAGTGGGGCCACGTGGACTGCCTATGCCAAGGTGTGGCAGGAGTGGGGGTCGTTTGTTCGGGGGCTGGGAGTTTCCCCGGTGGGTGGAGAAGAGGGAGTGGCTCTGATTTATTTTCTCACATTGAAAATGGAGCAAGGCGTTTCTGTGTCCGCGGTGGACCGTACACTAGCGGGTTTGGCTTTTCTGTTCAAATGGCAGGGTTGCAAGGACCATACAAAAGAATTTTGGGTGAAGCAGGCAGTAAAGGGGTACAGAAAAGGCCGGAAGGCGGCTGATAGCCGCAGGCCGGTCTCGTTCGGAATGTTGCAGAAATTGTTTCTGCAGCTGCGCTCCGTGTGCAGTTCGGAATATGAGTGTCAGTTATTCCGGGCAGCATTTGCGCTTGCCTTTTTTGGGGCCCTGAGGGTAGGAGAGCTGGTCAGTTCTTCCAGAAGGGCTCCGGGGGGTTTGTTGGCGCAGGATGTGGAGTGTTCGGGAGATTCGGTGGGCATATGGGTAAGCAGGTCCAAAACGGATCAAGTTGGAAAAGGTATGCGGCTTCAGTTGTTTCGCATCCCAGAGGCGTCAATCTGTCCTGTACGGGCGGTGGAATCCTTTTGTTCCATGCGTCCGGGACTTGAAGGTTCTTTTCTTATGCATCGGGATGGGGCAGCGTTGTCGAGGTTTCAATTCATAGCGGTGTTCAAAAAATGTTTAGTGGCGGCGGGGTATGACCCGACGGGTTATGCCTCTCACTCCTTCCGCATTGGGGCAGCTACAGAGGCGGCTAGGGCAGGACTGAAGGCGGATGCGGTGAGGAAGATTGGGAGGTGGGAGTCTGATAGGTTTCGCCTTTATGTTCGCCCTCAGCTGTTACAGGAGTAAGGTGTTTGGGGTAGGGGTTGTCTGGGGTCGGTGTGATGGCAGGTCAGAACGGGCCAATAATTCGTTGTTTTATTTTTGTTTCCATGTTTTTCAGGTGGTGAACCCAGACTAGTTTGGATTTTGGGTCACTCGTACGTGTTCTGGGGGGCAAGACGGGCCGATGTTCGGCCCAATGGAAGGCAGTTAGGAATTCCCTTACAAGAAGCCCGGGTCCGTTGGATCGGGGTGCCGGGTATGACGTGGAGTGGGGTTATGCCGGAGATACAGAGGTTCGCAGGTCGGGAGAGGGCACCGGATGTATTGGTGCTGCATGCGGGAGGTAACGACATGGGGGCCAGATCAATGCACCAACTGATACGGGACATTAAATACGATTTTTTAAGGTTGCGCACTACATTCCCGGGTATGGTGGTTATTTGGTCGGACATGGTAGGCAGGACATCCTGGCGGTGGGCATGGTCGGTGGAAAAAGTTAATAAGGCCCGGATAAAAGTCAATAAGGAAGTGGGGAGATTTTTTGTGAGGAATGGTGGCCTGGTGGTGCGCCACCGTGAGTTGGAAGTCGATACGTGGAGGTACCTAAGGGGAGATGGGGTCCACCTGAATGCAGTGGGCATTGACCTGTGGACCCTGGGTTTGCAGGAGGGAATTCAGCAGGCCCTGAGGGTGTGGGGTTGCTCGCAAGGGTAAGGCTTTACCCCTTGCGAGCTGTGGCGGGGTTTGGTTCCTGGAAGAGGAGGTAAAAGGGGAAGTCTGGAGAAAAAGGTGGTACCCATAGGTGGTATGGGGTTATTGAGTACCTTCTGGTCAACAAGGGTTAACCAGGAAGGGGGGTAAATGGTAGGGCACTGCGGCCAGGTGTACCGCCTCCGAGTCGGTGTCTTGCGACTGGAGGCCTAAGGGATATGTTAGTCCCAGTGCCCAAGTTGGGAGTTGGTGGTCTATAAGACCACCAGGGGTATTTTAAGTGTTAAGAAAAATGTTATTTAAACGGTTATTTAAGTGGTTATTTATTTCATATAAAAGTTGTTAAAATAAATAGGCCGGAAGGCCAATTTTACTCCACAACCTTGTCAGTCGTTATTTATTAGAATTGTACAAGGGGGTGGGTAAGTTGGATAGAGGGTAAGTAAAAGCGAAGGATCGGTCCTTAACATGTCATGTATACACTCACAGTGAGTGTTCTCTGCTCTGGATGGTCGTCATTGTGTTTTGTGAGTCAGGAGTGGGACTCTCGCCGGGACCCGGAAGGCCTGTAATGCACAGTGCTGCTCTGGACGGTCGTTTGACGACTCGGAGGCCTGTAATGCACAATCGATTACTTGCTGGTAGCGAAACAGGCGGGGCTCCGTGGAAACTGGAAGTTAGTTCACGAGGGTAAACGTCCCTGCCTCACATTTTCTTTTAGTTTTCGTTCGTTAACAAAAAACAAATTGATTTTCGTCAAAGTTTTCACTGCAAAAATGCGAAAATTTTGGTGAAAACTTTTTCGTTGACGAGATTAACACTGTTGATGAGAAAGAGGAACATTTGTATTGGGAGGTGTTTCTTTACTACTGAGGGGGGCTGTCTAGTGGGGAAGTCTGTCCTGGGGGGGGGGGTTGCTAAGGGGAAGAAGATATGTTTGAGGGGTTTTTCACTAGGGAGGGGATATTTGGGGAGTGATAGAAAGGAGAACATATAAGGGAGGAGGATTGTAGTAAGTAGGGAGGAGGTTTGTAGCTTACTTTTGGTTCAGCAGTCTCCTGGTGGAAGAGAATATTTTTCTGGCTGCCTTTTATTATGAAGGAGGGACTCTCAGTTTGTTTTGTGGTTTTCTTCCGGGGCACAATGACTTTTGTCTTCTTTGGGTTGATGAGTAGTGCCCGTGTCATTCTGTATTTCTCCAGCACTTAGAGGTTGTCTTGTAGGCCTCTCTATTGGTGACAATAATAGGAAATCCTCCACCTTCAGAAGGAATGTCACCTTGGTGTCATGTAGAGCCGGTCCGGGTGCTGAGGAGGCTTCTGGAGTTGCAGCCAGTTTATTGAGGTAGATGTTTAGGAGAAGCGGTCTCAGGCTGAGGCCTCGTCTACCTGCATGTCCTTGCTGGAGGTTCTCAGTTCGTTGTTCACCTTTATGTTACAACTCTTCCCAGTTGAGGACAAGGCTCCTTTGAGACATTGATGGGCCTAAAGTAAGGTGACCAGATTTTTTAAATGTTTTAAAATATATTTTTTTTACTAGTAATGGCAGCAATCAGCGACTCTCTGCCCGTCGCCGCTGCCGCCCGCCTCACAGCCTGTCAAGTCTCAAGCCTCGTACACACGGCCGGTTTTCTCGGCAAGAAAACTGCTGGGAGAGCTTTTTGCGGAGAAAACCATTTGTGTGTATGGTTTCTCGTCGGGAAAACTGCCGGGAATCTCGACGAGAAAAATAGAGAACCTGCTCTCTATTTTCTCGTCGGCCTGTTTGCCAACGAGAAAACCGTGCGTGTGTACGAGGCTTGTATGCTTACCTGTCCCCAGGTAAGCCCACGCATGCTCGATGAGACTTCGATGCATGCGCGGTAGCTTACAAGGGTAGTGTAGGGTGAAGCAAGATGGCGGCGACAGCGACGTCACCGCGTTCTTGCCATTCAAAAGAACGGCGGTTCTTTTGAATGTGCCGCGTGTACACAGGGCTTGGCAAGAAAAGTTTGCCAGGAATCCTGTCGAGAAAATTGACGTTTTTTTTTTCCGATGGGATTCTCGCCCGTGTGTACGGGGCTCCACTCTCTGGCCCCGGCTACTACTGGGTGGGGAGTGGAGGAAGATCACTCCACCAGGGAAGGCAAGGAGATAATCAGGCAGGCGGCTGGCCGGGACTTGAGCCAAGGCAGAAGAACATGCGAGCGGAGTTGGCATGCGCCCGAAACTGAAGAAATATTCCCTCCGCTCCGACCAGCACATGATCATCAGAAAGGGGCACAAATAATGGAAAAAATACACCCCCCTAAGCTAGTAGGAGCGGCGGGGGGGTGTAATTCAGATTTTTTTTTTATTCTGCACTGACTGTCTTTGAAATTGCCCCAGTCCCTGTTCAAATCCAATCCGGGGACAAAACCGGGGACAGACATGGTCCGGGGACAAAACCGGGGACAGACTTGGTCCGGGGACAGTGTCCTCAATCCGGGGACAAAACCAGGGACAGACTTGGTCCGGGGACAGTGTCCTCAATCCGGGGACAAAACCAGGGACAGACTTGGTCCGGGGACAGTGTCCTCAATCCGGGGACAAAACCGGGGACAGACTTGGTCCGGGGACAGTGTCCTCAATCCGGGGACAAAACCGGGGACAGACTTGGTCCGGGGACAGTGTCCTCAATCATGGGACAAAACCGGGGACAGACTTGGTCCGGGGACAGTGTCCTCAATCAGGGGACAAAACTGGGGACAGACTTGGTCCGGGGACAGTGTCCTCCATCCAGGGACAAAACTGGGGACAGACTTGGTCCGGTGACAGTGTCCTCAATCCAGGGACAAAACCGGGGACAGGCTTGGTCCGGGGACAGTGTCCTCAATCATGGGACAAAACCAGGGACAGACTTGGTCCGGGGACAGTGTCCTCAATCAGGGGACAAAACTGGGGACAGACTTGGTCTGGGGACAGTGTCCTCAATCAGGGGACAAAACCGGGGACAGGCTTGGTCCGGGGACAGTGTCCTCAATCAGGGGACAAAACTGGGGACAGACTTGGTCCGGGGAAAGTGTCCTCAATCAGGGGACAAAACCAGGGACAGGCTTGGTCCGGGGACAGTGTCCTCAATCCGGGGACAGACTTGGTCCGGGGACAGTGTCCTCAATCCGGGGACAGACTTGGTCCGGGGACAGTGTCCTCAATCCGGGGACTGTCCCCAGAAACCAAGGATGTCTGGTCCCCCTAACATAAAGCAAACCATTGATAGGTGAGCTGCACCTTCATTTTTTTTCTCCTAACAAAAACAAGGCAGAAACCATAAGCAGTTCAGGATGAAACTTCAGATGAATTTATTGTAGCAGCACAAAGTAGACAAATGTTATCTCCGACCTCACAGAGGTAGGGATGAGCTTCGTGTTCGAGTCGAACATACGTTCGACTCGAACATCGGCTGTTCGATCGTTCGACGAAGATCGAACGATTTGGGCCGTTCGCGCCAAATTCGAGTGACGCGAACGGCCCACAATGCACTACGCCATCGCAGTGTCATCCAGGCGCTGTGATTGGCCAAGCATGCACTGTGACCCCGCATGCTTGGCCAATCACAGCGCCGGCAGCGAGGAGAGCAATGATTGGCCACAGGCAGGATGCCTGTGGCCAATTATTGCTGAGGGGGTTTAGTACACGCCCCACACTATAAAAGGCCGCCAGCACGGCGGCCTAGTGTAGTGTGTTCCGGAGCAGGGAAAGAGAAGCATAGGCAGGGACAGTGACTTTTATTTCTTTCTTGCTTAACCTGGATTCCTTTAGTTTAGGGAAAGAGAAGGATAGGTAGGGAGAGTGTCAGTGTGTTTTGTGCTTGTGCTATATTGTGCTTAAAAAAAACATTTTTTCTAGGGACAGAAAACTGTAGGTAGGGAGAGTGTGTCAGTTTCTTTCACTGTCAAAGTCCTTGTTTCCAGGGACCTGGAAGGACAGTGAGGTAATTCTCCTTGTGCTAAATTGTGCTTAAAAAAAACATTTTTTCTAGGGACAGAAAACTGTAGGTAGGGAGAGTGTGTCAGTTTCTTTCACTGTCAAAGTCCTTGTTTCCAGGGACCTGGAAGGACAGTGAGGTAATTCTCCTTGTGCTAAATTGTGCTTAAAAAAAACATTTTTTCTAGGGACAGAAAACTGTAGGTAGGGAGAGTGTGTCAGTTTCTTTCACTGTCAAAGTCCTTGTTTCCAGGGACCTGGAAGGACAGTGAGGTAATTCTCCTTGTGCTAAATTGTGCTTAAAAAAAAATTTTTTCTAGGGACAGAAAACTGTAGGTAGGGAGAGTGTGTCAGTTTCTTTCACTGTCAAAGTCCTTGTTTCCAGGGACCTGGAAGGACAGTGAGTGAATTCTCCTTGTGCTATATTGTGCTTAAAAAAAACATTTTTTCTAGGGACAGAAAACTGTAGGTAGGGAGAGTGTGTCAGTTTCTTTCACTGTCAAAGTCCTTGTTTCCAGGGACCTGGAAGGACAGTGAGGTAATTCTCCTTGTGCTAAATTGTGCTTAAAAAAAACATTTTTTCTAGGGCCAGAAAACTGTAGGTAGGGAGAGTGTCAGTTTCTTTCACTGTCAAAGTCCTTGTTTCCAGGGACCTGGAAGGACAGTGAGGTAATTCTCCTTGTGCTAAATTGTGCTTAAAAAAAACATTTTTTCTAGGGACAGAAAACTGTAGGTAGGGAGAGTGTGTCAGTTTCTTTCACTGTCAAAGTCCTTGTTTCCAGGGACCTGGAAGGACAGTGAGGTAATTCTCCTTGTGCTAAATTGTGCTTAAAAAAAACATTTTTTCTAGGGACAGAAAACTGTAGGTAGGGAGAGTGTGTCAGTTTCTTTCACTGTCAAAGTCCTAGTTTCCAGGGACCTGGAAGGACAGTGAGGTAATTCTCCTTGTGCTAAATTGTGCTTAAAAAAAACATTTTTTCTAGGGACAGAAAACTGTAGGTAGGGAGAGTGTGTCAGTTTCTTTCACTGTCAAAGTCCTTGTTTCCAGGGACCTGGAAGGACAGTGAGTGAATTCTCCTTGTGCTATATTGTGCTTAAAAAAAACATTTTTTCTAGGGACAGAAAACTGTAGGTAGGGAGAGTGTGTCAGTTTCTTTCACTGTCAAAGTCCTTGTTTCCAGGGACCTGGAAGGACAGTGAGGTAATTCTCCTTGTGCTAAATTGTGCTTAAAAAAAACATTTTTTCTAGGGACAGAAAACTGTAGGTAGGGAGAGTGTGTCAGTTTCTTTCACTGTCAAAGTCCTTGTTTCCAGGGACCTGGAAGGACAGTGAGTGAATTCTCCTTGTGCTATATTGTGCTTAAAAAAAACATTTTTTCTAGGGACAGAAAACTGTAGGTAGGGAGAGTGTGTCAGTTTCTTTCACTGTCAAAGTCCTTGTTTCCAGGGACCTGGAAGGACAGTGAGGTAATTCTCCTTGTGCTAAATTGTGCTTAAAAAAAACATTTTTTCTAGGGACAGAAAACTGTAGGTAGGGAGAGTGTGTCAGTTTCTTTCACTGTCAAAGTCCTTGTTTCCAGGGACCTGGAAGGACAGTGAGTGAATTCTCCTTGTGCTAAATTGTGCTTAAAAAAAACATTTTTTCTAGGGACAGAAAACTGTAGGTAGGGAGAGTGTGTCAGTTTCTTTCACTGTCAAAGTCCTAGTTTCCAGGGACCTGGAAGGACAGTGAGGTAATTCTCCTTGTGCTAAATTGTGCTTAAAAAAAACATTTTTTCTAGGGACAGAAAACTGTAGGTAGGGAGAGTGTGTCAGTTTCTTTCACTGTCAAAGTCCTTGTTTCCAGGGACCTGGAAGGACAGTGAGGTAATTCTCCTTGTGCTAAATTGTGCTTAAAAAAAACATTTTTTCTAGGGACAGAAAACTGTAGGTAGGGAGAGAGTGTCAGTTTCTTTCACTGTCAAAGTCCTTGTTTCCAGGGACCTGGAAGGACAGTGAGTGAATTCTCCTTGTGCTAAATTGTGTTTTAAACAAATTTTTTTTCTAGGGACAGAAAACTGTAGGTAGGGAGAGTGTGTCAGTTTCTTTCACTGTCAAAGTCCTTGTTTCAAGGGACAGAGAAGGACACCTGAAGGTAGCCCTTATTGCTTTTTTCCCATCTCCTTGCAGGCCATCTATTAGAATGTCTGGAAGGCAAACAAGGAGAGGCAGACAGTCAGGAGGCAATAAAAGAGGGCAAGCAGGCTCTGTGTCTGGGGGCAACAGTGCTGGTCGTGGACGCGGTGCATTGTCATCAGCACATGGCCATGGGACACGCTTGTCCTTCTTTTCGGCAGCTGGACATGTTGAGCCACATCATGCCGAAGACTTGGTAGAGTGGATGACCAAGCCCACCTCATCCTCCTCATCCTCTCTCACCCAGGCTCAGGGTACTGGCAAAGCAGCTGCCAAAGCGTCCTCTTCCCTGGTATCAATGTCAGACTCATCATCAGTCACTCCTTCCCTAGACCCACCATGTCCTCCTCCTGAGGAGTCCCCCGAACTGTTTCAGCACAGTGTTGGGTACATGCTCCAGGAGGATGCCCAGCGTTTCGAAGGGTCTGATGATGAAACCCAGCTACAGGAAGGCAGTAGCGTGAGAGCAGACAGAGGGGATGCTCAAGAAGGACACCAATCTGGCAGTCATGTTCCAGCAGCTGCAGCATACTGCCAGATTGCCTCCAGTGATGAGGAGGGAGGTGATGATGAGGTCACTGACTCCACGTGGGTGCCTAATAGGAGAGAGGAGGAGGAGGAGGATGAGGAGGAGGCACATCTCCAACGAGGCAGGATGCCCTTTGGTGGCCAGCGTAAGGGCAGTACACCGACGGAATCACACCGCAGAGCTCCGCCTGTGCAGGGCGCTGCCTCTGCCCGTCATTCAAAAAGTTCTTTGGTGTGGGCCTTTTTTGAGGCTAGTGCATCAGATCGCACAGCTGCTGTTTGCAACATATGTCTCAAGCGTATATCGCGTGGCCAAAACATCAGCCGCTTGGGTACCACATGCCTGACCAGACATATGTTGACCTGCCATGCAGCTCGTTGGCAAGCCTACCTCAAAGACCCACACCAAAGAACAAAGCGGACCTCTCCTTGCACCGCATCAGCTGGGATCTCCAACCCCACTATAACTTCAGTCCTCTCTGAAACATGCACTGAGAGGAATGAAGGTGTAGAATTAGGTGTGTCACAGCCAAGTACTTGCGGCCACTCTGCTAGCAGTACACCGACGTCCGATTCTAGCAGGCAAATTTCCCTGCCCCAGCTGCTGGACCGTCGAAAGAAGTTCACTCCCAGCCATCCACATGCCCAGCGGTTGAATGCTAGCTTGGCTAAATTGCTAGCGCTTCAACTGCTGCCTTTTCAGTTGGTAGACTCGGCCCCCTTCCGTGAGTTTGTGCAATGTGCGGTTCCTCAGTGGCAGGTTCCCAAACGCCACTTTTTCTCACGGAAGACTATTCCGGCTCTCTACCGGCATGTGGAAGGCAATGTCTTGGCCTCGCTGGACAGGGCGGTCAGCGGTAAGGTGCATATTACCGCTGACTCATGGTCCAGCAGGCATGGACAGGGACGTTACCTTTCTTTCACGGCCCATTGGGTCACTCTTTTGGCAGCTGGGAAGGATGCAGGACAAGGTGCAGTAGTGTTGGAGGTTGTCCCACCGCCACGCCTCCAAAATGCTACTACTGGTTGTGACACACCTCTCTCCTCCACCCCCTCCTCTTCTTCTTCCTCCATGGCCTCTTCCTGTGGTTTGTCCTATGAACCAGCGGTGCTCCGTAGCCGTTCACGGGGCTACGCAAGTACGCAGGCAAAAAGATGCCATGCCGTGCTTGCGCTGGTGTGTTTGGGGGACAGAAGCCACACTGGGGCAGAGGTCCTGTCTGCTCTGCAGGGCCAGGCCGAGAGGTGGTTGACGCCACGCCAGCTTAAGCCAGGAATGGTGGTTTGCGACAATGGCACCAACCTCCTCTCCGCCCTCCGACAGGGACAACTGACCCATGTGCCCTGTGTGGCTCACGTCCTTAACCTGGTGGTGCAGCGGTTCTTGGGCAGGTACCCGGGCTTACAGGATGTCCTGAGGCAGGCCAGGAAAGTCTGTGTGCATTTCCGCAGATCTTATAATGCCAGTGCTCGCCTGGCTGAGCTGCAAAAGGAGTTGAACCTGCCCAAGAACCGCCTTATATGTGACATGCCCACCAGGTGGAACTCAACGTTGGCCATGCTGCAGCGGCTGCACACGCAGCAGAGGGCCATCAATGAGTACCTGTGCGACTACGGCACCAGGACAGGGTCAGGGGAGCTTGGTTTTTTTTCTCCACGCCAGTGGGGCATGATCAGGGATGCATGCACTGTCCTGGCACCATTTGAGGAGGCCACGAGGATGGCGAGCAGTGACAGTGCATGCATCAGTGACACTGTACCTCTTGTCCACCTGTTGGAGCACACGCTGCGTGGAATAATGGACAGGGCACTTGAGGCAGAACAGAGGCAGGAAGAGGAGGACTTCCTTGCCTCTCAAGGCCCCCTTTACCCAGACAGTGTTCCTTCTGTCCCACCCATCGCACAGGAAGAGGAGGAGGAGGAGGAGGAGGAGGAGGAGGATTGTGTCAGCATGGAGGTGGAGGCTGGCACTCAGCATCATCAGCAGCAGTCTTTTAGGGATGATTTACAGTCCCAAGAAACCAGTGGACTTGTACGTGGCTGGGAGGAGGTGGCTGCGGATCATGTCGTCCTTAGTGACCCAGAGGACTCCGGAGCGAATGCCTCAGCAAACCTACGCTGCATGGCCTCCCTGATCCTGCAAAGTCTGCGGAAGGATCCTCGTATTCTTCGGATCAAGGAGAGGGACCATTACTGGCTGGCCACTCTCCTTGATCCACGGTACAAGGGTAAGGTTGCGGACCTTATGTTACCGTCGCAGAGGGAGCAGAGGATGAGACAACTCCGGGAGGCCTTGCAGAAAGGTCTGTGCAACGCGTTCCCAGAGACTGGGAGGTTACAAACTCCTGGTCCTGGACAACGAGTTGCTGCGGCTTCGGCCAGTCAAAGAAGGAGCGGTGGGGAAGGTGGCCGTCTGACCGATGCGTTCAGACAATTCTTTAGTCCGCAGCCCCAAAGTATGATCGGTTCCAGCAACCATCGCCAGCGTCTGATAAACATGGTGCAGGAATATCTAGGGGCAAGGTCAGACTTGGACACCTTCCCCACCGAAAATCCTCTGGCTTACTGGGTCTTGAGGATGGATCACTGGCCAGAGCTTGCACAGTATGCAATTGAGCTACTGGCCTGTCCTGCATCCAGCGTTCTTTCGGAACGCACATTCAGTGCTGCTGGAGGATTTGTCACGGATCACAGGGTGCGCCTGTCCACCGACTCGGTTGATCGACTGACTTTCATCAAGATGAACCAGTCTTGGATCACCACCAGCTACCACACACCTGATGCTGATATAACAGACTAATTGATTTTAACATGTCACATCCCTTCAAGACTGATGCTGATGCTGAGTGCCTGTGCTGTTATGTTGACTGGCTATCCTCCTCCTCCGAGTCCTCAATGATACGATTGATGATGATAGCTTGGAAGATCATTTTTGTTTATGGGTGCCGCCACCAGTGGCTAAGGCCCAATTTTTCAGCCCCTGTTTTACAGGGGCGTGTAATTACAATTTTTTTAGCAATAATTTGCCATAGGGCTCATTGCTGTGCTCCAAGTACAGTATCTGTGAGGGGTTGGAGTGTTGTGGCACCAGTGCCTAAGGCCCAATTTTTCAGCCCCTGTTTAACAGGGGCGTGTCATTACAATTTTTGAAGCAATACTTTGCAACAGGGCTCATTGCTGTGCTCCAAGTACAGTATCTGTGAGGGGTTGTAGTGTTGTGCCACCAGTGCCTAAGGCCAAATTTTTCAGCCCCTGTTCAACAGGGGCATGCAATTACAATTCTTGATCTAATAATTCACAGCAGGGTCCATTGCTGCACCCACCAAGAGTAACTCTGAGGGCTTACAGTCTTGTGGCAACGCCACCACCACCACCACCACGAAAGGCCCAATTTTTCAGCCCCTGTTCAAAAGGGGCATGTAATTACAATTCTTGATCTAATAATTCACAGCAGGGCCCATTGCTGCACCCACCAAGAGTAACTGTCAGGGCTTACAGTGTTGTGGCACCAGCACCACCATCAAAGCCCCAATTTTTACTACCACTGTTCAACAATTATATGTAATTAAAATTCCTGATATAATAGTTGACAGCAGGGCGTTCCAGCACCAACCAAGAGTAACTGAGTGCTTACAGTGTTGTGCCAACACCAACAACTAAGGGGCCTATTTCTGCAGAGTATATACGGCAGGTCCCTACTTTCAAACATCCAACTTACAAACGACTCCTACTTGCAAACGAAAGAAGACAACAGGAAGTGAGAGGAAATCTACCCCTAGAAAGGAAAATTCTCTCCTGTAAGAATAAATATGGGAGAAAGGGGTCTCATCTGTACTGATGCTTTATCAGCAATCCTTGTTTCAAGAAAAACACCACATTTCAAAAACAGTTGTCATTGGGACGGAAAGTGAGGTGAAATGTTCGGAACAGGGGCACAGACAGCAAAACAAATGTTACAGGGGTGATAACCCTTACCTATGTTTCCCAAAAAGTTTAAAAATAGATTTTTGGGCTGGAGCTACACTTCAACAATGTACCTGTTCAAAATTACAAACAGATTCTACATAAGAACAAACCTACAGTCCCTGTCTTGTATGCACCGCCTGTATACGGCTGTTCAGAGTATATAGGGCCTTTTTTATTTTATGTGCGGGGTTCCCCTTAATATCCATACAAGACCCAAAGGGGCTGGTAATGGGCTGGGGTAGGGGGGGGGGGGGGTCATGGGGTAGCTATGCCATTTTTATTATAGATTTTCATCCATATTACCGGGACCAGACATTACATTAAAGCCGCAAGCAGTTTTAAATGGCTTTTTTTTCCTTTAGAAGTGTCATTTTGTGCAGGGACAGTTCTAAACACGGGAAACACGTGGCACTTCACAGGCATACTTTAGACACCCCCCAGGTACGATATTTAAAGGAATATTTGACTTTTTTTTTTTCACTTTATGCATCATTAAAATGACTGCTCCCGAAAAACGACCGTTTTTAAAACTTCTTTTTGCATTGATACATGTCCCCTGGTGCACAACCCGGGTTCCCAAACCCTTTTTAGGACAATAACATGCATAATAGTTGTTATAATTAGCACTTTAGAATTCGAACGTTCGCATCCATTGTATTTAATAGGGTTCTAATGTTCGTTCGAACTTTCGGTCCGTTCGCGGGTTCTGGTGCGAACCGAACCCGGGGGTGTTCGGCTCATCACTACACAGAGGCAGGAGGAAGGAAAATGATGAGTCATTCTGCTGATGCAAATTCCGAGGAATACTTATTTATAGGAATTATATACTCTAGATGAGCAGATCCTCTTCCTTAGCGGGCAGTCGGCTTTCAGATAAAAGTGGTCTCTGTGGCGGATTCGCCGCTGGGTCACTTTTATCAGTGGCAGGAGAGGGCCCCCCCGCGCGCCGCGCTCCGGTCGTCTCTGTCTCTTATCGGAGCCGCCAGTAGCGGCGGAGACGATCGCGTCCGCTTTCCTCTGAGCCTGGATACCGAGTGAGGGGAAGATGGCCCCCACTCGGCTCCATAGCATTGGAGGGCGAATGCTCCTAAAGGGGAATTTTTTTAATTTTTTTATTGAATTTTAGTGTAAATCTTTTTGACCCCCAGATCTCATATTTGCCTGCCATGATTTTTTTCTATCACAAGGGATGTTTACATTTCTTGTAATAGGAATAAAGGTGACACATTTTTTTTTTTTTAAAGGACAGTGTCAAAATAAAAAGTAGAATAAATAAGGAAAATAAAAAATGAAAGCGCCCCCCCACCCGGAGCTCGCACGCAGTAGCGAACGCATACGTGAGTCGCGCCCGCATAGAAAAACGGTGTTCAAACCACACATGTGAGGTATCGACGCGATCGTTAGAGCGAGAGTAATAATTCTAGCACTAAACCTTCTCTGCAACTCTAAACTGGTCACCTCACTCACCTGTAGTAATTTTTAAATGACGCCTATGCAGATTTTTAAGGCCGGGTTCACACCTATGCGAATTGGTTGCGGCTTACACCGCATCCATTTCGCATAACATTATAAAATATATTGATTTGAATGAGGCTGGTTCACATATGTGCGATGCATTCGCACTGCGCATTGCCGAAAAAACGTGTGCATTCTCTAGGCATTGCGGTGCGGCTCAGGTGCGAATTCAGGCCCATTATGTTCTATGGGCACGCATCTGATTCGCACATGTGTTGTATTCTGAACAGGGATCTTGAGGGGGAACTCCACGCCAAATTAAAAAAAAAAAACGGCATGGGTTCCCCTCCAGGAGCATACCAGGCCCTTAGGTCTTGTATGGACTTTAACGGGAACCCCTACGCCGAAAAAAAACAGCGTGGGGTCCCCCCAAAATCCATAGCAGACCATTATCCGAGCATGCAGCCCGGCCAGTCAGGAAAGGGGGTGGGGACAAGCAAGCGCCCCCCCCCTCCTGAACTGTACCAGGCCACATGCCCTCAACATGGGGGGGTGGGTGCTTTGGGCCCCCCCCACCCCAAAGCACTCTGCCCCCATGTTGATGAGGACAGGGCCTCTTCCCGACAACCCTGGCCGTTGGTTGTCGGGGTATGCGGGCGGGGGGCTTATCGGAATCCGGGAGCCCCCTTTAATAAGGGGGCCCCCAGATCCCGGCCCCCCACCCTATGTGAGTGAGTTTGGGGTACATCGTACCCCTACCCATTCACCTGGTGGAAAAAAAATGTCAATAAAAACAAAGTAATAAAGTAATTTATTAGGCAGCTCCGGGGGTCGTCTTCTGACTTTGGGAGTCTTCTTCCAACTTCGGGGTCTCTTCTGACTTCGGGGGTCTCTTCCGACTTTGGGGGTCTCCGGTGTCGTCTCCGCGCTCTCCGGTTCTTCTCTCGCTTTCCGGTTCTTTCTTCCTTCTGCCGGGCCTCCGCTATCTTCTTCCAGCTCTTTTGCTAGCGGAGGCCCGGTCTTCTTCGTCGCCTTCTTCCCTCTTCTCTCCTGGAGATGTTAAATTGTCGCTGTCTCCGGCTGTAATGCCGTGTGCGCGGAGCGCATTCACTTATATAGGCATGGGCGTGGTCACCGGGTGATGCCAACCGGTGACCTCGCCCCCATATGACGTGACAGTCCCGGTGAATGAAGGGACTGTGACGTCATATGGGGGCGGGGTCACCGGGTGGCATCACCCGGTGACCACGCCCATGCCTATATAAGTGAATGCGCTCCGCGCACACAGCATTACAGCCGGAGACAGCGACGAGTCAACATCTCCAGGAGAGAAGAGGGAAGAAGGCGACGAAGAAGACCGGGCCCCCGCTAGCAAAAGAGCTGGAAGAAGATAGCGGAGGCCCGGCAGAAGGAAGAAAGAACTGGAAAGCGAGAGAAGAACCAGAGAGCGCAGAGACGACACCGGAGACCCCCCAAGTTGGAATAAGACCCCCGGAGTCCGAAGAAGACCCCCGGAGCTGCCTAATAAATTACTTTAAAAACCTGTGTTGTGTTTTTTATTGACATTTTTTTTCCACCAGGTGAATGGGTAGGGGTACGATGTATTAAAGGGGGCTCCCGGATTCCGATAAGCCCCCCCCCCCGCCCGCATACCCCGACAACCAAGGCCAGGGTTGTCGTGAAGAGGCCCTGTCCTCATCAACATGGGGGCAGGGTGCTTTGGGGTGGGGGGGCCGCAGTTGAGGGCATGCGGCCTGGTGCGCTCGCTTGTCCTCACCCCTTTCCTGACCGACCGGGCTACGTGCTCGGATAAGGGTCTGCTATGGATTTTGGGGGGACCCCCACGCTGTTTTTTTCGGCGTAGGGGTTCCGGTTAAAGTCCATACCAGACCTAAGGGCCTGGTATGCTCCTGGAGGGGAACCCATGCCGGTTATTTATTTAAAATTTGGCCTGGAGTTCCCCCTCATGATAACAGCGCGGAGACTTCCCTCTCCTCTCCCAGGTCCGCAGCTAAAAACGCGAAGGAACCGCTGAACGACTGATTGCGAACTTGGCAAAGACTCTGAGCTCAAAAACGCAACGCACAAGTGTGAACCCAGCCTAAGGATAAAACTTTGTCGACATTCCACGAGCAGGCGCAATTTTAAAGCGTGACATGTTGGGTATCAATTTACTCGGCGTAACATCATCTTTCATAATATAAAAAAAAATTGGACAAACTTTACTGTTGTCTTATTTTTTAATTAAAAAAAAATCTACAAATAAATAATAAAAAAAAATGAAAAAAATTTTTTTTTTTACTTACCAGAAATAGCGGTTGCTATGTGGAAGTCCCTAATCTGCCTCTTCATCCTCCGCGGTGGATCTTCTTCCTCGTCCTACACTCGGATTATTCTGGTGAATGGGGCGCGCTGCCTTCTGGGAACTGTGTGTGTATCCCAGAGAGCAGCCGCCCATTCACAAAGCGCCGTGCGAGTCGCGCATGCGCAGTAGGAAACGGGCAGTGAGGCACCACTGCCTGTTTCCCTTAGTCAGGATGGAGGCGCCGGGACCTGCCAGGATCAAGTGATCGCCGTCGGGGGGCCCGACATCGCGGGTGCCCAGGACAGGTAAGTGTCCTTATTAAAAGTCAGTGTTCAGTGTTAGTAGCTGCTGACTTTTAAAAAAAAAATACCGCGGGTGGAACCCCCTTTAAGTGGTTAAACAGTAAGCTATTTAACAATTAGTCACTTAAACAAACCCATGTGACTCAACACCCCCCCCCCCAGACCATTCACCACCTGATCCTCAGTAAAGCCCCGCCGTACACACGGTCAGACTTTTTGCCAACAAACTTCAAAATGAGCAAGTTTTCAAAAAAATCCGACCGTGTGTGCGCTCCCATCGGACAAACGTTTTTGGTTTTTTATCGGACAAATGTTCGGTCTGCAAACGGACAAACTTTTTGCCAACAAAAGTCCGATGGAGCAAAGTCCTATCGTGTGTACAGAAATCCATCGGACTTTTGTCTGAGGTACAAACACGCATGCCCAGAACCAATGTTAAAATCACCCAACAATAGCAGAAGTTGACCAAAGGGTGGCGGTAAAGAGCAGAAAAGAGCAGAAAAACCACGTGATGTTGGGAAAGTTTTGGGAAAGTTTTGGGAAAGTCCTGCCATGTGTATGCTATGGGTGTACCCGGCCAACTCCCTTCAGACAAAAATCCACGGAAAAGTTTGTTTGAAGTTCGACCGTGCTTTAAAGTGGTTGTAAACC
Source organism: Rana muscosa (assembly GCA_029206835.1). Classification (NCBI taxonomy): domain Eukaryota; kingdom Metazoa; phylum Chordata; class Amphibia; order Anura; family Ranidae; genus Rana; species Rana muscosa. The sequence continues at coordinate 1,296,844,974 of CM055116.1, read as the reverse complement.
CACTTATGCAACTTGCACCTACAGGTGATCCTAGATTAAGTCTGACCTGTAGGTGCGAGAAATATCTCCTTAGCCTACACGGTTTAGGAGATATTTGCAAAAAAAGACATGCACTGATGTCTATGACGCATGCTCGCCGTAGACAACGGTGCATCCACAGGGTTAATTCCCATTCACAAATCCGGATTTGACGGCTCCCGCGCGCATGCGCGGAGTGATGTCTTCGCCGCTCCGGCCAATCACAGCGCCGGAGCGGCGCTGTGATTGGCCGGAGTGGCGCTGTGATTGGCCGGAGCGGCGATACCCGGAAGTAACCTTCCGGGTATCTGTGGAGCGATGGCTGCGGCTGGAGGGGGAGACAAGGACGGCTTTGGGGGCCCCGATCTAAGGTAAGTGATGCATAATGAGCTAGTATGCTAGTCATACTAGCTCATTATGGCTTTGTCTTGCAGGTGTTTTTTTTTTCCCGGGTTTACAAGCACTTTAATGTTTCTTCTGTTCCTCATTCTATTCCTGTACTGCGGATTGTTTTCCCTGGAATGTTGGCGAGGTGTAGAAGGCATTGCTTTGTAATGATGACTGCCGGATCTGCTCATCTAGAGTGTTTAGTATTCCTCAGAATTTGTATCATTTCAGAAGAAGGACTCCTCGTTTTATTTCCTCGTGCCTCTGTGAGGTCGGAGATAACATTCATCAGCGTGGGAAAGATCGGATCCTATAGGGCCCCCAAGGGACACGTTTCTTTTCAGTATAATTTGGAATGAAGCGCATGTGCCAGAACAAGCTCCACCTCCTCACTCATCGCTGTGTACGTTTTCACATTGATGTTTCCAGGGCAGAACGATCGTTATTTGCATCAGCCCCTCCCAGACAGGGGGGGCCACAAAAATCAGCCATCTTCCCTCCTATATGGAATGATAAGAACCATCGATCAATCCATCATCCAAAGAGATTGCACCAGACCAATAATACACAGAGCTATATGTGCAGAGATGTCCTCTAACCAGAAGAGGCCGTGGTGTTCTCCGCCAATAAGTAATATGGAAAAACACACTGCTACCCCCCCCCCCCCCCCAATCCCAGGGCCCAGCCCAGAACCCCTATCAACTCTATACAGTACAAATCATACATTTCAAACCCCACATATCAGGGCTCAGTGTAGGTATATGATAGTCACAATGTAATGGATATGGATAGTCAGTAGTAAGTGATGCAGAGTTCAGGGGTCAGTAGTAAGTGATGCAGAGTTCAGGGGTCAGTAGTAAGTGATGCAGAGTTCAGGGGTCAGTAGTAAGTGATGCAGAGTTCAGGGGTCAGTAGTAAGTGATGCAGAGTTCATGGGTCAGTAGTAAGTGATGCAGAGTTCAGGGGTCAGTAGTAAGTGATGCAGAGTTCAGAGGTCAGTAGTAAGTGATGCAGAGTTCAGAGGTCAGTAGTAAGTGATGTAGAGTTCAGGGGTCAGTAGTAAGTGATGCAGAGTTCAGGGGTCAGTAGTATGTGATGCAGAGTTCAGAGGTTAGTAGTAAGTGATGCAGAGTTCAGAGGTCAGTAGTAAGTGATGTAGAGTTCAGAGGTCAGTAGTAAGTGATGCAGAGTTCAGAGGTCAGTAGTATGTGATGCAGAGTTCAGGGGTCAGTAGTAAGTTATTCATGGGTCAGTAGTATGTGGTGCAGAGTTCAGGGGTCAGTAGTATGTGATGCAGAGTTCAGGGGTCTGTAGTAAGTGGTGCAGAGTTCAGTGGTCAGTAGTAAGTTATTCATGGGTCAGTAGTATGTGGTGCAGAGTTCAGGGGTCAGTAGTAAGTGATGCAGAGTTCAGGGGTCAGTAGTAAGTGGCGCAGAGTTCAGGGGTCAGTAATAAGTTATTCATGGGTCAGTAGTAAGTGATGTAGAGTTCAGGGGTCAGTAGTATGTGATGCAGAGTTCAGGGGTCAGTAGTATGTGATGCAGAGGTCAGTAGTAAGTGATGCAGAGTTCAGAGGTCAGTAGTATGTGATGCAGAGTTCAGGGGTCAGTAGTAAGTTATTCATGGGTCAGTAGTATGTGGTGCAGAGTCCAGGGGTCAGTAGTAAGTGATGCAGAGTTCAGGGGTCAGTAGTATGTGGTGCAGAGTTCAGGGGTCAGTAGTAAGTGATGCAGAGTTCAGGGGTCAGTAGTATGTGATGTAGAGTTCAGGGGTCAGTAGTATGTGATGCAGAGTTTAGGGGTCAGTAGTATGTGATGCAGAGTTCAGGGGTCAGTAGTAAATGGCACAGGGGTCAGGGGTCAGTAGTAAGTGGCACAGGGGTCAGTAGTAAATGGCACAGGGGTCAGGGGTGAGCAGAGTGGTACCAGGAGGAAGGGGTGACCTTCCATCACAGAGATTGTAGAGGAATGATCTGCCCCTGGAGGGGTTCTGGTCATTCCTCTGGGGTCAGTTGTGTAACGGGTCCCCAAATTAAAGGAGTAAAACGCCGTTTACGATGTTCCCTCTCCTAGACACACATCCACTCGCTACCAATATCCACAGCTAAACGACCCTTTCCCATAGGACCCGATCCCCTTAGAAGGACGAGACGCACTCTGTCTTCTTCTGTAATAGGAATGACTTTATTATTGAGAAACATTGTAACTTTATACACAATTCAATCCACATGATTTAACATGAACAAGGGCCCAGCTCCACCCACACATCCCAAGACTCAACACCTCATCCTGACGTCTGCTAGGCTTCAAAAGATCCCACACAATACACATCTTCTCACAAAGGGTTGGCAGCCAGTCTGTCTGGCACTTTACAACACACACAAGGACAGACTTAATGAACAATAGAATGCAAAACACCTTAATTCCTCACAGCAATGATTACATAACCCCCACACACAGTATACATCCAATCTATATATACAATGTATATACAGCCTTGAATATGGCTATCACAGACCATATTGGGGGTTTCTTTTATTCACCCTGTGTCCAAAGTGACCCCACTGTCACACATCTCCCCTTTCGGCAGGGGACTAACAGAGGAGGGGACCCCAGACGGGTCTACTCCGAAGTTAGTCCATGGGTCCATTCTTTCAATGCTGGTATTCACCCAGTACCACAAATGAATTGCTCCAAGCAGAGCATTACTTACCCAGCCAACCTCTGCCTCTCTCAGAGAACATACCCGCCGCTGGGGAGAAGACAGGGTGACTGGGCTCAGTCTGTCATGCTGTTGGGGATCTGGGTCGACTGCCCGGCATCCCTGGGGTATACAAGTGGAGACTGAAGTCCCATCCACTTGTGGTAGGTGGAAGTCCCCCAGTACTTGCAAAGCAAGGCTGACATCCTCCTGTCTCAGTGTCACACCATTTTCTGGGGTTGTGTCAGTGAGGATTGAAGTCCCATCTACTACCACAGGAACTCCCTCTTCTGTTAGTTGAGAGCCGAGGCCCGTGGCACTCGGCTCTGTTGCCAGCTCTTCTGCTGGGTTGCTGTGAGTGGAGACCGCAGTCCCATCCACCGATCTCCGCTCATGTGGCAGTTGTGTGCCGATGCCAGTAGCATTCTTCCCTGCTGCCAGTGATTCAGCTGGGAGTAAAAGCTTTACTGCCTCAGCTTGTTGCTGGAGAGAGGGGCCAACTGCCCCGGCTCCCTGAAACTCCCCAGTTGTTTCTGGTGCTGGGCAGAGGTTGCTATCACTCTGCCCTGTTGCCAGCACTTCTGCTGGGGACTCCACACCATCTGCTCTGGCTAACTGTTGGGGAGGGAAAAGGGCTGCTTCTCCCCCCTGCATCTCTGAAATCCACTCGGAAAGAGGAACCATCACCTTCTCAACTCGGGCCTCCAAAACTGCCACGGGTGTAGAGCAGGGGTCTGCAGTACTTTGTCCTGCTGTCAGTACTTGAGCGGGCGATGCATAATCCATAACATCCTCTGAACAGTCCCTTAAGTCCATATCTTCTGTAATCTGTGGCTGGGGAGATGAGCCAACTGCCCTAGCTCCCTGGAACTCTGTATCATTCACTTCGGCTTTAGGGAGGGCAATCTTCAGCTTTTCCACTGCCGATTCTTCAGCCAGGCTAGCTCCCTGGAACTCCGTATCATCCACTTCGGCTTTAGGGAGGGCAATCTTCAGCTTTTCCACTGCCGATTCTTCAGCCAGGCTAGCTCCCTGGAACTCCATATCATCCACTTCGGCTTTAGGGGTGGCAATCTTCAGATTTTCCACTGCTGATTCTTCAGCCAGGATTTCATAGTTGTCAACTGGTAATTCCTGATAGTCCCAGGCAAAGGGAGCCCCACCCTGCTGCTGAGCAGATTCTAGCAGCTGTCTGTAGGCGATCTCCGATTGTCGTATTTCCGCCATTCTCCACTCATGTTGCCGCTCTAGTTCTCTCTTTTGTCGCGCATCCTGCAGCTGGATGCCTATAATGGCTTCCTGAATGGCGGTCTCTGATGGGTTAGCACCATATAATGCCAACTGCTGTCGCACTCGTTGCTGAAACAAATCTTCAACTGACCGGGGTCCTGCATCACCATCTCTCTGGTCCATCTCGGCTCTCAAGTAAGTCTTTCAGCGTGACTTTCCTGCAGGCTGCATAGCTGGTCATTCACTGTGGTGGCTTGGAGTGTCCCAGGAACTGGAGGGAAAATCCCGCTGCTGCCAACCAATGTAACGGCACCCCAATATCAAGGAGTAAAATGCCGTTTACGATGTTCCCTCTCCTGGACACACATCCACTCGCTACCAATATCCACAGCTAAACGACCCTTTCCTATAGGAGCCGACCCCTCTGGAAGAAAACGAGCCGCACTCTGTCTTCTTCTGTAATAGGAATGCCTTTATTATTGAGAAACATTGTAACTTTATACACAATTCAATCCACCTGATTTAACATGAACAAGGGCCCAGGTCCACCCACACATCCCAAAACTCAACACCTCATCCTGACGTCTGCTAGGCTTCAAAAGATCCCACACAATACACATCTTCTCACAAAGGGTTGGCAGCCAGTCTGTCTGGCACTTTACAATACACACAAGGACAGACGTAATGAACAATAGAATGCAAAACACCTTAATTCCTCACAGCAATGATTACATAACCCCCACACACAGTATACATCCAATCTATATACAATGTATATACAGCCTTGAATATGGCTATCACAGACCATATCGGGGGTTTCTTTTATTCACCCTGTGTCCAAAGTGACCCCACTGTCACAAGTTGTATGGAAGATTTCAGTGTTATTAGGTGGGAGGACGGTACTCATTGCTCACATTCCAGGTTTTATTCTTCTCCAGGTCATAAGAAGATGGAAATCAGTTTTTATCCTTCATACTAATAAAATATAAATTATATTCAGTAGGGTGACGGGGGAATGTTGTGTTTGGGAGTAAAAGATGAATCCTGAGAATGAACTGAATTCTAAATGATTTTCTCTTTGTAGCTCCTGACCCATCGAAGACCAACAATGGATCAAACCAATCCACAGATCGAGAGCCGAGAATATATAGAGAATTTGGTGGTGGTTAGTAACTTTGTAACTTTATAGCTTCCTCATTCTATTTCTCCACATTCCAGGTTTCGGTGTGTAGCACACGGACCCTTTTCCCTTGCTTTGGCTCACTTGCAGGAAAAAGGCACCCCGTACTATATGCCCCTCCCCTCCTGGATGAGGAGGCTAAGCAGTGTTGTGTATTTGGGTCCCACAGCGAGGTTCTTCATCAGTTGGTTCTCATCTCCTAGGATATAGGGACAAGTCTCTGTTTTCCCCCCAAGTAATTCCAATGTCCTCACCACTCTAAACTCCAACGTTGCGTTTATTTTCTCAATGTTCAGTAGATAGGAAAGGGTGGAAGAGAAGACAGGACAGCAAGGTTTGGGAGGTCAGTCCAGGCACAATGGATAGCACAATCACTACTCTATCCCTGTGTAGGTTTAGCTCACCCGGATAGTCTCCTAAAAAGTGGATCCTAGCAGCCGAAGTGATGCTCGAACGTTTGATCAGGTTCTTTCCTTAGATACGATCGGGAGACTCTCTGCCACAGAATCTATCAGACCCCGAACCTCTTATCTTCTGGTACTTAAGGACAGGTGCCAGCAGCAGCACATTACTAGGCCCTTGGTGGATAGAAGAATCCCTCCAGAAAGTTACCGGGCCCCTTCCTTCACCGTGAACTCTCACCGGTCCGTCAGAAAGGTCCTCCCCCGGCCTCCTCTTCTTAGAAGCGGGCTCCCTCGCAAGGGGCATCCTGGGATTCCTCTTCCCAGAAGCGGGCTCCAGCTAAAGGTGCTGGGCCCAGTGATGAAGATGCAGCCCCAGGACTAAAGGTGCCTGAGACTGATGCACACGTGACCCCATGGCCTGGAGGGCCATGCACCACGACTACGACTCTGGAACGAAGACCCCTCCCAGGTGGCGTCTGCCCTTTATGTATCCTCTCCCAGCATGCACAGCAGGTCGACCACACCCACCGTACCGCTGCCGAGAGAGGACACCCAAGGCACAGCACTAATACCAGCGGTTCAACCCTGACCCACTATGGCAGTGCCACCTACAGGCCACAGGGAACTGCACACCAGTATACCATCCTGGAAATGAAACAGCACAACCTATAAATTGAGAACGGTCTGAGCCCAACTACTATCTCAGACCAGCCCCTAAATTTGGGTACATAGCACCCCTAAATAGGGTGGGCGCTACAGGTGGACATATCTCAATGTTCATTGGGTGGAGCTTCCTCCATAACTGACATGTCCTCTGTAATTCTATGGGTGTTCCTCATCATCCCGTCCAATAGGATTCTCAGATCCCCAATACCTTCTCATTGTGTCCATGTGGGCCCCAAATCTTTCATGAACGGGGTGAAAACCCATCATTAACGGGCCCCAAACCTTTCATGAGTGAAAAAGGATGCACTGGAACTGTAAGGAGCCCAGAGAAGGACAACAGAGCTACTAAAGGGACTGGAGGATCTCAGCTATGGGGAGAGACCACAAGCATTGAACTTCTCTCTAGAGAGGGGATATGATATCGATATACGAAAACCTCAATAGTGACCCCACAATCAGGGAAAACACTTTTCAGTGAAAGGGAGTTTAAGAAGACCTGAAGTTGGAAGAGAAGCGGTTTAATCTGTGTAGAGGGTTCTTTACTGTCAGAGCGGTAAGGATGTGGAATTCTCTTCCACAATCGGTGGTATCAGCAGAGAGCATCGATATGTTAAAAATACTATTAGATGGGCACCTTAACCACTTGCGGACTGTCCGCCGTTGTTATATGCCAGCAGTTTGGAGAGGAATATCGTTGTTATAGCAACAGCTAGCATAACCCCGGTATCCTTCATCAGCGGGCGGTCCGCTTTCAGATAAAAGTGGTCTCTGCGGCGGATTCGCCGCAAGATCACTTTTATCGGGAGTTCAGGGGTCAGTAATATGTGATGCAGAGTTCAGGGGTCTGTAGTAAGTGGTGCAGAGTTCAGGGGTCAGTAGTAAGTTATTCATGGGTCAGTAGTAAGTGGTGCAGAGTTCAGGGGTCAGTAGTAAGTGGTGCAGAGTTCCGGGGTCAGTAGTAAGTGATGCAGAGTTCAGGGGTCAGTAGTAAGTGATGTAGAGTTCAGGGGTCAGTAGTAAGTGGTGCAGAGTTCAGGGGTCAGTAGTAAGTGATGCAGAGTTCGGGGGTCAGTAATATGTGATGCAGAGTTCAGGGGTCAGTAGTAAGTGACGCAGAGTTCCGGGGTCAGTAGTAAGTGATGCAGAGTTCAGGGGTCAGTAGTAAGTGGTGCAGAGTTCAGGGGTCAGTAGTAAGTGATGCAGAGTTCAGGGGTCAGTAGTAAGTGGTGCAGAGTTCAGGGGTCAGTAGTAAGTGATGCAGAGTTCAGAGGTCAGTAGTAAGTGGTGCAGAGTTCAGGGGTCAGTAGTATGTGATGCAGAGTTCAGGGGTCAGTAGTAAGTGATGCAGAGTTCAGGGGTCAGTAGTAAGTGGTGCAGAGTTCAGGGGTCAGTAGTAAGTGGTGCAGAGTTCAGGGGTCAGTAATATGTGATGCAGAGTTCAGGGGTCAGTAGTAAGTGACGCAGAGTTCCGGGGTCAGTAGTAAGTGATGCAGAGTTCAGGGGTCAGTAGTAAGTGGTGCAGAGTTCAGGGGTCAGGAGTAAGTGATGCAGAGTTCAGGGGTCAGTAGTAAGTGACGCAGAGTTCCGGGGTCAGTAGTAAGTGATGCAGAGTTCAGGGGTCAGTAGTAAGTGGTGCAGAGTTCCGGGGTCAGTAGTAAGTGATGCAGAGTTCAGGGGTCAGTAGTAAGTGGTGCAGAGTTCAGGGGTCAGTAGTAAGTGATGCAGAGTTCCGGGGTCAGTAGTAAGTGATGCAGAGTTCAGGGGTCAGTAGTAAGTGGTGCAGAGTTCAGGGGTCAGTAATATGTGATGCAGAGTTCAGGGGTCAGCAGTAAGTGATGCAGAGTTCAGGGGTCAGTAGTAAGTGATGCAGAGTTCAGGGGTCAGTAGTAAGTGGTGCAGAGTTTAGAGGTCAGTAGTAAGTGGTGCAGAGTTCAGGGGTCAGTAGTAAGTGATGCAGAGTTCAGGGGTCAGTAGTAAGTGGTGCAGAGTTTAGGGGTCAGTAGTAAGTGGTGCAGAGTTCAGGGGTCAGTAGTAAGTGGTGCAGAGTTCAGAGGTCAGTAGCAAGTGGTGCAGAGTTCAGAGGTCAGTAGTAAGTTGTGCAGAGTTCAGAGGTCAGTAGTAAGTGGTGCAGAGTTCAGGAGTCAGTAGTAAGTGGTGCAGAGTTCAGGGGTCAGTAGTAAGTGACTCAGAGTTCCGGGGTCAGTAGTAAGTGATGCAGAGTTCAGGGGTCAGTAGTAAGTGGTGCAGAGTTCAGGGGTCAGGAGTAAGTGGTGCAGAGTTCAGGGGTCAGTAGTAAGTGATGCAGAGTTCAGGGGTCAGTAGTAAGTGATGCAGAGTTCAGGGGTCAGTAGAAAGTGGTGCAGAGTTTAGAGGTCAGTAGTAAGTGGTGCAGAGTTCAGGGGTCAGTAGTAAGTGATGCAGAGTTCAGGGGTCATTAGTAAGTGGTGCAGAGTTTAGGGGTCAGTAGTAAGTGGTGCAGAGTTCAGGGGTCAGTAGTAAGTGGTGCAGAGTTCAGAGGTCAGTAGCAAGTGGTGCAGAGTTCAGAGGTCAGTAGTAAGTGGTGCAGAGTTCAGGGGTCAGTAGTAAGTGGTGCAGAGTTCAGGGGTCAGTAGTAAGTTATTCATGGGTCAGTAGTATGTGATGCAGAGTTCAGGGGTCAGTAGTAAATGGCACAGGGGTCAGTAGTAAGTGGCGCAGGGGTCAAGGGTCAGTAGTAAATGGCGCAGGGGTCAGGGGTGAGCAGAGTGGTACCAGGAGGAAGGGGTGACCTTCCATCACAGAGATTGTAGAGGAATGATCTGCCCCTGGAGGGGTTCTGGTCATGGTATTCATGGGTCAGTAGTAGAAAAAAAAAAAAAGAAGCAAAAATACAGTCATATAGTCGTCAGGTAACCAAGAGCCTCATTTAAAGTCCCAACTCCCCCCCCCCCCCCCCTTCGTTGCACTCTGACGCCTATATGGCTGTATTTTTGCTTTGTTGTTTTTTTTGTTTTTAATTAACAGGGATGGAGGAACATGGCCTTACCAGGCCTATGGCCTCATTTAGAGTCCCAACTCCCCCCCCCCCCCATTTTGCTACAATGAATCAGGGATGGAAGCTCTTGGTGACATCCATGGTTTGACCTCTTTAACCTATTGTCTGCGCTAGTAATTTTGATCTATAATAGCTTTGCCTGGATAAGTTGTTTACCTTTGTACCTCTTATACATAATTTACCCTTTTTACTTTTTTACCATATTTTACCATGGTTATTCATTTATCCAATCATCAGCCTTCTTCTTTATTCTAGTACGTCTTGTAACACTGTGCCTTGGCCACATACAGTAGGTGGCGCCGATATTGTGTCAATCTCGCCACTTCTAGCGGCGAGATTGACACCCTATGAGCTCCGTCGCGAGAGCCAGCGCCGAGCTGTCTCGTCATCGGGAAAGGAAAAATGTTCCTTTCACGATGAGCGTCACGCATTGCCGGTAGACGGAGATCCGACGTGGATTCCCGCCAATACCAGGCACTGCGTCTGGTATGAATCCTGAGCGGGAACTCCACGCCAATTTTTAAAGAAAAAAACGGCATGGGTTCCCCCTCCAGGAGCATACCAGGCCCTTGGGTCTGGTCTGGATTTGAGGGGGAAACCCTACGCCGAAAAAATGGCGTGGGGGTCCCCCTCAAGGTCCAAACCAGACCCTTATCAGAGCAAGCAACCTGGCAGGCCGCAGGGGAAGAGGGGGGGCGAGAGAGTGGCCCCCCTCCCTCCTGAACCGTACCAGGCCGCATGCCCTCAACATGAGGGGTTCGGTGCTCTGGGGCAGGGGGGCGACCTGCGGCCCCCCCACCCCAGAGCACCCTGTCCCCATGTTGATGAGGACAGGGCCTCTTCCCGACAACCCTGGCCGTTGGTTGTCGGGGTCTGCGGGCGGGGGGCATATCGGAATCCGGGAGCCCCCTTTAATAAAGGGGCCCCCGGATCCCGGCCCTCCCACCCTATGTGAATGATTATGGGGTACACCGTACCCCTACCCCTACCCATTCACCTGGTGGAAAAAAATTGCAATAAAAAAAAACACACAGCTTTTTAAAGTATTTTATTGCACAGCTCCGGGGGTCTTCTTCCGACTTCGGGGGTCTCCGGTGTCGTCGCCGCGCTCTCCGGTTCTTTCTTCTGCCGGGCCACCGCTATCTTCTTCCAACTCTTTTGCTAGTGGGGCCGGTCTTCTCCGTCGCCTTCTCCCCTCCGGTTCTTTCTTTCTTCCGCCGGGCCTCCGCTAACTTCTTTTAGCTCTTTTGCTAGCGGAGGCCCGGTCTTCTCCGTCGCCTCGTCCGGCTCTCCGTTGTCCTTCTGCCGGCCCCTCCACTAACTTCTTTAGCTCTTTTGCTAGTGGAGGGGCCCGGTCTTCCCGTCGTCGGCGTCTTCTTCCCACTTCTCCTCATCGATGTTGACTCGTCGCGTCCTCTTGCATTAATGCTAAATCTTCGGTCCGCAGAGATTAATATAGGCTTCTCATGACGTCACAGTCACATGCTCCGGGTGGCCTCGGAGCATGTGACTGTGACGTCATGGGAACATGTGACTGTGACGTCATGAGAAGCCTATATTAATCTCTGCGGACCGAAGATTTAGCATTACTGCAAGAGGACGCGATGAGTCAACATCGAGGAGGAGAAGAGGGAAGAAGACGCCGACGGCGACGACGGGAAGACCGGGCCCCTCCACTAGCAAAAGAGCTAAAGAAGTTAGTGGAGGGGCCGGCAGAAGGACAACGGAGAGCCGGACGAGGCGACGGAGAAGACCGGGCCCCGCTAGCAAAAGAGCTAAAAGAAGTTAGCGGAGGCCCGGCGGAAGAAAGAAAGAACCGGAGGGGAGAAGGCGACGGAGAAGACCGGCCCGCTAGCAAAAGAGTTGGAAGAAGATAGCGGTGGCCCGGCAGAAGGAAGAACCGGAGAGCGCGGCGACGACACCGGAGACCCCCGAAGTCAGAAGAAGACCCCCGGAGCTGTGCAATAAAATACTTTAAAAAGCTGTGTATTTTTTTTTATTGCAATTTTTTTCCACCAGGTGAATTGGTAGGGGTACGATGTACCCCATACTCATTCACATAGGGTGGGGGGGCCGGGATCCGGGGGCCCCTTTATTAAAGGGGGCTCTCGGATTCCGATAAGCCCCCCGCCCGCAGACCCCGACAACCAACGGCCAGGGTTGTCAGGAAGAGGTCCTGTCCCCATCAACATGGGGACAGGGTGCTCTGGGGTGGGGGGGCCGCAGGTCGCCCCCCTGCCCCAGAGCACCGAACCCCCCCTCCATATACATGCTCCTGACGAGCAGCTTAAAGCTGCGAAACGCGTAGAGCTATCACCTGCCGTGTATACATTACACGCTTCCCTGGTTATGTGCCTATCACTTATCATTTTACAGGGACCACAAAGACCCCAGATCATGCAGACCACAATTGCTAATCATGCATACCTTATTATGAATAGTGGTGGAACCCTCTTAACCTACAATGTGATTGATGTCTGTAATGCATTACTACCTGAAATTACCGTTTCAGGAATTGGCACTATTGAATGTGCGTTTTATGTATATGTAATCAATGTATTCCAAAATGCATCCTTGTACTAATAAATGCTTTACCACCCACCACTCTATCAATTTGTTACTAGGGATGAGCTTCGTGTTCGAGTCGAACATACGTTCGACTCGAACATCGGCTGTTCGATCGTTCGACGAAGAACGAACGATTTGGGCCGTTCGCGCCAAATTCGAGTGACGCGAACGGCCCACAATGCACTACGCCATCGCAGTGTCATCCAGGCGCTGTGATTGGCCAAGCATGCACTGTGACCCCGCATGCTTGGCCAATCACAGCGCCGGCAGCGAGGAGAGCAATGATTGGCCACAGGCAGGATGCCTGTGGCCAATTATTGCTGAGGGGGTTTAGTACACGCCCCACACTATAAAAGGCCGCCAGCGCGGCGGCCTTGTGTAGTGTGTTCCAGAGCAGGGAAAGAGAAGCATAGGCAGGGACAGTGACATTTATTTTCCTTTACTAATCCTGGATTCCTTGTGTTTAGGGACAAATAAGGATAGGTAGGGAGAGTGTCAGTGACAGTGTGCTACTCTGTGCTAATCCTTGTTTGTAGGGACAGAGAGGTACAGTGAGGGAAACTGACAGTGTGCTATTCTGTTCTAAAACTATTTTGCTGAACCATATTTTCAATCCTTGAGTTGAGGGACAGAGAGGTACAGTGAGTGAAACTGACAGTGTGCTATTCTGTTCTAAACCAATTTTGCTGTTCCATATTTTCAATCCTTGAGTTGAGGAACAGAGAGGTACAGTGAGTGAAACTGACAGTGTGCTATTCTGTTCTAAACCAATTTTGCTGTTCCATATTTTCAATCCTTGAGTTGAGGGACAGAGAAGGACACTCGTAGAAATTATCAGTGTGCTATTTTGTGCTAAATCTTGTTTGTAGGGAGGGACAGAGTAGGACAGTGAGGGAAAGTGTCAGTGTGCTATTCTGTTCTAAAACTTTTTTGCTGAACCATATTTTCAATCCTTGTGTTTAGGGACAGAGAAGGATAGGCAGGGGACAGTGTCAGTGTCATTGTTGCTAAGCCTCCTGCACAATATACACCTGAAGGTAGCCCTTATTGCTGTTTTTCCCATCTCCCTGCAGGCCATCCATTAAAATGTCTGGAAGGCAACCAAGGAGAGGCAGACAGTCAGGAGGCAAAAAAAGAGGGCAAGCAGGCTCTGTGTCTGGGGGCAACAGTGCTGGTCGTGTACGCGGTGCATTGTCATCAGCACATGGCCATGGGACACGCTTGTCCTTGTTTTCGGCAGCTGGACATGTTGAGCCACATCATGCCGAAGACTTGGTAGAGTGGATGACCAAGCCCACCTCATCCTCCTCATCCTCTCTCACCCAGGCTCAGGGTACTGGCAAAGCAGCTGCCAAAGCGTCCTCTTCTCTGGTATCATTATCTTCATTAGTCACTCCTTCCCTAGACCCACCATGTCCTCCTGAGGAGTCCCCCGAACTGTTTGAGCACAGTGTTGGGTACATGCTCCAGGAGGATGCCCAGCGTTTCAAAGGATCTGATGATGATACCCAGCTAGAGGAAGGCAGTACGTGAGAGCAGAGAGAGGGGATGCTCAAGAAGGACACCAATCTGGCAGTCATGCTCCAGCAGCTGCAGCATACTGCCAGATTGGCTCCAGTGATGAGGAGGGAGGGGATGATGAGGTCACTGACTCCACGTGGGTGCCTAATAGGAGAGAGGAGGAGGAGGAGGATGAGGAGGAGGCACATCTCCAACGAGGCAGGATGCCCTTGAGTGGCCAGCATATGGGCAGCACACCGACGGAATCACACCGCAGAGCTCCGCCTGTGCAGGGCGCTGCCTCTGCCCGTCATTCAAAAAGTTCTTTGGTGTGGGCCTTTTTTGAGGCGAGTGCATCAGATCGCACAGCTGCTGTTTGCAACATATGTCTCAAGCGTATATCGCGTGGCCAAAACATCAGCCGCTTGGGCACCACATGCTTGATCAGACATATGTTGACCTGCCATGCAGCTCGTTGGCAAGCCTACCTTAAAGACCCACACCAAAGAACAAAGCGGACCTCTTCTTGCACCGCATCAGCTGGGATCTCCAACCCCACTATACCTTCAGTCCTCTCTGAAACATGCACTGAGAGGAATGAAGGTGTAGAATTAGGTGTGTCACAGGCAAGTACTTGCGGGCACTCTGCTAGCAGTACACCGACGTCCGATTCTAGCAGGCAAATTTCCCTGCCCCAGCTGCTGGACCGTCGAAAGAAGTTCACTCCCAGCCATCCACATGCCCAGCGGTTGAATGCTAGCTTGGCTAAATTGCTAGCGCTTCAACTGCTGCCTTTTCAGTTGGTAGACTCGGCCCCCTTCCGTGAGTTTGTGCAATGTGCGGTTCCTCAGTGGCAGGTTCCCAAACGCCACTTTTTCGCACGGAAGGCTATTCCGGCTCTCTACCGGCATGTGGAAGGCAATGTCTTGGCCTCGCTGGACAGGGCGGTCAGCGGTAAGGTGCATATTACCGCTGACTCATGGTCCAGCAGGCATGGACAGGGACGTTACCTTTCTTTCACGGCCCATTGGGTCACTCTTTTGGCAGCTGGGAAGGATGCAGGACAAGGTGCAGTAGTGTTGGAGGTTGTTCCACCGCCACGCCTCCAAAATTCTACTACTGGTTGTGACACACCTCTCTCCTCCACCCCCTCCTCTTCTTCGTCCATGGCCTCTTCCTGTGGTTTGTCCTCGGAACCAGCGGTGCTCCGTAGGCGTTCAAGGGGCTACGCAAGTACGCAGGCAAAAAGATGCCATGCCGTGCTTGCGCTGGTGTGTTTGGGGGACAGGAGCCACACTGGGGCAGAGGTCCTGTCTGCTCTGCAGGGGCAGGCCGAGAGGTGGTTGACGCCACGCCAGCTTAAGCCAGGAATGGTGGTTTGCGACAATGGCACCAACCTCCTCTCCGCCCTCCGACAGGGACAACTGACCCATGTGCCCTGTATGGCTCACGTCCTTAACCTGGTGGTGCAGCGGTTCTTGGGCAGGTACCCGGGCTTACAGGATGTCCTGAGGCAGGCCAGGAAAGTCTGTGTGAATTTCCGCAGATCTTATAATGCCAGTGCTCGCCTGGCTGAGCTGCAAAAGGAGTTGAACCTGCCCAAGAACCGCCTTATATGTGACATGCCCACCAGGTGGAACTCAACGTTGGCCATGCTGCAGCGGCTGCACACGCAGCAGAGGGCCATCAATGAGTACCTGTGCGACTACGGCACCAGGACAGGGTCAGGGGAGCTCGGGTTTTTTTCACCACGCCAGTGGGGCATGATCAGGGATGCATGCACTGTCCTGGCACCATTTGAGGAGGCCACGAGGATGGTGAGCAGTGACAGTGCATGCATCAGTGACACTGTACCTCTTGTCCACCTGTTGGAGCACACGCTGCGTGGAATAATGGACAGGGCACTTGAGGCAGAACAGAGGCAGGAAGAGGAGGACTTCCTTGCCTCTCAAGGCCCCCTTTACCCAGACAGTGTTCCTTCTGTCCCACCCATCGCACAGGAAGAGGAGGAGGAGGAGGAGGAGGAGGATTGTGTCAGCATGGAGGTGGAGGCTGGCACTCAGCATCATCAGCAGCAGTCTTTTAGGGATGATTTACAGTCCCAAGAAACCAGTGGACTTGTACGTGGCTGGGAGGAGGTGGCTGCGGATCATGTCATCCTTAGTGACCCAGAGGACTCCGGACTGAATGCCTCAGCTAACCTACGCTGCATGGCCTCCCTGATCCTGCAAAGTCTGCGGAAGGATCCTCGTATTCTTCGGATCAAGGAGAGGGACCATTACTGGCTGGCCACTCTCCTTGATCCACGGTACAAGGGTAAGGTTGCGGACCTTATCGTACCATCACAGAGGGAGCAGAGGATGAGACAACTCCGGGAGGCCTTGCAGAAAGGTCTGTGCAACGCGTTCCCAGAGACTGGGAGGTTACAAACTCCTGGTCCTGGACAACGAGTTGCTGAGGCTTCGGGCAGTCAAAGAAGGAGCGGTGGGGAAGGTGGCCGTCTGACCGATGCGTTCAGACAATTCTTTAGTCCGCAGCCCCAAAGTATGATCAGTTCCAGCAACCATCGCCAGCGTCTGATATACATGGTCCAGGAATACCTAGGGGCAAGGTCAGACTTGGACACCTTCCCCACCGAAAATCCTCTGGCTTACTGGGTCTTGAGGATGGATCACTGGCCAGAGCTTGCACAGTATGCAATTGAGCTACTGGCCTGTCCTGCATCCAGCGTTCTTTCAGAACGCACATTCAGTGCTGCTGGAGGATTTGTCACGGATCACAGGGTGCGCCTGTCCACCGACTCGGTTGATCGACTGACTTTCATCAAGATGAACCAGTCTTGGATCACCACCAGCTACCACACACCAGATGCTGATATAACAGACTAATTGATTTTAAAATGTCACATCCCTTCAAGACTGATGCTGATGCTGAGTGCCTGTGCTGTTATGTTGACTGGCTATCCTCCTCCTCCTCCTCAATGATACGATTAACGATGATAGCTTGGAAGATCATTTTGGTTTATGGGTGACGCCACCAGTGGCTAAGGCCCAATTTTTCAGCCCCTGTTTAACAGGGGCGTGTAATTAAAATTTTTGATGCAATACTTTGCAACAGGCCTCATTGCTGTGCTCCAAGTACAGTATCTGTGAGGCGTTGCAGTGTTGTGCCACCAGTGCCTAAGGCCCAATTTTTCAGCCCCTGTTCAACAGGGGCATGCAATTATAATTATTGATCGAATAATTCACAGCAGGACCCATTGCTGCGCCCACCAAGAGTAACTGTCAGGCCTTACAGTGTTGTGGCACCAGCACCACCATCACCACCACCACCACCACCAAAGGCCCAATTTTTCAGCCCCTGTTCAACAGGGGCATGCAATTATAATTATTGATCTAATAATTCACAGCAGGGACCTTTGCTGCGCCCACCAAGAGTAACTGTCAGGCCTTACAGTGTTGTGGCACCAGCACCACCATCACCACCACCACCACCACCAAAGGCCCAATTTTTCAGCCCCTGTTCAACAGGGGCATGCAATTATAATTATTGATCTAATAATTCACAGCAGGGCCCATTGCTGCGCCCACCAAGAGTAACTGTCAGGCCTTACAGTGTTGTGGCACCAGCACCACCATCAAAGGCCCAATTTTTACTACCACTGATCAACAATTATATGTTATTACAATTCCTGATATAATAGTTGACAGCAGGGCGTTCCAGCACCCACCAAGAATAACTGTGAGTGCTTACAGTGTTGTGCCAACACCAACACCTAAGGGGCCAATTTCTGCAGAGTATATACGGCAGGTCCCTACTTTCAAACATCCAACTTACAAACTACTACTACTTGCAAACGGAAGAAGACAACAGGAAGTGAGAGGAAATCTACCCCTTGGAAGGAAAATTCTCTCCTGTAAGAATTAATATGGGAGAAAGGTGTCTCCTCTCTACTGATGCTTTATCACCAATCCTTGTTTCAATAAAAACACCACATTTCAAAAACAGTTGTCATTGGGACGCTAAGTGAGGTGAAATGTTCTGAACAGGGGCACAGACAGCAAAACAAATGTGACAGGGGTGATAACCGTTCCCTATGTTTTACAAAAAGCTAAAAAAAAGGAATTTGGCATGGAGCTCCACTTAAACAATGCAGCTGTTCAAAATTACAAACAGATTCTACATAAGAACAAACCTACAGTCCCTGTCTTGTATGCACCGCCTGTATACGGCTGTTCAGAGTATATAGGTCCTTTTTTATTTTGTGTGCGGGGTTCCCCTTAATATCCATACAAGACCCAAAGGGGCTGGTAATGGGCTGGGGTGGGGGGGGGGGGGGGTTGATGGGGTAGCTATGCCATTTTTCTTAAAGATTTTCATCCATATTACCGGGACCAGACATTGCATTAAAGCCGCAAGCAGTTTTAAATGGCTTTTTTTTCCTTTAGAAATGTTATTTTGTGCAGGGACAGTTCTAAACACGGGAAACACGTGGCACTTCACAGGCATACTTTAGACACCCCCCAGATACAATATTTAAAGGAATATTTGACTTTTTTTTTTTCACTTTATGCATCATTAAAATAACTGCTCCCGGAAAACGGCCGTTTTTAAAACTTCTTTTTGCATTGATACATGTCCCCTGGTGCAGAACCCGGGTTCCCAAACTCTGTTTCGGACAATAACATGCATAATAGTTGTTATAATTAGCACTTTAGAATCTGAACGTTCGCATCTATTGTATTTAATAGGGTTCTAATGTTCGTGCGAACTTTCGGTCCGTTCGCGGGTTCTGGTGCGAACCGAACCCGGGGGTGTTCGGCTCATCACTATTTGTTACCAAGAGCCTCATTTAAAGTCCCAACCCCCCCCCCCCCCATTGCACTCTGACGCCTATATGGCTGTATTTTTGCTTTGTTTCTAATTTCTTCTAATTAACAGGGATGGAGGAACATGGCCTTACCAGGCCTATGGCCTCATTTAAAGTCCCAACTTCCCACCCCCAATTTTGCTACAATGGGTCAGTAGTAAGTGGTGCAGAGTTCAGAGGTCAGTAGTAAGTGGTGCAGAGTTCAGAGGTCAGTAGTAAGTTGTGCAGAGTTCAGGGGTCAGTAGTAAGTGGTGCAGAGTTCAGGGGTCAGTAGTAAGTGATGCAGAGTTCAGAGGTCAGTAGTAAGTGATGCAGAGTTCAGGGGTCAGTAGTAAGTGACGCAGAGTTCAGAGGTCAGTAGTAAGTGATGCAGAGTTCAGGGGTCAGTAGTAAGTGACGCAGAGTTCAGGGGTCAGTAGTAAGTGGGTCAGGGGTCAGTAGTAAATGGTGCAGGGGTCAGGGGTCAGTAGTAAGTGGCGCAGGGGTCAGGGGTCAGTAGTAAGTGGCGCAGGGGTCAGGGGTCAGTAGTAAGTGATGCAGGGGTCAAGGGTCAGTAGTAAATGGTGCAGGGGTCAATAGTAAGTGATGCAGGGGTCAGTAGTAAATGGCGCAGGGGTCAGGGGTCAGTAGTAAGTTATTCAGGGGTCAGGGGTCAGTAGTAAATGGTGCAGGGGTCAGGGGTCAGTAGTAAGTGGTAAAGGGGTCAGGGGTCAGTAGTAAGTGGCGCAGGGGTCAGGGGTCAGTAGTAAATGGTTCAGGGGTCAGTAGTAAGTGGCGCAGGGGTCAGGGGTCAGTAGTAAATGGCGCAGGGGTCAGGGGTCAGTAGTAAGCGGCGCAGGGGTCAGGGGTAAGCAGAGCGGTGACAGGAGGAAGGGGTGACCTTCCATCACAGAGATTGTAGAGGAATGATCTGCCCTTGGAGGGGTTCTGGTCATTCCTCTGGGGTCAGTTGTATGGAAGATTTCAGTTCAGTGTTATTAGGTGGGAGGACGGTACTCATTGCTCACATTCCAGGTTTTATTCTTCTCCAGGTCATAAGAAGATGGAAATCCGTTTTTATTCTTCATAATGATAAAATATAAATTATATTCAGTAGGGTGACGGGGGAATGTTGTGTTTGGGTGTAAAAGATGAATCCTGAGAATGAACTGAATTCTAAATGATTTTCTCTTTGTAGGTCGTCCCGTATCTGACCCATCGAAGACCAACAATGGATCAGACCAATCCACAGATCGAGAGTCCAGAATACCTAGAGTGTTTGGTGGTGGTTAGTAACTTTGTAACATTATAGCTTCTTAATTCTATTTCTACACATTCCATGTTTCGGTGGACATATCTCGATGTGAATTAGGTGGAACTTCCTCCATAACTGACATGTCCTCTGTAATTCTATGGGTGTTCCTCCATCATACCGTCCAATAGGTTTCTCAGTTCCCCAATACCTTCTCATTGTGTCTATGTGGGCCCCAAATCTTTCATGAACGGGGTGAAAAACCCATCATTAACGGGCCCCAAACCTTTCATGAGTGAAGGATGTACTGGAACTGGAGAGAGCCCAGAGAAGGACAACAGAGCTACTAAAGGGACTGGAGGATCTCAGCTATGGGGAAAGAGTACAAGCATTGAACTTCTTCTCTCTGGAGAGGGTATATGATATCGATATACGAAAACCTCAATAGTGACCCCACAATCAGGGAAAACACTTTTCAGTGAAAGGGAGTTTAAAAGACCCGCGGCCATTCACTGAAGTTGGAAGAGAAGCGGTTTAATCTGAGTAGAGGGTTCTTTACTGTCAGAGCGGTAAGGATGTGGAATTCCCTTCCACAAGCGGTGGTATCAGCAGAGAGCATCGATAGGTTAAAAATACAATTAGATGGGCACCTTAACCACTTGCGGACTGTCCGGCGTCGTTATACATCGGCAGTTTGAAGAGGAATATTGTTGTTATAGCAACAGCTAGCATAACCCCCGGTATCCTTCAGTGGGCGGTCCGCTTTCAGATAAAAGTGGTCTCTGCGGCAGATTCGCCTCAAAATTACTTTTATCGGGAGCGGGAGAGGGCCCCCCCTCCCGCCGCGCTCCAGTCGTCTTAGCCTCTTACCGGAGCTGCCAGTAGCGGCGGAGACGATCCCGTCCGCTCTCCTCTGAGCCTGGATACCGAGTGAGGAGAAGATGGCCCCCAATCGGCTCCATACCATTGGAGGGCGGAAGCGACATCAAACCTCACTTCCGCCCAATGCTCTTAAAGGGGAACTTTTTTTTTGTTTGTTTTTTTATTATTGCATTTTAGTGTAAATATGAGATGTGAGGTCTTTTTGACCCCCAGAAGAGGTCCTGTCATGCTTTTTTTTTTTCTATTAGGCCCCATGCACACGGGACGCTGGTAAACGCGCGTTCACAGGCAGTTGGACGCTTTTTTCAACTGCCCCTGAACCCATTCAATGTTATCCTATGTGTCCATGCACACAGTCTCGTTTTTTGGCGTTTTTAAGCAGTTGCGTTTAACCTCGTTTTTCCAGAAGCCAAAAAAATGGGTTCAGACGCAAAAGTTTTCCATGTTTCAGACGCGAAACGCCACTAAACGCAGCAACCGCGTTCAGCCGCATTTGCGTTTATAAGCGTTTTTAAAAGGAACCCTATTTTTTTGACCAGAAAATAAAGAAATATGATGTCAAACCCTAAAAAACATGAAAAAAAAATTGTTTAAAATTATTTCTGATAATTCATAGAGCATATATACTCCGTGATGCAATGCTGTACACCACTAGCATTGATGGTAACCAAATTTTCATTGTACTTTTACACATTTGTTTAGATTAGAACAAGATGACCCCATCATTAATGTTCACCCCCCAACTTGATCAAACATTAATTTTTTATGAATTTTAAGTATTCCATGTTGCCCTTCCATAAGGGGAGAGGGGATAATCAGATCTCCCCTCTCCCCTGCTAATCAAAGTTGTTGAGCGGGGGGCGGGGGGGGGGGCCTGCGGGACATATGAGAAAAAAATCGTCCCCAAAATAGTTGTTGAGCGGGGGGTGCTGGGGGGGGGGCGCCGATCGCGGTGGGGGGGGGGGGTTTGAGCACTATTTTGAACACCAATCTGGGGGGGGGGGAGGCTTACCTGCTGGTTGATGTTTCCTCCTCTTCATGCTTCCTGCAAAGGTGTAAATCTCGCGGGACTGCGCGGGAAGGAGGAGCCTATGCGGGTAAAACCAGCAGAATCCGTGCCAGTTGGGAGGTATGACTACACCTAGTCAGAGCATGATAACAAATTACTTTTTTTTTGCAGAAAGCAATCAGCTTTCCTAATGTCTAGTCAGCCCCCAACCCCCACCATGTGTCTATGACCACCTCATCTTTTAGTGAAAAGGAACTTTTGTCCACAAGCCAACCCCCCCCTTTCCCCAACCTTTAGCTTGTCCACACCTTGCATTGTAAGCAGCACACGTTCAAGAGCTTCAAGGAGGACACATCAAAATGACGTCAGATTAGGGTGCCCAAGTGTCCCGGATTGCCCGGGCCTGTCCCGCAATTGCCATGTCTGTCCTGGGTCCCGGGCACCTTCATTCCGGGACAATACAATGTCCCAGAATGAAATAGAGGACACAGTCACCCCCTACTAACAACTAAATTTCCGGAACTGGTTGTTAGGGCCGGCGCTGCCTGGCATCTTGCAACCAGTGACAATTTACTCTCAGACAGTGAGACCGGGAGCGAGGCCTGCGCCTAGTGCAGCACTGCTGTCCCCACCCACCTCGGCACCTCCTCCTTCTCCGGCACCCAGCGGCAAGCAGCAGGGAACTGGTGTGATCTTCACTCTCCAGATAGTGAGGCCACTCCTTTCCTTCTACACACGTGGCTCATGCAGAGGGAGTGACAGCAGCACTGCATCTGGCGGCAGGCTATGGGTGGCAAGCGGCACATTCACCTGACAAATAACCCGCCGCCAAATTCCCCATCAACCCCGAGACTACATTTCCCCCCCGCCCCCTCATCTTTTTTGGGGGAAGGTGAGAGAGGGGGGGTGTCCCTGAATGGCAGTTTGAAAATGTGGTCACCCTACGTCAGATATTACTCATTCGCAGTTAATTGAAGCCATATAGAAATAGTTAAAATAACATGCTTTCTGAGCATGGGGAGTGTCCTATGACGTTATGTTTGAAACGCTTATAAACGCAAACGCGGTTAAACGCGGCTAAACGCGGCATGCAAACGCGGCAAAACGCACATTTATAAACGCCGTTTTTTTGCGTTTAAAAACGTGTGTTCGGCATAGTTAGCACCGGCGTCTCGTGTGCATGGGGCCTTACAAGGAATGTTTACATTCCTAGTAATAAAAGTGACCCATTTTTTTTTTAAAGTACGGTGTCAAAATATAGAATAAATAAGAAAAAAAATGAAATTAAAGCACCCCGTCCCGCCGAGCTCGCATACTTCCCCCCCGTCCCGCCGAGCTCGCATGCGTCCCGCCGAGCTCGCATACTTCCCCCCCGTCCCGCCGAGCTCGCATGCGTCCCGCTGAGCTTGCATTCTTCCCCCCGTCCCGCCGAGCTTGCATACGTCCCGCCGAGCTCGCATACTTCCCCCCCGTCCCGCCGAGCTTGCATACGTCCCGCCGAGCTCGCATACTTCCCCCCCCTCGTCCCGCTGAGCTCGCATACGTCCCGCCGATCTCGCAATACGTCCCGCCGAGCTCACATACGTCCCCCCGTCCCGCCGAGCTCTCATACATCCCGCCGTCCCAACGAGCTCGCATGCGTCCCGCCGAGCTTGCATACGCCCCCCCGTCCCGCCGAGCTCGCACGCAGAAGCGAACGCATACGTAAGTCGTGCCCGCATATGAAAACGGTGTTCAAATCACACATGTGAGGTATCCCCGCGATCGGTAGAGCGAGAGTAATAATTCTAGCACTAGACCTCCCCTGTAACTACAAACTGATAACCTGTAGTAATTTTTAAATGTTGCCTATGGAGACTTTTAAAGGTCAAAGTTTGTCGCCATTCCACAAGTGGGCGCAATTTTGAAGTGTGACATGTTGGGTATCAATTTACTCGGCGTAACATTATCTTTCACAATATAAAAAAAAATGGGCTAACTTTACTGTTGTCTAATTTTTTAATTCAAAAAAATATATTTTTTCCCCCAAAAAAGTGCGCTAGTAAGACCGCTGCGCAAATACGGTGTGACAGAAAGTATTGCAACGACCACCATTTTATTCTCTAAGGTGTCTGAAAAAATATATATATATATATATATATATATATATATATATATAATGTTTATGGGTTCTAAGTAATTTTCTAGCAAAAAAAAGATTTTATCTTGTCTGAAAAATAGACCCGGTTCTTAAGTGGTTAAACAGTAAGCTATTTAACAATTAGTAACTTAAACAAACCTATGTGACTCAATACCCCCCCCCCCCCCAGACCATTCACCACCTGATCCCCAGTAAGAACCAGTAAGTAAGACTTAAGCCCCGTACACACGGTCGGACTTCCATCAGACTTTTCCGTGTTTTTTTGTCCGAACGGAGTTGGTTGGGAACACCCATAGCACACACACCACAGGACTTTTCTGCAAACTTTCTTAAAACTTCTTACAACATCACTTGTTTTTTCTGCTCTTTTCTGATCTTTACCGCCACCCTTTGGTCAACTTCTGCTATTGTTGGCTGATTTTAACATTAGTTGTTTTGTCCATCGGACAAAAGTCCGATAGTTTTCTGTACACACGGTCGGACTTTGCTCCATCGGACTTTTGTTGGGCAAAAGTTTGTCCGTTCGCAGACCCAACTTTTGTCCGATGAAAACAAAACCAAACTCAAAAAAGTTTGTCCGATGGAGCGTACACACGGTCGGATTGTTGGTCCAACTTGCTTAAAACTAAGTTTGTTGGGCAAAAGTCCGACCGTGTGTACGGGCCTTTAGACACTGAAGGGAGGTGTAGAATTGGCGCTAATTACAATTCATGGACTTCCTTGCTCTAGAGTGCAAGTGAATATTTTGTATATAAATAGATACATAAATACCCCTATATTATACTAGTGTCATTGGTGCCATAGTGTAACTCCTAAATGCTTCACTAATATATATGAATATGTGATAAATATAGATTGATGCGGATATAAAAAATGATGAGCAAAAAATAATATATATAAAAAATACAACAATGAAATGAATAAAATATTGTGAACAATTAAAGGTGATAACAGTGTAAAAAATTTAACCAATGTATAAAACCGTGATAGTAATAAATTAATGATGCATGCAAAAATGTCCTGCGACTATGCGATAAAGTGCAATTTTTTTTAATTTTTTTTTAAAAAAATTCAGAATTGTGCAAATTGATGTGATTGTCCAATGATTTGATGCTAGATGCCCAGCAACTTTGCTAGGCAAAAAATCTTGCGACTATGCAATAAGGTGCAAATGCAACCTCATGCGATTCGATTGAGCAATATGATTGTCCAATGATTTTGTAGTTTTTTTCAGATGCTAGGTGCCCAGTGCCTGGTGATGTGACCTTTTTTAATCTTCAAGTCTGGTGCCCACAGCAGAACGTGCTCCAATAAAGACCGCACTCACCAGATGTTCACCCCCTCTTGGGGTGAAAAACGTTCACAGTGTATGCCACTGTGCAGCACTCTGGCGGTGTCTCGTCTCCCTGGTCCTTTTGTGGTAATCCCAGTGTTATCTCAGAGTAAGAGGGAAAGGAAGGAATCCCAAATAGTGTAATTCCGTAATAAAAAACACTTTTATTGAACTTCTAGCAATATTACTCACATTTAAGCTGTATCAAACAGGCATGTAAGAGACAAATGCTGACAAATCCTGGAAGTGTTTGTGACATTCAGCTTGTGCACGCTACCGGTCAGACCAGACGAAACCGGTAGAGCGGACAAGCTGAATGTCACAAACACTTCCAGGATTTGTTAGCATTTGTCTCTTACATGCCTGTTTGATACAGCTTAAATGTGAGTAATATTGCTAGAAGTTCAATAAAAGTGTTTTTTATTACGGAATTACACTATTTGGGATTCCTTCCTTTCCCTCTTACTCTGAGATAACACTGGGATTACCACAAAAGGACCAGGGAGACGAGACACCGCCAGAGTGCTGCACAGTGGCATACACTGTGAACGTTTTTCACCCCAAGAGGGGGTGAACATCTGGTGAGTGCGGTCTTTATTGGAGCACGTTCTGCTGTGGGCACCAGACTTGAAGATTAAAAAAGGTCACATCACCAGGCACTGGGCACCTAGCATCTGAAAAAAACTACAAAATCATTGGACAATCATATTGCTCAATCGAATCGCATGAGGTTGCATTTGCACCTTATTGCATAGTCGCAAGATTTTTTGCCTAGCAAAGTTGCTGGGCATCTAGCATCAAATCATTGGACAATCACATCAATTTGCACAATTCTGAATTTTTTTAAAAAAAAATTAAAAAAAATTGCACTTTATCGCATAGTCGAAGGACATTTTTGCATGCATCATTAATTTATTACTATCACGGTTTTATACATTGGTTTAATTTTTTACACTGTTATCACCTTTAATTGTTCACAATATTTTATTCATTTCATTGTTTATTTTTTATATATATTATTTTATGCTCATCATTTTTTATATCCGCATCAATCTATATTTATCACATATTCATATATATTAGTGAAGCATTTAGGAGTTACACTATGGCACCAATGACACTAGTATAATATAGGGGTATTTATGTATCTATTTATATACAAAATATTCACTTGCACTCTAGAGCAAGGAAGTCCATGAATTGTAATTAGCGCCAATTCTACACCTCCCTTCAGTCTACTCATTTACTCCACCCAGGTGGATTAATTATGTAGAGGCAGCTCCTTACTTATTCATCACAGGACGTATTTATACACCCCTGTTGTGTGTTCCTACTGGCATATTAGGCCCATTGCACGGATTCACACTCACACTCAAGACTTAGACACTATTACATTTTCTGCAGACTTTTGTCTTTAGATTTACCAAAACCATATAATATGAGGTCAAACCTTAAAGCGGAGTTCCAGGCTATTTTTAGTTTATTAAAAGTCAGCCGCTACAAAATGCATATGTAGCGGGTACTCCAAATTTAGGGGGTCTCCAAGTCCAAATTTAGGGGGATGACCCGAGCACTAATATGGCTCGGGCCTTCTAATTGTGCTGGACTCTGCTTTGATGCTATGTGCCTATGTAGGGTTCCCTGTGGCCTGCGGGTGGCGCTGCCATGTTCGGTCAAGGTTGAACCATAGGTTGCATTGGCGCGATTGGATGTCCTCTCTGTTTGAAGGGGAGAGACCGGGAGAGGATATAAAAGAGGCAGACGCCATTATTCAGGGAGAGACCCGGGGACAAGTACAAGGACAAGTACAAGGACTGAGGTGTCTCGGGCACCTTCGGCCCGAGACCGCAACGTTCTGGGTAAGCCCAGTACCTTTAACTGGGTCTACAGGCAGAATCTCTGGGAGTCCTAGGATGCCCGGGTGAGAGTATCCACTCCGACCAAGAGGAAGCCGGGGGAGGATGGGTCCTACAACAGGAGATGAGTGATAGTCAGATTGCTATCTCGGGAAAGGCCTGGTGACCTGTCGGAGGGAAGGATCCTATGCTCCGCAGAACTGACCCTGCGGAGTGCTGCTGCTCTTCGAGGACAGACTGAACTCGGCCTTGGAGGATTTAAATTGTTTGTCCGAGCTCCACATCGGCTGCTGGGACCATTGAGGGACTATCCGAGTGAGCTGTGCCCACTCGGGACCGAGTGGTGATAAATCTGGGAGTTCTGTGCCTGAATCTGCTTTAGTTCAACTACTATCTCTCTCATCTACTCTCTTTTACGTATCAAGCAAATGGAGCGCACCCACCTATCCCCCTCCTGCATTAAACTCGGCTCCTCGCAGGGGGAGACAGGCACACCGCACCACTAGCCGTACCCTCCTGTGTTAAGAGGTTGAGCGGTGTTATTTTTGGGCCTTGTCTGCAGCCAGAGTCTAAAGTCCTCCTGTGTATGATTCTCACCTCTACCGTGGGTAGATGCAAGTCCTCGACTTCCCCAGGAACGTGAATTATTTTCACTTGAATAGCAAATAGTCTCTTGGGTAGAAGAAAGGTTGGAGCAAAGACACAGGGCAGCTTAAGGTGTGGAGGAGGTCCAGGCACAAACGTAGCTCAACTCTTCTGACTGTTCAGGTTTCTCAAACAGTTTTGGCGGTGAGGTTGGTCTCTGCCACAGACCCTGTGAATAAGGTCACTGCCACTGACCTGGTGAATAGGGTGACCACGTGTCCCGGATTGCCCGGGACAGTCCCGCATTTTGCAGGTCTGTCCCGGGCACATTAATTCCAGGACAATACAGTGTCCCGGAATGAAACTGACACAGCCGACCCCCGGGCCAAACTGATGCCCCCTAAAAAGGCCGCCACATCACCGCTTTACTCACTGACAGTACCTGTCCTGGCCCGGAATGCCTGGAGGAGCACAATCCCCGCCCCCTGCTTGTGATTGGACACAAGAGGCGGGATTTATGATTTCTCCAATCACTGTGCTGTGATTCGTTACAGCACAAGCTGATTTTTTTGAAGGGAGGGTGTCCCTGAATGGTAGTTTGGAAATGTGGTCACCCTACTGGTGAACCTTGGTTTCTTCCTAGGACATGGCCCCTTTCAGGGAGAAGACGTCCCCCCAGAGAGTCAACAGACCCTTCCTTCACCGTGACCACAGCATCGGCCCCTCCGAACAGATCCTCCCTTCTCTTAGGGTGCGGGTCCCCTTGCAAGGCGGCACCCTGGACTCCTCGATCCCTAGTGGGCCCCAGCCGAAGGTTGCTGGGCCCCAGGCCGTTGCTGCAGCTCCTGGGCCTCCATACCCAGGCAGTCAGAAACGGTGAGGTAGTACCTCACCCCAGGCTAAAGGTGCCTGAGGTGGGCCTAGGGCACCCGGAGATGACCCACACACACGCCCAGGCTGTAGGTGCCTGGGCGTCGACCGACGAACCCCACTCAGAAGATGTCTGCCCCCTTTATATCCCCTCTCGGCATGCACAGCAGGTTCACCGCCCCACTGTACAGCTGCCGAGAGGGGTCACAAAAGGCACAGCACTACACTCGCGGTTCAACATTGGCCCAGAATGGCAGCGCCACCCACAGGCCACAGGGAACACATCACCAGCATTATCCCCTGAGGACAAAAATGGTCCATAACTCCTAACAATTTAAGGTGTCTGAGCCTAATTACCACTCAGACACTTCCCCTAAATTGAACACCCCGCTACACAAAGATACAAAATAAACTCAGCGTTGGAGTTTAGGTGGTTTGGACATTGACTTTATTAAAGAAGGGAAAAGTACAGACTCGTCTCTACAACCTGGAGATGGGAACCAGTGGAAGGAGGTAACTCGCTGCGGGACCCAGGTACATATACACCGCCTGACCTCTAAACTAGAGGACGCGGGCTTGTGGCATGGGTGCCTCTCTTCTCCCTAGATGGGAGAGGGTAGTGCTACACATAGCTGCTGACTTTTAATACACAGACACTCAACAATCCCACGGTCCAGCGATGCAGCCGCACGGAGGCCCGCTCCTCTCCCCCTCCTCTTCTCGGCGCCTCCATTGGAACTGTGGGCATCCGGCCGTGACAGCTTGTGGCTTCACGGCCGGAAGCGCACTGCGCATTCGCGAGTTGTGCTGCACTCTCGGAGTGGATAGCCGATCTTCTGGGACCTGTCACGTGTCCCAGCAGATCGCCTAGAGGGAGGGGCCACCTAGGGGGAGAGGAGGAGTCACCAAGGAGGAAGTGGGACAGGAAGTCCCCTTCAAAACAAAAAACCCACTCCCCCCCAAAAAATAAATTACATGCCAAATGTGGCATGTAAGGGGGGGAGGAGTACTTAAAGTGGAAGTTCCACTTTTGGGTGGAACTCCGCTTTAAGAGTTTCAATTTGTATGCAGTCAGACAGGCCCTGGCACGCACTACAGGGTTTTGGTAAATCTGAAGACAAAAATCTGCAGAAAATCTAATAGTGTGTATGGGGCCTTAGGGCTATCTCTAAAAGGATCAGAAGACAGACAGAAACAATAGGTGACTCAATTAACAATAGAAATGTACAGCTAGGAGGCACACAATGGGGGATACACAAACTTGTATAATCTGTCCACTAGTCATCAAAAGACAAATAATGCTCCAGCATTCTGATACAGTGATTGGTCTCTTGAGGGATATTGTTGCTAAATATTTCTGTCCCAAGTGAAGGAGCCTCTCCCACCCAGTCTGCAGGAGGACCACCATATCCCCTCTGACCATTACCCTGTACAACAATAATATTACACCTTTCCATCCACTCCAGAAGGGAATCTTTATTGTCCTTATTCAGAGAAGTAATCCAAGCTTCTCTCTCTCAGCGTTCATCATATTGTTGTCTATCATTAGAGAATGATCTGCTCTCTCCATGGGCCATAATCTCCAAAATCAGTGGGTAAGGAGCCTGCCCCTAGTCCTAGATTAGCTTGTCACAATAATTACTCCCTGTGCCGAGTTCCTGGGTCTGTACACCCGCTGTGCCCATTATGAGGGGTTCCCACCATCCCTGTGCCTAGTTCCTGGATCTGTACACCCGCTGTGCGCATTATGAGGGGTTCCCACCATCCCTGTGCCGAGTTTCCGAGTCTGTACACCTGCTGTGCCCATTATGAGGGGTTCCCACCATCCCTGTGCCGAGTTTCCGAGTCTGTACACCCGCTGTGCCCATTATGAGGGGTTCCCACCATCCCTGTGCCGAGTTTCCGAGTCTGTACACCTGCTGTGCCCATTATGAGGGGTTCCCACCATCCCTGTGCCAAGTTCCCGGGTCTGTACACCCGCTGTGCCCATTATGAGGGGTTCCCACCATCCCTGTGCCAAGTTCCCGGGTCTGTACACCTGCTGTGCCCATTATGAGGGGTTCCCACCATCCCTGTGCCAAGTTCCCGGGTCTGTACACCCGCTGTGCCCATTATGAGGGGTTCCCACCATCCCTGTGCCGAGTTCCCGGGTCTGTACACCCGCTGTGCCCATTATGAGGGGTTCCCACCATCCCTGTGCCGAGTTCCCGGGTCTGTACACCCGCTGTGCCCATTATGAGGGGTTCCCACCATCCCTGTGCCGAGTTCCCGGGTCTGTACACCCGCTGTGCCCATTATGAGGGGTTCCCACCATCCCTGTGCCGAGTTCCCGGGTCTGTACACCCACTGTGCCCATTATGAGGGGTTAATTTTGTTTGTAAGATTTTTCAATAAACAACTTATATACAATATGCATCCTTAACCACTTCCCGCCCGGCCTATAGCAGAATGACAACCGGACGGTGGTTCAGTTATCCTGACTGGACGTCATATGACGTCCAGCGGGATAACAGCCGCCGCGCCCCCTCGCGGTGGCGCGCAGCACGGCGATTGGTGGTGCGGTGTGTCAGTCAGACACACTGCTACACCAATCTCGGTAAAGAGCCTTCAACGGAAGCTCTGTACCATGTGATCAGCCGTGTCCAATCACGGCTGATCACGATGTAAACAGGAAGAGCCGTTGATCGGCTTTTCCTCACTTGCGTCTGACAGAGGCGAGTAGAGGAGAGCCGATTAACTGCTCTCCTGACAAGGGGGGGTCTGTGCTGATTGTTTGTCAGTGCAGCCCCCCCCCGGATGCCAGCTCCAGGACAACCAGGGATGGTCACTACACTGGACCACCAGGTATGCCACCCTAGACCACCAGGGAAATGCCAATCTGTGCCCAGGCAGCTGCCAATCAGTGCCCATCCACAATGCCTACCAGTGCCACCAGGGATGCCTATCAGTGGCATCTATCAGTTCCCATCAGTGCCACGTATCAGTGCCCAGCAGTGCCGCCCATAAGTACCCATTATTGCCGCCTATCAATGCTCATCAGTGCTGCATATCAGTGCCCATCGTCAGTCCCCATCAGTGCCACCTCATCGGTGACGCCTTATCAGTGCCCATCAGTGAAGGAGAAAACTTACTTATTTACAACATTTTATAACAGAAACAAAAGAAAAACTTTTTTTTTTCTAAATTTTCGGCCTTTTTTTATTTGTTTAGCCAAAAATGAAAAACGCAGAGGTGATCAAATACCTCCAAAAGAAATCTCTATTTGTGGGAATAAAATGATAAAAATTCTGTTTGGGTACAGTGTAGCATCACCGCGCAATTGTCATTTAAATAGCGACAGCACTGAAAGCTGAAAACTGGCCTGGGCAGGAAGGGGGGAAAGTGCCCCCTGGTATTGAAGTGGTTAATAAACTATAGATATATCCACTCCGTCCAATAGAAATGCCCCACAATAAAAGCACAATAAATTGTGAGGAAAACGAGAGAAAATGTCCTCAGAAAGAATCCAGTCACCGTAGTGAAAAGATTTTGTGCAGTGACTAATCACTTCAGCCCCGGAAGGATTTACCCCCTTAATGACCAGGCCATTGTTTGCGATACAGCACTGCGCTGCTTTATCTGACAATTGCCCGGTTGTGCAACGTGGTACACAAATAAAATTGATGTCCGTTTTTTTCCACAAATAGAGCTTTCTTTTGGTGGTATTTGGTCACCTCTGCGGTTTTTATTTTTTTCCGCTATAAACAAAAAAAAGACAGACAATTTAAAAAAAAAAAAAAAAACTTTATTTTTTTTACTTTTTGCTATAATACCTATGCAAAAAAAAATATATATATAAAAAAAAATGTATTCATCAGTTTAGGCCGATATGTATTCTTCTACATATTTTTGTTTTCAATTTCTCTTTATTCATTTTTTTTTTTATAAAAGATATTTACAGTTATATAAAATTCATAGAAATATACATTTACTTCTTCTCCTGTGTATTGATAAAGGACCTTGATTATTACCTATTTAATTTTTTGTTCCTGTCCTTTTTCTTCAAAAGATTCTGCAATCTCTCACACATACTTCTACTATCTTCCAAACACATTCATCATTCCATACCAAACCACAAAACATACCAAAAAAAATATCTCCCATTCTCTCTTTCTTTTCTTTTTTAATTGTTGTTTTCCATTTATAAATATTCTATCATACTTGTCGAGGACCGAAATTCATCCCATTTTTGCCATTTTCCTGGCATTTGATTTTTTATGTAACCTTCTTCTCTTATCTGTCTTTCCATATACTGTATTTTGTTCATTTCACATATCCATTCTGTTATCGTTGGGCTTTTAGTTTCTCTCCACTTACGAGCTATTATTGTTCTGGCTGCCGTTGTCATATGGTGAAGGATATCCGTTTTAATACTCTTTATTGAGTCTGACATCAGAGACAATAATGAGATATCTATGCTTGGATTCATCTCCACTCCCGACACTTTCTGATATACCGTATATACTCGAGTATAAGCCGACCTGAATATAAGCCGAGGCACCTAATTTTACCACAAAAAACTGGGAAAACATATTGACTTGAGTATAAGCCTAGGGTGTCCATCTGCATGCCTCACTGTGCCTCACTTTGCCTCACTGTATCCATGTGCATGCCTCACTGTGCCCATGCCTCACTGTGCCCATGACTAGACTGACGTTTAACATGGGAGTATATGGAAGGGGTGTCCGACTTTGAAAAATAGGTGCTCTCTGGCTGTAGGTTCCCCAGACAAAAAACTTTGCACACTTGTAGAGGAAGAGTGGGGCTACATGGGTACTGGGTCCCAAAAATCCGGGAGATCAGGCGGAAAAAGGTGACTCGAGTATAAGCCGACCTGAATATAAGCCGAGGCACCTAATTTTACCACAAAAAACTGGGAAAACTTATTGACTCGAGTATAAGCCTAGGGTGTCCATCTGCATGCCTCACTGTGCCTCACTGTGTCCATGTGCATGCCTCACTGTGCCCATGCCTCACTGTGCCCATGCCTCACTGTGCCCATGCCTCACTGTGTCCATGACTAGACTGACGTTTAACATGGGAGTATAAGGAAGGGGTGCCCAACTTTGAAAAATCGGTGCTCCCCGGCCGTAGGTCGCCAAGACAACAAACTTTGCACACTTGTAGAGGAGAAAGGGGGCTACAGGTGTGCCAAGTTTCGGGTCCAGGGGACCTACGACCGGTCGGTATCGGGTTCCCAAATTCACCAGAGGAATGACCGTTTAACATGGGAGTCTATGGAAGGGGTGCCCGGCTTTGAAAAATCGGTGCTCCCCGGCCATAGGTCCTCCAGACAAAAAACTTTGCTCACTTGTAGAGAAAGAGTGGGGCTACATGTGTACCAAGTTTGGCCAGTACCGGGTCCCCAAAGTCCGGGAGATCAGGTGCAAAAAGGTGACTCGAGTATAAGCCAAAAAAATGTGCTGAAAAACTCGGCTTATACTCGAGTATATACGGTATCTCAAATATTTTGTTCCAAAAGTTCCTCACCAGATGACATCCATACCAGATATGGTCCATAGTCCCTCTTCCTACTGTACATCTACAGCAGATCTCTGTATTTCCTTTTATTTATTTTATTTAACGCTACTGGGCTCCAATACCATCTCATTACAATTTTGTAATTTCTCTCTTGATGTTTAATTGCTATGGATGTTTTGTGTATTGTTGCAAATATTTTCTCCCACTCTGTTTCTGATATTGATCTCCCTATTTCCTCTTCTCATTTTTTCATTCCTGTTAACTCTCTAAGAGATCCGGAAGGGAGTAGTAAATCATATATCTTAGATCGTTTTTTAGTCGGTTTTTGTTCTTCTGTTAACATTTGTTCAAATTTGGTTTTTGATCTATTTATTAAAGATAGTTGTATTTTTGTTTCGGTGTATGTATTTAATTGGTGGTATTGTAGCCATTTATTTTTGTATTTGGGTCCTAAATCTTGAACTTTTGGCAATTTACCATCCACTAGAATCTGGGCCACCCTTGTGTTCTCCAATATATTTCATTTTAAGAATTTTGTGATTTCTAAAGCTGGCGGAAATTCTGGATTGGAGAACAGTGGGGTCATAGGTCCAATCATAGTGGATAGTTTCCCCTTTTTTAATACGGCATCCCATATTTTTAATGTAGCTCTTAAAAAAATTGTTAACTTTCTTTTCTGGTCTTAAATGGGGTTTTATCCAAGGAAGGGATTTGAGTTGTACTCCTATAATGTCTTCTTCTAGATGAACCCATTGCTTGCCTTCTGTATTATGATGCCAATCTATAATCCTAGTCAGTGAGGCGGCTTCTAGATATTTTGAAAAGTCAGGTAGTGCTAGACCTCCATATTGATTTATTTAACTGAGTTAGCACCAAACTTTTACTTTATTCTGTTAATCATGTATGTACAAATTAATTCTCCTAAAAATTGTTACTAATTAATCCATAAATAATATAATAACAAAAGCTCTATATACTTGTATGCTGGCCACATTGGAGTTGAAGTCCTGAATGTTGTGTAATCCTATGGACCACTGAACTACAGTACACACAAAGAGAATGTGAGGGGGAGGAGGAAAGGCTGTACTTCCCAGGCTGCAAACCAATGAGTTTCCTCTTTGCTGTGAGGGGACCAGAATGAGCACATCTGCCTGTCTGGGTGGACACAAGCCAGCGACCCAGTCCAGAGATCAGGGTCTTGTGTGTTGGGGCCATGAGAGAGATCAGATCTGGGTAAGCAGAGGCCGAGCTACTGTGGGACACAGACTTTTGCTGCATAGAGACTGGAACGCTGTATAACAGGTGGGATGAGGGCCGGAGCCACTTCAGGGAGATCCAGAGGACGTTTGAACAGTGGGACAGTTGCAGCTGTTTTGCTGGGACTGGTGAGAAGGTCTTACTGCCATTGACCTGTTGCTTCTAGTAAGGACTGAGCACATAGAGACTGGACATTTGACTAGCAGCTTTACCACTGGGACTGTTTTTATGTGCACCTCTGTAAAAACTGGGCCCCAACGTTAACCGGTTGAAGAACTAGGACAAAGGACTGTATCTTTAGCTTTTCAGAAAGGATTTCACTTACTGCCTATATTAAGGGGTACCAGTGCAATAAACCTGGCTCTTGGGGTAGTCATTCCTAGAGTGCACTCTAGCAGTATGGTACACTGGTTGCAGGAAGGTTACTAAAACACAGGTAAACAAGATAGACCTATATAGAGTTGTGTTATGCCAACATCCCCATTGCAACTAAAAACAATACAATTTTCTACCATCAGACTTTTTATGACAAAGGAACCTAACTTGGATGCCTTAATGGAGAGGAACCATTCATGCTCTATCAGATTTCCCAGATGTAAAGCCCTTGAGAATCTATCTATCTGATCTATAACTTATGGCAAGGACAACATAGGGAATATAAACATACATGTTTCCAGAAAGAAGGGCTTGGAAGTAGGGGGAGCGGGCGGCCGTGGTTGATAGTCTATTTAATTTGGATCATGTTTTAAAGATTAGAATGTTGTTCCTTATCTTTTCATATATTATTCAGATCTTGGGTATTTGAAGATTTATTATTTCTCCAAGGTCTGCCCTCTCTCCTTCTCCCCCTGTCTCGGTTCTTGTTATTACTCAGCAAATCTTATTTTATTTAACTCACACTTATAATATAATGTCTGTTCCATGATTATTTTTTCTGTTTGCTACACTTCAAAAAAAATTCAAATAACAAACCTGTTATATTTACCTGCTTTGTAATGGTTTTGAGCAGGGCAGCCCTGATCCTCTTTTTCTGGGGTCCCCTGGCGATGCTCTCCACCCCCCGAGTGCCACCATAGCAAGTGGCTTGCTATGGGGGCACTCGTGTATGCTTGCTCCCATGCCCTGCTCTGTGTGTCAATAATACACACAGAAGGGCTTGGCCCCACTACTGGCTGTGATTGCCAATGGCTCCAGCTGCTGTATCTGAGCCAATGGAGGAGCAAGAGACTGGACAGAGTCTCGGCTCTTGTGCACATTACTGGATCGAGATCGTGCTCAGATGAGTATTGGGGGGCTGAGGAGGAGGCTGCATTCAGAAAGATTTTAGCATAGAATGCAGTAAGGTAAAAAACCTTCTGCCTTTATAACCACTTTAATGTCTAGTCCTACAGTAAACAAGAGCATTAGTAGCATTGTAAAAGACCCGGGGCACCCCCAAGGAGAGTATTAATACAGCAGGCACATCTTGCAATGGCGAATAGTGGGTGTGGACCACTTGCATTAACGGTGGGAGGGGTTTAAAGTGGCATGGTTAACCACTTCCATACCGGGCCTATTCTGGCACTTTATATATGTTTTTTTAGCAGACACCATAGGGAATAAAATGGCGGTCATTGCAACTTTTTATCTCGCACTGTGTTTGTGCAATAATTTTTCAAACCTTTTTTTTGGAAAAAAAAATGGTTTCATTAATTAAAATATAAAAAAAACAGTAAATTTAGCCCAATTATTTTGTATAATGTGAAAGATGATGTTACGCCGAGTAAATAGATACCCAACATGTCACGCTTTAAAATTGCGCACACTCATGGAATTGCGCCAAACTTCGGTACCCAAAAATCTCCATAGGCAACGCTTTACATTTTTTTACAGGTTACCAGGTTAGAGTTACAGAGGAGGTCTAGTGCTAGAATTGTTGCTTGCTCTCTAACGCACGCGGCCATACCTCACATGTGTGGTTTGAATGGCGCTTACATATGTGGGCGGGACTTACATGTGTGTTCACTTCTGAGCGTGAGCTACTGGGGACAGGGGCGTTTTACATTTTTTTTTTTTTTTTTTTATTTTACTTAATTTTTTTTTTTTTTTACACTTTCTTTTACATTTAAATTTTTGTAATCACTTTTATTCCTATAACAAGGAATGTAAACAATCTAATAGTAACCTATCCTGACAGGTCCTCTTTATGGAGAGATGTGGGGGTCAATAAGACCCCACACATCTCTTCTCCAGGCTGGAAAGCATGAGATTGAGAAAAAAAATCCACAATCTCATGCTGACAGTCACGATCGCGGTTTTGTTTACATCCGGGGCCTCCGACGGTCCATCTGGTCACCGGAAATCTCTATGGTCGCCATCCGGCGCCGGCCGATTCTATCTCCGGGTCCCCAATGGCACGGAAGAGCCCGGAGAAGCACCGGATGGTGGCGGGAGGGGGGGGGGTGTCCCCTCCCGTCGCCTGTAAGAACGATCAAGCGGCGGAACTGCCGCTATGACCATTCTTACTGTGCACAGAATCGCCGGCAGAAAGTAATGATATCTGAATGATGCCTGTAGCTGCGCCCATCATTCAGATTTCCCCGCTGAAAGTCCAGGACGTCATATGACTAAGCTGTCATGTGCAATATAATGGAAGGGGCGGGGATAGTGTGACATCATTGCCTATATATGGACATGCAGCGATACTTAGGCAATGATATAACTGTTCCCACCCATTTCCCTATGTGGCTGGGAGTCTTGGGCCTTGTAAGTGAATGAGTAAGGCGATGCCAGTGGTTGGTAGGGACGGGGTGGGTACAAGCACCTGCTGCTTCCTTAGCAACCACTGACAGACAGAAGCTGTTACATTAGTCCATGCTGAAAGCATTTGAATGAACAAACACCGAGCTCATCCCTCGTCACATTGTGGTAAGCAATGTAGTTAAAAGAACTTTGGTGAGTTCACAAGGTAAACTGACCAACCCACAGGTATGTTCTCCATGTTTGTGTTGAAAAATGACACTCTAGAGCTTCCCTGGAATACTATTCTGAAAGAAAATGCAGAAGTTTCCTTCACCTGATCTGCAGGGCGCGGGGTAAGGACAGCACTGTGTCCAGAATGTGAAGCAGAAGCCTCCATAGTAACAACGGAGGGTAGGGAAGGATCAGACTGTCCACCAATATCTGTTTATCCATCATCCTCCTAGAGTTCTCACTGCACATTACACCAGGAACTTCTTTCCACGGAATCCAGATCTCTGGAGTCTAATCTGCCTCCAAAGGGCCACATGCTGCCATTCGGTACTCACTGTGTGGCCCTCAGGACCCCGGAATACATTAGTCTGTGTATTTCTTACCAAGGTGCTTTTTAATGCCAGTGAATGACGGGATTCGGGATGTTCAATGATTTGGTTTATTTCTTTCACACCGTCTCACTTTTTCTGTGCCGTCTATTCATTATTATTTTTGGATCTTGCTGAGGACTGTTCATAGCAAATGTGGGAGTATTAATGTGTAAACGGGTGTGATAGCAGAGATCTTATCTGGGCTTTCTTCTCAGGGAATATGTGCAGGAACTCAACTATGCCCCCCCCAAACCGCAACAAATAGTAGGTTTGGCCAAATTGAAGTAGGAGGGTCTTAAAGGGACACTACATACCAGGAGTGTGCTACATAGAGTGCAGTGTTCAGGAGTGCCCTGTGCATAGACTGCATGGTTCAGGATTGCATCACATATAGAGTGCAGGATTCAGAAGTGCCCTACACACAGAGTGCAGAGTTGAGCAGTGCACTACACACAGAGTGCAGGGTTCAGGAGTGCGCTATGCACAGAGTGCAGGGATCAGGAGTGTGCTATGCACAGAGTGCTGAAGGCAGGAGTGTGCTATGCACAGAGTGCAGGGTTCAGGAGTGCGCTATGCACAGAGTGCAGGGTTCAGAAGTGCGCTATGCACAGAGTGCAGGGTTCAGAAGTGTGCTATGCACAGAGTGCAGAGTTTAGCAGTACACTACGCACAGAGTGCAGAGTTGAGCAGTGCACTACACACAGAGTACAGGGTTCAGGAGTGCGCTACGCACAGAGTGCAGGGTTCAGGAGTGCGCTATGCACAGAGTGCAGGGTTCAGGAGTGCGCTATGCACAGAGTGCAGGGTTCAGAAGTGCGCTATGCACAGAGTGCAGGGTTCAGAAGTGTGCTATGCACAGAGTGCAGAGTTTAGCAGTACACTACGCACAGAGTGCAGAGTTGAGCAGTGCACTACACACAGAGTACAGTGTTCAGGAGTGCGCTACGCACAGAGTGCAGGGTTCAGGAGTGCGCTATGCACAGAGTGCAGGGTTCAGGAGTGCGCTATGCACAGAGTGCAGGGTTCAGGAGTGCGCTATGCACAGAGTGCAGGGTTCAGGAGTGCGCTATGCCCAGAGTGCAGGGTTCAGGAGTGCGCTATGCCCAGAGTGCAGGGTTCAGGAGTGCGCTATGCACAGAGTGCAGGGTTCAGGAGTGCGCTATGCACAGAGTGCAGGGTTCAGGAGTGCACTATGCACAGAGTGCAGAGTTGAGCAGTGCACTACACACAGAGTGCAGGGTTCAGAAGTGCGCTATGCACAGAGTGCAGAGTTAAGCAGTGCACTACGCACAGAGTGCAGGGTTTAGGAGTGTGCTATGCACAGAGTGCAGGGTTCAGGAGTGCGCTATGCACAGAGTGCAGGGTTCAGGAGTGCGCTATGCACAGAGTGCAGGGTTCAGGAGTGCGCTATGCACAGAGTGCAGGGTTCAGGAGTGCGCTATGCACAGAGTGCAAGGTTCAGACGTGCGCTACATACAGAGTGTGGAATTGCGCTCTGTAACAAGCCCCTTGCTCGCTCGGTTCCACTCTCCCGACACTCCTCTGCTACTATTGGATCATATTGCAGATCGCAATGTCTGATGGTTCGGTCATCCGATGCTCCAGGATTCAAGCTACAGCTATGTGCCATTCTAATCCATTTGTGATACCTCAGAACAAACACCAGGCAGGCTGTATGTAAGTTCAAACAGGAATCTCATTTTATTGGATGCACACACACTTTTATACAGCAGTTTGAACACCCTGCCCCCAACAACCACTTTCCTATTGGTCAATAGTAAAGTACATTGTAGTTATCAATTAGGTTCTCTTGGCCATGCAAATGAGGACTTGAAACAGGGTCAGCAGGGATTGTTCCGATAGCTTGAATAGGAGAACTGAGATGTGTATTGACACAGAAGCCCCAGGGGGTAATTAAAGTACATAAACAGTCAAACACAGAACAATGCTTTTCTTCCAGACCATGGAGCCGTCTGGGGGGGGGGGGGGGGTTAGCCTTAAGACAGGGCAGAATTCCCACCACTGTGTAATAGATTTAAAGGAGAAATACTTCAGTATTCCAAGGTCCATGACAATACTCCCCCCTGGGAAACAGTCCAACAGCCACAGTGGGACCCCAAACGGGTCAACTCGAGGATGTTGGAAAAGTAGTCTTAAGGTTCCATGTCCGTCTGCCGGGATAACCCATCCGCATTCCCGTTTTGAGGCCCTGGCCGATATTGTATGGTAAAATTGTACGGTTGCAAAGCCAGGCTCCACCTTAGTAATCGCCCGTTTTCTCCCGCCACCCGGTTAAGCCATATCAAGGGATTGTGGTCCGTCATGATTGTAAAAGAGCGTCCATACACGTAGGGCTGCAATTTCTTTAAAGCCCAGACTAAGGCCAAACACTCTTTTTCCACGGCAGCATATCCAACTTCACGGGGTAACAATTTGCGGCTGAGATACGCCACTGGGTGCTCTTTACCGTCATCGCCAACTTGGCTTAGTACGGCTCCCAGTCCGAACATGGAGGCATCTGTATGAATGACAAAGCGTTTGTTAGGATCAGGGGCCGCCAGTATGGGAGCTTGCGTTAGGGCGGTTTTTAACTGATGAAATGCTGTCTCGCACTCCGGGGACCACAGGACCTGTCTAGGGAGAGTCTTTTTGGTCAGGTCCGTCAGGGGTTTGGCTATGTCACTATAGTGGGGTACAAACTTCCTGTAGTACCCTGCTGTCCCTAAAAATGCAAGTACCTGGGTCTTGGTTCTGGGAACCGGCCAGTTTAGGACGGCCTCTATTTTTGCAGGTTCTGGCCTCTGCTTCCCACATCCCACTCTATGTCCCAGATATTGTACCTCAGACATCCCCATATTACATTTGTCTGGCTTCAGGGTCATGTCTGCGGCTCGGATCCTATTTAGCACTATTCCCAGGTGTCTAAGATGTTCCTCCCAGGTCTGGCTATAGATTGCGATGTCGTCAAGATATGTGCATGCAAAATCTTGCAGACCATCAAGGAGTTCATCTATCATCCGCTGGAAGGTAGCCGGCGCATTCTTCATCCCGAATGGCATTACCCGAAACTGGTAAAGGCCGAACGGGGTGATAAAGGCCGACTTCGGAATTGCTTCCGCTTCCAAGGGAATCTGCCAGTAGCCCTTACACAAGTCAATAGTCGTCAGATAATGTCCCTGAGCTATTTTGTCCAGCAATTCGTCCACTCGGGGCATAGGGTAGGCATCTGTCACAGTACAGTCATTCAGTCGCCTATAGTCCACACAAAATCTGGTCGTGCCATGCCGTTTTGGGACGAATACTACAGGGGAAGCCCAGGGGCTTGCTGATGGCTCGATCACCCCTAACTCAAGCATCTCCCTAATCTCAGATCTCATCCCTTCTTGCACTGCTCCAGGAATCCTATAGGCTGGTTGTCTCAGGGGCTTCTGCCCGGGGGTCTCTACCTTGTGCACAGCTATGTGAGTGTACCCAGGGAGTGCCGAGAACATCTCCTGACGGTCCTGGAGTAATTTTCTGGCCTGTTCTCGTTCTTGGGATCCTAATCTATCTCCTAGCCGTATATCCTCCACACCCCCGGAACAGTTACTGATTTCAGGAAGCTCCAGCATCGGTAGATATTCAGAGTCCCCGGTGGCAGGAGCGCATATGGCAGCTACTGCCTCAGCCCTCTCATGATAGGCCTTCATCATATTATTGTGGAACGTCCTCTTAATTTTTGTGTCTGCACAGCTGGCAACCTCGTAGGTTGTATCGCACAGCTGTTTTACCACCTAATAGGGGCCCT
Organism: Rana muscosa; assembly: GCA_029206835.1. NCBI lineage: Eukaryota > Metazoa > Chordata > Amphibia > Anura > Ranidae > Rana > Rana muscosa. The sequence continues at coordinate 1,296,802,624 of CM055116.1, read as the reverse complement.
GCCAGGAAGCCTGTAATTTATTTTGCTTCAGGGGTTTTAGTACCAGGACTCTTTGTCCAATATAAAAGGTGTGATTCCTCGCAGACCGATCATACCAAACCTTCTGCTGACTCTGGGCCGATTGCATATTCTCATGGACTAGATCGGTAAGTTCCCGCAGTCGCTCCCTGAGTTCCAAGACATAACTAAGGATGGGGAGGCCTTCCAGATCCTCTACCCCCTCCCACTGGGCCCTCACTAAGTCTAAGGGTCCCCTAACCCTTCGCCCATACAACAGCTCAAATGGGGAAAACCCAGTGGACTCCTGGGGTACCTCTCTATAGGCAAACAGTAGATGGGGAAGATATTTCTCCCAATCCTTCCTATTCTCCACGAAGGTCCGAAGCAGCTGCTTCAGGGTCCCGTTAAATCTCTCACACAGCCCATTAGTCTGAGGATGGTAGGGGGCGCTCTGGAGGGGTTTAATCCCACAGAGACGCCAGAGCTGCTGCGTCAGCTCAGCTGTGAACTGGGTACCCTGATCGGACAATATCTCCTGGGAAAACCCTACCCTAGTAAATACCCGCAGTAAGGCATCTGCTACTGTATCAGCCTGGATATTGGATAAGGGAATGGCCTCCGGGTAGCGAGTGGCGTAATCCACCACCGTAAGAATATACTTCTTCCCGGTGGCACTGGGACGGGCCAGTGGGCATATAATATCTACCGCTATGTGGCTAAAGGGTTCTCTAATAATCGGCAGGGGTTGCAGCGAGGCTTTTGGGTGATCCCTTGTCTTCCCTACTTTCTGACAAGTCTCACAGGTCCGGCAGTATTCTCGCACCTCAGCATGTAACCTGGGCCAGAAGAAAGCATGAGACAACCGACTCTGGGTCTTGGCTATCCCTAAATGTCTGGCCAAGGGGATGTCGTGAGCCAGACGCAATAGCTCCCGTCTGTATTTCTGGGGTATAACTAGCTGTTTGTGGGGGCCCTGTCGCTTCCCAGTGCCCATTCCCTCAGTGTAACGATAAAGAAACCCCCCCTCCCACTCTATTCTGTCTTCCCCCAACCCCCCTGGATCCTTGCCCGCCCTGTCCCGATAACCAGCTAAAGTTGGGTCACTCTGAGTCACTTGACTAATGTCGGAGGGAGAATCCCAGGACACGGGGTTGTCAAGTCTGGGTAACGTAGGAGGATTTGGTCTTACCTGGGTCCCCATAGGAGTGGAGTTGCCTTGAAGTTGGCTCTGACGTCTGGTGGTCACGGCCATAGCGTCCTCTGGGGCATATGAGGAAGTTAAATGTCCCAAATCGTTTCCCAAAAGTACTTCTGCGGGTAACTCGTGTAGTAATCCCACTCGCACTTGTCGCTCCCCTGAGCCCCAATCCAAGAGGACTTGGGCGGTGGATAAACGTAGCACCTTGCCCCCTGGTACCCTGCAACAGTCTGGCCGGTCCGGGCCGACTGGGGAATCATGTGAGGCTGGATGAGGGTAATCGTAGCCCCGGAATTGCGGAGTCCCTGGGCCGGCTGCCCATTACCCATACTGCCTGGCGATGGTGCTGCCGATTATCTCCGGCAGCAGCTTGGACGGGATCAGCCTCGAAAAGTTCGCCGCACTCTTCCTGAACATCTCGATGGTTGGGCTCGTTCTGGAAGCAATGAGCCGCTGGTCTGGATGGATGATTAGTCTCTCGGTACCTCGTGGATCGGGTAGGGCAATATCGCTGCAGATGACCAGTTTGGTTACAGGTATAGCACTTAGGTCCAGTAGGAGGGTTGGGTCGGGCTAGGGGTCTAGAGGCAGACCACCGAGGTACTGAAGTTGGGTTAGAGGCTGGTAAACTGGGCCGAGATAGTGAATAGCGCTCGCTTTCGTCTGACCTTCGAGAGTCCAGATATTCATCGGCCAAAGTAGCCGCTTGCTGTACAGTCCGTGGTCGCTTATCTCTCACCCAATCCCGTACTACCAGAGGGGTGTGGTTAAAGAACTGTTCTAAGAGTACTAGCTGGGTGATGTCCTCTATGGTATGAGCGTGGCTTCCCTGGAACCAGCCCTTAAGGTTTTGCTACAGACGATGTGCCCACTCCACGTATGTTATGTTGGTTTGTTTCCGGGATTCTCGAAACTTAATTCGGCTGGCTTCGGGTGTAATGGCAAATCGGGCTAACAGAGCTTCTTTTACGTGGTCATATTCTTTAGTGTCCTCATCCTCCAGGGCCCGATACGCATCCGCCGCTCTGCCAGTTAAATTACTCGCCAGTAAGGCGACCCAATCTTGGGACAGTACTTCATGTATCTGGCATAGTCTCTCAAAGTCCTGCAGGAACGCTTCAATTTCCTCCTCTCCTTCCTTAAATAGTTTGAACGCCCGAAAGGGCAACTTACGGAAAGGCGCTGCATCTTTAGGTGTTGTCTCCCAATTGCCGTATTTCCGCCATTCTCCGCTCATGTTGCCGCTCTAGTTCTCTCTCTTGTCGCTCATCCTGCAGCTGGATGTCTCCTCTCTAATGGCATTCTGTATGGCGGTCTCTGATGGGTTAGCACCATATAATGCCAACCGCTCTCGAACTCTTTGCTGAAACAAGTCTTCAACTGACCGGGGTCCTGCATCACCATCCCTCTGATCCATCTCGGCTAGCTCACTGATCGAGGTGGCCTTGTTCTTTGTCCCACCGGTCCCTCCATGGCTCTCAAGTAAGTCTTTCAGCATGGCTTTCCTGCAGGCTGCATAGCTGGTCATTCACTGTGGTGGTTTGGAGTGTCCCAGTACCTGGAGAGCAAATCCCACCGCTGCCAACCAATGTAAAACGAGCCCCTTGCTTGCTCGGATCCACTCTCCCGACACTCCTCTGCTACTATTGGATCATATTGCAGATCGCAACGTCGGATGGTTCGGTCATCCGATGCTCCAGGATTCAAACTACAGCTATGTGCCGTTCTAATCCATATGTGATAGTTCAGAACAAACACCAGGCAGGCTGTATGTAAGTTCAAACAGGAATCTCATTTTATTGGATGCACACACACACTTTTATACAGCAGTTTGAACACCCTGTCCCCAACAACCACTTTCCTATTGGTCAATAGTAAAGTACATTGTAGTTATCAATTAGGTTATCTTGGCCATGCAAATGAGGACTTGAAACAGGGTCAGCAGGGATTGGTCAGACAGCTTGAATAGGAGAACTGAGATGTGTATTGACACAGAAGCCCCAGGGGGTAATTAAAATACATAAACAGTCAAACACAGAACAATGCCTTTCTTCCAGACCATGGAGCCGTCTGGGGGGGGGGGGTAGCCTTAAGACAGGGCAGAATTCCCACCACTGTGTAATAGATTCAAAGGAGAAATACTTCAGTATTCCAAGGTTCATGACACGCTCTCTTTCACAGCTACTTACCTCTGCACCCCCCTTCCAAATCTCAATTGCCCCCCTCTTCAGCTTACACCCCCCTCCACTGCTTTCACCATCTCCCCCCTTAAAAGTTCTACCATTTCCTACATAACTTACCTTTGTTATTGTAGAGCCAACCGGCTCTAGTAGCTCCCCACACACTGTAGTTGGCTCTGCCTCTCTGCAGTGAGATCATCCAGCAGGGGGTGTCAACATCAGGGTAGTAGATGGGGTTCACAGGGGGTGCATGCAGTCTACCAAGTGATGCCCCCCTCCCACCCATAACCACACTGTACCCGAGGCACCTGCATCTCCTTTGCCCCCACCCTTCAGTCAGTGGGAGCTGTTCAGGAGGTCAGACCTGTGGGAGCCGTTGAGAGAAAAGCTTTCACTTGTAAACACAGAAGCAAGGTTTCATTGTTTACTTGTGTCAGTGGTGAGCAGGAAGCACATGGACAGAGCCGGAGGTAGACAAAAAGATTTCCGCCACTTTCCAGCTGAAAAAAGCCCCTGGATCTTAGCAGTCTTGTGTAACAAGCCTCCAGTCTAGGACAGACTCCGGAATATTATTAGGGCCCCCTGTATCAGGAAATGTGACCAACACTGATATAGACGGTCCTCAGAAATTACAACAAATCAGAGCTATGAATACCATAAGGCCTCATTGACAAAAATCATATCTTCTATCATGTGACCACAGTAAGCTGAGTTATGATTGGTTGCTGGGGCTCAGGTCACATGGTACATCCTCATTACTCTGTATAAAGTAACTTTTATATCAATGGAAGATGAAACCTAACTCTGTGTCTTCTCTTCTCTTATTTTCAGTGGGCATGGTCTATGATGGTAAGGAGCTTCATTATTTATTATTTTTCATATTTCTATCATTCTGTAACAAAAAAGAAACTTAAAGTGGAACTCCAGACAAAATGTCCTTGTTTATTGGACGGAGTGTGGAAAGATAAGTGTCTGTGTCAGCTCTTATGTGCTGCTTCCCAATTACTTCTTGTCCTTGTGACACCATATCAGACTCTGACTAATGTGGTGTCACCTGGAGAGAATGTGAGGGGGAATCACCCAGCAGGGACACAGCCAGCAATACAATCCCTTTCCTGCTCCACCCAAACCTTTCAAAAAGCTTGAATGGAGTCACACTTAAAAACCTTCACACTTGGCCTATAGAAAAATGGCAGACGGAAAGGATATTTATTGATCTAAGTGGATGTCATATAATGTCCTCCTGGAGTGTGCAGCTCTGTGATCTCTTCCATCATCCTCCAGTACAGCTCTGTGATCTCTCTTCCATCATCCTCCAGTACAGCTCTGTGATCTCTCTTCCATCATCCTCCAGTACAGCTCTGTGATCTCTCTTCCATCATCCTCCAGTACAGCTCTGTAATCTCTCTTCTATCATCCTCCAGTATAGCTCTGTGATCTTTCTTCTATCATCCTCCAGTACAGCTCTGTGATCTCTCTTCCATCACCCTCCAGTACAGCTCTGTGATCTCTCTTCCATCACCCTCCAGTACAGCTCTGTGATCTCTCTTCCATCACCCTCCAGTACAGCTCTGTGATCTCTCTTCTATCATCCTCCAGTACAGCTCTGTGACCTCTCTCCCATCATCCTCCAGTACAGCTCTGTGATCTCTCTTCCATCACCCTCCAGTACAGCTCTGTGATCTCTCTTCCATCATCCTCCAGTACAGCTCTGTGATCTCTCTTCCATCATCCTCCAGTACAGCTCTGTGATCTCTCTTCCATCATCCTCCAGTACAGCTCTGTGATCTCTCTTCCATCATCCTCCAGTACAGCTCTGTGATCTCTCTTCTATCATCCTCCAGTATAGCTCTGTGATCTTTCTTCTATCATCCTCCAGTACAGCTCTGTGATCTCTCTTCCATCACCCTCCAGTACAGCTCTGTGATCTCTCTTCCATCACCCTCCAGTACAGCTCTGTGATCTCTCTTCCATCACCCTCCAGTACAGCTCTGTGATCTCTCTTCTATCATCCTCCAGTATAGCTCTGTGATCTTTCTTCTATCATCCTCCAGTACAGCTCTGTGATCTCTCTTCCATCACCCTCCAGTACAGCTCTGTGATCTCTCTTCCATCACCCTCCAGTACAGCTCTGTGATCTCTCTTCCATCACCCTCCAGTACAGCTCTGTGATCTCTCTTCTATCATCCTCCAGTACAGCTCTGTGATTTCTTCAATCATCCTCCAGTACAGCTCTGTGATCTCTCTACCATCATCCTCCAGTACAGCTCTGTGATCTCTCTTCTATCATCCTCCAGTACAGCTCTGTGATCTCTCTTCCATCACCCTCCAGTACAGCTCTGTGATCTCTCTTCCATCATCCTCCAGTACAGCTCTGTGATCTCTCTTCCATTATCCTCCAGTACAGCTCTGTGATCTCTCTTCTATCATCCTCCAGTACAGCTCTGTGATCTCTCTTCTATCATCCTCCAGTACAGCTCTGTCATCTCTCTTCCATCATCCTCCAGTACAGCTCTGTGATCTCTCTTCCATCATCCTCCAGTACAGCTCTGTAATCTCTCTTCTATCATCCTCCAGTACAGCTCTGTGATCTCTCTTCTATCATCCTCCAGTACAGCTCTGTGATCTCTCTTCCATCATCCTCTAGTACAGCTCTGTGATCTCTCTTCCATCATCCTCCAGTACAGCTCTGTGATCTATCTTCCATCATCCTCCAGTACAGCTCTGTGATCTCTCTTCCATCATCCTCCAGTACAGCTCTGTCATCTCTCTTCCATCATCCTCCAGTACAGCTCTGTCATCTCTCTTCCATCACCCTCCAGTACAGCTCTGTGATCTCTCTTCTATCATCCTCCAGTACAGCTCTGTCATCTCTCTTCCATCATCCTCCAGTACAGCTCTGTGATCTATCTTCTATCATCCTCCAGTACAGCTCTGTGATCTCTCTTCCATCATCCTCCAGTACAGCTCTGTGATCTCTCTTCCATCATCCTCCAGTACAGCTCTGTGATCTATCTTCCATCATCCTCCAGTACAGCTCTGTCATCTCTCTTCCATCATCCTCCAGTACAGCTCTGAAAGACGTGTTTAGACAGCCAGCACTGACCTGGGTATCTGAGGCATGCTGGCTATGTAAGAGGATCCCACAATTCTCTTGACCATTGATTAGGAGGTTTCTCTTTACCATTTCATGCTAGTAACACTGGACAGATGTTTGGCCCTCCCCTATTCTATTTATAGCTAAATTTAAAATGTTTTTGACTTCAGATATACTTTAATTCTGACAGACCAATATCAGAACCAGGACAAGTCCCCAGAATGACACTTGATGACCTCCACAGCCTGTATTAGCCGGTTCATGTTCTCTCTGAACATTTATATTTCGTCATAATCAGTCACTCTGTCATAATAGTAAAAGCCCCTCTGAGCTACCAGAGCCCTTTTTAACTGTACTTGTGTGTCTCAGACTGTGGCATCCTGTGACCGGACCTTGTATTTATAGGCCCACCCCAATACTTGAATGATATGGTGGATCAGATGGTCGAGGTTTCCATGTATGGACCCCATGCCTTCCTGGATGTGGATAAATGACTGCCCACACCAGCTCTATGGCTGTGACATTAGAAAAAGTCATCTAGCTCAAGTGTTGGTGTGTTGACCAAAAAATTCTAAGGCCTCGTACACACGACCGATTTTCTCGCCGTAAAAAACACGTCGTTTTTTTCGACGAGATTTTTGTTAAGCTTGTCGATTTTCTCGTCAAGCTTTCTATGCGTACACACTGACATTTCCCAATTTCCTCGTTGTTCTCCGCGCTCACGTCCAGCACGTACAACGACACTATAAAGGGGAAGATCTTTTTTCTTGGCGCCACCCCTTGGGCTGCTTTTGCTGATCTCGTGTTACCGCATGTGAAGTAAAAGTTTGGGAAGAGACGATTCGCGCTTTTCAGTCTTCGTACTTTTCAGATCGTTTTCTGCGGTTCAGTTTGTGCTTGTGGGTTCGTATCTTGACTTTCAGGGCGTCTAGGCAGGTCGTATCTGTTTTACAGTGCGTTCTTGCCTGTTCGTTTCTGATTTTCAGTTCGTTATTCATAGGCCTTGCTGTCCTAAAGTGCGTTCTGTTCTGTACGTTCTGATAAGACGACCGTTTCTTATTAGCCATGTCGCCTGGATGTTCTCGTCGTCGAGTTCGTGCTGTGCATGCGCTTGGTGTTGGTCTGCTTGTTTTGGACCAAGACCAGTCCATGAATGTTGTGAGGAGGAGTTCATGGACCAAGAATTGGTTGCTCCAGCGGGACCAATTCTGCCACATGCCTCTGCTGCGGGAGATCGTCGAGAATAATCCTGAGGACTACAGGAATTTTCTGCGGATGTCTGACCCAGTTTTTCAGGAACTGTTGGCTTTGGTGTCCCCCTATATTACCAGGAAGGACACCGTTATGCGGGAAGCCATCAGTGCTGAGCAGAGGCTCATCGCCACGTTGCGTTACCTGGCGACAGGGAGAAGTCTTCAGGACTTGAAGTTCACCACAGGCATCTCCCCCCAGGCTCTGGGCCTCATAATCCCAGACACCTGTTCTGCTATTATACAAGTCCTGCAGGAGGACTATATTAGGGTAAGTTTTCTCCATTAACATCACATTTTATGTATTACATGTATGCTAATGTATTGTATCTCTTTCATCCTTCCCTAATTACCATGATTGTAATATGCTGAGAATGTCCCCTTTGTCCCCATGCATGCTGGAAGCTTTAGATTGCCCCTTTTTTCTCCTCCATAAATATTTCCCTTCACTAACTTTTCCAGCAGGGGTGCCTGTTGCTCCAAATGTTTGGGGGTCCCACCGCAATTTATGAACTAAACTTCCTCCTTTTTTGCTCAGGTGCCTATTAAACGCCCCCAGTTGTCCCCTCTAATGCAGCCATTTGGTTCCCTCCAATGCAGCCATTTTCCCCCCAGCCCTGCACTTACCTTCTTGTGGTCAGCGCCATCCTTCTTCTGTCCTTGATGTCTTCTCCTTCCCTTGATGTTGCATCAGCCAATCATGTTACCATTAAACAGACTTGGTGAACATGATTGGCAGAGCAGCCTGCCAGTGTTTCCCCAAGGAATGCCCCCCCCCCCCCCTGCGTCCCCTATTTTACTTTTCGGAAGCCAATTACATCCCTCAGGTTGTAATGTGCAAGACTATTTTAATACCTGTTTCTGCTCTGCAATTTTAACCCCCTAAATGCCGCAATTATTCATATGTCGGTCGCTAAACAAGAGGCCATCCACCTGAATAGTGGGCGGCATAGACAATACATAGGTTAATGCAACGCATGAACCTATGTATTGTTCTGAGTGATGGACACAGGAGAGAGGGGGCAGTGCTCCAGCGCCCACTCTGAACGCACCGCCACTGCAATGCTATCCTGTGGCCAAACACATTCCCCCCCCCCAAAATAATTTAGTAATGGCCCATCAGAGGGGGTGATGAATCTGATAAATGAGCCTTCCCTTATACTTATTTTAAACACCTTAATAAACGTAGAATTTGATTGATGTTGGCCTTGATTTTTTTTAAATCAAATTTCCTTGTAATGTCTGACTTTGGTATTCTAATATTATTTCATCTTGTTTCACTCCACAGCTTCCTTCCATGCCACAGGAATGGCAGACTGTGGCATCGGAGTTTGCCACGCGGTGGGACTTCCCCAACTGCGGTGGTGCCATAGACGGGAAGCACGTCCGCATCGTGCCGCCACCCCGTTCTGGGTACTACTACTACAATTACAAGGGGTTTCATAGCATTGTACTGATGGCGGTGGTGTCAGCACGGTATGAATTCCTCTATGTTGATGTATATGGGGGATCCTTCATCCAGACGGAGTTTGCCCTCCGTCTCCAGAGTGACGACCTTGCATTGCCACCGGATGCAGGGAATATTGAAGGACTCCCCTTTGTTTTCTTGGCTGATGAAGCCTTCGGACTCGGACGGCATCTTATGAGGCCATTTCCCCAGAGAAGAGGGTGTTCAATTACCGGCTGGCCAGGGGCCGAAGAGTTGTCAAATGCCTTTGGCATAATGGCCAGCCGGTTCCGCCTTTTTATGACTTCAATACACTTGGCGGACTACAAAATAAACTATGTAGTGTTATGCTGCTGTGTGCTACACAACTTTCTGAGCCAAAAATCAAATTCCTATATGGCCTCAGTTTTGCCAGAGGCTGGACTTTCCCCTGCAAATCCCCTGCCGGGCCTGGAATCTGCCCGTCCTGGCTTGCCCTCCCAAAATGCCCGTGAGGTTCGGGACAAATACATGGAGTATTTCACGGGTAGGGGGGCAATTCCTATGCCAGCCTATGTCTAAGGATCCCAGTAAAAAGCTTGTTTAAACCTTTAATTATTTGTTCTTTCCTGTCTCCTAGTTTGTCTTTGTGCATTTGTAGTGGCAAGTGTATTTTACTTTAGTAAATAACAACCAATTTCACTATGTTACCTTACAAAATAACCAAATAAGCTTAGAGGGTATTATAAAAAGAAGCTACACGTTGTTTGTGGTCAAATATTTTACTCTCTGCACATTCTCACCATTTTTAGTTTTTTGGGTTGGCCTGGCCCCAACCCGGCAATTTTTTGCTTATGAAAATACAAAAACAACAGTTGCATTACAAAAATTACAACATTGGATACCTCTGAGCAATCTGAGACATTCACTTACACAAACTATGTCTCTATGTGCCCGTCCTAATATGGGGTCCTGCCACCCCTTGCTCAGGCAAAAATTGAATATGCACACATTTGGGATTTTTTACATCTATGAAGTTTACAATCCTGATCCCTATTGTCAACATGTGCTATCTGCCATCAGGGGTGATCAATGGACGTGTTTTGGGGGTGCAACCCCTTCCTCAGTTCACCGACTTTAGATACGAGGAAGGGGTTGCACCCACAAAAGACGTACATGGATATCCCCTGATGGCAGATAGCACATGTTCACACACTGTGTGCAGATTCAATTTTTGGCTGGTTTGATTGTCAAAAAAATTCGAAAAGTTGCAAAAACAAACATGTAAAAACAAATGTGTTTGGATGGCTTATTGAATTCTCCCCAAAACATCGAGAATGTCTTTAAATGTTTGTTCCATCACATGGATTCTTTGTTTAATAAGGTCCAGTTCCGTGCTACATTCCATCACTTGCTGGATGAGGCGGAGGGCACTGTCAGCAGAGAACCGTGTACTATCCTTCACAACATTTATATCCCCTAAAAACAAAAAACAAAAGGTATTATAACTCTGCAGGCCTACATCTCTTACCTGAAGCTGTGGTGACAGATACTGACCTGTTGTGGTGACCAGTTCCACAACGTCATCCACCTCTCCTTCCTGCACTTCTCCTTCCTCCACCTCAACTTCCTGCACATCTTTCGGTTGTGGGTCTTTGGGAGTTTGGGGTTGCTTGGAAGTTGTGGGGTGCATGTGCTCCCTGGAGTGTCCTCCTCCCAGTCTTCTCTCCCCTATGAGAATAAAACCAAAGGTCTATTTATCACACTGTAAATCTCAATGTTAAAATAAAAACAGGCTAAATTGATTGGAAGTGTGGTACAAGTGTATGTTTGGGCGGAATTTAAAGAAGAATGCATTATTTATGACCAAGAATATGCTTAGTATTCACCTTTGGATGTAATTTATTTGACATGGAGGCACCACAAAAATTCTCGTATGCACCTGTGTGGGACACCCAAAAGAGGTGGCCCACACTATAGTGCTCCAAAGTACAGATGTGGAAGCAGCTGCTGAGTGTCCTCTCCTTTACACTGATAAAAGTTTGCATTTCATTCTCTTTACAAACACATCATCTAGACGAAAAAATACGCCACAATTTTGGAGCAAAAGATGAGCAGCATGAAAAAGGTTAAAAAATAAGTCATAACTCTGTGTGAATATCAGCAGCAAAAGAAGGTCACTCATTTGGATTAATGTAACATTCTAACGAAGATTTCAAGGCAGAACATTTAAACGATGCAATATTTTTGAGCGTGACGAATGTGCTCTCTCCATTACGAAGGCTTGTTTTACCAGAAGATGCGCTCCCGTCTCATAGTTGCTTGTGAGCATGCGCGCTTTTGGAAGAGTCGTAAAAGCATACACACAAACCATTTTCTCGTCACAAAACAGGCCGACGAGAAACACGACGAGGAAATCTGGAATCCTGACGAGAAAATAGAGAGCAGGTTCTCTATTTTCTCGTCGAGATTCTCGGCAAATTTCTCGTCGTAAAACCATACACACAAACGTTTTTCTCGACAAAAAAGCTCTCGCGGCACATTTCTTGCCGGTTTTGGACGAGAAACTCGGTCGTGTGTACGAGGCTTTAGACTCGCCCTTTGGAAACTTCTCATTAAAGGAGATTGGATTTTGGGGTCTCTAAGTAATTTATCAAGGATATCCCAAGAACATCACCAATCTTTCTCAAATACAGGGCTCAATTCACTAAAAAATATCTCACGAGATCATTGAATCAGGTGACAAATTTCCTCCAATTATCTCACGAGATCATTGAATCAGGTGACACATTTCCTCCAAATATCTCATGAGATCATTGAATCAGGTGACAAATTTCCTCCAATTATCTCACGAGATCATTGAATCAGGTGACACATTTCCTCCAAATATCTCATGAGATCATTGAATCAGTTGACACATTCCCTCCAATTATCTCATGAGATCATTGAATCAGGTGACACATTTCCTCCAATTATCTCATGAGATCATTGAATCAGGTGACACATTTCCTCCAATCATCTCATGAGATCATTGAATCAGGTGACACATTCCCTCCAATTATCCCATCGGATCATTGAATCAGGTGACACATTCTTTCCAATTATCTCTTGAGATGCTGAAAATGACCCCTTTCACACAGACTTTCAGATCATGTCCGCCGGTCAGTTTTCAGGTGGACCTGATCGGAGCCTCCATTCACTTCTATGGAGCAGCGGATGTCAGCGGTGACATGTCCGCTGACACCCGCTGCTATCCGATACGATCCTGTCCATGAAATCCCGATGATGGAGACCCTATTCTCCATCCATCTGGTGGATTGGATGGGATCGGATGAGAATGGACAGACAGTCCGTTTTCATCCAATCTCCATATAGAGGAGATCGGGACTCTGCCAGGTCTGTCTCAGCACAGTGAGCGGAGATGGACATGTCATCCGCCGTCCTGCTCAGGGGGGGATCAGCAGATTGATCCCCGCTGAGCAAGTAGAGTTTGTGGGGTGGGCAAGCCTGTGTGAAAGGGGCCTATCACCTTATGCGGTACTTACCTCACAAACCAAAAATGCTCGGTAAATACCTCATAAAACGTCAATTCGCTAAAGGAAATACATAAATAAATATATGAGGTAAATAAGTTGCCGTCTAGGTATGATGGTTCGAAGGAATGTAAAAAATGGAATCGCCAATTTGGAGGAGTCACTACCTTTTTTGGATCACTTCTCTCAACGGTAATACATAGAAGACTAAATATGGAAACATGGAACTTTTTTTAGTGTTGGATGGAGTGGAGAGAACAAAGAAAGTATTGTATGTCTAGCTTTCTTCACCTTTCCTCATTCTCCACAAGGACTAAGTTGGTTCTTTGAAGTTAGAATTGTTCTTCCATCTCTGAGAGAACAATGTGCTCCCTCCTCTTGTCCATCGCTCTCATCCCAGATTGCTGTTCACTCCCTGAATGTCCCACAGGGCCGATATTCATCTGTCCTCTATGGCTTCCTTCTGTAAGGTGGACTCAGGCTTTGTCATTTCTGAGGGTTCCCACTACGGATGAGCTGAACACCCCCCAGTTCGGTTTGCACCGGAACTTGCGAACAGGCAATAAATTTGTTCGAACACACGAACACCGTTAAAGTCTATGGGACACGAACATGAAAAATATAAGTGCTAATTTTAAAGGCTTATATGCAAGTTATTGTCCTAAAAAGTGTTTGGGGACTCGGGTCCTGCCCCAGGGGACATGTATCAATGCAAAAAAAAAGTTTTAAAACAGGCAGTTTTTTCGGGAGCAGTGATTTTAATAATGCTTAAAGTGAAACAATAAAAGTGAAATATTCCTTTAAATTTCGTACCTGGGGGGTGTATATTATGCCTTTAAAGCAGCGCTTGTTTCCCGTGCTTAGAACTGTCCCTGCACAAAGTGTAATTTCTGAAGGAAAAAAAGTAATTTAAAACTCACTCGCGGCTATAATGAATTGTCGGCTCCCGGCAATACAGAGAAATGTCATTGATAAAAAATAAAATAAAATCCTTTGGAGTCCCCCCAAATTCAATTACCAGGCCCTTCAGGTCTGGTATGGATTTTAAGGGGAACTCCATGCCAAATTTTAAATAAAATGGCGTGGAGTTCCCCCCGAAAATCCAGACCAGACCCTTTATCCGAGCACGCAACCTGGCAGGCCGCAGGAAAAGATGGGGGGGCGAGAGAGCGCCCCCCCTCCTGAACCATACCAGGCCACATGCCCTCAACATGGGGAGGATGCTTTGGGGGTCTGTGACCCCTCAAAGCACCATGTCCCCATGTTGATGGGGACAAGGGCCCTCTCCCCACAACCCTTGCCCTGTGGTTGTGGGGCTCTGCGGGCGGGGGGCTTATCGGAATCTGGAAGACCCCTTTAACAAAGGGGACCCCCAGATCCCAGCCCCCCCCCTATGTGAATTGGTAAGGGGTACATTGTACCCCTACCATTTCACAAAGAAAGTGTACATTAAAAAAAAAAAACACACAGACACCGTTGGGAAAAGTCCTTTATTAAAAAAAAAAAAAAAAAAAAAGATTCCAGCGGTGGTAATCCACTCTCGGTATCCTGCGATGGATGCTTTCCTCTCCGGGGTCCAGCGGTGGATGATCTCCTCTCCATCCAGGTCCAGGCTCCAGTGATGAGATGTCCAGTGCAGCGCATCCTGTCTCCACCGGAGACACCCTGGGAATGACGCGGCCTCAGCCAGTGACAGCTCTTATGTTCCTAAGGGCGGGGCCACCCGTCACGTGACCCGTCCCCCTCTGACGCAAGGGGAAACCCGGGCTTCCCCAGTGACGTGCGAGTGACGCCGCCCCCCTCTGATGCAAGGGAAACCTGCATTACATCAGAGGGGGGCGGGGTCACCCGCACGTCACTGGGGAAGCCCGGGTTTCCCCTTGTGTCAGAGGGGGGCGGGGTCAAATGATGGGTGCCCCCCCCCGCCCTTAGCTACATAAGAGCTCTCACTGGCTAAAGCCACGTCATCTCATCGCTGGACCCTGGACCTGGATGGAGAGAAGATCATCCACCGCTGGACCCCGGAGAGGAGATCATCCATCGCAGGATACCGAGAGTGGATTACCACCGCTGAAATCTTTTTTTTTTTTTTTTAATAAAGGACTTTTCACAACGGTGTCTGTGTGTTTTTTTTACAATTTTTTACACTTTCTTTGTGAAATGGTAAGGGGTACAATGTACCCCTTACCAATTCACATAGGGGGCGGGATCTGGGGGTCCCCTTTGTTAAAGGGGTCTTCTAAATTCCGATAAGCCCCCTGCCCGCAGACCCCCACAAACACCGGGCAAGGGTTGTGGGGATGAGGCCCTTGTCCCCATCAACATGGGAACATGGTGCTTTGAGGGGTCACAGACCCCCAAAGCATCCTCCCCATGTTGAGGGCATGTGGCCTGGTACGGTTCAGGGGGGGGAGGCGCTCTCTCGTCCCCCCTCTTTTCCTGTGGCCTGCCAGGTTGCATGTTCGGATAAAGGGTCTGGTGTGGATATTTGGGGGGGAACCCCACGTCATTTTTTTTAAAATTTGATGCAGGGTTCCCCTTAATATCCATACCAGACCTGAAGGGCCTGGTAATTGAATTTGAGGGGAACCCCACGCATTTAAAAAAAAATATTTTTTATCAATGACTTTTCTCTGTATTGCCGGGAGCCGACAATTCTTTAATAGCCGCGAGCAGTTTTAAAATACTTTTTTTTCTTCAGAAATGACACTTTGTGCCGGGACAGTTCTAAGCACGGGAAACAAGCGCTGCTTTACAGGCATAATATACACACCCCCCAGGTACGAAATTTAAAGGAATATTTCATTTTTATTATTTCACTTTAAGCATTATTAAAATGACTGCTCCCGAAAAAACTGCAGTCTTTAAAACTTTTTTTTTTTGCATTGATACATGTCCCCTGGGGCAGGACCCGGGTCCCCAAACACTTTTTATGACAATAACTTGCATATTAACCTTTAAAATGAGCACTTTAGATTTCTCCCATAGACTTTTACAGGGTGTTCCGCGGCTTTTCGAATTTGCCGCAAACACCCCAAATTGTTCGCTGTTCGGCGAACGGGCAAACAGGCAATGTTCGAGTCGAACATGAGTTTGACTCGACCTCGAAGCTCATCCCTAGTTCCCACAATGACAATGGGTTCACCAGATGATACCCTGGTCATACTCCAACAAAGGATGAGAGGCCATGTTCCCTGTTACTGCTCTTTCTCACCAGGTCAGTAGGCACCTGGTAGGCACCAGACATCTGTCTTACAGGTATGAAGAGCTGGGACCTGGTCCTCAGATCACACATTTACCAAGTTCTATCACATGAAGGTCACTGCATCAGTCAATGCCAGCTTATGGCGAGAAGTTTTGGCGGCTGTTTAAATCAACTAAGGAATGACACCAGAAGGGTTGCATGATGGTATAATTTCCCTCTCTTTTTTTTTTACCTCTCCCCTTTTTTTTGTCTTAGGGATGCTTTTGTGTCCCCAATGAATTCTGGAAGAAAAACTGATTTTTCTACTCATTAATATCCACTCCTCCAGTGGCTCATTGGAAAACACTGATTCCACCCAATATTTTAGTGGATCTATCTGCCTTTAGTTAGGAGTAGTGATGAGCCGAACACCCCCGGGTTCGGTTCGCACCAGAACCCGCGAACGGACCGAAAGTTCGCACGAACATTAGAACCCTATTAAATACAATGGATGCGAACGTTCGGATTCTAAAGTGCTAATTATAACGACTATTATCCATGTTATTGTCCGAAACAGAGTTTGGGAACCCGGGTTCTGCACCAGGGGACATGTATCAATGCAAAAAGAAGTTTTAAAAACGGACGTTTTCCGGGAGCAGTCATTTTAATGATGCATAAAGTGAAAAAAAAAAGTCAAATATTCCTTTAAATATTGTACCTGGGGGGTGTCTAAAGTATGCCTGTGAAGTGCTACGTGTTTCCCGTGTTTAGAACTGTCCCTGCACAAAATGACACTTCTAAAGGAAAAAAAAGCCATTTAAAACTGCTTGCGGCTTTAATGTAATGTCTGGTCCCGGTAATATGGATGAAAATCTTTAAGAAAAATGACATAGCTACCCCATCACACCCCCCCCCCTTACCCCAGCCCACTACCAGCCCCTTTGGGTCTTGTATGGATATTAAGGGGAACCCCGCACACAAAATAAAAAAGGCCCTATATACTCTGAACAGCCGTATACAGGCGGTGCATACAAGACAGGGACTGTAGGTTTGTTCTTATGTAGAATCTGTTTGTAATTTTGAACAGCTGCATTGTTTAAGTGGAGCTCCAGCTAAATTCCTTTTTTTTAGCTTTTTGGAAAACATAGGGAACGGTTATCACCCCTGTCACATTTTTTTTGCTGTCTGTGCCCCTGTTCAGAACATTTCACCTCACTTTGCGTCCCAATGACAACTGTTTTTGAAATGTGGTGTTTTTATTGAAACAAGGATTGGTGATAAAGCATCAGTAGAGAGGAGACACCTTTCTCCCATATTAATTTTTACAGGAGAGAATTTTCCTTCCAAGGGGTAGATTTCCTCTCACTTCCTGTTGTCTTCTTCCGTTTGCAAGTAGTAGTAGTTTGTAAGTTGGATGTTTGAAAGTAGGGACCTGCCGTATATACTCTGCAGAAATTGGCCCCTTAGGTGTTGGTGTTGGCACAACACTGTAAGCACTCACAGTTACTCTTGGTGGGTGCTGGAACGCCCTGCTGTCAACTATTATATCAGGAATTGTAATAACATATAATTGTTGATCAGTGGTACTAAAAATTGGGCCTTTGATGGTGGTGCTGGTGCCACAACACTGTAAGGCCTGACAGTTACTCTTGGTGGGCGCAGCAATGGGCCCTGCTGTGAATTATTAGATCAATAATTATAATTGCATGCCCCTGTTGAAGAGGGGCTGAAAAATTGGGCCTTTGGTGGTGGTGGTGACGGTGGTGCTGGTGCCACAACACTGTAAGGCCTGACAGTTACTCTTGGTGGGCGCAGCAATGGGCCCTGCTGTGAATTATTAGATCAATAATTATAATTGCATGCCCCTGTTGAACAGGGGCTGAAAAATTGGGCCTTAGGCACTGGTGGCACAACACTGCAACCCCTCACAGATACTGTACTTGGAGCACAGCAATGAGGCCTGTTGCAAAGTATTGCATCAAAAATTTTAATTACACGCCCCTGTTAAACAGGGGCTGAAAAATTGGGCCTTAGCCACTGGTGGCGTCACCCATAAACCAAAATGATCTTCCAAGCTATCATCATTAATCGTATCATTGAGGAGGAGGAGGAGGATAGCCAGTCAACATAACAGCACAGGCACTCAGCATCAGCATCAGTCTTGAAGGGATGTGACATTTTAAAATCAATTAGTCTGTTATATCAGCATCAGGTGTGTGGTAGCTGGTGGTGATCCAAGACTGGTTCATCTTGATGAAAGTCAGTCGATCAACCGAGTCGGTGGACAGGCGCACCCTGTGATCCGTGACAAATCCTCCAGCAGCACTGAATGTGCGTTCTGAAAGAACGCTGGATGCAGGACAGGCCAGTAGCTCAATTGCATACTGTGCAAGCTCTGGCCAGTGATCCATCCTCAAGACCCAGTAAGCCAGAGGATTTTCGGTGGGGAAGGTGTCCAAGTCTGACCTTGCCCCTAGGTATTCCTGGACCATGTATATCAGACGCTGGCGATGGTTGCTGGAACCGATCATACTTTGGGGCTGCGGACTAAAGAATTGTCTGAACGCATCGGTCAGACGGCCACCTTCCCCACCGCTCCTTCTTTGACTGCCCGAAGCCTCAGCAACTCGTTGTCCAGGACCAGGAGTTTGTAACCTCCCAGTCTCTGGGAACGCGTTGCACAGACCTTTCTGCAAGGCCTCCCGGAGTTGTCTCATCCTCTGCTCCCTCTGCGATGGTACGATAAGGTCCGCAACCTTACCCTTGTACCGTGGATCAAGGAGAGTGGCCAGCCAGTAATGGTCCCTCTCCTTGATCCGAAGAATACGAGGATCCTTCCGCAGACTTTGCAGGATCAGGGAGGCCATGCAGCGTAGGTTAGCTGAGGCATTCAGTCCGGAGTCCTCTGGGTCACTAAGGACGACATGATCCGCAGCCACCTCCTCCCAGCCACGTACAAGTCCACTGGTTTCTTGGGACTGTAAATCATCCCTAAAAGACTGCTGCTGATGATGCTGAGTGCCAGCCTCCACCTCCATGCTGACACAATCCTCCTCCTCCTCCTCCTCCTCCTCCTCTTCCTGTGCGATGGGTGGGACAGAAGGAACACTGTCTGGGTAAAGGGGGCCTTGAGAGGCAAGGAAGTCCTCCTCTTCCTGCCTCTGTTCTGCCTCAAGTGCCCTGTCCATTATTCCACGCAGCGTGTGCTCCAACAGGTGGACAAGAGGTACAGTGTCACTGATGCATGCACTGTCACTGCTCACCATCCTCGTGGCCTCCTCAAATGGTGCCAGGACAGTGCATGCATCCCTGATCATGCCCCACTGGCGTGGAGAAAAAAACCCGAGCTCCCCTGACCCTGTCCTGGTGCCGTAGTCGCACAGGTACTCATTGATGGCCCTCTGCTGCGTGTGCAGCCGCTGCAGCATGGCCAACGTTGAGTTCCACCTGGTGGGCATGTCACATATAAGGCGGTTCTTGGGCAGGTTCAACTCCTTTTGCAGCTCAGCCAGGCGAGCACTGGCATTATAAGATCTGCGGAAATGCACACAGACTTTCCTGGCCTGCCTCAGGACATCCTGTAAGCCCGGGTACCTGCCCAAGAACCGCTGCACCACCAGGTTAAGGACGTGAGCCACACAGGGCACATGGGTCAGTTGTCCCTGTCGGAGGGCGGAGAGGAGGTTGGTGCCATTGTCGCAAACCACCATTCCTGGCTTAAGCTGGCGTGGCGTCAACCACCTCTCGGCCTGCCCCTGCAGAGCAGACAGGACCTCTGCCCCAGTGTGTCTCCTGTCCCCCAAACACACCAGCGCAAGCACGGCATGGCATCTTTTTGCCTGCGTACTTGCGTAGCCCCTTGAACGCCTACGGAGCCCTGCTGGTTCCGAGGACAAAGCACAGGAAGAGACCATGGAGGAAGAAGAAGAGGAGGGGGTGGAGGAGAGAGGTGTATCACAACCAGTAGTAGCATTTTGGAGGCGTGGCGGTGGAACAACCTCCAACACTACTGCACCTTGTCCTGCATCCTTCCCAGCTGCCAAAAGAGTGACCCAATGGGCCGTGAAAGAAAGGTAACGTCCCTGTCCATGCCTGCTGGACCATGAGTCAGCGGTAATATGCACCTTACCGCTGACCGCCCTGTCCAGGGAGGCCAAGACATTGCCTTCCACATGCCTGTAGAGAGCCGGAATCGCCTTCCGTGCGAAAAAGTGGCGTTTGGGAACCTGCCACTGAGGAACCGCACATTGCACAAACTCACGGAAGGGGGCCGAGTCTACCAACTGAAAAGGCAGCAGTTGAAGCGCTAGCAATTTAGCCAAGCTAGCATTCAACCGCTGGGCATGTGGATGGCTGGGAGTGAACTTCTTTCGACGGTCCAGCAGCTGGGGCAGGGAAATTTGCCTGCTGGGATCGGACGTTGGTGTACTGCTAGCAGAGTGCCCGCAAGTACTTGCCTGTGACACACCTAATTCTACACCTTCATTCCTCTCAGAGCAGGTTTTCAGAGAGGAGTGAAGGTATAGTGGGGTTGGAGATCCCAGCTGATGCGGTGCAAGAAGAGGTCAGCTTTGTTCTTTGGTGTGGGTCTTTAAGGTAGGCTTGCCAACGAGCTGCATGGCAGGTCAACATATGTCTGATCAAGCATGTGGTGCCCAAGCGGCTGATGTTTTGGCCACGCGATATACGCTTGAGACATATGTTGCAAACAGCAGCTTTGCGATCTGATGCACTCGCCTCAAAAAAGGCCCACACCAAAGAACTTTTTGAATGACGGGCAGAGGCAGCGCCCTGCACAGGCGGAGCTCTGCGGTGTGATTCCGTCGGTGTGCTGCCCATACGCTGGCCACTCAAGGGCATCCTGCCTCGTTGGAGATGTGCCTCCTCCTCATCCTCCTCCTCCTCCTCCTCCTCTCTCCTATTAGGCACCCACGTGGAGTCAGTGACCTCATCATCCCCTCCCTCCTCATCACTGGAGCCAATCTGGCAGTATGCTGCAGCTGCTGGAGCATGACTGCCAGATTGGTGTCCTTCTTGAGCATCCCCTCTCTCTGCTCTCACGCTGCTGCCTTCCTGTAGCTGGGTATCATCATCAGATCCTTCGAAACGCTGGGCATCCTCCTGGAGCATGTACCCAACACTGTGCTCAAACAGTTCGGGGGACTCCTCAGGAGGAGGACATGGTGGGTCTAGGGAAGGATTGACTAATGAAGATAATGATACCAGAGAAGAGGACGCTTTGGCAGCTGCTTTGCCAGTACCCTGAGCCTGGGTGAGAGAGGATGAGGAGGATGAGGTGGGCTTCGTCATCCACTCTACCAAGTCTTCGGCATGATGTGGCTCAACATGTCCAGCTGCCGAAAAGAAGGACAAGCGTGTCCCATGGCCATGTGCTGATGACAATGCACCGCGTCCACGACCAGCACTGTTGCCCCCAGACACAGAGCCTGCTTGCCCTCTTTTTTTGCCTCCTGACTGTCTGCCTTTCCTTGTTTGCCTTCCAGACATTTTAATGGATGGCCTGCAGGGAGATGGGAAAAAGAGCAATAAGGGCTACCTTCAGGTGTATACTGTGCAGGAGGCTTAGCAACAATGACACTGACACTGTCCCCTGCCTATCCTTCTCTGTCCCTAAACACAAGGATTTGAAATATGGAACAGCAAAATTGGTTTAGAACAGAATAGCACACTGTCAGTTTCACTCACTGTACCTCTCTGTCCCTAAACTCAAGTATTGAAAATATGGTTCAGCAAAATTGGTTTAGAACAGAATAGGACACTTTCCCTCACTGTCCTACTCTGTCCCTCCCTACAAACAAGATTTAGCACAGAATAGCACACTGATAATTGCCACGAGTGTCCTTCTCTGTCCCTAAACTCAAGGATTGAAAATATGGAACAGCAAAATTGGTTTAGAACTGAATAGCACACTGACACTTTCCCTCACTGTCCTACTCTGTCCCTCCCTACAAACAAGATTTAGCACAGAATAGCACACTGACACTTTCCCTCACTGTACCTCTCTGTCCCTACAAACAAGGATTAGCACAGAATAGCACACTGTCACTGACACTCTCCCTACCTATCCTTATTTGTCCCTAAACACAAGGAATCCAGGATTAGTAAAGGAAAAATAATGACACTGTCCCTGCCTATGCTTCTCTTTCCCTGCTCCGGAACACACTACACAAGGCCGCCGCGCTGGCGGCCTTTTATAGTGTGGGGCGTGTACTAAACCCCCTCAGCAATAATTGGCCACAGGCATCCTGCCTGTGGCCAATCATTGCTCTCCTCGCTGCCGGCGCTGTGATTGGCCAAGCATGCGGGGTCACAGTGCATGCTTGGCCAATCACAGCGCCTGGATGACACTGCGATGGCGTAGTGCATTGTGGGCCGTTCGCGTCACTCGAATTTGGCGCGAACGGCCCAAATCGTTCGATCTTCGTCGAACGATCGAACAGCCGATGTTCGAGTCGAACGTATGTTCGACTCGAACACAAAGTTCATCCCTAGTTAGGAGAGCACTTTTCCAAAGGTAGTATTGTTCTGTTGTGATCTTCTTTAACCTTTTGCTCTTCCTGAGCTTGCCTGATACGTGCGGAGGCTGTACCCACTAGAAGCAGTTTTGTCTTTTGATTTGCTTGTGTTCAGACTCCTGGAGCCAAAGTATATTCCCAGAGATCTGCTGTGCCTTTGGTTTTTCCAATGTCCAACCTCCTAGAACAAAAGCACATACACAGAGGTCTACTGGGCCTTTTGGTTTATCCCGTGTCCAACCTCCTTGAACAAAAGCATATACCCAGAGATTTGCTGTGTCCTTCCTCTTAGATTTAAATCATCAGCAGATCTCAGGGTACGAAACATTAAAGGAGCACACAAGAGATCATCAGCCATCCTCCTGTTTGAAGTAATGTGAAAAATGCTGCAATATGTTTCCCGTACAATGACTTTAGCTCATATTTTCATGTTTTCAGCTGAAGAAACTTTGGTGAACTCAACCCAACAAATCAAGGTCCAACAAACGCACAGAACATTTTCACATGAATATAAAGAGTATATGAACAACTGGTGGGTGACAAAGTTTGTGCCCTCCATCTATACCGTGGTTCTCCTTGTGGCTCTTCCGCTCAATATAATGGTGATCATCGTGTTCTTGGTCAAGGTGAAGAAGCCGGCAGTCGTGTACCTGCTGAACCTAGCCGCTGCTGATGTTCTCTTTGTTTGTATTCTTCTTTTCCACATTGTGTACCGATTCTCAGGAAATAACTGGCTATTGGGGGAAGGGATGTGCCGATTTGTCACGGCCTTGTTTTTCAGTAGTATGCGTGGATCCATCCTGCTGATGACGAGTATCAGTGTGGACCGGTTCCTGGCTCTGGTCTACCCGTTCCAGTCCCTTCCCTGGCGCACAGTGAGACGATCCTGGCTGGTGTGTTGCTCCATCTGGGTGATATCAATGGCCAGCACTGTGCCGATTCTCATAAGGCAACTAACCCGATCATTTCCTGACCTAAATATCACAACTTGTTATGATGTTCAGGATGCCGAATTGGTTGAAAGGTTTCATGTTTACTACTATTTCCCCTTTTATATCTCACTTTTATATTTCTTGCCTTTAATTATTACAATCTTCTGCTACATTAGAATCGTCTGCAGTCTCAGAGCACCGAACATGAAGGGCACCCAGAAGAGATCCCGAGCCGTCCTCCTGTCTGTGGTTGTGCTGTGCGAGTTTGTCCTCTGCTTTGGCCCAGCCAATGTTATTTGGTTCATGCATTTCCTGCAGGTCTATAACCAAGCCAGTAACTTCCTGTACATTGTCTACATCATCAGTGCCAGTATGAGCAGTGTCAGTTGTTGTCTGGACCCTCTGATCTATTACTATGCGTCCTCCGATTGGCAGAGACACGTCTACAGCCTGCTGGGATGTAAGAGAGAACAGACACCACCAGCAGACCCCAAAGACAAAATGAGTCCTCCTGAAACATCTTAGTTTATATAACTGGATGAGGCAGAACATTTTCAGAAGACCTAAAACAGAAATAAGTGCCAATTACCTCTATGGTGCCTCACCCTCTCCTTTTGTCTTTTCACTGCTGCCTGTTCCTTAGTTTCCATGCCGCCATTTTTAAAATTCTCTCTGGGGTCAGCTTGCGCCTTGCAATATAGTTTTAGTGCAAGATGGAGCTCATGATATCATGTGGCTCATCTCACACATGCATATGACAATAATGTGAGATCTGGAAGAATAGGTACAAGATCAGCAGGGTTTTATTGCCCATACTCAATGCTACTTTCTTCTGTATCATTCTCTAAAGCTGCGAAAGCTCAGACAACTCCTGTGGCTTACCCCTATCTAGTGGGGAACAAGAATCTGTCACCTTTCTCATGAGCTCCCTTTGAGCCTAGCTCTGTGCAATGACATGTTCCTTAAAGTCCTCAGCAATAAAGAACCACATAGCACTTTCAAGCTCATGTCTTCCTGTATTAGTGAATCTCTTCTGGTTATGCAATAAGTTAAATAGCCAAAAGCTGAGACTGCCCCTTTGCTGATCCCCATCGGCTCACCTGCTGGAACAGTGGCTTTCGGCTCCTTCCATGTGGGGGCAACTGGACTGTCTTGGGTAATAGAACTTTCCAAGGCATCCCTCAGATGAACTTCAGACATGGCTCCTGCTTTGGTAGCGGGAGTAGAAGTTTCATCCCTCTGGATGGGGTTGCAGGCAGAACTAACTAGGCATCAGTCTTTGTCCTAATCTCCGTCCAGCTCCCTACTGCTGCACAGCATTCCATTCCCTCAGTGATACACACGACTTCCCCATCTCCGCTCCATGTACATTAAGCAGTGCATAAATTATAACGGGTGACCCCGACTTGTTCATTCCGGTAGGTGCTGCCATTTTGGTGTTCTTTCCAAATGAGTCCTTCTCTGCTACACTCAGGCATGGCATACAGACTCCTCTCGCCTTTCCAAAGTGTCTGAAACTGCACAGTAACCCCACACCCTTCTTCTACCTGTTGGACAGACTTCCCTGGCACTCTTGCTCCAACACCACGTGTCCACTCTTTTACTGCCGCCACTTGGAAATGCTTCTGTACTGACAGTAGTCATTGTAGAGCAGGCATTCTCCATTGTGACACAACACTTCTCCATGATGATTACTTCCCGCAATCCCACACACTGAATAAAATCACTGACAGTCTTTTCTGTTTTCTTCTGTCAGTTACCAGTATCAACTGCCTCGATTCCTTTAGGGGAAAATCCCGGATGAGCCCCCACATGTACCGCTTCCCCACAAAGGAGCCGCTTGTAAATTGTCCAGAGTTCTTTCCCCAATAGTTGCCCCGCATCCACGCACACGATCACAGTCACACTTTGGCTCAATGAACAGTCCAGGTTTTTTTTGGGGGGTAACTTGGTTAGGGTTAGGGAATGTCTATAGAACTATGAGCCTGTAGCAAACCTGAGGAGGTTACTCTTCCTTTGGTGGAAAGTCCAAGCAATGTCCTTTCACTGGGAATTAAATAGACTAAGCTCTTCAGGACACCTTTACACACACACAGTGGACACACACGAGGGATGACCTCAGCCCACAGTCTCTAGGATCTCTCTCTCTCAAGTCTGTACTCACAAAAGTCCTTGGAAAACTGGTTGCCTCCTTTCAATACCCTTACAACACCTTCACCCTGTGATACCAGACTAGATCCAATGATGACAGCCCCTCAGTCAGCTTTCTGCAACTTCCAGCAAAGCAGGCTTCCTGGTAGCCCACTTGAGGCCTTGATACACCACAGGCATATGGCAGGGTGGTGTAAGGGGACAACCCTTAGGCTGTGATCTCCTTCTTAGGAAAAAGACCCCGCTTCTCTCTGTCGCAGAGTATTTATACAGACTCCAAGCCACCATCTGGGCGACCCTTCCCAGGGATTGGCCAGGGCTTTCTGGACTAATCAGTGGGATTAGGCTTGGAGCCCATATAAATACTCTGTGACAGAGAGCAGCAGGGTCTTTTTCCTAAGAAGGAGATCACAGATTAAGGGTTGTCCCCCTACACCACCCTGCCATGTGCCTGTGGGGTATCAAGGCCTTTAGTGGGTTACCAGTAAGCCTGCTTTGCTGGAAATTGCAGAAAGCTGACTGAGGGGCTGTCACCTGAAGATCTAGAACAGACCAAAACAATCCACAAAACATGCAACACAGCTACTCAGGTTACAGTGATCCAAAACGAAATTGTCCTAATCCTAACACCTATCTAGGAGGGTTCTATTTTTTTATACCAGTGTATTTATGGTTAATGTTATATGCTGGTTGCACTAGTTCCTCTGGTCCCAAATACTTTGATTAATGAACAAGTTCCCAAGAAGGGAATCCCCTCTGTCCACAGAGGTCCTGTCCTGAGTGGAGGCACTGCCAACTTTATTATTAATCCCACTACCACACTTAGTGAAGGCTTCTGGTTCTCTTATTTATCTATAGGTTTAGTGCAATATCCTGATTGGAGAGGGCAGATTCTAATAACTCCCCCAATAGAGCGCTACATTTGATTAAAATAAGCTCTCCCCTCATTCCTCCTCCACCAAACAAGGTCCCTGCCTCGGTTGGCTTTGTCACTACAGTCTTGTGTCTTTGACAGGAAATGGGTGGTGGTTATTGGCGGTGTTGGTGCTTCTGATCAGCAGGAGTGGCTATTGCAGAGTGCCGAATGTGGGAAGACCCCGGGAATGGTCATTGGAAAATGATAGAAGGACAATAATAATTTTTGGACAATGTCTGAGAACTCGGAGGATATTAATCATCAGATTTATTCAGAATTCTTCATCTAGATTACAGACAGACGTTGAGCAGCTTCAGATCATCCAGATATAGAAAGTCAGTCAGAGGATGATAAGTTGTGTTGTGTTTCCATGTCATCAGATCGTCCTCTGACCACAAATGTCTCTATGTAGCCTTCCTGTCCCTACTATATTATAGGAAAATAAATATATAATAAAAGTCGTGATATCATCCTCATCAGTGCTGCCCAATAGGCACATATCCATTACTACACATGCAATAGCAGCCATGACATCATCATTCTTCTGATTGGTTTTTCCCAATGAGCACACATAAACTACTATATATCAGTTGTGACATCATCATCATTCTTACCACCCGATGGGCAGACATTTACTACTACATTTACAATACCAGTTATGACATCATCATCTTCCTGATCGGTTTTACCCAATGAGCAGACATCCAATACTATCCAAAGCCATGACACACCATCCTTATCAATGCCATATCCATTACTGCACATGCAATACCAGCCACGGGCATCATCATCCTCCTGATTGGCGATGTCCAATGGGCACACATCCACTACTTTCCAATATATCAGTCATGACATCATCATCTGCAGCTGACAAATCTCCAATCCTTCCTAAATAATTATTATAGTTATATAAATTGGTTATTACTCTCAAAGATGGGGAGCTCTTCCCACCAGCCCATATAAAGGTTGGTGAGCGAGGGTCTTATCTTTAAGTAAAACTGATGGTAAGTAACTCCTCAGTGAAGGCGCTGTCCTGGAAAAGATGATATGGTGGAGCCAGAGTTTCATGTGTAGCAATATCCCCAGTTAAGAGGGCTGCTGGTATTACTTTCGGGCCTGTAACACTCTGCTGCCAACCCCCAGTAACTTCCTCTACCCTCCCTTGGCACAGCTAGTGAGACTAAAGGATTGTGAGCCCCGTAGGCTATGGGTATCACAATACTGCAGATAACATACCCAGTAATCACACCACAAAACATGTCTGCTTAATCACTAATGCGTTTACTGAGTAAAATAAAGATTTGGATTAAACAGTAGTACATCTATCAATGCAGAGCCCTGCAATAAGATCTAGTCAGCATATAACACAGGTATACGATCCCCTCAATCCTATGCACATCAATTAATAAACCCTGCTTGCAAGTTTCCCCCTCAGGGGCAAGATGGCGCCCAGAAATGTCTCTACTCTATTCAGTCAGTCCTGACTACTTAGTTCACAATGTTTCTGTAGAGAAGGATCTTCGCTAGCAATGGTGGTGCACTTTGTAGGTTATTTGTAATCCACAGGGTGTAAAACAATTAGCTGCTGAATGTGCGACAAAGGATTCAACTAAGGCTGCATGGCACACTGTCCCTCCGGTGAGCAGCTCAACTTGATAAACGATGGGCCCTAAGCAACAGATACTGGGCCTAAAGAGTAACTTAAGAAATCTTCGAGCAAGTGCTCTCTCACCCAACCGAACCAGTACGTGCGGCCGACTTCCACCACTGTGCATCCCACACACAGTCTCACGATACCCGGGGACTCTGATCCTTCCGACGAGTCTTGGAAGGTAGATACTTGAGACGTCTCAGGGATTCTTCCGTGAAGGGTAGAAGGCTCTTTGGATCCACAGGGCCCAACTCTCGGGTCTACTCCGGAACAGCAGACACAGCACAGAGTTCCACTTGCTAGGCGGGCGACGTCCAAAGAGACCCCCGTCCTGCTCCGCCCCTCCTTATATAGTCCAACCCCAGCAGACATTGCACCGGGCCCAAAGGAACTGTGGGTATCCCATGGCATACTGGATAAGGTAGTCTCTAGGGCTACACATGTATATGGTTAGGGATTAGCGTAGCCTCCCTGGCGGTATGATTATGTCAGATTTTTGATGCTGAAAGCGGTACCATTATTTTGCATGGAAATTTGGCGTTTTATATTTTAGGCCTGTAATTCTTATTTATAACACACTTAAATCTGTCCAAACTAGAGTCTAGTAGGCATCCCGGGTATGATAAAGTTTGAAACACAAAATCATAAATTATAATATAATAACTATCAATAATTTTAAAAATAATAATATAATAATCATAATAAAATGAATTTCCTCACTATTCACTATCGCTCAATTCTGCAAGTGTTCTTATTTACTATCGCTGTTTTCTAGCTGGTCTCAAACCACGTTTGACATAAAGGGACACTTTTTGGTTGCTATGGACAATCTCCAGTTTCCAGGCAGAAAGAGCAATATATATATATATATATATATATATATATATATATATATATATTTATTATAAAACTGCATGCAGGGCACTGGACAAAACACTAGGGACAAATGGGATATGAAATAATTTCAAACAGTAATGCAATCTGTAAGATTACAGTGTACTTTATGTATTATGAATTGTGTCATTTTTGAATTTGCCGCGAGGCTCTGCCCCCGTGCGTTGCGCGCTCGCAGGGAACGGAGCCTGCAACACAGAGGCATCGGGAGGAGGACACAGCCCACGGACACAGCAGGGGGACATCGCAGGATCCTGGGGACAAGGTAAGTAACCTGCACCAGGATCCTGCAAGGCTCGGGGGTTACCGCTAATGGTACTGAAATTTAAGTCTGAGCCACACCCGGGAAAACCGCCAGGGAGGTTAAGGTCTAGGGATGGGCCGAACCCCCCCCCCCCCTGTTCGGTTCACAGCAGAACTCCCAAACAGGGGAGATATTCTTACGAACAGCGAACCCCATTAAAGTCTATGGGAGCCGAACAGGAAAAAAATAAAAAAATTGAAGGCCTATATGCAAGTAATTGGTCATAAAAAGGGGTATGGGGGTCTGGGCATCACCCTGGGGGACATGTATTAATAAAAAATAGGAGCAGTGATTTTATTTATGCTAAAAGTACAACAATAAAAATTAAAAATTCCTTTAAATATAGTGCCTGGGGGGTTTCCTTAGTCTGCCTGTAAAGTGGTGCATCTGTAGCATGCATAAATGACATTCCTAAAGAAAAAAAACTAGCCAAATCCCATTTAAAATGACTTGTGGTTACAATTCTGGGCACCCAGCTATTGAAAAAATGGCGTACGGTCCCCCCCCCCAGTCCATACCAGGCCCTTCAGGTCTGGAATGGATTTTAAGGGGAATAATCCTTCCCCCCAAAAATCCATACCAGACCCTTATCCGGTCATGCAGCCCAGCAGGTCAGGAAAGGGGGGGGCGAGCGAGTCCCCCCCCTACTGAACCTCACCAGGCTACATGCCCTCAACATGGGGGGGGGGTGGGTGCTTTGGGGCAAGGGGGCTCTGACATCAAGTGACATCAGAAGGTGAGCAGTGCCACCGGATGATGTAGCCGTAGCCAGGTGGCTCCGCAGCTTGCTTATATATGAAATGTCAAAGCGCGGAGTGGGCATATGGTGGGTGGCCTCCCTAAAGGCAAGAGCATTTTATTTTTTTTTCTATTTTTTGAGTCAGCTGGCGATTGACGATGGATTTACACCGAGGGACACTATTTTTTTAATTTTTTAATAAAGAATTTGTCAAACTGTCTTGTGAGTTATTACTTTTTGTGACAGCAGGAAGGTAAAGTCACCTGGTTGCATCCAGGGGGGTAGATATATTTCGCCCAGATTCAGGCTTTACGCCGACTTATACAACTAGGTGGAGAGTTGTATAAGCCCAGCTGAGGCTAGTGGGCTCATGGATGACTCATACCTCTAGGGAGAGTGTGGGGCGTCGTGCAGACAGGGAGTTGATGAGACCAGCTGAAGCTTGTCAGCTCATTTAGGCCTCTATAAGAACTCCCAGCTTCATTAGATGTTAGCTCATGCCTGGACCCAGACCTGTGTGGACTGTCTAGGGAGAGTGAACCCCTGTGCGGTGAGACAAAGCCTGTGTGGCTATTTGCTTGGACATTTAAAACCAGGGACTTAGGGACTAGGACAGCACTAGGCTGATCCCAGTTGTTAGTTAGGAAACCTGTATGTTTAGTCAGAGGTCAAGTTGACCAGGATTTATTTTGTTTATGTTTCTTTTGCTTTGCTGTGTTTTGTCACTGTAAATAGAAAATAAACCGCACCTTTTTGATTTTGAAAACCACAACCTCCGTTTGCTGGGCCTGTTTTTGTGTGGGGAGCCCATCTCGGGGGTCACACACACCCGCTGCCGAGCCAACCCCCTCACAGTTGGTGGAGAACCAGTGGCAGTTTTTTTTTAAGCCAGCATGGAGGAGATACTGAAGCAGCTGGCTCTAGCAAATGCCAATCAACAGCAGACAAATGCAGGTTTGCAAAAGAACTTCGCAGCCCAGCAGCAAGCTCATCAACAGAGCCTTGCAGCCCAGCAGCAGACAAACGCAACTTTGCAACAGAGTCTGGAGGCTCAGCAACAAGCCCAGCAGCAATCTGAGGCCCGCTTCATAGACCTGTTGCAGAAGCAAGAGCAGAGACTACAACAACAGATGGAAGCAGCAATGCAGCAACGTCCGCAGACCAGTGAGGAAAGCCGTCCCACTAATACCGCGCCCTTTGGGGTGAGTCGTTTATTGACAAAAATGACTGGAGAGGATGATCCAGAGGTATTTTTGACCACATTTGAAAGGACTGCTGAAAGAGAAAAGTGGCCTGAGGAGCAGTGGGCTGGACTGGTGGCTCCTCTGTTAACTGGTGAATCGCAGAAAGCTTACTATGACCTAGAGCCTAACCAAGCAAAAGACTATGTGATGCTAAAAGCTGAAATATTGGCAAGGCTGGGTGTCACCCAGGCTGTCCGGGCTCAGCGTGTGCATAACTGGACTTTCCAGCTTGGAAAACCCCCCAGGTCTCAAATGTATGATCTCATTCACCTGAGCAGAAAGTGGCTACAGCCAGAGACTTTGTCCGCACCAAAGATTGTGGAACGTGTTGTAATGGATCGGTTTTTGAGAGCTCTTCCTACTGCCATCCAAAAGTGGGTAAGCCATGGAGACCCAGAGACGGCCGATGGTCTTGTGGATCGTGTGGAGAAATACTTGGCTACAGAGAACCTGACGGCCTCTTCCAGAGACACTCGGACTTTCCACCCCAAGACCAGACCATCCCCAGGGGCGGATAAGAGGATTCCAAGGGGTGAGGGTGGAGAGAGTGAGAGGGTGGGAGCTCTACCCCAAGTTTGGCGAGAACAGCCTGGGAAATCAGCGGCTCAAGAGGCCGCAAGAAGGATCGTTTGCTACCGCTGCCGGCAAGCGGGACATATTGCAGCCAATTGCCCGGTTGTGGAGGAACCCATGCAGTGTGACTTTCTGACGGGCAGACGTCAGTCGCTGTGTGCGACAGTCGCATGCACTGCCATTCGAGGAACTGAGAAACATTTATGCAAAATGTGTGTTAATGGTAGAAATGTTGTGGTATTGCTGGATTCAGGTAGCCTTGTGACCCTGATAAAGGCTGAGTTAGTTAAAACAGAGGTCTCTGGGAATAGCAAGGTAGCTGTTATTTGTGTGCATGGGGACACCCGAGAGTATCCAGTGACTACAGTGTGTTTCGAGACCCCCAAAGGTACCCTCTCTCATCCAGTGGGCTTAGTATCTCAGTTACCGCATGACGCCATTGTGGGAAGGGATTTTCCGAAGTTCTGGGAACTGTGGGATGATCCTGAGCCCCCCACTGGTGCCCCTATGTACCAGGAATGTGATAGCCAGAACTCCCCTGAGAGTGGTGAGGACTCTCCGGAATTTCCCTTATCAGTATTGGCAGGGGAGACTCAAGAAACTGGAGAGGAGCCCACCTCCTCAGACGAAAACCTACCGTCTGTGGAGTTTTCTGATCTTGAGGTTCACAGGGAAAACTTTGCCACAGAACAGTTGAAAGACCCCGCCCTAATAAAGGCACGGGAAAACGTAGTGAAAATAGATGGCGAGTTAGTGAACCCAGATAATACCTGCACTTACCCATACTTCAGCGTAGAGAAGGACCTACTGTATCGGGTGGCAAAAAGGGCAGAAGAAACCGTTGAGCAGCTTGTGGTGCCCAAACCTTACAGGAAGTTGGTGTTGGAGTTGGCCCATGGGCACATTCTTGGAGGTCATCTGGGGACAGAGAAAACCCGAGAGAGGGTATTACAGAGATTCTATTGGCCGGGGGTGATGAAGGACATAGAAAATTATTGTTCCTCCTGCCCTGTGTGTCAGAGGTCGGCCCCGATGCCACATTTCCGTAGCCCGCTGGTCCCTCTACCCATCATTGAGGTCCCGTTTGAGAGGATCGCCATGGATTTGGTAGGTCCTATAATCAAGTCCGCTAGGGGGCACCAGTACATATTAGTTATAATGGACTATGCCACCCGTTATCCAGAAGCGATCCCTCTCCGAAATACCTCGGCCAAAACCATAGCCAAAGAGCTATCTCTTGTGTTTAGCCGGGTGGGTATTTGTAAAGAACTGCTTACGGACCAAGGTACACCCTTTATGTCCCGGGTTATGAAGGAGCTGTGTAAATTGTTCAAAGTGACGCAATTACGTACATCTGTGTATCACCCCCAAACCGATGGGCTGGTTGAAAGGTTCAACAAAACCCTAAAACAAATGTTGAAGAAAGTGGTGGATAGAGATGGAAAGGATTGGGACTGTCTACTTCCTTATCTGATGTTTGCTATTAGGGAGGTGCCCCAATCCTCTACGGGATTCTCCCCCTTTGAGTTACTGTATGGGAGACACCCAAGAGGGCTGTTGGATATTGCCAAGGAAACTTGGGAAAGTGAGAGTTCTCCCCACAGGAGTGTGATTGAGCATGTCGCCCTGATGCAAGACCGAATTGCACAGGTAATGCCCATCGTGAAGGAACATTTGGCCCAAGCGCAGTTAGCACAGCAGAGAGTGTACAACCGTGGAGCCAAGACCCGTACCTTTTCCCCGGGGGATAGGATACTGGTACTTGTCCCTACGGTTGAAAGTAAATTCCTTGCCAAATGGCAAGGCCCCTACGAGATAATGGAAAAAGTGAGCGAAGTGAATTACAAGGTCAGACAACCAGGAAGGCGAAAGCCCGAACAGATCTATCACGTTAATCTGTTGAAAGCCTGGAGGGATAGAGAGTCCCTAGTCGCAGACACTTGGTCACCAGCTCAAACTGGTTGCGTGATTCCTGAGGTTGGAATAGCAGCCACCTTGTCACAACCCCAACAACAGGAGGTTAAGGAGTTTGTGCTTCGCAACAAGGAGGTATTCTCTGAGCTGCCGGGACAAACATCTGGGGTAGAGCATGACATCATTACCCCGCCCGGTGAAAGGGTGAAGTTAAAACCCTATCGGATCCCAGAGGCCCGACGGGAGGCAATACGGGAGGAAGTACAGAAAATGCTGAACTTAGGGGTGATAGAGGAGTCCCAAAGTGATTGGTCTAGTCCCATTGTGTTGGTGCCTAAACCGGATGGGAGCTGGCGATTTTGTAACGATTTTCGTCAGTTGAACAAAGTTACAAAATTTGACACCTACCCCATGCCACGTATAGATGAGTTGATCGACCGGCTGGGAACAGCCCGATACATGACGACTCTTGACCTCACAAAAGGGTATTGGCAAATCCCCCTGGCCAAGTCGGCCAAAGAGAAAACCGCATTTGTAACCCCAGACGGGGCGTTCCAATATAAAAGAATGCCGTTCGGGTTACAGAATGCGCCGGCCACATTCCAGCGGAAAATGGACCAGATGCTGAGGCCCCATCGGAAGTATGCTGCGGCTTACCTGGATGACATAATTGTCCATAGCACAGATTGGGCCTCACATCTGCCAAAAGTGCAAGCAGTCCTGGACTCTGTTCGGGAAGCGGGGTTTACGGCTAACCCCAAGAAGTGTACCATTGGGCAGGAGGAGGCCAAATATCTTGGGTACACCATTGGGAGGGGAGTAATAAAACCCCAACTCAACAAAGTCGAGGCCATCCAGAGTTGGCCACGTCCCAACAGCAAGAAGCAGGTACGAGCCTTTCTGGGAATCGCTGGGTATTATCGGCGATTCATTCCCCACTTTGCTTCTAAGGCTGTGCCCCTAACCAACCTGACGAAGGGGAAAGGGTCGGTCATGATTAAATGGACCCCCGAGGCTGAGGCAGCATTCCAATTCTTGAAACAAGCCTTATGTAGCCAGCCAGTGTTGTACTCACCCGACTTCTCTAAAGACTTTGTCGTACAAAGTGATGCGTCAGATGTGGGGTTAGGAGCAGTATTGTCCCAGGTCTGGAACGGGGAAGAGCACCCAGTCATTTACCTCAGCAGGAAGTTGAAGTCCCATGAGGTAAATTACGCCACCGTTGAAAAGGAGTGTTTAGCGGTGAAGTGGGCTCTAGATTCCCTTCGGTTCTACCTGCTAGGTAGGCACTTTGACATGGTTACGGATCACGCTCCGTTAAAGTGGATGGCTCAAAACAAGGAAACAAATAGAAGAGTGAATAGGTGGTTCCTGGCCCTCCAGGAATTCAACTTCACAGTAAAGCATCGCCCTGGCGTTCAAATGGGGAATGTGGATGCTTTGTCTCGAGTACATGAATGCCTGATTGCTGGTGTTCCAACCCCGAGGTTAAAACAAGAGGGGGGGTATGTGACAGCAGGAAGGTAAAGTCACCTGGTTGCATCCAGGGGGGTAGATATATTTCGCCCAGATTCAGGCTTTACGCCGACTTATACAACTAGGTGGAGCGTTGTATAAGCCCAGCTGAGGCTAGTGGGCTCATGGATGACTCATACCTCTAGGGAGAGTGTGGGGCGTCGTGCAGACAGGGAGTTGATGAGACCAGCTGAAGCTTGTCAGCTCATTTAGGCCTCTATAAGAACTCCCAGCTTCATTAGATGTTAGCTCATGCCTGGACCCAGACCTGTGTGGACTGTCTAGGGAGAGTGAACCCCTGTGCGGTGAGACAAAGCCTGTGTGGCTATTTGCTTGGACATTTAAAACCAGGGACTTAGGGACTAGGACAGCACTAGGCTGATCCCAGTTGTTAGTTAGGAAACCTGTATGTTTAGTCAGAGGTCAAGTTGACCAGGATTTATTTTGTTTATGTTTCTTTTGCTTTGCTGTGTTTTGTCACTGTAAATAGAAAATAAACCGCACCTTTTTGATTTTGAAAACCACAACCTCCGTTTGCTGGGCCTGTTTTTGTGTGGGGAGCCCATCTCGGGGGTCACACACACCCGCTGCCGAGCTAACCCCCTCACATTTTGTACAGTTTTTTGGTGAATGGGTATGGGTACTATGTACCTGATACCCATTCACACGGGGGGGCTGGGATCTGGGGGCCCCCTTGTTAAAGGGGGCTTACAGATTCCGATAAACACCCCGCCCACAGACCTTGACAACCACAGCCCAGGGTTGTCGGAAAGAGGCCCTTGTCCCTATCAACATGGGGACAAGGTGCTTTGGGGTGGTGGGGCTCTGCACCAAAGCACTCAACCCCCATGTTAAGGGCATGTGGCCTGGTATGGTTCAGGAGGAGGGGGGCACTTGCTCATCCCCCCCTTTCCTGACCTTCCAGACTGCATGCCAGCATAAGGGTCTGGTATGGATTTGGGGGGGGACCCCATGCAGTTTAAAAAAAATAAAAAATACCATAATTTTTATTTTTATTCAGCTGTCAGTGGGGAAAACCATTAACAGCTGATGACTAATGGGTTGTTAAGGACGCAGCGGCCGACTTCCCATCCTTGCTCCTTAACAACCAGCTTACACTGCACCCTGATTGGGCAAAGCTTTGCCCAATCAGGGCGCAAAATGCACTGTGCAGCACTCAGTGTATTGCAGGGTGTTCATTGGGGCTAACACCCTGCAAACTCGGGTGTTTGGTGAACAGCCGAACAGGCAAATGTTTGGCCCAAACTCATGCTCGGGCCGAACCATTCGCCCATCCCTATTAAGGTCCAGTCTGAACAGAAGTTCACACCGAATCCTGGCTATTCAGGTGCTTGCCTGAACATTTACCCATTCTGCATGCAGGCTACGCCGAGTCCATAGCAACCAAAGACATCAGCTGACTCCAATCCCTTACATGGCCAGAAGTCCCCAGACATGAAAGCAATGGAGGTGGAGATGATAAAAAACAGCAAAACACCACTGGGGTTCCTCCTAATTCATCCCAGGGACTTCAGGTATGATAAGAATTTTAAGGGGGGCAACACAAAAGAAACCTCTTGGGTCTGGCATGGATTTTAGGAGGTGCCCCGTACAAAAATCATAAAAAAGAGCATAAAAGCTTATGAAAAATTCACACCAGACTATCATAGCAGGCCAGGAAAAGGGAGGAGCCATACCAGGCTACATGGACATGACTGTATATGGTGGGTTGATGGGTTTTGTGATTTATGTGGATCTACTGTACATAACTGGATGGCGTGATTGATGATGGATGTACATCCTGGTACTTTTCTGTTTTTTTTTTTTTTTTC
This sequence comes from Rana muscosa, assembly GCA_029206835.1. Taxonomy (NCBI): domain Eukaryota; kingdom Metazoa; phylum Chordata; class Amphibia; order Anura; family Ranidae; genus Rana; species Rana muscosa. The sequence continues at coordinate 1,296,765,555 of CM055116.1, read as the reverse complement.
ATTAAAGAATTTGCCAAAAACTGCCTGTGTAGTTATTTACAATTTCCAATTTTACTAGGAATTGCTATGTATTGTGTACCCCTTACTCATTTATAAGGGGGGCCGTATCTGGGTGCCCACTTATTGTTAAAGGGGGCTTCCAGATTCTGATAAGCCCCCTGCTTGCAGATCAGGGTTGTGGGGAAGAGGCCCTTGTCATCATCAGGGTGGGGAAGAGTGTTTTTCCAAGGGGGTCCCCAAATTTTCCAAGGTGCCCTTGAGTGCATGTGGCTTGGTATGGTTCAGGAGGGGGGTGGGGCACACAAGCATTCCACCTTTTGTGGCCTGACAGGCTTCTGAATTTTTTGCATGATTGTCCCATTCTGCCGGAACAGCAGCTCACCACCCCTTTGTAAACACGCCTCTGGTGATGAGGATGTCCCTCTTTGAGGCAGAGGCATTTATACACCTTAGTATGGGCCCACCCCAACATCTATGACTCTGAGGACCCCCATTACAAGAGCAGGGGAGGAAGAAACAGGATCTGTGAAGAAATAAGTTTTCTTCTACATATTTTTGGTAAAAAAATAAATAAATCGCAATAAGCAATAAGAAATATTGATTGGTTTGGGCAAAAGTTATAGTGTCTACAACAGGGGTCCTCAAACTATGACCCTTCAGTTGTACAGGAACTACAATTCCCATCATGCCTAGTCATGTCAGTGAATGTCAGAGTCTTGCAATGCCTCATGGGATGTGTAGTTCTGCAACAGCTGGAGGGCCATAGTTTGAAGATCCCTGGTCTACAAAATAGGCTTATGGCATTTTTATTAATATTTTCTTTTTTTACTAGTAATGGTGGCGATCTGCGTTTTTTATCGTGACTGCGACATTATGGCGGAGAGATCGGACACTTTTGACACCATTTTGCACTGATTACTGTGTAAATGACACTGGCAGTGAAGGGGTTAACCACTAGGGGGCGAGGAAGGGGTTAAGTGTGTCCTAGGGAGTGATTCTAACTGTGTGGGGGCGGGGCTTACTGTGACACAACACTGATCACTGCTCCCGATGAGAGGGAACAGAAGATCAGTGTCCTGTCACAAGGCAGAACAAGGAGATGCCTTGTTTACACAGGCATCCCCCCCGTTCTGCAGCTCCGTGACATGATCGCGGGACACCGGTGGGATTTGCCTGTTCGTGCCATTCTGCTGTCGTAAATATTCGTGCGGCGGTCGGCAGGTGGTTAAAATAATATTATTACGCCAAGTGACTAGCAGAAAACACAGTTTTTAATCAGAACAAATATGTAGACAGGTGCAATTAGTCTACCCACCTGCAGATGGCCTAGTGCCATTGTTTCTTGGGAAGGGAAGGCTCGGGAGGGGATTGATCCCTTAGAGATTCTGTTCAGTGCCTCCAGAGGACAAGTGTTTAGACTGGACACAGAACTCTTGAGTGACTTTGGTGGCCTTCTTGGGTGAGTGAACTTCATTATTATACACGTTTATATAGCGCCAACAGTTTACACAGCGCTTTACAATGTATGGGGGGGCAGCACAATTACAGTTCAATACAGAAGGGACAAGAGGGCCCGGCTCGTAGAGCTTACATTCTAAAGGGAGGGGGTGATGGTACAAAAGGTAATAGCTGCAGAGTGATTTGATGGGGGGTGGCTCGGGGACAGTTGTTAGGTGGGTGTGGGATCGGCTTCCCTGAATAAATTCATTTTCAGGAATCTCCTAAAAGTGGACAGGTTAGGGGCTGATCGGACATACAGGGGCAGGGAGTTCCAGAGGATGGGAAAGGCTCTGGAGAAGTCCTGAAGGCGAGCATGGGAGGAGGTAACAAGGGAGCATACCGAGGGGGCGGACCTGATGGGGAACTTCGTTCGTTGTGTAATTCATGTATAGACCCGCCCCTTCTCTCGTTCCGCATCTGGTCCGCTGAGCGGACCTGATGGGGAACTTTAGAAGGGGCGGGTCTATACATTTAAAACACAGTGGAGAAAGTTCCCCATCAAGTCCGCACAGGCACAACCAATGACGGACAGCGCTGGACATCGGGATCGCCGCAGGACACTGGATTTCATCGCTGGAATGTTTTTTTTTTTAATTCTTTTTTTATTTTTTAATAAAGGACTTTTCCAAGGTGTTGGTGTGTTTTTATTTACATTTTTTGACACTTTCTTCGTGAAAATGGTAGGGGTACAATGTACCCCTTACCAATTCACATAGGGGGGGCCGGGATCTGGGGGTCCCCTTTGTTAAAGCTGTCTTCCAGATTCCGATAAGCCCCCCGCCCGCAGACCCCCACAACCACCGGACAAGGGTTGTGGGGATGAGGCCCTTGTCCCCATCAACATGGGGACATCCTCCCCATGTTGAGGGCATGTGGCCTGGTACGGTTCAGGAGGGGGGGACGCTCTCTCGTCCCCCCCTCTTTTCCTGCGGCCTGCCAGGTTGCGTGCTCGGATAAGGGTCTGGTATGGATTTTTGGGGGGACTCCACGCCATTTTTTTTTTTATTTGGGGTGGAGTTCCACTTAAAATCCATGCCAGATCTCAAGGGCCTGGTATGGATATTTAGGAGGAACCCCACGCCATTTTTTTTTAAATTTGTGGCGCTTTTTTTTTTTTTTTTTTATCAATGACTTTTCTATGTATTGATAAAAGCCGACAATTCATTAATAGCCGCGAGTGAGTTTTAAATGACTTTTTTTCCTTCAGAAATGACACTTTGTGCAGGGACAGTTCTAAGCACGGGAAACATGCGCCACTTTACATGCATATCATACACACCCCCCAGGTACGAAATTTAAAGGAATATTTCACTTTTATTGTTTCACTTTAAGCATTATTAAAATCACTGCTCCCGAAAAAACGGCCGTTTTTAAAACTTTTTTTTGCATTGATACATGCCCCCTGGGGCAGGACCCAGGTCCCCAAACACTTTTTAGGACAATAACTTGCATATAAGCCTTTATAATTAGCACTTTAGATTTCTCCCATAGACTTTTCGAATTTGCCGCGAACACCCCAAATTGTTCGTTGTTCGGCGAACGGGCGAAGAGGCAATGTTCGAGTCGAACATGAGTTTGACTCGAACTCGAAGCTCATCCCTACACACCAGGAAAACTCAGCAATACGGCCTAGCTTTAGGTGTATAATGTGCAGGAGGCACACTCCGCCCGCTGTAAGTGCTGCAAATGCCTGTTAGTGTAACACACCAGGAAAACACAGCAATAAGGGCTAGCTTCAGGTGTATAATGTGCAGGAGGCTTAGCAACAATGACACTGACACTGTCCCCTGCCTATCCTTCTCTCTCCCTGCACACAAGAATAGCACAAAGAATATCACACTGTCCCTGCCTATCCTTTTCTTTCCCTGCGCCGGAACACACTACACAAGGCCACCGCGCTGGCGGCCTTTTATAGTGTGGGGAGTGTGCTAAACCCCCTGAGCTATAATTGGCCACAGGCAACCTGCCTGTGGCCAATTATGGCTCTCCTAGCTGCCGGCGCTGAGATTGGCCAAGCATGCGGGGTCACAGTGCATGCTTGGCCAATCACAGCGCCGGGATTGCATTGTGATGGCGCAGTGTATTGTGGGCCGTTCGCGTCACTCGAATTTGGCGCGAACGTCCCAAATCGTTTGATGTTCGCCGAACGATCGAACAGCCGATGTTCGAGTCGAACGTATGTTCGACTCGAACACGAAGCTCATCCCTATTACCCAGTACTGCGCTGTCTGACACCTGTAATGCCACAGCTAGGAATCCATTACACCTGAGTGTGGTACATCTGGATTGACTGTGTATAGCAGGGATATGCAATTAGCGGACCTCCAGCTGTTGCCAAACTACAAGTCCCATGAGGCATAGCGAGACTCTGACAGCAGCAAGAATGACACCCAGAGGCAGAGGCATGATGGGACTTGTAGTTTTGCAACAGCTGGAGGTCCGCTAATTGCATATCCATGGTGTAGAGGTTCTTTGCACTCACACTACATCTTTATAGTTGTTACTCTATTTCACCTTACTTGAATTACAAATAAGTGCACCAACAGAGCTAGCTGAAGATGGATTGAACTTAAAGGAACAGTCATCGCTTTGCTATTCTCAAAGCTCGTCACATAGGGATAATACAAGGTGGAACTGTCCTCCAGAGGGAGCCATTTAGCAGCATAGACTCTTCGTACTTAAAGCGGAGGTTCACCCACATTTTAAACATTGCTTTAATCATTCCCTTTTGGCATGAATATAAACATATTCCTAACCTTTTTTTTTTAGCTGGTGTAGTTATCGTACATCAGCTGTCTCCATTCGTACTTCCGCGATTTACTCCCGCGGGAGTAGGCGTGTCGTTTGCTCTCCTTCGTCTTGCTGTGCATGCCGGGATGTCTCCTGCAATGTCTCCTGGGAGCAAAGTGTCCTGCTTCCCAGGAGTAAAAGAGTAACGCCTTCTATGCAAACATCTCGATATTAGATCCGCCCTCGTCACGTGACCGGGTAGATGAGTCACGTGACGAGGGCGGATATAATTCCGCCATTTTAAATAAGGGCACGCAGGTGTATTTTGCCATTAAGCATCACAATGGGGCGTGTACTTTTAATGTTGACACCCGTTGTGATGGCAACCAGGAAGTGTTGACGGCGCTGCTCGCCATCAACACTGCACATGCGCGAGATCCAGTGGTGAATGCCGGGAGATGCGCATTCACCGCTACCCGGAAGACTATGCTTGTGGGCTTCAACATGCCCACAAGCAAAATGGAAAATCCAGGAAGTGATTTTATAAACTTTTATTTGTTACGAAAATGGACGGGTGATGTTTTGAAGCGCTGGACAAGTGAGTACTACACAGTCATAAGTAATACCATTGAATGCACTGAAAAAAAAAATGTATGGACCGCGGAACCTCCGCTTTAATGAGACTATTGCATTGTTATTATTATTATTCTGTTATTCTGGTGCGAGTGTGTGTGGGACTTAGTGGGGAGGTGTTCCAATACAGCCATATAGTATTGGGAAGTTCCCCCACTGTACACTTACTCACATCCACCCCTCCTCAGCTTATAGTATTGGGGTTCAATGCTAAGAAAATTACTAATTGATTGTGTGTATATGGACTTTACAGGGATCTGTGCATAGCCATATGTGTTTGTACAATAACTTTTTTCATTCTTATCAAGTAAACGTTATACAACTGGTCAAGTTACACTGGTGTGAGACTATCTCTTGCTACAGCGGGAAGGGTGGCGAGTGCCAAGGTGGCGGTAAATATACAGTACTGTGTGATCTTACTGTGTTTTCTCTCTCATTGGTGTTTTATACTAACACTGCTGTGCAGTTGTGCCAAGGGGGTCGAGACAAATTTCTGGGGTTGAAAGGCAAAGCACAGGCCCAAAAATTCTCAGCAGCTCCTTCGGGGGTCAGGGCTACACTAACAACAACTTATCAACAATCAATATAACAACAGCCATTTATAACTCTGCCATCACCAACTTTGTGTCCAAATATCACCCAAACTGTCCCCTCCGCTCCTCTCAAGACCTCCTGCTCTCAAGATCCCTTGTCTCATCCTCCAATGCTCATCTCCAGGACTTCTCCAGACCCTCTCCCATCCTCCAAAAACTCTCTATTTCCTTGTCAAAGTATTTTATTGAATGAATAAGGAAGTAAATTACAATACAGTTGTAATAAATATTACAATGAGCCATACGTGTTTAACAGATATGGTAAAACTCTAAGGTCCAACAGTAAACTACCGATAGGTAGGTTATTTAACTACTATAGAAAAAGAAAAAGTACATTAGTTAATAAAACGTCAGATAACTACCGTATATACTCGAGTATAAGCCGACCCGAATATAAGTCGAGGCACCTAATTTTACCACAAAAAACTGGGAAAACGCATTGACTCGAGTATAAGCCTAGGGTGTCCATCTGCATGCCTCAGTGTGCCTCACTGTGTCCATGTGCATGACTCACTGTGCCCATGCCTCACTGTGCCCATGCCTCACTGTGCCCATGCCTCACTGTGCCCATGCCTAGACTGACGTTTAACATGGGAGTCTATAGAAGGAGTGCCCGGTTTGAAAAATCAGTGCTCCCCGGCCGTAGGTCCCCCAGACAAAAAACTCTGCACAATTGTAGAGGAAGAGTGGGGCTACATTTGTGCTAAGTTTCGGGTCCAGGAGACCTACGACCGACCGGTACCGGGTCCCCAAATTGACCATTTAACATGGGAGTCTATAGAAGGGGTGCCGGTTTTGAAAAATTGGTGCTCCAGGGCTGTAGGTTTCCAGGACAACAAACTTTGCACAATTGTAGAGGAAGAGTGGGGCTACATGTGTGCCAAGTTTGGGGTCCAGGGGACCTACGGCCGGACGGTACCGAGTCCCCAAAGTCCTGGAGATCAGGCGCAAAAAGGGGGGGGGGCATTTTCAGCAAAAAAAAAAAAAATGTGCTGAAAAACTCGGCTTATACTCGAGTATATACGGTAACTGCGGTGGAAATTATGCTACCGTAAGAGGTAATATCTTGGACCAGAACTATTAAAACCGTTAAGTAGAATATTACTTTATTACTCTTCGGAAAATAAGGAAAAAAAATAAGATAATACCAAAAATAAATTTTAAAAGAAAGAGGGGGAAGAGATAAACAAAAAAAAAAAAGGGGGGGCACAGAAGCAGAGAGACACAAGGATGAGTAGGAAAGAGCAGTAGGAGAGATAGAGAAGAAAGTACAGGAGTTCACTGGATTGGCACGAGTAACATGGCTTTTTGTCTGAGGATGTAAAAAGAGCATTATGATCTTCACAGTAAAGAGTACGGTAACATGACCAGTGTACTCGAGATACCTCCCCCCACCTTACCCATACCAGTTTACCCCTCTTAACCACTATCTTAACTTATCCAATCTATAGTAATGTAGACCACACCAGAGTTGGAGTATAAAATGGCCACAACAGCCTTTTTATTAAAACAAATATTATGTAAAAACTCCAATATAAAATATATAATTTTCAATAACTTTATTAACACAAATTTAACATTATAACTCCCAGTCTGTTGGTCTCTGACGGCACCCCTAAACTTTTGAACCCCTTTTTACACCAATACACTGCGGGACCAAATTTTTGAACCATACCAGGCCTCCAGCCGTATAACAGCTCAGAGACAACCCCTTCCCGCAGTGCATCCATACCCGTACTCCAGCGGACACCATTCCACTGGAATACACCAGAGGGGCACATACCACCGATGAGCCCCCACCACTTTCATACCATCTGTTTTCTGCCACCATCAAAGACCAAAGACACCGCCACAGCCTTAAGGGCCCCTCCACGCCCGCAGGGCACGCTGAATGCCATCCTGAATCCCCATAGCCCATAAATCCATCCCCACATCAGAAAGATGCACACCATCCCTCCTCAAGTACAGCCCCACGTTAACCTCCAACTCCAAGTGCCGCACCACCAAACCCCCATTAGCCATAACGAACCTGCCCACTAGTTTGTTCAACTTAATCCTAGCCTTATTGATCCGAGCCACCGATCTCGCCATCCGCCATGAGGTTCGTGCGACCACATCAGATAAAACCAACAAAGTCCCCGGAAAAGCCTCCTTGAGTGACAAAAAGTCAGTCTTCACCGCCGAGAGCAAGGCCCCCATAGCCCTGAACCCCAAGTCGTTACCCCCCATGTGTAGAACCAACACGTCCGGCGGTCTATCCAACCGGGCGTACCGGAATATCTCAGGCACCACCCTACTCCATACCAGCCCCGGGATAACTATTCACCTAACACAAGCCTCCCGCCTGGGTATGCCCAGCTGCCTGCCGCCCTGCCTAACTTCAGCCCTTTTTGCCCCCCAAAAAACATAGGAATGCCCCAAGATCCAGACGAGGCGTGTCGAACCTCCATCTGAAACTAAAACAAAAGAACCAGTCAGCAGCAGCCAAAAAACGCCCCCATCCCAATTTCAGCAACCCCCCCGCCACCCCATCATCCACTCAGTCCCCCTGCCCCGCTAACAAATGGGGGCAAACAAATGAACAAAACCTCCTGGATTCCCACCTCCCAATCCGTTTTACCTCCTCCTCATTCAAACCGCATCGGGCCGCCTCTGTAGCCGCCCCAATGCGACACAAACTGCGTGCAGTCGTACCCCGCCGCCCTCAGGCACTTGCGGAAAACTGCCACGAACTGAAAGCGTGACAAAACCGAGCCATCCCTATGAACCAGGAACGGGCCCTCCCCATGCGGCCTGGCTCCCAAAAATTTCCTCACAACCCTCACGGGACAAACCAGAGACTCGGGCAGGGAAAACAATTGCACCACCACACCTTTTCCCTTTTGATCTGTCTTTGACCTCCTCAACCTCAGTCTCACCCTATCGTCCCTAACATCCACATCCTGAACCAGTAAACCCCCTGTCCTTAGTTTAGACGGGCACACCAGCTCCCCCACACAAAAAGCACCAAAAAAGCCGCCAAGAAAAAATTAACCTCATATACAGAGGAACACACGTTGGCCAACCCCCCGCAAAGCACCTGTAATATGGCAAAAGAAACCGGCCGCCGCTTGTCCCCATGGGGGTGATCCTTCCAATACCCCTTCAGTGCCTGCTTCACCTAGAAATCCTTAGTGAAATCCGGCACCCCTTGGAGCTTGAAAAGAAAAAGAAACGCCAATCCTGCCAATTTCTTCTCAATCCCTGAAACCAAACCTCCCGCCTCCCTGTGTCTGGTTACAAAATAAACCACTAACAATTTGGTCCCGGCCGCGTCCAGCTCTGCGTCCGCAAGCCGTATGAACGCGGCCCGCTCACTCCAGATTTTTGTATACGCCCCCCCCCATCGGTCCACTTACCGACTTCCTTATCCAGCCTGCCGTGGCTCCAAGGCAACCTCCCACAGCCAACCCGGGCAAGCTGTCCCATCCCTCACTGCCGCCGGCGCCAGTTCCCTGAAACGGTCCCACTGAAACCGAGACAGTGAATCAGCCAGAGTGTTCTCAACCCCGGGGATATGCACCGCATAAAGGAAAATATTCAACTGCAAACAACGCAGGACCAAATGGCGCAGCAACCGGATCACCGGCCTAGAAGAAGCAGTAACCCGATTGATGACCTCCACCACTCCCATGTTGTCACAGTTCAACCTAATCTTCAGGTCCTTACACTGCGCCCCCCCATAGTTCCATAGCCAAGACCACCGGAAACAATTCCAGCAACACCAGGTTACGACCAAAACCCGCCTCCACCCAGGATTCAGGCCACGCCTCGGCACTCCACCACCCCCGGAAAAAGGCTCCATAACCCGTGGATCCAGCAGCATCAGTAACCAACTCCAAATCGAAATTGCTCACCGGGCCACTCATCCACAAAGAACGGCCATTGTAGGTTTCCAAGAAGGAATACCACACCTTCAAATCCTCCCTGTGTTCTGCCTGCAGCCAAATGAAGTGCGAAGGGGCACTCACCCCGGCCGTAGCAGCCGCCAGCCGTCAACAAAAAACCCACCCCATGGGAAAAATCCTGCACGCAAAGTTCAACTTACCCAGCAAGGATTGCAGTCCACGCAGCCGCACCTTCCTCTTCCTCATCATCTCCCTAATCTCATCCCGAAGGGCCTCCAACTTGTCCAAGGGCAATCTACACTCCATAGCATCGGAATCAATCACCATCCCCAAAAAACTAAGCTCCGTCCTAGGACCCTCCGTCTTCTCAGCAGCCAACGGGACCCCAAACCTTCCTGCAATGTGCTTCAAAATCGCCAATAAAATCGCACACACCTTGGAGGAAGGGGGGCCAACAAACAAGAAATCGTCCAAGTAATGGATTACCGAATCCACACCTGAAACGTCCCACACCACCCACTCCAAAAAGGAGCTGAATGTTTTAAACATGGCGCAGGAGATGGAGCATCCCATAGGCAAACACCGATCCATGTAGAACGCCCCATCCCAGCAGCATCCCAACAGCCAAAAACTGTCCGGGTGTACCGGGAGAAGACGAAAAGCCGACTCGATATCTGCCTTGGCCATCAGCGCCCCGCGCCCATACCTCCTGAACCATCCCACAGCCGCATCGAAAGGCATGTACGAAACCGTACACACCTCAGGATCAATGGCGTCATTGACCGACCCCCCCTTTTGGGAAAGACAGGTGGTGGATAAGCCGAAACTTATTCGGTTCCTTCTTAGGCACCACCCCTAGCAGGGAAACCACCAAGTTAGCGAACGGTACCTCCCGAAATGCCCCCCCATGCGGCCCAAAGCCACCTCCTTCGCCAATTTCTCAGAAACCACCCCGGGGTTAGCCAACGCTGACCTCAAATTCTTTGCCACTGGAGGCACAACCCCCAGAGAGCACGGGATCTTGAAACCCTCTGAAAAACCCACGGTCAACAACTCCGCAGCCGCCCCGTCCAGGTACCTATTTAGAAAAAAACGCATATTTTCCTCCCTCACCGGCGTCGTCCCTTTTTTGAGCAGCGTCACCGGCACGCCTTCCCTTTTTGAAACAACGGGACAGGGGGTGATTGTCCCCGCACCCTGAGCATTCGTGCTTAAAATGACAGGATCCCCCAAACTTGCAGGATCCCTTGTTGTACTGCCAGCACACCCCCCATTTCTTTCTGGTCGGCGGCACTGAGGTACTCATCCCCCCCGACCCCCCTCCTGAAGAAACTGGCTAGGCGCCCTCGCCGATGACATAAGGCGCATCCAGAGGCTTATGTCCTTGTGGTCCCACCTCAGAGCAGGGTGGACCGCCATCCGCTGCCGAAACTGCTCGTCATAATGCAGCCAAGCAGTCCCGCCATACACCCTATGCGCCTCCCCCATCTCGTCCATGTAACAGAACAAGGCAGAGCAGTGTTCCGGGGATTTCTCCCCCACAACACTGGCCAAGATGCCAGCCCTGCGAGGGCCCCCTGAACCTCTCCCCCGGCTGCAACCCCCCTGTACCCCCACCCACGGAACCACCTGCGGAGCACTCCCTTGTGCCCCAGAGAACTTCTGTAACAGCTCCTGCAACCCCCCAAGCAATCCCAACAACGCACCCCCTGTCCCGGGAGGAGCAGGCGGACCGCCCGCCCCACCCCCCACAGGTGGCACCGAACCCCTGTCCCCTGCCGAGACCGCATCCGGCCCCCAAACCCCAGCTTGCAATAGTGAACACAATCCAGCGGTAAAGTCAGTAGCAGAGATAAAGGAGGTAGACTTACCGGGCTGACTGGAAACGGTCCCCACAGCCGCTGCTCTCGAGTCCCGTGCGGCGATGTCCGCCCGATCCTCCCCGTCAGATCCGGACAGCTCTTCCTCCGACCTGGACTCCTGGGCTGGTGGCATGGATGAGCTGAGCCTCCCAGGCGGGGCCCTCCCGGGGGCCGTGAGACCCCTCTGCGCCGACCGGACGTCTCCGCCTTGTGACCCACCAGCCACCTCACTGCTGGGCCTGCGCTCACTTGATGAGCCCATGGAAGGCCGCGACATTCTCCCCCCACCGTCCTGCCGTTCATCCAGCCCCTCACCGTCAGAAACAGCGCCAGCCTCGTCAGATAGAGGACCTGCAGACGTGGCACTGCTTCTCCCACGCCGAATCCCCCCCTCGGGGACGAGGGGGGGATCGATATCATTGCCGTCCTTTGCCTCGAGGGCGAGGTACGGGCGCCATTGCGGCCCTTAGACCCGCCCCCCGCACCGCGCTGAAACCGCCCGGCTCCATCCCCAGCACCAGCAGTAGCGCGCTTAGCTGGGGGGGCCGACGAGTCTTCTTGTGGGCTCCGGGGGTGGCGAGATCGACCCGGTGGTGGCGGTGAAAAACGCTCCGGAGGCCGCGACCACCGAGCGCGCTCCGTAACCCTGCCGCTGTCCCCCGACCCCCAGCCTGCTCCTCCAACATCCGACCCACCTGAGCCTCCAACCAGCCTGGTCCCCTAGTGTCCGCAGCCACCCTAAGCTGAGCCAAAATCTGATCCACGGCGGCCATTATAAAAGCAGGAGCGAAGTGCAAAACTTCCTCTCCTTTCTGTCCCCACACAAAATGATGCAGAGTGCACCCGCCCCCAGCTATTTAAAGCGCCCCTCCCCTCTCATTAAAATTCACCTCTGCCTCCACCCATTCACTTCTTCTCCAAATGGTAACCCCGTCCTGTCTGTACTCTCCACCTAGTCATGCACGGCCCTTCGTTATTTTATTTTTTGTCTCTTCATTCCGGGCCTCCCTTCTAGGTTCTAATGCCGCGTACACACGATCATTATTCACGGCGGTTAAAAAACCGCCATGAATAATGACAGGAAAAACGAGGGAACCGCTTCGGTTCCAAGGGTTCCCTACACACGGTCGTTTTTCCCGTCATTTTTTCTCTTGACGAGAAAAACGACCGTCTGTGGGCTCCGCGGCAGTGTCTCCCTATGGGAAAACTGCCGCGGAAAAAAATTATGGAAAAAACGATGAGAAAATTTAGAAAATGTTCTAATTTTTCTCGTCGTTTTTTATGCCGTTTTTCTCGACGAGAAAAACGACATAAAGCCCACAGACGATCGTTTTTCTCGGCGAAAAAAAAAATGCCGTTTTTCTCGTCGAGAAAAGCGGTCGTGTGTACGCGGCATAACAGTTTGGGTTTGGATTTGTAAGTCACTTTTATCTAGGTAGAGTTGTCAGCTACCATGAGAATTCTGTTATCGCAGGATGGTGATAAGTGGTAGTTCAAAAACAGGAATTTGGTCCCTTTCTATTGCTAGCATTTTGGCATGAGACATAAAAACATTTAGTCTACTTTCAGTCTCTAGGTGAGGGGTCCTCCATGCCTTAGCAATTGTTTGCTTAGCCGCTGTGGTAAGTTGGATAAGGAGTATAAATTGTCTATATGTGATATAGTTTGGTTTTAGATTGAGCAAGGCAGTGGCTGGGTCTGGTTGCACATTGAGATTAAACATTCTGGAAGCAATTCCAAATATCTTTTTCCAATATATCTGAACCAATGGACAGGTTCACCATATGTGCAAGTGGGTACCCGGGTCAGATCATCCTCAAAAGCATTGAACTGTGTGGTTTGGTGTAAATTTGGCCAACCTTGAGGGGACGAGGTACCATCGAGTTAAAACCTTGTGTAGCGGGTGGTTACATTTAGGGGGAAGCATCTGAGTGGTAACTAGGCTCAGATGCACTAATTGTCAGGTTTCATGGACCATTTCTGTCCCTGGGAGATGGTACTGGTGTGTAGTTCCCTGGGGCCTATGGGTGGCGCTGTTGCCATGGGCCCGGGTTGAACCGCAGTACAAGGTTGTGCCTTTTTTGTCCCCTCTTGGCAGCAGTACGGCAGGGCAGGTAACCTGCTGTGCCTGTCGGGAGAGGATATAAAAGGGGGCGGGCATCTTCCAGAGGGGTCGTCGTGGTCGTTGGGTCTGCGCTCAGGCACCCTAGGCCTGGGTGCGTGTGTGTCGCCTCCGGGTGCCCTAGGCCTGGAGGCCTGGTCGGGTTGTCTTCGGGTGCCCAAGGCCCGGGGATGGAGCTGCTGTTCCATCCCAGACACCTTTAGTCTGGGGTGAGGTACTTTGGAGAACGGCCTGGAGCCCAGCGGCCTTCGGCTGGGATCCACCAGGGACCGAGACTCCCAGGGATCTGCCTTGCGAGGGGACCCGTATCCAGGACGAGGAGGCCAGGGAGGTGACCCTTTCTGAAGACCCAGCGCAGAGTCGTGGTGACAGATGGGGCCTCTGGTAACTCTCCGGAGGGATGTTCTTGTCCTGAAAAAGGGGCCAATTTACTAAGGAAGGAAGTGCGTGTTCTTTAAGTCACAGTGGCAGTGATACTACGCACACAAGGTCAGTAGCAGTGGCTTTCATCTTTTTTTCACAAGGTCAGTGGCAGTGACCAACTTCATGGTCTGTGGCAGAGACCGTGCACCAAGCCTGTTCGTGATAATCAGAGCAGGAGAAAACCCAAATCAAGTTTGTGCCTGGACCTCCTCCCACCTTATCTTACCTGTGTCTTGTCCCAACCTGTCTGCTCTCAAAGAGACTGTTTATTGTGCTGAGGAAAATAAATAAAAGTTGGACCTTTCAGTTGGTGTGGACAGTTGCTTACTGGGGAGAACTAAAGGCTTGTTTCTGACTACCACAGAAACGAGGTCAGCACTGGAGGTTTTTAAACACTGGCTGCAGGCAGGCCCGAGAAAGTAACACCGCTCAACCTCCCCATCCATGAGCGTACGGGCTTGTGGTACGGTGTGCCTCATTCTTTTCCTGCGGAGGAGCCAAGCAAAAGAAAAGCAGGTAAAGTCTGGGGTTGGTGCGCTACACTTATAATTGGTTCCTACCGCCAGGATGTTTGGGGGGGAAGATTTTGTTGCTGACCAGATTTTTGACCAGTCAGCCATATCAAATGTTCTTTCCAGGTCCTCCTCCCATTTGCAGGTGTAGCGGTCCTCCCCCAGCTTCTCCCCTCTCTTTATGGCTGGTTTTACTCGTCTAGGGGTATCTGGGAGAAGGGGAAAGATGCACACCACCAGCTCGGCTTTCTGATGTAGGATGCAGAGATATGAGCTAACCGTTTACCTTCGGGTCTGCTCTTTAGGCCGGAGCCTCAGCCTCTCCTGTGGAGAATGATTGTCACTGTCACTGACAGGGACACTTAGCTTCCAGTAACACGAGTTCCACACCAAGAAAAGTCCAACACTGTTTTATTGCTTTGAAACTGGTTGACTTTTAAAAGAACAGACAAGGTGTAGGGAAGAGTAGGTCCAGGCACAACTAATGAATAAAGTTCCTCCTGTTCCGTTCAGTGCAAACAGGCTTGACGCACAGTCGCTGCCACCGACCGTGAATTTGGTCACTGCCACTGACCTGGTTGAACGTTGAGGACCCTGCCACAGGCCTTGGATGAGGCCTTCCACTGACCTGAGGAAGATGGATCTCTGCCACAGACCATGAGAACATGAAATACCTTCTTTAGAACAAACGACCCCTGTCAGAGGAAGACATCCATCCGCAGGGAACATGACACCATTCATACCTCCCACACTCCAAAGTGTCCATAAATCCCTAAAATCAATGTATCTGGGCCATCTATCGCCCAGATACACCCCACTAAATTTGACACCCGCTACACTCTCCTCCCAGCAATTTGACACTGGTCCCCAGTGTCTGGATCAAGTCATGCCCCAAAGGGAGCCAATATAACCTCCATCCAGAGACTGTTGTGAAAAAATTAAAATTTGAAAAACTGGTAGTTGTGCCTGAACCTGACATGGAAGGGAAAAGAAAAAGGGAACAACACATAACAGCATACATATCACAATAACACCATTGACACTTTCTCCCCTCCCACATTACTAACTAAGAGCCGCCCCATCCTCAGCGGTCTTGACAAATGTTCTCCTGCAGAGGGGATAAAAGAAAGTTAACACAAAACTTCCTGACACATATGTGTGTGTTGGAACGAAAAAATCTCTCCAAAGAGAAATCCTTTCCTTCCATGAAGTGTGTGTGTGGTGCAAAGTGAATAACGTTGCGCAACACTGCCACCTGGTGACAGTGCCACGGTAAAGACACTTGTTGAATCCTTGGACAACTTTTTTTTTTCCTTCTGTACTTTGGCCCTGTCTACCCCAAAGTCCATGATTGCTTTGCGGAGGGAAGAAAAAGAGAAAACAACAGCAACAGTTCTCCATTCCTCCAAAGAGCACAACACCCATAAAACTTGGGTACAGTTCCTAGGTTTCCCGGGAAAGAAACAAACCCCGGAAAGTTCAGCAAACTTGCAAGGCACTAAGCAAGGAGTCTTTTCTCCTACAAGTAGAATCTGGGATGCGGCAAGACAAGGAGTTTAAAATGCTTATCCACAGTCTCTAGGTGATATTCGACATCCTCCCCTTCTTTCCGTCCAATCAACACTTTGTCAGCATGGATGTGCCGACCCAACATCCACTCTGCTTTACAGTCCTTAAATCTTTGAGATGCTTTTGGGGAACAAGTGAGGTACCTGCGTGCGTGTGGGACTTTGATGTGTGTCCACACGAAATCATTGTACCAGCGGTCTCTGCAAACTTCCACTTCATAAAGCAGCTCCTTAAATAAGTATGGGTACTCCCACCCATACTCGTTGGCGACTTTCTGGCAGAACAAACGCTGTAGCCTAGACAAGGGAGGCACGGCAGAGTGGTCTCCCTCGCCCACCAGGACGATTGAATCCGGATGGCGAGGTGCCTTGGCCACCTCCAAGTTGGGCGTAGGTGCCCGCAGCGACAGTCTCTGGTCCCCGGTGGTAGGTGCAGGAGGCACCGGGGACCGAAGGGCAGGCAGGGGACGGGGTCCCTCCTCAGGCGCTGGTGCCTCCACCCGGGGTGTACTATCCCCTGTGGACATAGGTGGATCCCTGGCTTTACGGGATGAGGAGAGAGGCATCTTGTCCCAGCCCTTCTCAGCAAACAATTCATCTATGACGACGTCGTCTCCCACATCAGAGACCAACTCCAGGTCGGAGGTGTCACACTCCTCCGTGGGCAGGTAGTTGGTAGTGGACACCGAATCACTCCCACACACGGGCTCAAGGGGCCTTGAATCCCCGACACCTCCGTCCCAACACTAAGTCCCAGTCCCTGGCTTACCTCGGCCCAAACTTGTGAAGGGATGTCCAGGACTCTTCCTACCGGATCCATCCGGGCTAGGCAAGCGCAGGGATTGTCCTCCATCTCGGCCACTGGAAGCTCTCACAAGACCGACCTTTCTTGTTGGCGCTGGGAGTAGGGAAACCTTGGTGACCGAAGCAGCATCTCCGAATTTAGCATCCTCAATCCCTTTGTTCACGACCTCCACGGAGGTCTCTACAGTGCGCGGAGGGATGGCTGTCCAAGCGTTGATTTCTCCTTGTTGAGTGGCGGCACCTGATGTAGGGCTGAGGTGGAAGACTCAAGGTCTCTCTATGGATTGCTCCACCTCAAACGTGAACTCCCCGCAGGCCTCGCAGCGACCAAAGGGCTTTAGCTGTACCACCAGTCCTGAACATCCGGGACAAATCATACCCAGGGCTTCAACATCCTTGCAGGTGTACAAGGCGAATCGACCCCAGGGCTTGAGCCGAATCCCCGTATCTGTAATCGGAGCAGCAGTTGAAGTCATCCTCGTAGTATTTGAGACTGGAACCCACGAGGCATTGCTGAACATGGTGACTGATTGCTGCTCCATCGCGCACTGCATAACAGGCGCCACAGTCCCCACGTGTACCTCTTCACATGGCCGGACTCCTCCCCTCTGGCACACCAGTTTGTGGGCTTTCTCCATGTCACGCCCACGAACTGTGCAGGGAGGGTGTGCCTGCTGGCGCAGTGGCCAATATGGCCGACCTACTCGGAACTCTTCTGGGCAGCAAAGTTCAAACTCCAATAGCTTCGGCTCCATTGCATAAACGCAAATCCCGGACTTAGAGCCCCCATGTGTAGCGGTCCTCCCCCAGCTTCTCCCCTCTCTTCACGGTTGGTTTTACTCGTCTAGGGGTATCTGGGAGAAGGGGGAAAGATGCACACCACCAGCTCGGCTCTCTGATGTAGGATGCAGAGATATGAGCTAAATCGTTTACCTTCGGGTCTGTGTTTTAGGCCGGAGCCTCAGCCTCTCCTTTGGAGGATGATTGTCACTGACAGGGACACTTAGCTTCCAGTAACACGAGTTCCACACCAAGAAAAGTCCAACACTGTTTTTTTGCCTTGAAACTGGTTGACTTTTAAAAGAACAGACAAGGTGTAGGAAAGAGTAGGTCCAGGCACAACACAATGAATAAAGTTTCTCCTGTTCCGTTTAGTGCAAACAGGCTTGGCGCACAGTCGCTGCCACCGACCGTGAGTTTGGTCACTGCCACTGACCTGGGTGAACGTTGAGGCCCCTGCCACAAGCCTTGGATGAGGCCTTCCACTGACCTGAGAAAGATGGGTCCCTGCCACAGACCATGAGAACATGAAGTACCTTCTTTAGAAGAAACGACCCCTGTCAGAGGAAGACATCCATCCGGATGGTCACCAGAGGCCACCACTAGCACCAGAAAATGCTGCGCTGGCTCTACGGGGAGGTCACGTCTCCGGTCCCTTACGCCCAGGATTCAGGCACCCAATACCGGGGGCACCTTAGGAATGCTTCGCCCTCGTGGGACCCAGTCGAAGGTACTGGGCCCCAGGCCTCCTGATGTAGTACCTCACCCCAGGCTGAAGGTGCCTGGGATGGAACTCGACTCCACGCACCCAGTCCAAGGGCATCTGGGCACCGACGAACCGCAGCAGCCCCCAGGCCGAAGGTGCCTGGGGAATGGACCTCGTGCACAAGATGTCCGCCCCCTTTTATATCCTCTCCCAGCAGGCACAGCGGGTTCCCCGCCCCGCCGTACCACTGCCGCGAGAGGACAAAGAGGGCACGGCTCTAAAATGGCAGTTCAACCCTGGTCCCAGATGACAGCGCCACCCAGGGACCGCAGGGAACATGACACCATTCATACCTCCCACACTCCAAAAAGTGTCCATAAATCCCTAAAATCAATGTATCTGGGTGATCTATCACCCAGATAAACCCCACTAAATTTGACACCCGCTACACAGGCATATAGAGGTTTGTCGAGGCCAGGGTAAGTAGAGATTTGGAAGTATATTGAAGATATCATACCTCTTGAATGGTGATTTTCCAGGCATGCTGATTCAAAATTTGTAATTTGGGACAGAGAGGTATTAGTATTTAGTAGTGGTGCATAAAAGTTTTTAATTTGGAGGAATCTAAAGAGTTCAGCATTCGGTAAATTATAGATGTCGCATAGGATTGGAAATGTGAGGAAGGATGTAGGAGATATAAGGTTACTAAGCCGTGTAATGTTGAGTGAGGTCCAAACCTTGAATGATTTGGGGGAGACCCAAACTGGGTAGAAAGCGGGGTTTTTGGAGAATAATAATAGAGGGTTGGGGGAGATTGTAATTGGTGTTTACATTTAAGTTTGTCCCATAGAGATAAAAAATGTTTGGTAATGGGATTACGCAGGGTTTTGCGTTCTTTGGGGAGGAGCCAAAAAACCACTCTATCTCAATCTGTCCGGCTATCTCCTACTCTAGCTGCGTTTAGATGAACTCTGAAAACTCATCTCTTCAAGGAAGCTTATGTAGCAAGGTTCCAGGCCCTCTTTGGTCTAATGAGAACCTCCAGAGTTAGGGACAGCTGACATACTTCTGTGTAGAGTGGGTTACAAGGCATGGTGGGTGTAGTGCAAGGTAGATTCATGGGCGCCAGACACTTCTTGAATGCAAAGATTGAATGCAAAGGTAGACAACCTTGCAGTGAAAGGCACCCAGCCGGGCCCCACATCTGCATGTGTAGACATGCTGTCTCCTATGGCAACAATCTTGAAGAGTTACTAACAAAGGTTACAATGAACTCTTTCACTTCCTCTACAATCTCCTCTTTAGATCTTCACTCAACTGAGCTTCCAGTATCTCTCACTAGATTTGCTGATCCACTGCCACTGGATCCCCTGAGCTCTTCCAATCTCTTCACCGAGTATCTTCCTCAAGCATCACCCCCGTGTCCCTAGCTTGGCATTCAGGATACTCCTCAAGCGTCACCCCCTCTGGCCTGCTCGGACCCTGGCTTGACACACAAGGCTGCTCTGCAAGTGTCACCTCCGGTGGTTGGGTCCCTGGCTTGACGCCTGTTGAAGTTTCCCAATTCTTCACCATCCCCGGTTGGTGAGAATACTGCTCCGGTACTTGCTTCAGCTACTCACTGTGGTCCCTGGTAATAAATTGGATGGTCCCTTAGTGGTGACAGCTTCCTTTCTACCTCACTGCAAGCTGCAGTCCCAACCCTATGCTGCTCTCTTGCCTCTGGATAGGCCCTCAGACAGCCTAGCAGCCAGATGTGCCCAGGATAGGCCTTAGCCTCTGGCCTAGCAGCCCGGGGAAGCACAACACATGTGTAGCGGACCTCCCATATTTGGGGTCGCTATGCCTGAAATTTAGGGGATAGCCTGAGCAATAGTTCGCTCCGGCTTTTTGATTTCTTTAAATTGGTCTCTGCTTTACTGTGATGATATAAAGAAAAAAAGTTGCGCTAAACATACAAAAATTACTTGTTGTCTTAGTGAAAAATTAATTTAAAATAAGAAAACTAAATCAGGAAGGATGAATAAACATGCAAAATTAAGCCAATATGTGATATAAAAGTGAATACAATAAAAAGCCTTATGAAAAGGATCTAACATGTGAAGAACACGGCAGTTCTCCAAATAAACACTGTGAGTAATTAAAATGACCCCTAAAAAAAAAAACAATAACACAGTTCACAAGTGATATGACTAACAGTCAGGAGGAAACTGGAATATGAAAGTTCATGAAAGTTAATTCAAAGGGGTCTTCCGCTGGGTTCTAAATAATCCGTGATGGAAGCACAACACCAATGGAATAGTGATAAGTAGAAAGAACCTCCACCGATAAAAACACTGCCGCTTACCACAGATAGATGATCCCTTATGACAGGGGATCTGCGTACGCTTATGGCTTAATCCCCAGCCAAGGGTGTCTGGCAACTGCGTCTGACAGTGGTTTCCAAGGATGAATGTGGCGTCCTAACCAGGAAGTGCCGAATCTCAAATGATAGGCAGGCAGGCATGAACTTCCAATCGACCAATGGACCAAAGAAAACAAAAGGACTAATAGTGTAAATCCTTACACATTTATTCCACAAATATACAAATGCACACTTACAATATGTCGCATAAAATCAGTCAAAAGTAGAGAGCCGGCCGGCTCGAAATAAAAGCAGCCCATACAGTTCCGGGTTTGCGTGGGCGCGGTGACGTCAGCACTCGACTCCTCCCTACGCGTTTCGTCACAAGCAGACGTGTTCACGGGATATCCCGGAACTGTATGGGCTGCTTTTATTTCGAGCCGGCCGGCTCTCTACTTTTGACTGATTTTATGCGACATATTGTAAGTGTGCATTTGTATATTTGTGGAATAAATGTGTAAGGATTTACACTATTAGTCCTTTTGTTTTCTTTGGTCCATTGGTCGATTGGAAGTTCATGCCTGCCTGCCTATCATTTGAGATTCGGCACTTCCTGGTTAGGACGCCACATTCATCCTTGGAAACCACTGTCAGACGCAGTTGCCAGACACCCTTGGCTGGGGATTAAGCCATAAGCGTACGCAGATCCCCTGTCATAAGGGATCATCTATCTGTGGTAAGCGGCAGTGTTTTTATCGGTGGAGGTTCTTTCTACTTATCACTATTCCATTGGTGTTGTGCTTCCATCACGGATTATTTAGAACCCAGCGGAAGACCCCTTTGAATTAACTTTCATGAACTTTTATATTCCAGTTTCCTCCTGACTGTTAGTCATATCACTTGTGAACTGTGTTATTGTTTTTTTTTTTAGGGGTCATTTTAATTACTCACAGTGTTTATTTGGAGAACTGCCGTGTTCTTCACACGTTAGATCCTTTTCATAAGGCTTTTTATTGTATTCACTTTTATATCACATATTGGCTTAATTTTGCATGTTTATTCATCCTTCCTGATTTAGTTTTCTTATTTTAAATTAATTTTTCACTAAGACAACAAGTAATTTTTGTATGTTTAGCGCAACTTTTTTTCTTTATATAATTGGTGGTGTAGTATAGCACTTATTGTTGCAGCTTTAGTCTTTACAACTTTTTTGCTCACGAATTAGCGCAGTTTTTTTCTTACCTGGTTTACTGTGATGATGCCTGGTTGTATAGTTCCCTTTGGCCTGAAGGTGGCGCTGTTGCCCAGGTCCTAGGTTGAACCACAGGAAACATTGCAGCGTGATTGAGTTTCCTCTCTCGGCAGCCGTGCAGTGGGCGTGGTTTACCTGCTGTGCATGCCGGGAGAGGGTACTTAAGGGGCAGACGCCATTGGTGCGGGGTCTTCGTCCTCGGCACGTACCCCACCTTCAGTGGCCCTCATAGCCAGGGGTGCGTGTGAATGTGCTGGGTCCCGGGCACCTTTAGCCAGAGGCCCCATCGTTCCAGTTGGGCCCAGTACCTTTAACTGAGGCCTACAACCAAGCAGCAGAATCCCAGGGTGCTCGTGGGAGGGTGACCTGCTCTGAAGGAGAGGCAACCAGGGGAGGACCTTTCTAAATGGGACGGTGAAGGATGTCGCCGTCTCGGGAGAGGCCTGGTTACCTGTCAGAGGGAAGGATTCTGTGATCAGTGAAACAGCCCCTGTAACATGCCTCATTGGCACCTATGGTCTCAGAAGTTACAGGTGCTACGGAGTTCTGGATTCAGGAACTAAAGGATTCTGTGGCAGAGGATCTCCTGAACCTGTCCTTGGAGGGGACAAATCTAAAGTAATGTTCCGTGCTTCATCCCGGCTGCTAGAACCATGAGAGGGATCTATCCGGGTGAGCAAAACCCACTCAGGCTTGAGTGGCGACGAGAGTAGATAAGTGCCGCGTGCCTGAACCTGCCTCCCTGTTTAACTCTCTCTCCATCTTCAACTTTCCCTACTAAGTTCCTACGCAAGAAAAATAAACTCTTTTGTTGGGGTTTAATACTGGACATTGGCCTTCTTAAGAGAGAAGATAGACTTTTCCCTGAACTCTAGGGACAAGAACCAACGGAAGGAGGTAACTCGCTGCAGGACCCAAAACTGTTAACACCGCTCACCCTCTACAACATGGAGGATACTGGGCATGTGGCATGGTGTGTCCTATCCTGCAAGTGGAGGTAAGCAGGACAAGGATCTGTGTGCTACACATGTCCACCCAGACAGCCGTCCAGGTGGCACAGAACCCCGAACACCTGACCTCACCAAAATAAATAGGCTTTTCCAGCAGGCCAAGGTACCCAAGAAGATCCCTGCCCATTGGCTGAGATACCCCATCTATTCCTAATCTGCAATGCCCTTGTCTTATCTAATGCCACCAGATACCCGGCCATTTAATGACAGAAGAGAGAAGTGCAGCAATTCCTAAACTAGGTTGGAATCAATTGATCTCCTATCTATTGGCCAAGGCAACTATTTACAGGTAGATTTACTATCAACCCAGTCTAAACATCAGGGTGCTGCATCTATCATGCCTCCAACTAACTGAAGTTTTATCACTTCCATCAGCTTAACCCCCAGTTATAACCTTTTGTACCACTTGCCCCACCATATTAGATTGTAAGCTCTTATGGACAGGGCCTTCTTAACCCTCTTGTATTTTATTGTACTGTAACTGTACTGTCTCTCTATATTGTAAAGTGCTGCACAAACTGTTGGCGCTCTATAAATCCTTTATAATAATAAAAATGGTTTTCAGATTTCTTATTTCCAATTAGATCGTAGATGGAGTGCTCCTCTCTTCATTAGTTCAGTGCAGTTATGCCGTGTGCACTTACATTTTTTTTGGTATATGTAGCATGCATGGGGTGTGCATCTGGGTAAATAGAAACTTCAAACCAGCAGCTAAATCAAAGGATATGTGATTCTTTTCATCTGATATTATGATCCAGCAAAATAAAATAAAAATTCTAAGCTCACCAACCAGCCTGCAACCAACCAAATTATCCTGTCCAACAGTATGCATTAAAAAAAAAACAGGTTTAGTTTGCACATATTTGCATATACATACGTAAGCTGCAGAGCCACTCCACGGCACCCCAATATTATCTGCAGTCCTAACCAGGGGAAGGCTGGTGGCCCTAGGCCTGGGGGGCAAGTCCAGTCAAGTGGCCTATTGAACCGCCGAATCAGCTCACCATCCATGGCCCACCTGGTTTTTCAATGCAGCCTCACCATTGCCCATCAGTGCAGCCAACTCCAGTGACCATCAATGCAGCCTGATCACTGGGGCAGGTTACATGGGGTGTATGGGGGGAGATGGGGGGTCAGCTAGGGGTGTCAGGGTCTCTCACCTCAGCAGGTCCTTGGGGGGTAACGCTCCTGATCCTGGGGTCAAGTTGCAGCCAGCGCCCAGCCCTGCAGCCCGACTCCCTGGCACGCCCTGCCTCTGCCTGCTTCCAAGAATCCGGTCCCAGGGAGTTGTAGTTTCCTCTGCACTGCTGTGTTTTCCACCCACCAGAAGCTTGAGTGCGGACTACAACGACCAGAATGCAACAGCTAGTGGTCGGCCGCCATGGCCATGCCCCCGGCCCGACGTCCTAGACCAGAATAAAAAAGAAAATGGTAGCGGGCAGCGGCTGCCGGACATTTTGAACATAAGTTAGGGCGGCCTGGGAGGCAATTGCCACCCTGCCCCCTGGCCCAGCCCTCCCCTGGTCCACAATTTGTGAGAGCCTCCATAGTAGAAGCACATGCATAATAATGGATAGTGTAATATGGGGGATGTCCAGCTCAGTGGTAGATGAGTTTTCAGTGAGTTCCCAGCCAACAGGAACTTCAGTTTTAGGGCGTGGTCAGTGGCGGCTGGTGCTCAAAATTTTTTGGGGGGCGCAAACAAACTGAAAAAAAAAAATCATCAATTGCTGCCACTGTGCCCATTAAACGCAGCCACTGTGCCCAAATGCCACCAGTTTGCCCCCTCAAATGCAGCCAGTTTCCCCCAAATACAGCCAGTTTCCCCCCAAAATACAGTCAGTTTTCCCCCAAAATACAGCCAGTTTCCCCCCAAAATGCAGCCAGTTTCCCCCCAAAATGCAGCCAGTTTCCCCCCAAAATGCAGCCAGTTTCCCCCCAAATGCAGCCAGTTTCCCCCCAAATACAGTCAGTTTCCCTCCAAATACAGCCAGTTTGTCCCCCAAATACAGCCAGTTTGTCCCCAAATACAAACAGTTTGTCCCCAAATACAAACAGTTTGTCCCCAAATACAAACAGTTTGTCCCCAAATACAACCAGTTTGTCCCCAAATACAACCAGTTTGTCCCCAAATACAACCAGTTTGTCCCCAAATACAACCAGTTTGTCCCCATATACAGCCCGTGTGTCCCCAAATACAGCCAGTTTCCCCCCAAATGCAGCCAGTTTCCCCCCAAATGCAGCCAGTTTGTCCCCAAATACAGACAGTTTCCCCCCAGCCCTGCACTTACCTTCCTCAGGTCAGCGCCGTCCTTCTTCCGTCCTCGATGTTTTCTCCCGTCCTCGATGTCGCTTCAGCCAATCAGGTTACCGGTAACCAGACCCGGTGAACCTGATTGGCTGAGACGCCTGTCAGTGTTAACCAAGGAACGCACCCCCCGTGCGTCCCCTGGTTAACTATTTGGAAGCCGATGGCCGATGGCTCTGATAGACACTTCCAAAAACCAACCAGCCGGCGGCGACAATACATAGGTTCATGCAATGCATGAACCTATGTATTGTTGTTTTGAGTGACGGGCGCAGGAGAGAGAGTGGGCGGCGCTCCTGCGCCCACTATGGACGCACCGCCACTGGGCATGGTAGCCCACTTTTATTAAAGATAATAAAATGAAAGTTCATACACACATGGATTGCCCCCACAGGGGTTCTTCTCCAGAAGAAATACAATAAATGGAAAAATGCTGGTCGCAACAACCATGCTGCACAGGCCCACTCCCGACCTCTAGGAAGGGGTTCTCCTGAAGCTCCAGGCTTTGTCACTCCTTTGAGACTCTCGGTTTCCTCCGGTCCCCTGGGCTCTCTCTCCCAGTTGTCTCAGCTGGCCCAACTCTCTCCGTCCGCTGACCTGGAACCTCTTCCACATGGAGTGCCGCCTCAAGGATATTGCCTCCGTTCCTAAACAGGAACACACTTCTCTAGTGGCTGCAGCAACTACTCCAACTCCTCCTCTCTGAGCTATGCTCAGATCTGCCTTATAATGGGGATCTGTGCACCTGGACACACACGCAACCTGCAGAATTTCTGTAAAACCCGGACACAAGACTGAAGACTCCATCCCACCCAATGCTCTTTGGTGTCTGCAAGTCTCCAGCCCCGATCCAGACTTACCAAATCCAGAGAAAATGTAAAACATCATTTTCTCTGCTCACAAAGCTTCTGCTGGAGCTTCTCAAATGGACTCTTTGGGAGTTCTGTGTCCATTTTAAACTCCTTTTCACCGAGACAGAAGCTCTCACTATCACAATAGATAGAGGGCAGATGAGCCTGGAGGGAGCTCACCCCTTTCTAAAAGGCACAGGGGTGCACTGGACACCCAGCATAAAGTACAATGGCAGCAAAGGTGTCCTGTGAGTCCTTTCACCCGTATTCCTTCAGTACAAACAAATGGCCACTCCCCCATCTATAACTGCCCTTTACAGCGAGGAATCACATGAAAGGGCGACGCATATCAAACAAAACCGAAGGATATTCCTGACTCAACTTACCAACCAGCCTGCTCTCCAGGCTCACCTGCCCTCCATCTATCCATTATTAACCACTTCAGCCCCGGACCATTTGGTTGCCAAAGACCAGAGCACTTTTGCGATTCGGCACTGCGTCGCTTTAACTGACATTTGCGCGGTCGTGTGACGTGGCTCCCAAACAGAATTGCCGTCCTTTTTTTCCCACAAATAGAGCTTTCTTTTGGTGGTATTTGATCACCTCTGCGGTTTTTGTTTTTTGCGATATAAACAAAAATAGAGCGACAATTTTGAAAAAATAGTTATAGCGTCTACAAAATAGGGGAAAGTTTTATGGCATTTTTAGTAATATTTTTTTTTACTAGTAATGGCGGCGATCAGCGATTTTTTATCATGACTGCGACATTATGGCGCACACATCGGACACTTTTGGCGCTATTTTGGGACCATTGTCATTTATATAGCGATCAGTGCTAAAAAAAATGCACTGATTACTGTGTAAATGTGACTGGCAGGGAAGGGGTTAACCACTAGGGGGCGAGAAGGGGGTTAAGTATGTCCTAGGGAGTGATTCTAACTGTTAGGGGGCGTGGCTGTGAGTGGCACGTCACTGATCACTGCTCCCAATGACAGAGAGCAGACGATCAGTGACATGTCACTAGGCAGAACGGGGAGATGTTGTGTTTACACTGACATCTTCCCGTTCTTCAGCTCTGTGACACGAACGTGGTACACCGGTGGACATTGAGCATGATCACAGAGCTCGCGGCAGGCGCGCGCACACAGCGGCAAATTCAAACTGACGTAAATATACGTTGATTTGCCTGTCAGTGCCATTCTGCCAACGTATTTGTACAGGAGCCGGTCCTTAACAGGTTATGCATGTGCTTCTATCAGCGTTCTCTGCCATTGGCTGAGAGCGCTGATCAGGAGTCTGCCGGCTGCTAGTTTTCCAGACCGACCTACACACGGGCTGAATGCTCGTGTGTACCCAGATTTACATCTACTGCTCAGCTGGCTTGGAAATCATGTTTCTAAAGATCACCAAATCTGAGATAATCTCCAACTGCCATCTCCTCTAATTCAGATAAAATACCCAACCCGTCATCTACAGAGAGAAGAATCTTCATCACTTCTTAGTTTTCACTGTGCAGAGATGGAGCTCCGCCTGACTCTCATCCTTCTGTGTGTGTCCTCCTCACTCTCCATAGAGGACAATGAGACGGAGGGTGAGTACCCCCATTTCAGTATTGTAGAGTGATATCATGTATTGTGTGTGTCCTCCTCACTCTCCATAGAGGACAATGAGATGGAGGGTGAGTACCCCCATTTCAGTATTGTAGAGTGATATCATGTATTGTGTGTGTCCTCCTCACTCTCCATAGAGGACAATGAGATGGAGGGTGAGTACCCCCATTTCAGTATTGTAGAATGATATCATGTATTGTGTGTCCTCCTCACTCTCCATAGAGGACAATGAGATGGAGGGTGAGTACCCCCATTTCAGTATTGTAGAGTGATATCATGTATTGTGTGTGTCCTCCTCACTCTCCATAGAGGACAATGAGGCGGAGGGTGAGTACCCCCATTTCAGTATTGTAGAATGATATCATGTATTGTGTGTCCTCCTCACTCTCCATAGAGGACAATGAGATGGAGGGTGAGTACCCCCATTTCAGTATTGTAGAGTGATATCATGTATTGTGTGTGTCCTCCTCACTCTCCATAGAGGACAATGAGATGGAGGGTGAGTACCCCCATTTCAGTATTGTAGAGTGATATCATGTATTGTGTGTGTCCTCCTCACTCTCCATAGAGGACAATGAGATGGAGGGTGAGTACCCCCATTTCAGTATTGTAGAATGATATCATGTATTGTGTGTGTCCTCCTCACTCTCCATAGAGGACAATGAGATGGAGGGTGAGTACCCCCAATTCAGTATTGTAGAATGATATCATGTACTGTGTGTCCTCCTCACTCTCCATAGAGGACAATGAGATGGAGGGTGAGTACCCCCATTTCAGTATTGTAGAATGATATCATGTATTGTGTGTGTCCTCCTCGCTCTCCATAGAGGACAATGAGATGGAGGGTAAGTACCCCCAATTCAGTATTGTAGAATGATATCATGTACTGTGTGTCCTCCTCACTCTCCATAGAGGACAATGAGATGGAGGGTGAGTACCCCCATTTCAGTATTGTAGAATGATATCATGTATTGTGTGTGTCCTCTTCACTCTCCATAGAGGACAATGAGACGGAGGGTGAGTACCCCCATTTCAGTATTGTAGAGTGATATCATGTATTGTGTGTGTCCTCCTCGCTCTCCATAGAGGACAATGAGATGGAGGGTAAGTACCCCCAATTCAGTATTGTAGAATGATATCATGTACTGTGTGTCCTCCTCACTCTCCATAGAGGACAATGAGATGGAGGGTGAGTACCCCCATTTCAGTATTGTAGAATGATATCATGTATTGTGTGTGTCCTCTTCACTCTCCATAGAGGACAATGAGACGGAGGGTGAGTACCCCCATTTCAGTATTGTAGGGTGATATCATGTATTGTGTGTGTCCTCCTCGCTCTCCATAGAGGACAATGAGACGGAGGGTGAGTACCCCCATTTCAGTATTGTAGAATGATATCATGTATTGTGTGTGTCCTCTTCACTCTCCATAGAGGACAATGAGACGGAGGGTGAGTACCCCCATTTCAGTATTGTAGAGTGATATCATGTATTGTGTGTGTCCTCCTCACTCTCCATAGAGGACAATGAGACGGAGGGTGAGTACCCCCATTTCAGTATTGTAGAGTGATATCATGTATTGTGTGTGTCCTCCTCACTCTCCATAGAGGACAATGAGATGGAGGGTGAGAACCCCCATTTTAGTATTGTAGAGTAATATCATGTATTGTGTGTGTCCTCCTCACTCTCCATAGAGGACAATGAGACGGAGGGTGAGTACCCCCATTTCAGTATTGTAGAGGGATATCATGTATTGTGTGTGTCCTCCTCACTCTCCATAGAGGACAATGAGACAGAGGGTGAGTACCCCCATTTCAGTATTGTAGAGTTATATCATGTATTGTGTGTCCTCCTCACTCTCCATAGAGGACAATGAGATGGAGGGTGAGTACCCCCATTTCAGTATTGTAGAGGGATATCATGTATTGTGTGTGTCCTCCTCACTTTCCATAGAGGACAATGAGATGGAGGGTGAGTACCCCCATTTCAGTATTGTAGAGTGATATCATGTATTGTGTGTGTCCTCCTCACTCTCCATAGAGGACAATGAGATGGAGGGTAAGTACCCCCAATTCAGTATTGTAGAATAATATCATGTACTGTGTGTCCTCCTCACTCTCCATAGAGGACAATGAGATGGAGGGTGAGTACCCCCATTTCAGTATTGTAGAATGATATCATGTATTGTGTGTGTCCTCTTCACTCTCCATAGAGGACAATGAGACGGAGGGTGAGTACCCCCATTTCAGTATTGTAGGGTGATATCATGTATTGTGTGTGTCCTCCTCGCTCTCCATAGAGGACAATGAGACGGAGGGTGAGTACCCCCATTTCAGTATTGTAGAATGATATCATGTATTGTGTGTGTCCTCTTCACTCTCCATAGAGGACAATGAGACGGAGGGTGAGTACCCCCATTTCAGTATTGTAGAGTGATATCATGTATTGTGTGTGTCCTCCTCACTCTCCATAGAGGACAATGAGACGGAGGGTGAGTACCCCCATTTCAGTATTGTAGAGAGATATCATGTATTGTGTGTGTCCTCCTCACTCTCCATAGAGGACAATGAGACAGAGGGTGAGTACCCCCATTTCAGTATTGTAGAGTGATATCATGTATTGTGTGTGTCCTCCTCGCTCTCCATAGAGGACAATGAGATGGAGGGTAAGTACCCCCAATTCAGTATTGTAGAATGATATCATGTACTGTGTGTCCTCCTCACTCTCCATAGAGGACAATGAGATGGAGGGTGAGTACCCCCATTTCAGTATTGTAGAATGATATCATGTATTGTGTGTGTCCTCCTCACTCTCCATAGAGGACAATGAGATGGAGGGTGAGTACCCCCAATTCAGTATTGTAGGGTGATATCATGTATTGTGTGTGTCCTCCTCACTCTCCATAGAGGACAATGAGGCAGAGGGTGAGTACCCCCATTTCAGTATTGTAGAATGATATCATGTACTGTGTGTCCTCCTCACTCTCCATAGAGGACAATGAGATGGAGGGTGAGTACCCCCATTTCAGTATTGTAGAATGATATCATGTATTGTGTGTCCTCCTCACTCTCCATAGAGGACAATGAGATGGAGGGTGAGTACCCCCATTTCAGTATTGTAGAATGATATCATGTATTGTGTGTGTCCTCCTCGCTCTCCATAGAGGACAATGAGATGGAGGGTAAGTACCCCCAATTCAGTATTGTAGAATGATATCATGTACTGTGTGTCCTCCTCACTCTCCATAGAGGACAATGAGATGGAGGGTGAGTACCCCCATTTCAGTATTGTAGAATGATATCATGTATTGTGTGTGTCCTCTTCACTCTCCATAGAGGACAATGAGACGGAGGGTGAGTACCCCCATTTCAGTATTGTAGAGTGATATCATGTATTGTGTGTGTCCTCCTCGCTCTCCATAGAGGACAATGAGATGGAGGGTGAGTACCCCCAATTCAGTATTGTAGAATGATATCATGTACTGTGTGTCCTCCTCACTCTCCATAGAGGACAATGAGATGGAGGGTGAGTACCCCCATTTCAGTATTGTAGAGAGATATCATGTATTGTGTGTGTCCTCCTCACTCTCCATAGAGGACAATGAGGCGGAGGGTGAGTACCCCCATTTCAGTATTGTAGAGAGATATCATGTATTGTGTGTGTCCTCCTCACTCTCCATAGAGGACAATGAGGCGGAGGGTGAGTACCCCCATTTCAGTATTGTAGAGTGATATCATGTATTGTGTGTGTCCTCCTCGCTCTCCATAGAGGACAATGAGATGGAGGGTAAGTACCCCAAATTCAGTATTGTAGAATGATATCATGTACTGTGTGTCCTCCTCACTCTCCATAGAGGACAATGAGATGGAGGGTGAGTACCCCCATTTCAGTATTGTACAATGATATCATGTATTGTGTGTGTCCTCCTCACTCTCCATAGAGGACAATGAGATGGAGGGTGAGTACCCCCATTTCAGTATTGTAGAGAGATATCATGTATTGTGTGTGTCCTCCTCACTCTCCATAGAGGACAATGAGGCGGAGGGTGAGTACCCCCATTTAAGTATTGTAGAATGATATCATGTATTGTGTGTCCTCCTCACTCTCCATAGAGGACAATGAGACGGAGGGTGAGTACCCCCATTTCAGTATTGTAGAGTGATATCATGTATTGTGTGTGTCCTCCTCGCTCTCCATAGAGGACAATGAGATGGAGGGTAAGTACCCCCAATTCAGTATTGTAGAATAATATCATGTACTGTGTGTCCTCCTCACTCTCCATAGAGGACAATGAGATGGAGGGTGAGTACCCCCATTTCAGTATTGTAGAATGATATCATGTATTGTGTGTGTCCTCTTCACTCTCCATAGAGGACAATGAGACGGAGGGTGAGTACCCCCATTTCAGTATTGTAGGGTGATATCATGTATTGTGTGTGTCCTCCTCGCTCTCCATAGAGGACAATGAGACGGAGGGTGAGTACCCCCATTTCAGTATTGTAGAATGATATCATGTATTGTGTGTGTCCTCTTCACTCTCCATAGAGGACAATGAGACGGAGGGTGAGTACCCCCATTTCAGTATTGTAGAGTGATATCATGTATTGTGTGTGTCCTCCTCACTCTCCATAGAGGACAATGAGACGGAGGGTGAGTACCCCCATTTCAGTATTGTAGAGAGATATCATGTATTGTGTGTGTCCTCCTCACTCTCCATAGAGGACAATGAGACAGAGGGTGAGTACCCCCATTTCAGTATTGTAGAGTGATATCATGTATTGTGTGTGTCCTCCTCGCTCTCCATAGAGGACAATGAGATGGAGGGTAAGTACCCCCAATTCAGTATTGTAGAATGATATCATGTACTGTGTGTCCTCCTCACTCTCCATAGAGGACAATGAGATGGAGGGTGAGTACCCCCATTTCAGTATTGTAGAATGATATCATGTATTGTGTGTGTCCTCCTCACTCTCCATAGAGGACAATGAGATGGAGGGTGAGTACCCCCAATTCAGTATTGTAGGGTGATATCATGTATTGTGTGTGTCCTCCTCACTCTCCATAGAGGACAATGAGGCAGAGGGTGAGTACCCCCATTTCAGTATTGTAGAATGATATCATGTACTGTGTGTCCTCCTCACTCTCCATAGAGGACAATGAGATGGAGGGTGAGTACCCCCATTTCAGTATTGTAGAATGATATCATGTATTGTGTGTCCTCCTCACTCTCCATAGAGGACAATGAGATGGAGGGTGAGTACCCCCATTTCAGTATTGTAGAGTGATATCATGTATTGTGTGTGTCCTCCTCGCTCTCCATAGAGGACAATGAGATGGAGGGTGAGTACCCCCATTTCAGTATTGTAGAATGATATCATGTACTGTGTGTCCTCCTCACTCTCCATAGAGGACAATGAGATGGAGGGTGAGTACCCCCAATTCAGTATTGTAGAATGATATCCTGTACTGTGTGTCCTCCTCACTCTCCATAGAGGACAATGAGATGGAGGGTGAGTACCCCCATTTCAGTATTGTAGAATGATATCATGTATTGTGTGTGTCCTCCTCGCTCTCCATAGAGGACAATGAGATGGAGGGTAAGTACCCCCAATTCAGTATTGTAGAATGATATCATGTACTGTGTGTCCTCCTCACTCTCCATAGAGGACAATGAGATGGAGGGTGAGTACCCCCATTTCAGTATTGTAGAGAGATATCATGTATTGTGTGTGTCCTCCTCACTCTCCATAGAGGACAATGAGGCGGAGGGTGAGTACCCCCATTTCAGTATTGTAGAGTGATATCATGTATTGTGTGTGTCCTCCTCACTCTCCATAGAGGACAATGAGACGGAGGGTGAGTACCCCCATTTCAGTATTGTAGAATGATATCATGTATTGTGTGTCCTCCTCACTCTCCATAGAGGACAATGAGATGGAGGGTGAGTACCCCCATTTCAGTATTGTAGAATGATATCATGTACTGTGTGTCCTCCTCACTCTCCATAGAGGACAATGAGATGGAGGGTGAGTACCCCCATTTCAGTATTGTAGAGTGATATCATGTATTGTGTGTCCCCCTCACTCTCCATAGAGGACAATGAGACGGAGGGTGAGTACCCCCATTTCAGTATTGTAGGGTGATATCATGTATTGTGTGTGTCCTCCTCGCTCTCCATAGAGGACAATGAGACGGAGGGTGAGTACCCCCATTTCAGTATTGTAGAATGATATCATGTATTGTGTGTGTCCTCTTCACTCTCCATAGAGGACAATGAGACGGAGGGTGAGTACCCCCATTTCAGTATTGTAGAGTGATATCATGTATTGTGTGTGTCCTCCTCACTCTCCATAGAGGACAATGAGATGGAGGGTGAGTACCCCCAATTCAGTATTGTAGAATGATATCATGTACTGTGTGTCCTCCTCACTCTCCATAGAGGACAATGAGATGGAGGGTGAGTACCCCCATTTCAGTATTGTAGAGTGATATCATGTATTGTGTGTGTCCTCCTCACTCTCCATAGAGGACAATGAGATAGAGGGTGAGTACCCCCATTTCAGTATTGTAGAGTGATATCATGTATTGTGTGTGTCCTCCTCACTCTCCATAGAGGACAATGAAATGGAGGGTGAGTACCCCCATTTCAGTATTGTAGAGTGATATCATGTATTGTGTGTGTCCTCCTCACTCTCCATAGAGGACAATGAGATGGAGGGTGAGTACCCCCATTTCAGTATTGTAGAGTGATATCATGTATTGTGTGTCCTCCTCGCTCTCCATAGAGGACAATGAGATGGAAGGTGAGTACCCCCATTTCAGTATTGTAGAGTGATATCATGTATTGTGTGTCCTCCTCACTCTCCATAGAGGACAATGAGATGGAGGGTGAGTACCCCCATTTCAGTATTGTAGAATGATATCATGTACTGTGTGTCCTCCTCACTCTCCATAGAGGACAATGAGATGGAGGGTGAGTACCCCCATTTCAGTATTGTAGAGTGATATCATGTATTGTGTGTGTCCTCCTCACTCTCCATAGAGGACAATGAGATAGAGGGTGAGTACCCCCATTTCAGTATTGTAGAGTGATATCATGTATTGTGTGTGTCCTCCTCACTCTCCATAGAGGACAATGAGATGGAGGGTGAGTACCCCCATTTCAGTATTGTAGAGTGATATCATGTATTGTGTGTGTCCTCCTCACTCTCCATAGAGGACAATGAGATGGAGGGTGAGTACCCCCATTTCAGTATTGTAGGGTGATATCATGTATTGTGTGTGTCCTCCTCACTCTCCATAGAGGACAATGAGATGGAGGGTGAGTACCCCCATTTCAGTATTGTAGAATGATATCATGTATTGTGTGTGTCCTCCTCGCTCTCCATAGAGGACAATGAGATGGAGGGTAAGTACCCCCAATTCAGTATTGTAGAATGATATCATGTACTGTGTGTCCTCCTCACTCTCCATAGAGGACAATGAGATGGAGGGTGAGTACCCCCATTTCAGTATTGTAGAGTGATATCATGTATTGTGTGTGTCCTCCTCACTCTCCATAGAGGACAATGAGATGGAGGGTGAGTACCCCCATTTCAGTATTGTAGAGTGATATCATGTATTGTGTGTGTCCTCCTCACTCTCCATAGAGGACAATGAGGCGGAGGGTGAGTACCCCCATTTCAGTATTGTAGAGTAATATCATGTATTGTGTGTGTCCTCCTCACTCTCCATAGAGGACAATGAGATGGAGGGTGAGTACCCCCATTTCAGTATTGTAGAATGATATCATGTATTGTGTGTGTCCTCCTCGCTCTCCATAGAGGACAATGAGATGGAGGGTAAGTACCCCCAATTCAGTATTGTAGAATGATATCATGTACTGTGTGTCCTCCTCACTCTCCATAGAGGACAATGAGATGGAGGGTGAGTACCCCCATTTCAGTATTGTAGAATGATATCATGTATTGTGTGTGTCCTCTTCACTCTCCATAGAGGACAATGAGACGGAGGGTGAGTACCCCCATTTCAGTATTGTAGAGTGATATCATGTATTGTGTGTGTCCTCCTCGCTCTCCATAGAGGACAATGAGATGGAGGGTAAGTACCCCCAATTCAGTATTGTAGAATGATATCATGTACTGTGTGTCCTCCTCACTCTCCATAGAGGACAATGAGATGGAGGGTGAGTACCCCCATTTCAGTATTGTAGGGTGATATCATGTATTGTGTGTGTCCTCCTCGCTCTCCATAGAGGACAATGAGACGGAGGGTGAGTACCCCCATTTCAGTATTGTAGAATGATATCATGTATTGTGTGTGTCCTCTTCACTCTCCATAGAGGACAATGAGACGGAGGGTGAGTACCCCCATTTCAGTATTGTAGAGAGATATCATGTATTGTGTGTCCTCCTCACTCTCCATAGAGGACAATGAGATAGAGGGTGAGTACCCCCATTTCAGTATTGTAGAGAGATATCATGTATTGTGTGTCCTCCTCACTCTCCATAGAGGACAATGAGACGGAGGGTGAGTACCCCCATTTCAGTATTGTAGAATGATATCATGTATTGTGTGTCCTCCTCGCTCTCTATAGAGGACAATGAGATGGAGGGTGAGTACCCCCATTTCAGTATTGTAGAGTGATATCATGTATTGTGTGTGTCCTCCTCACTCTCCATAGAGGACAATGAGACAGAGGGTGAGTACCCCCATTTCAGTATTGTAGAGTGATATCATGTATTGTGTGTGTCCTCCTCACTCTCCATAGAGGACAATGAGACGGAGGGTGAGTACCCCCATTTCAGTATTGTAGAGTGATATCATGTATTGTGTGTGTCCTCCTCACTCTCCATAGAGGACAATGAGACGGAGGGTAAGTACCCCCATTTCAGTATTGTAGAGTGATATCATGTATTGTGTGTGTCCTCCTCACTCTCCATAGAGGACAATGTGATGGAGGGTGAGTACCCCCATTTCAGTATTGTAGAGTGATATCATGTATTGTGTATGTCCTCCTCACTCTCCATAGAGGACAATGAGACGGAGGGTGAGTACCCCCATTTCAGTATTGTAGAATGATATCATGTATTGTGTGTGTCCTCCTCACTCTCCATAGAGGACAATGAGATGGAGGGTGAGTACCCCCATTTCAGTATTGTAGAGAGATATCATGTATTGTGTATGTCCTCCTCACTCTCCATAGAGGACAATGAGACGGAGGGTGAGTACCCCCATTTCAGTATTGTAGAATGATATCATGTATTGTGTGTGTCCTCCTCACTCTCCATAGAGGACAATGAGATGGAGGGTGAGTACCCCCATTTCAGTATTGTAGAGAGATATCATGTATTGTGTGTCCTCCTCACTCTCCATAGAGGACAATGAGATGAATGGTGAGTACCCCCATTTCAGTATTGTAGAGTGATATCATGTATTGTGTATGTCCTCCTCACTCTCCATAGAGGACAATGAGACGGAGGGTGAGTACCCCCATTTCAGTATTGGAGAGTGATATCATGTATTGTGTGTGTCCTCCTCACTCTCCATAGAGGACAATGAGATGGAGGGTGAGTACCCCCATTTCAGTATTGTAGAGTGATATCATGTATTGTGTGTGTCCTCCTCGCTCTCCATAGAGGACAATGAGATGGAGGGTGAGTACCCCCATTTCAGTATTGGAGAGTGATATCATGTATTGTGTGTGTCCTCCTCACTCTCCATAGAGGACAATGAGATGGAGGGTGAGTACCCCCATTTCAGTATTGTAGAGAGATATCATGTATTGTGTATGTCCTCCTCACTCTCCATAGAGGACAATGAGACGGAGGGTGAGTACCCCCATTTCAGTATTGTAGAATGATATCATGTATTGTGTGTGTCCTCCTCACTCTCCATAGAGGACAATGAGATGAAGGGTGAGTACCCCCATTTCAGTATTGTAGAGTGATATCATGTATTGTGTGTGTCCTCTTCACTCTCCATAGAGGACAATGAGATGGAGGGTGAGTACCCCCATTTCAGTATTGTAGAGTGATATCATGTATTGTGTGTGTCCTCTTCACTCTCCATAGAGGACAATGAGATGGAGGATGAGTACCCCCATTTCAGTATTGTAGAGTGATATCATGTATTGTGTGTGTCCTCCTCGCTCTCCATAGAGGACAATGAGATGGAGGGTGAGTACCCCCATTTCAGTATTGGAGAGTGATATCATGTATTGTGTGTGTCCTCCTCACTCTCCATAGAGGACAATGAGATGGAGGGTGAGTACCCCCATTTCAGTATTGGAGAGTGATATCATGTATTGTGTGTGTCCCCCTCACTCTCCATAGAGGACAATGAGATGGAGGGTGAGTACCCCCATTTCAGTATTGTAGAGAGATATCATGTATTGTGTGTGTCCTCCTCGCTCTCCATAGAGGACAATGAGATGGAGGGTAAGTACCCCCAATTCAGTATTGTAGAATAATATCATGTACTGTGTGTCCTCCTCACTCTCCATAGAGGACAATGAGATGGAGGGTGAGTACCCCCATTTCAGTATTGTAGAATGATATCATGTATTGTGTGTGTCCTCTTCACTCTCCATAGAGGACAATGAGACGGAGGGTGAGTACCCCCATTTCAGTATTGTAGGGTGATATCATGTATTGTGTGTGTCCTCCTCGCTCTCCATAGAGGACAATGAGACGGAGGGTGAGTACCCCCATTTCAGTATTGTAGAATGATATCATGTATTGTGTGTGTCCTCTTCACTCTCCATAGAGGACAATGAGACGGAGGGTGAGTACCCCCATTTCAGTATTGTAGAGTGATCTCATGTATTGTGTGTGTCCTCCTCACTCTCCATAGAGGACAATGAGACGGAGGGTGAGTACCCCCATTTCAGTATTGTAGAGAGATATCATGTATTGTGTGTGTCCTCCTCACTCTCCATAGAGGACAATGAGGCGGAGGGTGAGTACCCCCATTTCAGTATTGTAGAGTGATATCATGTATTGTGTGTGTCCTCCTCGCTCTCCATAGAGGACAATGAGATGGAGGGTAAGTACCCCCAATTCAGTATTGTAGAATGATATCATGTACTGTGTGTCCTCCTCACTCTCCATAGAGGACAATGAGATGGAGGGTGAGTACCCCCATTTCAGTATTGTAGAATGATATCATGTATTGTGTGTGTCCTCCTCACTCTCCATAGAGGACAATGAGATGGAGGGTGAGTACCCCCAATTCAGTATTGTAGGGTGATATCATGTATTGTGTGTGTCCTCCTCACTCTCCATAGAGGACAATGAGGCAGAGGGTGAGTACCCCCATTTCAGTATTGTAGAATGATATCATGTACTGTGTGTCCTCCTCACTCTCCATAGAGGACAATGAGATGGAGGGTGAGTACCCCCATTTCAGTATTGTAGAATGATATCATGTATTGTGTGTCCTCCTCACTCTCCATAGAGGACAATGAGATGGAGGGTGAGTACCCCCATTTCAGTATTGTAGAGTGATATCATGTATTGTGTGTGTCCTCCTCGCTCTCCATAGAGGACAATGAGATGGAGGGTGAGTACCCCCATTTCAGTATTGTAGAATGATATCATGTACTGTGTGTCCTCCTCACTCTCCATAGAGGACAATGAGATGGAGGGTGAGTACCCCCAATTCAGTATTGTAGAATGATATCCTGTACTGTGTGTCCTCCTCACTCTCCATAGAGGACAATGAGATGGAGGGTGAGTACCCCCATTTCAGTATTGTAGAATGATATCATGTATTGTGTGTGTCCTCCTCGCTCTCCATAGAGGACAATGAGATGGAGGGTGAGTACCCCCATTTCAGTATTGTAGAGTGATATCATGTATTGTGTGTGTCCTCCTCACTCTCCATAGAGGACAATGAGATGGAGGGTGAGTACCCCCATTTCAGTATTGTAGAATGATATCATGTATTGTGTGTGTCCTCCTCACTCTCCATAGAGGACAATGAGGCGGAGGGTGAGTACCCCCATTTCAGTATTGTAGAGTGATATCATGTATTGTGTGTGTCCTCCTCACTCTCCATAGAGGACAATGAGGCGGAGGGTGAGTACCCCCATTTCAGTATTGTAGAGAGATATCATGTATTGTGTGTGTCCTCCTCACTCTCCATAGAGGACAATGAGGCGGAGGGTGAGTACCCCCATTTCAGTATTGTAGAGTGATATCATGTATTGTGTGTGTCCTCCTCACTCTCCATAGAGGACAATGAGACGGAGGGTGAGTACCCCCATTTCAGTATTGTAGAATGATAGCATGTATTGTGTGTCCTCCTCACTCTCCATAGAGGACAATGAGATGGAGGGTGAGTACCCCCATTTCAGTATTGTAGAATGATATCATGTACTGTGTGTCCTCCTCACTCTCCATAGAGGACAATGAGATGGAGGGTGAGTACCCCCATTTCAGTATTGTAGAATGATATCATGTATTGTGTGTGTCCTCCTCACTCTCCATAGAGGACAATGAAATGGAGGGTGAGTACCCCCATTTCAGTATTGTAGAGTGATATCATGTATTGTGTGTGTCCTCTTCACTCTCCATAGAGGACAATGAGACGGAGGGTGAGTACCCCCATTTCAGTATTGTAGAGTGATATCATGTATTGTGTGTGTCCTCCTCGCTCTCCATAGAGGACAATGAGATGGAGGGTGAGTACCCCCATTTCAGTATTGTAGAGAGATATCATGTATTGTGTGTGTCCTCCTCGCTCTCCATAGAGGACAATGAGATGGAGGGTGAGTACCCCCATTTCAGTATTGTAGAATGATATCATGTATTGTGTGTGTCCTCTTCGCTCTCCATAGAGGACAATGAGACGGAGGGTGAGTACCCCCATTTCAGTATTGTAGAGTGATATCATGTATTGTGTGTGTCCTCTTCGCTCTCCATAGAGGACAATGAGACGGAGGGTGAGTACCCCCATTTCAGTATTGTAGAGTGATATCATGTATTGTGTGTGTCCTCCTCACTCTCCATAGAGGACAATGAGACGGAGGGTGAGTACCCCCAATTCAGTATTGTAGAATGATATCATGTACTGTGTGTCCTCCTCACTCTCCATAGAGGACAATGAGATGGAGGGTGAGTACCCCCATTTCAGTATTGTAGAGTGATATCATGTATTGTGTGTGTCCTCCTCACTCTCCATAGAGGACAATGAGATAGAGGGTGAGTACCCCCATTTCAGTATTGTAGAGTGATATCATGTATTGTGTGTGTCCTCCTCACTCTCCATAGAGGACAATGAAATGGAGGGTGAGTACCCCCATTTCAGTATTGTAGAGTGATATCATGTATTGTGTGTGTCCTCCTCACTCTCCATAGAGGACAATGAGATGGAGGGTGAGTACCCCCATTTCAGTATTGTAGAGTGATATCATGTATTGTGTGTCCTCCTCGCTCTCCATAGAGGACAATGAGATGGAAGGTGAGTACCCCCATTTCAGTATTGTAGAGTGATATCATGTATTGTGTGTCCTCCTCACTCTCCATAGAGGACAATGAGATGGAGGGTGAGTACCCCCATTTCAGTATTGTAGAATGATATCATGTACTGTGTGTCCTCCTCACTCTCCATAGAGGACAATGAGATGGAGGGTGAGTACCCCCATTTCAGTATTGTAGAGTGATATCATGTATTGTGTGTGTCCTCCTCACTCTCCATAGAGGACAATGAGATGGAGGGTGAGTACCCCCATTTCAGTATTGTAGAGTGATATCATGTATTGTGTGTGTCCTCCTCACTCTCCATAGAGGACAATGAGATGGAGGGTGAGTACCCCCATTTCAGTATTGTAGGGTGATATCATGTATTGTGTGTGTCCTCCTCACTCTCCATAGAGGACAATGAGATGGAGGGTGAGTACCCCCATTTCAGTATTGTAGAATGATATCATGTATTGTGTGTGTCCTCCTCGCTCTCCATAGAGGACAATGAGATGGAGGGTAAGTACCCCCAATTCAGTATTGTAGAGTGATATCATGTATTGTGTGTGTCCTCCTCACTCTCCATAGAGGACAATGAGACGGAGGGTGAGTACCCCCTTTTCAGTATTGTAGAATGATATCATGTATTGTGTGTGTCCTCTTCACTCTCCATAGAGGACAATGAGACGGAGGGTGAGTACCCCCATTTCAGTATTGTAGGGTGATATCATGTATTGTGTGTGTCCTCCTCGCTCTCCATAGAGGACAATGAGATGGAGGGTAAGTACCCCCAATTCAGTATTGTAGAATGATATCATGTACTGTGTGTCCTCCTCACTCTCCATAGAGGACAATGAGATGGAGGGTGAGTACCCCCATTTCAGTATTGTAGGGTGATATCATGTATTGTGTGTGTCCTCCTCGCTCTCCATAGAGGACAATGAGACGGAGGGTGAGTACCCCCATTTCAGTATTGTAGAGTGATATCATGTATTGTGTGTGTCCTCCTCACTCTCCATAGAGGACAATGAGACGGAGGGTGAGTACCCCCATTTCAGTATTGTAGAGTGATATCATGTATTGTGTGTGTCCTCCTCACTCTCCATAGAGGACAATGAGACGGAGGGTGAGTACCCCCATTTCAGTATTGTAGAGAGATATCATGTACTGTGTGTCCTCCTCACTCTCCATAGAGGACAATGAGATGGAGGGTGAGTACCCCCATTTCAGTATTGTAGAGTGATATCATGTATTGTGTGTGTCCTCCTCACTCTCCATAGAGGACAATGAGATAGAGGGTGAGTACC
This sequence comes from Rana muscosa, assembly GCA_029206835.1. Classification (NCBI taxonomy): domain Eukaryota; kingdom Metazoa; phylum Chordata; class Amphibia; order Anura; family Ranidae; genus Rana; species Rana muscosa. Next base: position 1,296,723,291 of record CM055116.1, on the reverse strand, counting down.
CCCATTTCAGTATTGTAGAGTGATATCATGTATTGTGTGTGTCCTCCTCACTCTCCATAGAGGACAATGAGATGGAGGGTGAGTACCCCCATTTCAGTATTGTAGAGTGATATCATGTATTGTGTGTCCTCCTCACTCTCCATAGAGGACAATGAGATGGAGGGTGAGTACCCCCATTTCAGTATTGTAGAATGATATCATGTACTGTGTGTCCTCCTCACTCTCCATAGAGGACAATGAGATGGAGGGTGAGTACCCCCATTTCAGTATTGTAGAGTGATATCATGTATTGTGTGTGTCCTCCTCACTCTCCATAGAGGACAATGAGATAGAGGGTGAGTACCCCCATTTCAGTATTGTAGGGTGATATCATGTATTGTGTGTGTCCTCCTCGCTCTCCATAGAGGACAATGAGACGGAGGGTGAGTACCCCCATTTCAGTATTGTAGAGTGATATCATGTATTGTGTGTGTCCTCCTCACTCTCCATAGAGGACAATGAGATGGAGGGTGAGTACCCCCATTTCAGTATTGTAGAATGATATCATGTACTGTGTGTCCTCCTCACTCTCCATAGAGGACAATGAGATGGAGGGTGAGTACCCCCATTTCAGTATTGTAGAGTGATATCATGTATTGTGTGTGTCCTCCTCACTCTCCATAGAGGACAATGAGATGGAGGGTGAGTACCCCCATTTCAGTATTGTAGGGTGATATCATGTATTGTGTGTGTCCTCCTCGCTCTCCATAGAGGACAATGAGACGGAGGGTGAGTACCCCCATTTCAGTATTGTAGAGTGATATCATGTATTGTGTGTGTCCTCCTCACTCTCCATAGAGGACAATGAGACGGAGGGTGAGTACCCCCATTTCAGTATTGTAGAGTGATATCATGTATTGTGTGTGTCCTCCTCACTCTCCATAGAGGACAATGAGACGGAGGGTGAGTACCCCCATTTCAGTATTGTAGAGAGATATCATGTACTGTGTGTCCTCCTCACTCTCCATAGAGGACAATGAGATGGAGGGTGAGTACCCCCATTTCAGTATTGTAGAGTGATATCATGTATTGTGTGTGTCCTCCTCACTCTCCATAGAGGACAATGAAATGGAGGGTGAGTACCCCCATTTCAGTATTGTAGAGTGATATCATGTATTGTGTGTGTCCTCCTCACTCTCCATAGAGGACAATGAGATGGAGGGTGAGTACCCCCATTTCAGTATTGTAGAGTGATATCATGTATTGTGTGTCCTCCTCGCTCTCCATAGAGGACAATGAGATGGAAGGTGAGTACCCCCATTTCAGTATTGTAGAGGGATATCATGTACTGTGTGTCCTCCTCACTCTCCATAGAGGACAATGAGATGGAGGGTGAGTACCCCCATTTCAGTATTGTAGAATGATATCATGTATTGTGTGTGTCCTCCTCGCTCTCCATAGAGGACAATGAGATGGAGGGTAAGTACCCCCAATTCAGTATTGTAGAATGATATCATGTATTGTGTGTCCTCCTCACTCTCCATAGAGGACAATGAGATGGAGGGTGAGTACCCCCATTTCAGTATTGTAGAATGATATCATGTACTGTGTGTCCTCCTCACTCTCCATAGAGGACAATGAGATGGAGGGTGAGTACCCCCATTTCAGTATTGTAGAGTGATATCATGTATTGTGTGTGTCCTCCTCACTCTCCATAGAGGACAATGAGATAGAGGGTGAGTACCCCCATTTCAGTATTGTAGGGTGATATCATGTATTGTGTGTGTCCTCCTCACTCTCCATAGAGGACAATGAGATGGAGGGTGAGTACCCCCATTTCAGTATTGTAGAGTGATATCATGTATTGTGTGTGTCCTCCTCACTCTCCATAGAGGACAATGAGATGGAGGGTGAGTACCCCCATTTCAGTATTGTAGGGTGATATCATGTATTGTGTGTGTCCTCCTCACTCTCCATAGAGGACAATGAGATGGAGGGTGAGTACCCCCATTTCAGTATTGTAGAATGATATCATGTATTGTGTGTGTCCTCCTCGCTCTCCATAGAGGACAATGAGATGGAGGGTAAGTACCCCCAATTCAGTATTGTAGAATGATATCATGTACTGTGTGTCCTCCTCACTCTCCATAGAGGACAATGAGATGGAGGGTGAGTACCCCCATTTCAGTATTGTAGAGTGATATCATGTATTGTGTGTGTCCTCCTCACTCTCCATAGAGGACAATGAGATGGAGGGTGAGTACCCCCATTTCAGTATTGTAGAGTGATATCATGTATTGTGTGTGTCCTCCTCACTCTCCATAGAGGACAATGAGGCGGAGGGTGAGTACCCCCATTTCAGTATTGTAGAGTGATATCATGTATTGTGTGTGTCCTCCTCACTCTCCATAGAGGACAATGAGATGGAGGGTGAGTACCCCCATTTCAGTATTGTAGAATGATATCATGTATTGTGTGTGTCCTCTTCACTCTCCATAGAGGACAATGAGACGGAGGGTGAGTACCCCCATTTCAGTATTGTAGAGTGATATCATGTATTGTGTGTGTCCTCCTCGCTCTCCATAGAGGACAATGAGATGGAGGGTAAGTACCCCCAATTCAGTATTGTAGAATGATATCATGTACTGTGTGTCCTCCTCACTCTCCATAGAGGACAATGAGATGGAGGGTGAGTACCCCCATTTCAGTATTGTAGGGTGATATCATGTATTGTGTGTGTCCTCCTCGCTCTCCATAGAGGACAATGAGACGGAGGGTGAGTACCCCCATTTCAGTATTGTAGAATGATATCATGTATTGTGTGTGTCCTCTTCACTCTCCATAGAGGACAATGAGACGGAGGGTGAGTACCCCCATTTCAGTATTGTAGAGAGATATCATGTATTGTGTGTCCTCCTCACTCTCCATAGAGGACAATGAGATAGAGGGTGAGTACCCCCATTTCAGTATTGTAGAGTGATATCATGTATTGTGTGTGTCCTCCTCACTCTCCATAGAGGACAATGAGACGGAGGGTAAGTACCCCCATTTCAGTATTGTAGAGTGATATCATGTATTGTGTGTGTCCTCCTCACTCTCCATAGAGGACAATGTGATGGAGGGTGAGTACCCCCATTTCAGTATTGTAGAGTGATATCATGTATTGTGTATGTCCTCCTCACTCTCCATAGAGGACAATGAGACGGAGGGTGAGTACCCCCATTTCAGTATTGTAGAGTGATATCATGTATTGTGTGTCCTCCTCACTCTCCATAGAGGACAATGAGACGGAGGGTGAGTACCCCCATTTCAGTATTGTAGAATGATATCATGTATTGTGTGTCCTCCTCGCTCTCTATAGAGGACAATGAGATGGAGGGTGAGTACCCCCATTTCAGTATTGTAGAGTGATATCATGTATTGTGTGTGTCCTCCTCACTCTCCATAGAGGACAATGAGACGGAGGGTGAGTACCCCCATTTCAGTATTGTAGAGTGATATCATGTATTGTGTGTGTCCTCCTCACTCTCCATAGAGGACAATGAGACGGAGGGTAAGTACCCCCATTTCAGTATTGTAGAGTGATATCATGTATTGTGTGTGTCCTCCTCACTCTCCATAGAGGACAATGAGACGGAGGGTGAGTACCCCCATTTCAGTATTGTAGAGTGATATCATGTATTGTGTATGTCCTCCTCACTCTCCATAGAGGACAATGAGACGGAGGGTGAGTACCCCCATTTCAGTATTGTAGAGTGATATCATGTATTGTGTGTGTCCTCCTCACTCTCCATAGAGGACAATGAGATGGAGGGTGAGTACCCCCATTTCAGTATTGTAGAGAGATATCATGTATTGTGTATGTCCTCCTCACTCTCCATTAGACATGTGCACACTGAAATATTTCGTTTCGGAATTTCGTTTTCGTTTGAAAAATAAATTTATTTAGTTACTCCCGAAAATCGTTTTTATTTATTTCGTTTTTCGTTAAAAATTGCATTCGTCCGAAAATCCGAAATAATTTAGGTCGAATCTGTCATTGAAGGCTTATATGGTGTGTGTGTGTTCTAAGAAGATTCGACGGAGCAGCTAAACTATTCGACGCAGCAATCGTACATTTTCGGTCGAATGTTCCGCCTACAAGCTAGCTATAGTAGAATTCTAATGTTGTATGACTAGTAATAATTATATTTATTAATTATTATTACTAGTCATTCAACATTAGAATTTTTCTATAGCCCATGAGCGGATGCATTTAACCGGAAATGTACGATTGCAGGAAGCATCGTACAGTGAGTTTAACTGCACCGTCGAATCAACTTAGAACTTTTGACAGACACCATAAGCCACAGATTCGACGTTTGTATTTTTTTCGATGCTGTGTCGAATCTTCGTCGAATCTTCGTCGTTCATGTGGAATGGATGGTCTATCCCAACAGTCAGCTAACTACTTTCACATTCGTTTGTGCACGTCCTCTGACGTTGTGTCAGTGTCGGATAATATGGAGACCCATTTCGACGACATGGAGGACGTTCCTGGGCCTTCTATGGAGGAAGCAGCAGCAACATCCCATTCCCCATCATCCAAAAAGCGTCGCTTGGGGACACAAGCTGCAACCAGCAGGAAGCGTAACCTTATGTGGACTCACATTGAGTCCCAGGTCCTTGTAAAGGAAACGCTTCCTTACTGGATACAGCTGTGTGGCCCCCGCTCCAGGGATACCACTCAGGAGTGGAAGCGGGAGAAGTGGGAGGAGATCTCCAAAAAAGTTGAGGGGATGTATCGCCATCGGCGTGACCCGACTGCCTGTCGGAAAAAATTCAGCGACATTAAGCGGTAAGTAACATGTCTGATTATTATTTTTTTTACATTTTAACCACTTCAGCCCCGGAGGATTTGGCTGCCAAATGACCAGGCCACTTTTTGCGATTCGGCACTGCGTTCTTTTTTTCCCCACAAATAGAGATTTCTTTTGGTGGTATTTGATAATCTCTGCGTTTTTTTTTTTTGCGCTATAAACAAAAAAAGAGCGACAATTGTGAAAAAAAACACAATTTTTTTTTACTTTTTGCTATAATAAATATCCCCAAAAAATATATAAAAAAACAAATTATTTCCTCAGTTTAGGCCGATACGTATTCTTCTACATATTTTTGGTAACAAAAATTGCAATAAGCGTTTATTGATTGGTTTGCGCAAAAGTTATAGCGTCTACAAAATAGGGATAGTTTTATAGCATTTTTATTATTATTATTTTTTACTAGTAATGGCGGCGATAAGCTATTTTTTTTTTTTTTCCTAAATTTTTTATTGTATAGTCACATATACAGGTTACATAACAGGTACAGTAAGGTATACAAGAATTCCACGATAAGTCAAGCACAGCGATATAAAGTACATAGTTCACTCGTAGAATATACCAACAACATTGATCAAACTAATACAGGCAATGTTTGTTATTAACTCTGTTACACCAGAGAAGGGTGGTGTCTTCCGAAACCCTCCCCTCACTTTACTAGCAATATATGCTCTACTCTAAGGGTTGTGGGAGGTGATCAAGTTCCCATTTGAGGGGGATATTCAGGGCAGGTTGAAGTGGCTAGGTGGTCTTTCATCAGTGGGATCATTCCCGCCCGCGCACCCCAAACAGGGTACTTGCTGTACGCGGGCAGGGATTCTTGTCAGACCCCAAGGGGTCAGGTCGTGTCTGGGCCAATAGTACAGTAATCTCTCCCTAACAGTTCGAGGGATGGTTTCGGATCAGATGAATACCCTTGTGCAACTTTCATAGGTGAACGTAGGTACAGAATGGCGTTCAGATAGTGTCACAATGTAGGAATATGTAATCTATATATTTCTGAGATGTAGGGGAAGGGAGGGAGAGTAGGGGGGGAGGGTAGAGACGGAAGTTTCATGTTTCTGTGGCCAGAGTGGTCTCGTGATTCCCTGCACGCCCCCTCGGCGATCAGCGATTTTTATCGTGACTGCGACATTATGGCGGACACATCGGACACTTTTGATGCCATTTTGTGACCATTGTCATTTATACAACAATCAGTGCTCTAAAAATGTACTATTTTACACCATACACAGTTCAAACAAGCGCATAATTAGAAAGGTGGACTGGACATCTATATTTTATCAGCACAATCCCAATCCTTTCTTTTATATTTTATTGCACACCAAAAAAGCATACGTTTTTCTTAAAATAAATTTGGTTAATAAAAAAAATGTGCAAATCTTGTGCTACGTGAAAAAATGCGCCTAATCCAAAAATTCCATTTGCATTGTTTCATTCTACGGGTTCATTCTACATTTGTTTCATGTGTTGATGTAATTTTCAGATTACTATTGTAGTTTAATTATGGAACCTGTTTCTCTTCTCTTTTTGTTTTGCAGTTCCATAGCGCGTAAACGCAGGCAGACGGGGCGCAGAGGGAAGCAGGTGCCTCTCCTCACCCATGAGGCAGAGCTGTTAGCTGGTATAGGGGAGGATGAGATCACCCATCTCCTGGCTCATCAGGGTTGGTGTCAGCATTGCATTGTGCAGGACATTTTTTTTGTCAAGCATCCGTCATTTACCATATTGTGTTTGATTTTATTTAAAGATCGCATCCAGTCCCAGCGCCGCCGGAGGAGGAGGGCGGAGGAGCAGGAGTCCTCCACGTCATCAACGCCCAGTAAGTAGTGTAGTAGTGACACTAATACAGTGGGTCCTTTTCCATTTGTCTAGCCTTCCATTGTCGATTCCAGTGTCATTGCTTCTCGCTCAAGCAGTGACAGGTAGAGCCTCTGCAACCTTCTGTCAGGTAACGCAACCGCTTGCGTAACTTACGCAATCTGACAGAACGTCGCTGCTCTGAACTGAGGCACCTAATCAGTGGCGGTGCACCTAGCACTCGCCGCTGGAACCAGGACAGGTAAGTGCCTCTTTTTTTTTTTAGAGAGATTTTTTCTAAATGGTTGAATGCATGTCCCTGCCTTGTAGATAAACGTTAGTGACCTGACCTGTATTGCCATGCTAATGGATAATTAATTTTATCTATATACAGTATTTATTTATAGTAATTTGAAGCTTGAACATTGTAACGTTCATCATTTCTCCTTTATATTAAATAGGTGTCATCCAATCAGAGTGGGAGACTCAGGAGGAGGAGGCTGAGGCGGCAACGCCCACATGTAAGTTAGTATAATCTTGCTGGTGTCTGCTGAGTGATCATACATGTTTCAATGTTCTTGTACTAATGTGTGAGATTGTTGTACACTGCAGATTGTAATGTTCTTTTCTATATTAATCATAATCAACAGCTGCTGAGGCTGAGCAGGAGGTGGAGGAGACCTGCACTGTAGAGGCTGCTGGGGATGCGGAAGCTGGTGAACAGCCAGACGCGGCAGATCCAGGGAGTAAGTATAACTTTTTTTGTATTTTCCAGGCAAATATAGTATTTTAAATATGAAATGCTGATGGCAAACCTTGTCTAGAAATGGTTGTGATTTATTCTCCAAGGCTTCGGTTTAGCTGGAATTATTAATTATTAGTCCCCCTTTGCAGCTGATTCCAGTCTTCCCGTTAGCGTGACCTGTGCTTGTTATTTCCTCAATGTCACTTCCCTGTTCACGCCAGCTTCTTGCTGCAGTTCAGGTTCCCAGTCTGAGCCAATCACTGTTAATCATCGTGAATAACACAGCAGGCTGGAAGGGGTGTGTCAGACAAGAATCTCCAGCTATTGCCTGGCAGTCCCTGGACATGGTCAATCTCCGGCATGCCCCTAATTCATGCATTAACACTTTCCTCATGATGTCTGGTGCCTCCTCTTTGGCATCATCTAAAGCAGGGGTCTCCAAACTGCAGCCCGAGGGCCAGATGTGGCCCTTTGGTAGCTTTTATCCGGCCCTTGGGGCACTAATTCTCCCACTCACACCAACAATGGGGCATTTTTTTCTTCTATGTATACTAATGATGGGATACTATTCCTCCTACTAATAGGGGCACCACTCCTATTGACCACCAACCCTGAGGCCATATTTATTCTCACTGATGATGGGCCCATGACATTTTCTGTCCCTGTTGGCCACAATCCGGCCCCCCTAGAGTCTGAAGGAAAATAAACTGGCCCTTTTTTTGAAAAGTTTGGAGACCCCTGATATAAAGCAAAAAATTGTAAATGACCTCGTAGATCTTTGTGCAGGCAAATATCTATAAGAAGTTGAGTCTTGCATAGGTCTTGAAGGCTCAGGGAGAGACCAGACCACTGCAGTAGCAGAGGGGAGCAGATGAAGCACCGGATATCGAAGGTTCAGTAATTGTAAATTCTCTGTTATACCTCCTAGCCTAGACCAGGAGTGAGTAACCTACCTAGCCTAGAACAGAAGTGGGGCTTATTCAATCAGTGGCTATATAAAATTATCAACTTTAAAAAGTAGCCTGCTATATTTTATTAAACAACTTTTTGTTAGGTCATCCCTAATGCAATGGCTTGAATGGCTTCTCTTTGGTGAGTGTAATGTTAATAGCTGGTATAGCTGATATGTTTTTCTGCAAGTGCAACTGATCTTCCATATTTGCGACAGTCAATCAGTCTGGATGAGGTAGAGTAGTTAGTGGTCAGTGTGACGGATCTCAGATACCCCAGGTGGGAACATCTGCCAGACCTGTGTCTCCTGTCCTCCAAATGCACATGCAGCCTGCAGATTCACCATAACCAGCCCTTAACCCCTCAATCACGAGACAATCCACACAGGTGTTCAGGGTTAAACATGCAGAGCATCAACAGTTTATTAAATCCAAAACATACACTTTTACACACAGTTATGGACACTCCCCTTAGCCTTGTCATAGAGGGGGGGGGGGTAGGGGACAAGGAAGAACCAATGGGAACTGAACATTGAAACAGAGACTACAGTTAAACATAAAGGGATTATGGTAAGCAGGCAGCCCTTCAATACACATCCCCTGCGGAGAGATGTCTGCAGTCCAGACCATTGTCTATGTGCCATGAACCAACACAATTAAGCACAGCAACAAGAGGGGGGAATCGGGGGGGGGGGGGGAGAAGGGATGTAGCATTACATTACATTTTCTCAATACCAGCTTTCCCCAAGTCTCTCAGTGTCTTCTGGGCCATAATCTGTGGGTAAGAGGCCAGCCCTCAGTCCCTTCCAAAACACACAGTGACAGTGGGTTCTGTCACAGTCAGCACTTAGGCATCCATTACACCTTAAGATTTTCTCAAGCCGGCCGTGCGACCAAGCGGATAAAATCTTTGGGAGATTCTCCTTTACACTGCTCGATGTGTAGAGGGGAATCCCTTTTTTACTCTGGCCGGGGAGGACACTCAGCTCCGCCCCGGTAAGAGTACAGTAAAGTACTACACCTTCCTGCACAGCTCAGCAAACCTGGGATGACGCAGCAAATTGACACAGACACCACTATCTCCTACACACAAATAGATTAGGTGCATCTCACTGAATATCAAAAATGGAAAACTGGTATGCAGAAGTGAAAACATCTCAAGATGTTACATGATTGTCTACAAGCGTTTTGAGATAATTGTCTTTATATAATGTTAGGGTGAAGAAGTCATGTGTATTGTATTATCTATCTAATGTATTTTCTTTTCTTCACAGGTGAAGTCTTCATCCTTCACCTCCACCCGGTGGACGAAGGCCTGTACCTGCCCGCGTCTGGTGATTGTCCTTCCTCCCCAGCGGTTTCTACGGCGCATGTTATCCTCCACCCTTCACTATCCCCCCACCTGGACACACCCATTACTGCCTCCTCCCCAGTGCGTCCTGGTGAGGATTCTCCAGCCGCTACAGTACACATCTCCCCTCCAGAGCCACATGTGAATGTGTATCTGCGACGCATTGTGGAGGTCCAAGAGAGACAATATGCCGAAACCAGGAGGCTATGTCACTCTTTGGCCCTCCACAATCGCCGGCAGCTCCGTCACTATGTGGCTCTGGAGAGGTACCAACGCAGCCTTAGGAGCCAACTGGAGGCTACTAGGTACCTCGGTGAACAAATGGCTGGCATAAATATGTCCCTACAGCGACTGGTCACCAGGTTGGGGGAGAATCTTTTTTCCTAATTTTAATTTTTTTATTTTTTTTTATGTTAAAAATAAAAATGTTTTTGTTCAGAACTAATTGTTTTCTTGAATCTTGCTTTCCTTGTTAGGTTCATTAATCATTATGTGATGTTTATCTAAATGAACTAGTCCATTTATTGTTACTAACTTACTAGAGGCCTTATAATTGTCTTTTCTACATTTAACCATCAGGCTGAACTTCGAAAATTTAAGAGATTTCTTTCTACACTATTTCAATGTGCAAAGGGTAATTCCATTTATCTTGTGTCCAGTCACGCCGTTCAGCTTTCCCCCCACCAGAATACTAGGGATGAGCCGAACACCCCCCGGTTCGCACCAGAACCCGCGAACGGACCGAAAGTTCGCACGAACGTTAGAACCCTATTAAATACAATGGATGCGAATGTTCTAAATCTAAAGTGCTAATTATAATGACTAATATGCATGTTATTGTCCTAAAAAGGGGTTGGGAACCCGGGTTCTCCCCCAGGGGACATGTATCAATGGAAAACGAAGTTTTAAAAACGGCCGTTTTTCGGGAGCAGTCATTTTAATGATGCATAAAGTGAGAATAAAAAAGTCAAATATTCCTTTATATATCGTACCTGGGGGGTGTCTAAAGTATGCCTGTGAAGTGGCATGTGTTTCCCGTGTTTAGAACTGTCCCTGCACAAAATGACATTTGTAAAGGAAAAAAATCCATTTAAAACTGCTTGCGGCTTTAATGTAATGTCTGGTCCCGGTAATATGGATGAAAATCTTTAAGAAAAATGGCATGGCTACCCCATCACCCCCCCCTACCCCAGCCCATTACCAGCCCCTTTGGGTCTTGTATGGATATTAAGGGGAACCCCGCACACAAAATAAAAAAGGCCCTATATACTCTGAACAAGTAGAATCTGTTTGTAATTTTGAACAGTAATATTATAGAACAGCAATGACGGGTATATACAGGTGTATACTGTGCCACTAACTCCTGCAGATGCCTGTATTTGAGAACAGCAATGACGGATATACAGGTGTATACTGTGCAGAAGGCTCAGCAAAAATGACACTGACACTGTCCCCTGCCTATCCTTCTCTGTCCCTGTACCAACACACTGTAAATGCACAAGGTTTAGCAAAGAATATCACTGACACTGTCCCTGCCTATCCTTCTCTGTCCCTGTACCAACACACTGTAAATGCACAAGGTTTAGCAAAGAATATCACTGACACTGTCCCTGCCTATCCTTCTCTCTCCCTGCACGCCAACACACTACACAAGGCCGCCGCGCTGGCGGACTTTTATAGTGTGGGGCGTGTACTAAACCCCCCTGAGCTATAATTGGGCACAGGCATCCTGCCTGTGGCCAATTATGCCTCTCCTCACTGCCGGCGCTGTGATTGGCCAAGCATGCGGGGTCACAGTGCATGCTTGGCCAATCACAGCGCCGGGATTGCACTGCGATGGCGCAGTGTATTGTGGGCCGTTCGCGTCACTCGAATTTGTCGTGAACGGCCCAAAACGTTCTATCTTCGGCGAACGATCGAACAGCCGATGTTCGAGTCAAACGTATGTTCGACTCGAACACGAACCTCATCCCTTCAGAATACACAGCAGATAGTAACAGCAGGGGTTAACCATACAGTCCTCAACAGTTCACAGGGCATAGGTTGCAGGCTTGCAATCATGAGGGCAACAGTTAACCGGACAGAGGTTCCCAGGCGAGTGCAATCACAAGGGGCAACAGTTCAAAGGGCAGTCATCATTTCCAGGGCTTGAGTAACATGGCAGCAGGGTAGATTACTCACACTGGTGACTTCGGACAATTGCAGATGGTCATGAAACAGGTGGAGGATCAGAGAGGGCCCTGGTGTCCCCAGGGTCAGAGATGGCAAATGGGAGGGGTCCTGGGCATATGGATGCAGTTGAGCAGTGACCAACTAGTCTATCTTGCATAGAGTCACGTTTCCAGCTGTATGCTTCTTTGTTCTATGTTGTGTTGGTAACAAATTCTGATCCTTGAGTTGACAGTCTCTCCATCAAGAGGAACTGTCATGCTGTTGAGGTCATCTTTAATCATTGTCTCTTATTTCCAGACCATCATACAAAAATGGTTAAATTAGCACACGTTGCTATTTGTATTTACTAAGACAGCAACACGTGAGCAGTAGCGCCACGTCAAGGCTTCAACCCTTGCTACTGTCCATTCACACAACATTCATTCATACAATCACGCACGCTCTAGTCACTCTACACAACACTCATTACAAAAAAGGGTGATGGAAGGAATAAAGGGAAAAATTTGGATTGCTTAAAACAATATAATTCTATTTAAATCTTGGGGTCACACTAAAGACAACTGCTATTGTCAAGTGGTAAGAAAAAAAAAATGCATTTTCCTCAACATTTGGATGGTTCCTCTGAGTCCCATCTATCTTCACATGGTGATAATGATTCAGGTCTCACAAGTTAAGGGTAGGGTAACCAAGCTTGGGGAGGTTAAATTTCAGGAAAGTTATTTGTTCCATCAAATGGGGTGTCAGTTGTGCACGGTGTGGATTAAGGATGTTCCCAGTAATAGAGAAAACTCTCTCACTTTGCACAGTGGTTGGAGGACAGGATAGTAGTTGCTGGGCAACCAGACAAAGACCAGGCCACAAACTTTTCTTACTATCCCAATAGGTCAAAGGGTCCTCTGAAGGAAGCAAAGGTGCTTCATATAGGTAGGCCCTGACCATTTCAGAGGCACTGCTCTCTTCTCGATTACCTGCTGCTTGACCTGCATCCACCAGATTGTCAAGTGCCTCTACCCAACATGCAGATGCTCCACTTGGTTGTTTTTGAGTGATGGTGCCAGGTCTTGGAATAGCAGACATGGCAGGTGAATCTTCCAAACTGGCCTCATCCGGCATACATCTCTGTTGCTGCAAATTACGGACCCTTTCAATCAATTTTTCTTTCCAGTAGGAGAGGCTGTTGTCTCTGAGTGCCAGTTTACCTTTGATCCTGGGATCACATAGGGAAGCCAGCATGAGTTCAGGGCTTTTGCGGACACGATCATTCAGCCGATCTTTTAAGTTGGCTTGTAGTTTTCTGATGAAAGACGCTACATCGGCATGAAGTGGGCTGCCACAAAGAGGCTCACTGTTTTCTAGGAACGATCCCATCTTATCTATGAGATAGGTAAACAAGGGTATGACCTGTCCTAGGCTGGCATTGCTCTGACTCAAGTTTTCCGTCACATTCCGAAAGGGTTTTAAGACAGAAACGAGCTGCCCAATTATACACCAGTCATCACGTCCCAGTGTGGAATCAATCCCAATGCTGTGGCGGGATGATAGATTGTGGATGGCTGTCTTTTGCTCCAAAATGCGTTCCAGCATTTCCAGGGTATAGTTCCACCGGGTGCTGACATCTTGTTTCAGTCGATGTATGGGGAGCCCTGATTGTTCTTGCTCCTCCCTCAACAGTTGACTAGCCCGTACACTGCGGTGGAAATGCCCTGCAATCTTCCTGCAAAGGTCCAAGATTTGAGCAATCTTGTTGTTTTTCTCCACTGGGATTGCACCCTTGACCACTAAATGCAGTATGTGTGCAGAACAGCGGACACCGACAAAAGATCCATCTTGGAGCGCTTTAACCATGTTTGAACCTCCGTCTGTCACTATGAACCCAACAGAAACATTGGTGACTGCCAGCTCTCCAAACCAATTGGCCAACATTGATCTAATTGCTCGCAATATGTTGGCAGAGCTGTGTTTGTCATCACGGACTTCTGTGTGGAGCAGGAAAGCTTGATAACCCTGCTGGTCTTGCGCTGCAGACCGTCCTGATGAAGTTTGAACACTTACACTAGTGCCACCACCAACAGGCACAGTGGCCTGCCACCAGTGTGCAGTCAAAGACAGGAAAGCGTGTTGACCGCTGGGAGCTGTCCACAAATCAGTGGTCAAATGAATTGTCTGACCCTCGGCTTTGGCCATTCTTTCCTTTAATACTGCAACGCACGAATGGTATAGTGCTGGAATAATCTTTCTGCTGAAAGTTGTTCGTGCAGGAACAACGTATCGTGGAGCAAGGGCATGCATGAGCTGTTTAAACGGCTCCCCTTCAATCATGCGAAAAGAGGCTCCTCCAACAGCAATGAATTGGCCAATGAGGCGGGTGATCTTGTTGGCCTGCTGTTTTGACATGCCCTTGGAACTAAAGCCAACAAAACTATCTAGGGTAGGCTGATGATGTCCTTGGGAGGATGAGGAGCCTGATTGGGTCTGCAGTGGAACTACTGCACGTGTATGGCTTGTCTTAAACAAACCCTCTCTATTGGCTGTGCTCTGAGTAAGTGGTGTGGTTGAAGAGGTACCACCAGTACATTCAGAGTCCGTTATGCTGCTTCCTGCGCTACCATCTTCTTTTTCTGCCTCTGCCCGCAGTAAAGTAGAGTGGTGGTAATTTTTAATGTGTAGGTTCATACCAGCATTGGTTAAATGTCCCAACTTTTTACCCCTACTCACTTGCTTCCCACACAATTTGCACTTTGCAAAGAACCCGCCTTCCAATGTTTGAAAGTATTTCCAAACGTTGCTGCGGCGGGATGAAGCCCCTTGACCCTGTTGATCTCTAGTATGGGCTGATATAGCTGCAGCAGGTAGCACACCAGTGGTGGAAGCTGTTGCCACTACAGTTACACTTGGTGAACTAGTGCTAATGGCAGGGGTGCTGGGGAGGTCGGTGTTATCATCACAGGATTCTTCCTCTATAATAACAGAGGGAGAAGGGGAGTTAGCAGCAGATGAAAAAAGTGAACTGCTCCCTGTCCTACTCCTCACAGAAAATCCCTCTTGCACTTTCTCTAAGTCATGCTGTAACTCTTGTGGGGTAAGACTGTATAAAACGTCTGCAGTGGTTGGGGAAAGAGGAGCATCACATTCAAAATCATTCTCTTGGGGCAATGAAGAAAACGTCTCACACTCTGTCTCTGCTGATGTCTCCCTCAATTGCTTCTTTGGGGAGCTGGGCAGTGGCACTGGCACTGGCAGTGTCATTGGTGGTGGTGATTGTATCGGCAACTCCACTTGTTTTATAGTATGTTTCTTGCCTATCCCATAAAAATAGGAAGCCATGACAACTGTAGAAGAAGGCGCTGCACTGGCAGTGGAAGCGGCAGCAGATGTTGGTGGTCTGGCAGGAGGAAAACTAATAGTAGAACTGGTGGTGGTGGAACTAGCTTTGCTGGTGGCAGTGGTGGTGACATCCACTGTTGTGGATAGCATGTTTGTGGCGGCAGAAGTGTCAGAGACACTAGTAGCAGAGACCTTGCCACTTTTTTTAGCAAGGCGTCCACCACGACCGCGACCATTACCTCTACCTGCCTTCACTTTTCTCTTAGAATGGTACATTGCTGTTGCTGTATATAGTTCAAATAGAAAATGGACTGGTGATAGTGATCGCTGATCAGACAGGTAACAAGATAGGGTATATAGAACTTATATAGAATCTCAATCTATAATATAGAATCTATAATAATAAACCCCCTCCCCCTCCACAACACGGGCAGCCTCTGAGGCTATCACAATACTAGCAAGTTCACTAGTAGTTCACAACACTAACACAATAGCAGCAGATTATTATGAAAAAGTGAACTTGATCTGTAGCTTGTGCTTATGCTTAATTGCTAATAATTCAGGTTCTCTGAAAAACGGACCAGCAAGATTAACTGTCTTCTGAAATGATTCAGCGTGTGTGTCTCTCTCTGCTAGCAATCGTAAGTGAAAGTAAGTTGGCTGTACATGTGTACTTAGTTCCAGCTATTTTACTGCTCCTCCTCTTTGGTTACAATCAGCCAATAACATTCATCATCATCATTATTTTTAGTTTACTTCCCCCACCCAATTCCAGCAGCAAATTATCTTTTTTCCCTATATCGAATCTATTCTCTCTACAATGTCAAATCTATTCTCTATAATGTCGAATCTATTCTCTCTATAATGTCGAATCCTTTCTCTCTATGTCGAATCTTTTCTCTCTATAATGTCGAATCTATTCTCTATAATGTTGAATCTATTCTCTCTATAATGTCGAATCCTTTCTCTCTATGTCGAATCTTTTCTCTCTATAATGTCGAATCTATTCTCTATAATGTTGAATCTATTCTCTCTATAATGTCGAATCCTTTCTCTCTATGTCGAATCTTTTCTCTCTATAATGTCGAATCTATTCTCTATAATGTCGAATCCTTTCTCTCTATGTCGAATCTTTTCTCTCTATGTCGAATCTTTTCTCTCTATGTAGATTAATCTTGGAAGTTAAGGTTAGGCACATTCGACCACAGTTTCGATAGATACAGATTGTTATTGTTAGCGTCGTGTCGAATCTCCTATCTATATCGAACTGTTGTCGCAACGAAAACGAAAATAAAGCATTTGTTTATGTCGGATCTTTCGGTTTTCGTATTCTGTGCTTTCGTTTTCGTTTGTTAAAACGATAACGAAAATACCTGAAAATCGGACGAAAATGCATTCGGACGAAAACGAATGCACATGTCTACTCTCCATAGAGGACAATGAGACGGAGGGTGAGTACCCCCATTTCAGTATTGTAGAATGATATCATGTATTGTGTGTGTCCTCCTCACTCTCCATAGAGGACAATGAGACGGAGGGTGAGTACCCCCATTTCAGTATTGTAGAGTGATATCATGTATTGTGTGTGTCCTCCTCACTCTCCATAGAGGACAATGAGACGGAGGGTGAGTACCCCCATTTCAGTATTGTAGAATGATATCATGTATTGTGTGTGTCCTCCTCACTCTCCATAGAGGACAATGAGATGGAGGGTGAGTACCCCCATTTCAGTATTGTAGAGTGATATCATGTATTGTGTGTGTCCTCCTCGCTCTCCATAGAGGACAATGAGATGGAGGGTGAGTACCCCCATTTCAGTATTGGAGAGTGATATCATGTATTGTGTGTGTCCTCCTCACTCTCCATAGAGGACAATGAGATGGAGGGTGAGTACCCCCATTTCAGTATTGTAGAGAGATATCATGTATTGTGTATGTCCTCCTCACTCTCCATAGAGGACAATGAGACGGAGGGTGAGTACCCCCATTTCAGTATTGTAGAATGATATCATGTATTGTGTGTGTCCTCCTCACTCTCCATAGAGGACAATGAGATGAAGGGTGAGTACCCCCATTTCAGTATTGGAGAGTGATATCATGTATTGTGTGTGTCCCCCTCACTCTCCATAGAGGACAATGAGATGGAGGGTGAGTACCCCCATTTCAGTATTGTAGAGAGATATCATGTATTGTGTGTCCTCCTCACTCTCCATAGAGGACAATGAGATGAATGGTGAGTACCCCCATTTCAGTATTGTAGAGTGATATCATGTATTGTGTATGTCCTCCTCACTCTCCATAGAGGACAATGAGACGGAGGGTGAGTACCCCCATTTCAGTATTGGAGAGTGATATCATGTATTGTGTGTGTCCTCCTCACTCTCCATAGAGGACAATGAGATGGAGGGTGAGTACCCCCATTTCAGTATTGTAGAGTGATATCATGTATTGTGTGTGTCCTCCTCGCTCTCCATAGAGGACAATGAGATGGAGGGTGAGTACCCCCATTTCAGTATTGTAGAGTGATATCATGCATTGTGTGTGTCCTCCTCACTCTCCATAGAGGACAATGAGATGGAGGGTGAGTACCCCCATTTCAGTATTGTAGAGAGATATCATGTATTGTGTATGTCCTCCTCACTCTCCATAGAGGACAATGAGACGGAGGGTGAGTACCCCCATTTCAGTATTGTAGAATGATATCATGTATTGTGTGTGTCCTCCTCACTCTCCATAGAGGACAATGAGATGAAGGGTGAGTACCCCCATTTCAGTATTGGAGAGTGATATCATGTATTGTGTGTGTCCCCCTCACTCTCCATAGAGGACAATGAGATGGAGGATGAGTACCCCCATTTCAGTATTGGAGAGTGATATCATGTATTGTGTGTGTCCTCCTCACTCTCCATAGAGGACAATGAGATGGAGGGTGAGTACCCCCATTTCAGTATTGTAGAGTGATATCATGTATTGTGTATGTCCTCCTCACTCTCCATAGAGGACAATGAGACGGAGGGTGAGTACCCCCATTTCAGTATTGGAGAGTGATATCATGTATTGTGTGTGTCCTCCTCACTCTCCATAGAGGACAATGAGATGAAGGGTGAGTACCCCCATTTCAGTATTGGAGAGTGATATCATGTATTGTGTGTGTCCCCCTCACTCTCCATAGAGGACAATGAGATGGAGGGTGAGTACCCCCATTTCAGTATTGTAGAGTGATATCATGTATTGTGTGTCCTCCTCACTCTCCATAGAGGACAATGAGATGGAGGGTGAGTACCCCCATTTCAGTATTGTAGAATGATATCATGTATTGTGTGTGTCCTCCTCACTCTCCATAGAGGACAATGAGATGAAGGGTGAGTACCCCCATTTCAGTATTGGAGAGTGATATCATGTATTGTGTGTGTCCTCCTCACTCTCCATAGAGGACAATGAGATGGAGGGTGAGTACCCCCATTTCAGTATTGTAGAGTGATATCATGTATTGTGTGTCCTCCTCGCTCTCTATAGAGGACAATGAGATGGAGGATGAGTACCCCCATTTCAGTATTGTAGAGTGATATCATGTATTGTGTGTGTCCTCCTCGCTCTCCATAGAGGACAATGAGATGGAGGGTGAGTACCCCCATTTCATTATTGTAGAGTGATATCATGTATTGTGTGTGTCCTCCTCACTCTCCATAGAGGACAATGAGACGGAGGGTGAGTACCCCCATTTCAGTATTGTAGAGTGATATCATGTATTGTGTGTGTCCTCCTCACTCTCCATAGAGGACAATGAGACGGAGGGTGAGTACCCCCATTTCAGTATTGTAGAGTGATATCATGTATTGTGTGTGTCCTCTTCACTCTCCATAGAGGACAATGAGACGGAGGGTGAGTACCCCCATTTCAGTATTGTAGAATGATATCATGTATTGTGTGTGTCCTCTTCACTCTCCATAGAGGACAATGAGACGGAGGGTGAGTACCCCCATTTCAGTATTGTAGAGTGATATCATGTATTGTGTGTGTCCTCCTCGCTCTCCATAGAGGACAATGAGATGGAGGGTGAGTACCCCCAATTCAGTATTGTAGAATGATATCATGTACTGTGTGTCCTCCTCACTCTCCATAGAGGACAATGAGATGGAGGGTGAGTACCCCCATTTCAGTATTGTAGAGTGATATCATGTATTGTGTGTGTCCTCCTCACTCTCCATAGAGGACAATGAGATGGAGGGTGAGTACCCCCATTTCAGTATTGTAGAGTAATATCATGTATTGTGTGTGTCCTCCTCACTCTCCATAGAGGACAATGAGACGGAGGGTGAGTACCCCCATTTCAGTATTGTAGAGTGATATCATGTATTGTGGGTCCTCCTCGCTCTCCATAGAGGACAATGAGATGGAGAGTGAGTACCCCCATTTCAGTATTGTAGGGTGATATCATGTATTGTGTGTGTCCTCCTCGCTCTCCATAGAGGACAATGAGATGGAGGGTGAGTACCCCCATTTCAGTATTGTAGGGTGATATCATGTATTGTGTGTCCTCCTCACTCTCCATAGAGGACAATGAGACGGAGGGTGAGTACCCCCATTTCAGTATTGTAGGGTGATATCATGTATTGTGTGTCCTCCTCACTCTCCATAGAGGACAATGAGACGGAGGGTGAGTACCCCCATTTCAGTATTGTAGGGTGATATCATGTATTGTGTGTGTCCTCCTCACTCTCCATAGAGGACAATGAGATGGAGGGTGAGTACCCCCATTTCAGTATTGGAGAGTGATATCATGTATTGTGTGTGTCCTCCTCACTCTCCATAGAGGACAATGAGATGGAGGGTGAGTACCCCCATTTCAGTATTGTAGAGTGATATCATGTATTGTGTGTCCTCCTCGCTCTCTATAGAGGACAATGAGATGGAGGATGAGTACCCCCATTTCAGTATTGTAGAGTGATATCATGTATTGTGTGTGTCCTCCTCGCTCTCCATAGAGGACAATGAGATGGAGGGTGAGTACCCCCATTTCAGTATTGTAGAGTGATATCATGTATTGTGTGTGTCCTCCTCACTCTCCATAGAGGACAATGAGATGGAGGGTGAGTACCCCCATTTCAGTATTGTAGAGTGATATCATGTATTGTGTGTGTCCTCCTCACTCTCCATAGAGGACAATGAGATGGAGGGTGAGTACCCCCATTTCAGTATTGTAGAGTAATATCATGTATTGTGTGTGTCCTCCTCACTCTCCATAGAGGACAATGAGACGGAGGGTGAGTACCCCCATTTCAGTATTGTAGAGTGATATCATGTATTGTGTGTGTCCTCTTCACTCTCCATAGAGGACAATGAGACGGAGGGTGAGTACCCCCATTTCAGTATTGTAGAGTGATATCATGTATTGTGGGTCCTCCTCGCTCTCCATAGAGGACAATGAGACGGAGGGTGAGTACCCCCATTTCAGTATTGTAGGGTGATATCATGTATTGTGTGTCCTCCTCACTCTCCATAGAGGACAATGAGACGGAGGGTGAGTACCCCCATTTCAGTATTGTAGGGTGATATCATGTATTGTATGTCCTCCTCACTCTCCATAGAGGACAATGAGACGGAGGGTGAGTACCCCCATTTCAGTATTGTAGAGTGATATCATGTATTGTGTGTCCCCCTCGCTCTCTATAGAGGACAATGAGATGGAGGGTGAGTACCCCCATTTTAGTATTGTAGAGTGATATCATGTATTGTGTGTCCTCCTCACTCTCCATAGAGGACAATGAGACGGAGGGTGAGTACCCCCATTTCAGTATTGTAGGGTGATATCATGTATTGTGTGTGTCCTCCTCACTCTCCATAGAGGACAATGAGATGGAGGGTGAGTACCCCCATTTCAGTATTGTAGAGTGATATCATGTATTGTGTGTGTCCTCCTCACTCTCCATAGAGGACAATGAGATGGAGGGTGAGTACCCCCATTTCAGTATTGTAGAGTGATATCATGTATTGTGTGTGTCCTCCTCACTCTCCATAGAGGACAATGAGACGGAGGGTGAGTACCCCCATTTCAGTATTGTAGAGTGATATCATGTATTGTGTGTCCTCCTCACTCTCCATAGAGGACAATGAGATGGAGGGTGAGTACCCCCATTTCAGTATTGTAGGGTGATATCATGTATTGTGTGTGTCCTCCTCACTCTCCATAGAGGACAATGAGATGGAGGGTGAGTACCCCCATTTCAGTATTGTAGAGTGATATCATGTATTGTGTGTGTCCTCCTCACTCTCCATAGAGGACAATGAGATGGAGGGTGAGTACCCCCATTTCAGTATTGTAGAGTGATATCATGTATTGTGTGTGTCCTCCTCACTCTCCATAGAGGACAATGAGATGGAGGGTGAGTACCCCCATTTCAGTATTGTAGGGTGATATCATGTATTGTGTGTCCTCCTCACTCTCCATAGAGGACAATGAGATGGAGGGTGAGTACCCCCATTTCAGTATTGTAGAGTGATATCATGTATTGTGTGTCCTCCTCGCTCTCCATAGAGGACAATGAGATGGAGGGTGAGTACCCCCATTTCAGTATTGTAGGGTGATATCATGTATTGTGTGTGTCCTCCTCACTCTCCATAGAGGACAATGAGATGGAGGGTGAGTACCCCCATTTCAGTATTGTAGAGTGATATCATGTATTGTGTGTGTCCTCCTCACTCTCCATAGAGGACAATGAGATGGAGGGTGAGTACCCCCATTTCAGTATTGTAGAGTGATATCATGTATTGTGTGTGTCCTCCTCACTCTCCATAGAGGACAATGAGATGGAGGGTGAGTACCCCCATTTCAGTATTGTAGGGTGATATCATGTATTGTGTGTGTCCTCCTCACTCTCCATAGAGGACAATGAGATGGAGGGTGAGTACCCCCATTTCAGTATTGTAGAGTGATATCATGTATTGTGTGTGTCCTCCTCACTCTCCATAGAGGACAATGAGACGGAGGGTGAGTACCCCCATTTCAGTATTGTAGAGTGATATCATGTATTGTGTGTCCTCCTCACTCTCCATAGAGGACAATGAGATGGAGGGTGAGTACCCCCATTTTAGTATTGTAGAGTGATATCATGTATTGTGTGTGTCCTCCTCGCTCTCCATAGAGGACAATGAGATGGAGGGTAAGTACCCCCATTTAATTATTGTAGGGTGATATCATGTATTGTGTGTGTCCTCCTCACTCTCCATAGAGGACAATGAGATGGAGGGTGAGTACCCCCATTTCAGTATTGTAGAGGGATATCATGTATTGTGTGTGTCCTCCTCACTCTCCATAGAGGACAATGAGATGGAGGGTGAGTACCCCCATTTCAGTATTGTAGAGTAATATCATGTATTGTGTGTGTCCTCCTCACTCTCCATAGAGGACAATGAGACGGAGGGTGAGTACCCCCATTTCAGTATTGTAGAGTGATATCATGTATTGTGGGTCCTCCTCGCTCTCCATAGAGGACAATGAGATGGAGAGTGAGTACCCCCATTTCAGTATTGTAGGGTGATATCATGTATTGTGTGTGTCCTCCTCGCTCTCCATAGAGGACAATGAGATGGAGGGTGAGTACCCCCATTTCAGTATTGTAGGGTGATATCATGTATTGTGTGTCCTCCTCACTCTCCATAGAGGACAATGAGACGGAGGGTGAGTACCCCCATTTCAGTATTGTAGGGTGATATCATGTATTGTGTGTCCTCCTCACTCTCCATAGAGGACAATGAGACGGAGGGTGAGTACCCCCATTTCAGTATTGTAGGGTGATATCATGTATTGTGTGTGTCCTCCTCACTCTCCATAGAGGACAATGAGATGGAGGGTGAGTACCCCCATTTCAGTATTGGAGAGTGATATCATGTATTGTGTGTGTCCTCCTCACTCTCCATAGAGGACAATGAGATGGAGGGTGAGTACCCCCATTTCAGTATTGTAGAGTGATATCATGTATTGTGTGTCCTCCTCGCTCTCTATAGAGGACAATGAGATGGAGGATGAGTACCCCCATTTCAGTATTGTAGAGTGATATCATGTATTGTGTGTGTCCTCCTCGCTCTCCATAGAGGACAATGAGATGGAGGGTGAGTACCCCCATTTCAGTATTGTAGAGTGATATCATGTATTGTGTGTGTCCTCCTCACTCTCCATAGAGGACAATGAGATGGAGGGTGAGTACCCCCATTTCAGTATTGTAGAGTGATATCATGTATTGTGTGTGTCCTCCTCACTCTCCATAGAGGACAATGAGATGGAGGGTGAGTACCCCCATTTCAGTATTGTAGAGTAATATCATGTATTGTGTGTGTCCTCCTCACTCTCCATAGAGGACAATGAGACGGAGGGTGAGTACCCCCATTTCAGTATTGTAGAGTGATATCATGTATTGTGTGTGTCCTCTTCACTCTCCATAGAGGACAATGAGACGGAGGGTGAGTACCCCCATTTCAGTATTGTAGAGTGATATCATGTATTGTGGGTCCTCCTCGCTCTCCATAGAGGACAATGAGACGGAGGGTGAGTACCCCCATTTCAGTATTGTAGGGTGATATCATGTATTGTGTGTCCTCCTCACTCTCCATAGAGGACAATGAGACGGAGGGTGAGTACCCCCATTTCAGTATTGTAGGGTGATATCATGTATTGTGTGTCCTCCTCACTCTCCATAGAGGACAATGAGACGGAGGGTGAGTACCCCCATTTCAGTATTGTAGAGTGATATCATGTATTGTGTGTCCCCCTCGCTCTCTATAGAGGACAATGAGATGGAGGGTGAGTACCCCCATTTTAGTATTGTAGAGTGATATCATGTATTGTGTGTCCTCCTCACTCTCCATAGAGGACAATGAGACGGAGGGTGAGTACCCCCATTTCAGTATTGTAGGGTGATATCATGTATTGTGTGTGTCCTCCTCACTCTCCATAGAGGACAATGAGATGGAGGGTGAGTACCCCCATTTCAGTATTGTAGAGTGATATCATGTATTGTGTGTGTCCTCCTCACTCTCCATAGAGGACAATGAGATGGAGGGTGAGTACCCCCATTTCAGTATTGTCGAGTGATATCATGTATTGTGTGTCCTCCTCGCTCTCTATAGAGGACAATCAGATGGAAGGGGAGTACCCCCATTTCAGTATTGTAGAATATCATGTATTGTGTGTGTCCTCCTCACTCTCCATAGAGGACAATGAGATGGAGGGTGAGTACCCCCATTTCAGTATTGTAGAGTGATATCATGTATTGTGTGTGTCCTCCTCACTCTCCATAGAGGACAATGAGATGGAAGGGGAGTACCCCCATTTCAGTATTGTAGAATATCATGTATTGTGTGTGTCCTCCTCACTCTCCATAGAGGACAATGAGACGGAGGGTGAGTACCCCCATTTCAGTATTGTAGAGTGATATCATGTATTGTGTGTCCTCCTCTCTCTCCATAGAGGACAATGAGACGGAGGGTGAGTACCCCCATTTCAGTATTGTAGAGTGATATCATGTATTGTGTGTGTCCTCCTCACTCTCCATAGAGGACAATGAGACAGAGGGTGAGTACCCCCATTTCAGTATTGTAGAGTGATATCATGTATTGTGTGTGTCCTCCTCACTCTCCATAGAGGACAATGAGATGGAGGGTGAGTACCCCCATTTCAGTATTGTAGAGTGATATCATGTATTGTGTGTGTCCTCCTCACTCTCCATAGAGGACAATGAGACGGAGGGTGAGTACCCCCATTTCAGTATTGTAGAGTGATATCATGTATTGTGTGTCCTCCTCTCTCTCCATAGAGGACAATGAGATGGAGGGTGAGTACCCCCATTTCAGTATTGTAGGGTGATATCATGTATTGTGTGTGTCCTCCTCACTCTCCATAGAGGACAATGAGATGGAGGGTGAGTACCCCCATTTCAGTATTGTAGAGTGATATCATGTATTGTGTGTGTCCTCCTCACTCTCCATAGAGGACAATGAGACGGAGGGTGAGTACCCCCATTTCAGTATTGTAGAGTGATATCATGTATTGTGTGTCCTCCTCACTCTCCATAGAGGACAATGAGATGGAGGGTGAGTACCCCCATTTCAGTATTGTAGGGTGATATCATGTATTGTGTGTGTCCTCCTCACTCTCCATAGAGGACAATGAGATGGAGGGTGAGTACCCCCATTTCAGTATTGTAGAGTGATATCATGTATTGTGTGTGTCCTCCTCACTCTCCATAGAGGACAATGAGATGGAGGGTGAGTACCCCCATTTCAGTATTGTAGAGTGATATCATGTATTGTGTGTGTCCTCCTCACTCTCCATAGAGGACAATGAGATGGAGGGTGAGTACCCCCATTTCAGTATTGTAGGGTGATATCATGTATTGTGTGTCCTCCTCACTCTCCATAGAGGACAATGAGATGGAGGGTGAGTACCCCCATTTCAGTATTGTAGAGTGATATCATGTATTGTGTGTCCTCCTCGCTCTCCATAGAGGACAATGAGATGGAGGGTGAGTACCCCCATTTCAGTATTGTAGGGTGATATCATGTATTGTGTGTGTCCTCCTCACTCTCCATAGAGGACAATGAGATGGAGGGTGAGTACCCCCATTTCAGTATTGTAGAGTGATATCATGTATTGTGTGTGTCCTCCTCACTCTCCATAGAGGACAATGAGATGGAGGGTGAGTACCCCCATTTCAGTATTGTAGAGTGATATCATGTATTGTGTGTGTCCTCCTCACTCTCCATAGAGGACAATGAGATGGAGGGTGAGTACCCCCATTTCAGTATTGTAGGGTGATATCATGTATTGTGTGTGTCCTCCTCACTCTCCATAGAGGACAATGAGATGGAGGGTGAGTACCCCCATTTCAGTATTGTAGAGTGATATCATGTATTGTGTGTGTCCTCCTCACTCTCCATAGAGGACAATGAGACGGAGGGTGAGTACCCCCATTTCAGTATTGTAGAGTGATATCATGTATTGTGTGTCCTCCTCACTCTCCATAGAGGACAATGAGATGGAGGGTGAGTACCCCCATTTAATTATTGTAGGGTGATATCATGTATTGTGTGTGTCCTCCTCACTCTCCATAGAGGACAATGAGATGGAGGGTGAGTACCCCCATTTCAGTATTGTAGAGGGATATCATGTATTGTGTGTGTCCTCCTCACTCTCCATAGAGGACAATGAGATGGAGGGTGAGTACCCCCATTTCAGTATTGTAGGGTAATATCATGTATTGTGTGTGTCCTCCTCGCTCTCCATAGAGGACAATGAGATGGAGGGTGAGTACCCCCATTTCAGTATTGTAGGGTGATATCATGTATTGTGTGTCCTCCTCACTCTCCATAGAGGACAATGAGACGGAGGGTGAGTACCCCCATTTCAGTATTGTAGGGTGATATCATGTATTGTGTGTGTCCTCCTCGCTCTCCATAGAGGACAATGAGATGGAGGGTGAGTACCCCCATTTCAGTATTGTAGAGTGATATCATGTATTGTGTGTCCTCCTCGCTCTCCATAGAGGACAATGAGACGGAGGGTGAGTACCCCCATTTCAGTATTGTAGGGTGATATCATGTATTGTGTGTGTCCTCCTCGCTCTCCATAGAGGACAATGAGATGGAGGGTGAGTACCCCCATTTCAGTATTGTAGAGTGATATCATGTATTGTGTGTCCTCCTCACTCTCCATAGAGGACAATGAGACGGAGGGTGAGTACCCCCATTTCAGTATTGTAGGGTGATATCATGTATTGTGTGTCCTCCTCACTCTCCATAGAGGACAATGAGACGGAGGGTGAGTACCCCCATTTCAGTATTGTAGAGGGATATCACAGTGTTACATTGCTCTATATATGCCAGGTGGACGCTCTCTCGTCCTCCTTTTCCTGCGGCCTGCCAGGTTGCGTGCTCGGATAAAGGGTCTGGTCTGGATTTTTGGGGGAACTCCACGCCATTTATTTATTTTTTTATCAATGAGTTTTCTATGTATTGCCGGGACCTGACAATTCATTAATAGCCGTGAGTGAGTTTTAAATGACTTTTTTTCCTTCAGAAATGACATTTTGTGCAGGGACAGTTCTAAGCACGGGAAACAAGCGCGAATAGTCCTCAGAAGTTTGGGTCCCCATTGACTTCAATGGGGTTCGGGTTCGGGGTCAAGTTCGGTCCCGAACTCGAACTTTTTTCCGAAGTTCGGCCGAACCCGTCGAACCTGAACATCCAGGTGTCCGCTCAACTCTACTTATTACAGCATTATGACCATCTATTCTTATTATAATTATTTTTACCTACACTGAACTGAACTGTAATGCCGCATACACACGGCCGTTTTTCTCGTCGAAAAAAACCAAATTTTTCCCATTTGACGAGAAAAACGATAGTCTGTGGGCTTCCTGTCGTTTTTTTCAACGAGAAAAACAGCATTAAAAACGACGAGAAAAATTAGAACATGTTCTAATTTTTCTCGTCGTTTTTTTCGACATGTTTTCCGCGGCAGTGTTTCCCATAGGGAAACACTGCCGCGGAGCCCACAGACGGTCGTTTTTCTCGTCAAGAGAAAAAATGACGTGAAAAACGACCGTGTGTGGGGAACAAGCTGTTCCCCCGTTTTAAATGACATTATTCACGGCGGTTTTTTAACCGCCGTGAATAATGATCGTGTGTACACGGCATTATACTTTTTTCATTGTATACATTGTATTTATGATGCCAACCGTGTGACAATAAACTCGCACTTTGTTTTCAAGTCAGTCTATCAATGCTATTCACCCAGAAACGCCTTTGGGATTCAAGAATATTAGATATTAATAACTATTTCTCAAGTAGTGGGTAGGCAGTATATTTGCCCTACTACACCTGAGTGGTGTCAAGAGGAAGGGGTGACATTCATGTAGAGATATTTTAGAGGAATGATCTGTCCCTGGAAGGGTTCTGGGTCACCCCAAGTGGAGTGGTGTCAGGAGGAAGGGGTGACCGTCCATCACAGAGATTGTATGGGAATGGACTGCTCTGGAAGGGTACTGGGTCAGCCTGAGCAGAGTGGTGTCAAGAGGAAGGGGTGACATTCCTGTAGAGATATTTTAGAGGAATGATCTGTCCCTGGAAGGGTTCTGGGTCACCCCAAGTGGAGTGGTGTCAGGAGGAAGGGGTGACTTTCCATCACAGAGATTGTATGGGAATGGACTGCTCTGGAGGGGTACTGGGTCAGCCTGAGCAGAGTGGTGTCAAGAGGAAGGGGTGACATTCCTGTAGAGATATTTTAGAGGAATGATCTGTCCCTGGAAGGGTTCTGGGTCACCCCAAGTGGAGTGGTGTCAGGAGGAAGGGGCGACTGTCCATCACAGAGATTGTATGGGAATGGACTGCTCTGGAAGGGTACTGGGTCAGCCTGAGCAGAGTGGTGTCAAGAGGAAGGGGTGACATTCCTGTAGAGATATTTTAGAGGAATGATCTGTCCCTGGAAGGGTTCTGGGTCACCCCAAGTGGAGTGGTGTCAGGAGGAAGGGGTGACTGTCCATCACAGAGATTGTATGGGAATGGACTGCTCTGGAAGGGTACTGGGTCAGCCTGAGCAGAGTGGTGTCAAGAGGAAGGGGTGACATTCCTGTAGAGATATTTTAGAGGAATGATCTGTCCCTGGAAGGGTTCTGGGTCACCCCAAGTGGAGTGGTGTCAGGAGGAAGGGGTGACTGTCCATCACAGAGATTGTATGGGAATGGACTGCTCTGGAAGGGTACTGGGTCAGCCTGAGCAGAGTGGTGTCAAGAGGAAGGGGTGACATTCCTGTAGAGATATTTTAGAGGAATGATCTGTCCCTGGAAGGGTTCTGGGTCACCCCAAGTGGAGTGGTGTCAGGAGGAAGGGGTGACTGTCCATCACAGAGATTGTATGGGAATGGACTGCTCTGGAAGGGTACTGGGTCAGCCTGAGCAGAGTGGTGTCAAGAGGAAGGGGTGACATTCCTGTAGAGATATTTTAGAGGAATGATCTGTCCCTGGAAGGGTTCTGGATCCAATGAGATTAGTTGCATTGCAGATTTCTATTCAGTGTTATTGGGTGAGAGGACAGTACTGATTGGTCGCTCACATTCTAACTTTTATCCTTTTTACAAATACCGGCCATATAATTATAACATGAAAATTAGCTTTTATACTGCATATTATTGAAGAAGGTCATTAAAATGTAAAAATTGGAAAGGAGGAATGTATGTTTTGTATAATGTTGCACCCTCTAGTGTAGAGTGCGAGTGTAATTAGGTTGTTTTATAGTGCTGGCAGCCAAGCCTGTGTTGTATCTGGGTCAGGGTAAGTGACTCAGGGAGGCTGTCTGACTCATCAGGCAGCACCTCTGGTACCTCCCCCTACTTGTGGAACCTTGGAGAAGCTTGGAGAATGGGAGGATGGTTAGGAGGAGCTGTCTGGAGTATAAAGGAGGGCTCCAGACAATTCCCAGAAAATGGGCTGGCAGGGGGTAGGCCCCTCTTAAATAGTCAGGGTCATGGCAGGAGAGTTTGGGTGGAAGCTGGAGATGAAGTGCTGAGGAGGCTGTCAGGGGCGCTTGAGGTTAACCCCATAGTCTGGGGGGGTGACCTCGAGCCTTGGGCTTGGGTGCTGGAAGCATTCTCTCAGGACACACAGGGGAGTCCTGTCCAGAGGCACAGGAGCAAAAGTGAGGACAGCAGGAGCCAGCGAGTACATCCAGGAGGTCTCCAGGGAGAAGTCAGCCAGGTGGGCTGGTAGGTGTGACAGTCTGGGAGGACTGCGGGAAAAGGCCAGGGAGACTAATGAGAGGGGCAGCTGCAGCCAGGTGGGCTGGCAGTGCCTGAAGAGGTAGTGCTGGGATCAGTAGCCACAGGACTGTAGCTGATCACTGGACTTTTTCTCTGCACACCATAAAACCCACAGAAAGCTTTTGCTTGATCTGGCTGAGTGCCTTGCCAGATCCATCAAACAGTGTTCCAGCTGGGTTGGTGTTAGTTTTGAAAGCAAGTTATGTGCTGGAGGAAGAGAGTGTATAGTGGAAGTGTATATATTTGAAGTGTCCTTGAACAAGTTTTGTTCCAGTCAAGTGGGCATCCCATAATCATCCTATCCCCATCCAAGTTTATTAACCCCTAAATAAAACACAAATTTGCTGGACTGTTTTCTGTCTCATGTGTGCCTGTGGAAATTTGGTGTGCCTGGCTGTGTAGGGTGGGGGATCAATATTCACCAGCAGCTCCTACAAGTAATGTGCTACAATAGAAATATAAATCCTGAGAGCGGACAGAATTCTAAACGATTTTCTCTTTTCAGGTCTTCCCATATCTGTCCTCAACATCTCTTCTGAAGATTATGAATGGACAAGTTTTTTAGATGGTACGTAATGTATTCTACACGTACCAGTTGTAGGTGGAGAAATATCTGTGTAGATAAGGTCGGGTCTCTTCATGACTGATGGGACCTCTGGAGTTCCATTTGCGCTCCTGTTCATCATCTCATCCAATAAGATTTTCAGATATCCAATGACTCCTCATTGCATCCATCCCATGTCCTCCACTGGTGTTTGTCCCTGGAGAGGAGATCATTGCCCAGTTGAGGGTGGAGAAAGTGATGTGGGGACATGGCAGCCATGGCAGCCTCACCTCCTTCTATCCAGGTCTGAGGAAAACTACATTTAAGAAATTATAAAACATATAATTGCTTGGTAATCCATGTTGTAATTGAATGTTTGTCATGGGCGCCTAGACCTCCCCGCATCTCTCCCACCACCCCACCCACTTACATGAGGTGAGACATGCCACTCAGAGCCACCATTCTCCCCAGTGCCTCCGCTCACAGCTCCCACCACCTCACACCACCTGTGTTCAAGGCATGGGGCAATCTAACCCCCTCGCTGTGACCTGAATGTGGGTTCACCACACACCGGATGGACATATCTTCCCCTCTGGTGTTACAGAATCCCAGTGGGCACAGTGCACTCCCCTTCCTATACTAAAGCAGTGCCCACCAGAGACATACCCTGACTGCACTTCTGACATGACTATCTGGAAGGTGGCAGAGCTTGTTGCCAGGAGAACCCTACACCAAGCACCAGATTTCCTGGCCATAGGATCATGCCTCAGCTCAGACCGGTGGCGGCCCATCCATAGGGGGCGCCCCCCCCCAAAGCTAGTCATAAAAAAAGGCCCTTTAAAAAAACAAGAAACAAACAAAAAGGTCCCTTAAGTGCACTGTGTTCGGTCGCTGGACACAGTACTTTATGGGAAGCGTGACGTCAATGCAATCACATGATTGCAGACGAGACGTTTCATTTGCAGTTTTTTTTGCTCCATTGTGGCACAATGCAATGCCCTGCAACACTCCTTCATTCTTGCTGATGTGTTTTTTTGATTGGCACCGCTGTAACACATGGGCGGTGCTTTCCCTCGGAGCCGCAATGTCACTTCCGGTTTCACGAGCGCCTCAGAGGGATGGAATGCAAGGCCTGAGCAGGTCAGGAGGAGCCATCGGCCAGGGCATATATGCTGCTGCTGGACAAGGTGTCAGTGGGCTATTGCTGATGTGCTGCATCAGTGGGGAGTGGGGACAGTTATAATGGGTACAGCAGGTGTAAATGCCTGGCCAGAAACTCAGCACAGGGATGATGGTGGGAAGTGAACCCCTCATAATAGGTACAGTGGCTGCATTTGATGGCACTTAACCCTTTCAGTGCAGGTGCAGTCCATCTGCTACAGAGATTTTTCAAGTTTCCCAGAGTTTACCGGTAAGATTGAGACCAACAAAATTCTCATGCTGGGTGACTGAGGGAGGCAATGAAAAAGCATGCATGTGATTTAAAAGACCCTTATGTGAGGCATTTTTGTGTGACGTTTGGACCCCCGATGTCTCACATGGCCCCCTATTGAAGATAATAGACATGTGCACACTGAAATATTTTGTTTCGGAATTTCGTTTTCGTCCGAAAAATAAATTTATTTAGTTACTCCCGAAATTCGTTTTTATTTATTTAGTTTTTCGTTAGAAATTGCATTTGTCCGAAAATCTGAATTAATTAAGGTCGAATCTGTCATTGAAGGCTTATGGTGTCTGTGGAATGTTCTAAGAAGATTCGACGGAGCAGCAAAACTGTACGACGCCGCAATCATACATTTCCGGTCGAATGTTCCGCCTACAAGCTATAGTAGAATTCTAATGTTGTATGACACTAGTAATAATTAGATTTATTCATTATTATTACTAGTCAACCAACATTAGAATTCTTCTATAGCCTATGGGCGGAGCATTTGACCGGAAATGTACGATTGCGGCGTCGTACAGTTTAGCTTCACCGTTAAATCTTCTTAGAACTTTCAACGGACACCATAAGCCTTCAATGACAGATTCAACGTTTGTATGTTTTTCGATGCTTTGTCGAATCTTCGTCGTTCATGTTGAATTGTCAAGTTAATTCTATTTTACTGCTCCTCCTTTTTGGTTACAATCAGCCAATAACATTCATCATCATCATTTTTTATTTTACTTCCCCACTCAATTCCAGCAGCGATCTTTTCTCTCTATAATGTCGAATCTTTTCTCTCTATAATGTCGGATCTTTTCTCTCTATAATGTCAAATCTTTTCTCTCTATAATGTAAAATCTTTTCTCTCTATAATGTCAAATCTTTTCTCTCTATAATGTCGGATCTTTTCTCTCTATAATGTCGAATCTTTTCTCTCTATAATGTCGAATCTTTTCTCTCTATAATGTCGAATCTTTTCTCTCTATGTAGAATAATCTTGGACTAATAGAGTTAAGGTTAGGCACATTCGACCACAGGTTCTATAGACACAGATTTTTATTGTCAGCGTCATGTCGAATCTCCTATCTATATCGAACTGTTGTCGCAACGAAAACGAAAATAAAGCATTTGTTTATGTCGGATCTTTCGGTTTTCGGATTCTGTGCTTTCGTTTTCGTTTGTTAAAATGATAACGAAAATACCTGAAATTCGGACGAAAACGAATGCACATGTCTAGAAGATAATGGAGAGCAAACACACAGATCCACGTCCTGTCAGAGGTGAGGAGACCGATGTGTGTTCCCAGTACAGAGGAACACAGATCGGTCTCCTCCCCTTGTGAGTCCCCTCCCCCCACAGTTAGAGTCACTCTCTAGGACACATATTTAACCCCTTGATCACCCCCTAGTGTTAACCCCTTCCCTGCCAGTCACATTTATACAGTAATCAATGCATTTTTATAGCGCGGATCGCTGTATAAATGTGAATGGTCCCAAAATAGTGTCAAAAGTGTCCGATATGTCTGCCGCAATATCGCAGTCACGATAACAATTGCAGATCGCTGCCATTACTAGTAAAAAAAATAATAATAATAAAAATGCTATAAATCTATCCCCTATTTGGTAGACGCTATAACTTTTGCGCAAACCAATCAATATACGCTTATTGCGATTTTTTTTTTACCAAAAATATGTAGAAGAATAAATATCGACCTAAACTGAGGAAAAAATATGTTTAAAAAAAAAAAATGAGGATATTTGTTACAGCAAAAAGTAAAAAATATTGTGTTTTTTTTCAAGCTTGTCACTCTTCTTTTGTTTATAGCGCAAAAAATAAAAACCGAAGAGGTGTTCAAATACCACTAAACGAAAGCTCTATTTGTGGGGGAAAAAGGACGTCAATTTTGTTTGGGTACAGCATCGCACGACCGCGTTCTGTATAGAGGTCGTTAATGATCTCCCCCCCTCTACCCAGCAGAACCCACCATGTTGGTCTGGGGTCAGTCAGTGGGAGCGCAAAGCCCTGGAAACATGGCGGGGGATTGACTGTTGCCAGGGTGTGTAGAAGGAATCGAACATCTGGGGAGCCACCCAACTGCTTCCACCTCACAGTTGGTTTTCTTACATGCCTTTTATCTGTGGCAGTGAACGTGTTAAAGATAAAAAATTAGCAAATCAAGAGCAGAAATGTTCCTTTTGTGTGAAAATATAAATCTTGCGAAAGGACTGAATTGTAAATGATTTTCTCTTTTCAGGTCACCCTATATCTGTCCTCTCTGAAGATTATGGAAGCACACTTTATTTCGATGGTTAGTAATGTATTGTACAATGTTCTGTTATTTGGTCACAGATGGGGGAACATCTATGTAATAATAAGGTTGGGAACCCTCTATAGCAGGGTGTCAAACTCAATTTCATCAGCATTATATTTTCCCTCAAAAGGCTAGTTGTATCTGTAAGGATAGATACCCAGATCACCCCCCCCCCCGATCTTACATCAGATGTCAAGAGCCCTCCCACCATCAGAAGTCAAGAGTCCCCCCACCCTTCCCTATACCACAGTGCAGCCACCTTCCCTTGCTGCCGCTGGGAAGAATCTAGGAGCAGAGCTAGGAAGACAAAATTGCAATGTCTGGAGGAGGACCAGAGGAGGGCTGAAGTCAGCTGCCAGAGTCTGCTGAATGCTGAGACCAAGGGAGGTGGAAACAAGTGGGTGCAGATAGATGTAGGATCTGTAGAAGGAAATCTGTCCTCCTCTTTGTTGCCAACTGCTAAGTCAAGGTCAGGGCAGAGACAAGAAGGGTGCCACAGTTGTAGGAGAGGTTTGAGGGCCACATAAAATGGCCTGGTGGGCCAGATTCAGCCCTTATGTCTTGTTTTTGAGTTGCTCTTTAATACTAGTGTAGCGGGGTCTCCGTTGAGGCCCATGGACTACGTTACCCAGAACCCCGTTTGGCACCCAGAGTGCATTGGGCTGTCGCAGAGACTAATGGGTGGGGTATAAAAGAGGAGGACAAGGCTAAGCCCGGCCTCTTTGGACACCGCGCGGCTGGAAAGAGGACTTCCTGTGCGGACCTGCTGTGAGTGCAAGGCCCAAGGCCTGGGCCTTGAGCACTTCCAGAGAGCCTTCCACCTCGCTGCAGAGCCTGTGCGGCGACAGACATCTACCTGGTTCAGGGAAGTCAGTGAACCGGAGACCAGGCGGTGGTAGATCCTGTGTGTGTGTGAAGACACAGCGGTGGGAGTTCCGGACTGGGGTCGAGTCCGGAGTGGTGAGAGAGCACCTGCTCGCAGCTTTAATCAAGTACTTATTAGGCCTATAGAATGCCTTGGCCCATCGGGTTATATTTCCCTCTTCCTGTCAGGAGACTAGTTGGAGGACAGAGTCATATTGTCTCCGGGGAGTTGTTCTACTACTTTATACCTTGTTGGATTACAAATATTGTTCCTGTATGTGCACCATCGATCATCTGGCATGCAAAGATTCCTTTTCTAGAGACTGAGTTCTACCAGAGTCAGGCCTGACTGGGAGTTGATAGTACTGTTGGGTGCCATATTGCTAACGGGCACTTGAGCTATATGTTAGTTTGTGTTAGAACTAATTGCACACTATAATTAACTACTGTTAGTATTACTCCAGGGCTCTGCATGCATGTGTTATATGTAATATTTATTATTAATCCCTTTTATCTACAAGTAAACCCTTTTACATTTACTCAAATCTGGTATTGGAGTCTATATTTCTATATATATATATATATATATATATATATCTTACCACTAGAAGAAAGGTATTGTGGGATTGTGTATAAACTGTTATAGAGCTATATAGAAATACCACCCCTAGACTAGCTGTGCCAGAGAAGGGCTGAGTAGATTGCCGGGGGTTGGCTGTGCTGTGTACAGGGCCCAAAAAGCAAACCAGCGGCTCCCTTAGTCTGGGCCGTATCGCTACACTAGTTTGCAGGGCCGGTGGGCGATTGGATATTCATGAAGTCGGTCCTCTGCACTGTAATGTAAAGGTGCACTGTAATATAAACTGAACTTTACAATGCCCCTTTACAATATAGTGCCCCTAGCAATACCAGCCCCCTATCACAGTGCCCATTGCAGTCATTGTGATAGACTCACCCGGGACAGAGGCTTTTGGAGGGGACTGAATACTAGCCTCTTGCCTACCGACTATGGGCCCTGGCATTTGAGGGAGCTACAAGCATTTAGGAAGATGTTCTGTTATGTAATGCAAAAGGACATTATTAAAAAGACCATGATGGTCTCTGCCAGCTTGGGACTCATAGCTGATGTTGATGTCATCAGCAAGCCACCTGTCTGGGGCCCCCTGCCATAATGTGTTTATTGTAAGTAGGTAAATTAGTCATCCAGGCGGCTAATTAAGGTAATGTTTATAGTGTATGTCAGTTGTTGTAATTATATTCCTGGTTACAGCTTGTATTGTTAGGGTAATATGCTCAAGAGGGGGGGTGTCTTCCTGTGGTGTATATATTCAGTATTCTTGTTCAAATAAACAGTTCTAATTCTGGTTTACTCCAAAACTGCTGTTGCCTAGTTCTTGGGGTAACTATAGTCAGAGTCACTGGTCTCGTGTTCCAGAGCTTGGGAAGCAGCTTCTTGGCAGAGATACCCAGCTCGGGTGTCTGGAGTCTGTCACATTTGGTGGCAGCAGTGAGACTGTGCTTCCTTGCTGTGAACACATCCATACCACCACGGGATCCAAGGTCCAGATAGCAGGAGAAGAGAGGTACAGATACCAGCCGCCTTGAAAGAGGAATTCGAAAAGGAGGACTCGAGAGATCCAGATACAGCACAGGGGACCAGTATCAGAGCAGCTCCTGCTGTTATGGTATAATTCTGTCCGCCAGCAACTCTGGAAGAACTGTACTGGTCGCAGTATGAAGTATGAATGCTGTTATCGGGGGACAGCTGAGTTAAGCAAGCTGATCTGGGCAGAGATGCAGTTGAACGAGAGCTACAGAGCCCTCCACTGGTATGTAACCCAAGTGTGCCCGTGTACAGCAGAAGACAGCCCCATGGAAGGCATTGACGATGGCGGCCTGGGACTGTTGTACTGGAGGCTGTCCAAGGACCCTGACTTTGGGAGTGATCTGGAGTGGCGTTTTGGAAGAAATCATGGAGTTCAGAGACCAGAGGCTGAATGTCTCAGCAGCAGGGCGGGGCTCCCTTTGCCTGGGACTATCCAGAAGTACCAGCTGACAGTCCTGAAATCACGGCTGACGTGTTGACAATGGGGAAGAGTAACAGTGTGCTTTGCTCACCTCCAGCTATGGAAGCTGAGCTCTTATGGCGGATGCAGCAAGTTTTTAACTCATTTGGACTAACCTGTTTCTGCACAGGATGAGCTTGGACTTTTGTCCCGCAGCAGGATATGGGTACGGGAGATAGGGCAGCCGGCTCATCTTCCCATTTGTCGTTCAAGGGCTTGGGAGAAGAGGAAACTGTCCTCATTCCCCAGCTACAGATAACAGAAAGTATGGATTTAATTGACTCTTCATTGAAAGATGTAACATTTAATGAAATTCAAACTGAAGTGCTAACAGGGAAAAGCCCTGCAAGCCTCTGCCCAGCACCAGTAACATCTTCTTCGTTCTACAGACAGGAGATGATGAACCTCTATCCCCAGACACCAGTTCCAGAGACTGAGGATTTAATAGACTTTTCTGCTGAGCTAGAACAACCTGGTGAGCTTCCAGCAGAAGAGCTGGCATCAGGGTCAAACATCACTGAGCTCTGCCCAGCACCAACAGCAGCTTTGGCCTTCCTCAGAGAAGAGGAAGCCAGACTTTCTCCCACAACACTGACAGAGACATGGGATTTTTTGCCAGCAGTATCTGTGGAGTTACAAGAAACTTATACAGCGGAAGTAATGACAACTGGAAAAAGGGTCCAAGACCTCTGCCATACACTCGCGGCAGTTCCAGAGGCCCAGGGTGAAAAGGTGATTGTCCCTCCCCAGTGGCAGATCCACCGTCTGGGAGTGGAGAAAGCCAGCCTCTCAGCCTCTGGGAGTGTATATATCTTTGTGCCTGTGTTTGAATAAACAGTCGTATGTTTTCCACCCTACACTAATGTCTCAACAAGTGACTGGGTGGGCTAAGGGACCTTAGATCATGCTGGTACCAGGCAAAGGAAGCTTATATGGCAGACATATTCCTCTTGAGTACGATGATCCATCACATTCATGTCCCCCCTTTTCTCTCTAATCACAGTGCCCCCTTTTACTCTCTGCCACATTCCTATCTTCAGCAAGGATGAGGCAGGATTCAGTCTGTGTGTGTTCTCCAGGGTCTCCCACCCTCCAACAATCTCATCCTATCAGCAGGACAAGGGGCAGGAGGAGCTTCAGATCTGGATCTTATTAAGAAGTTATCTGCTTGTTAATATGAAAAGACTCCCGCTCTCTGTGTAGAGCTCCAGCTTCTCCTGTCCCCTGCTCTGCTGATAGGAGGACAGGCATGGCCGCATATTGGGACGTGAGCCACGACCGTGGTCTGTGTTAGCCCTGTCTGGACTCTGGTTAACGCTTACCAACCACTGTGCAGCCCAATGAACAACAGGCCGTGGACTGGTGCCGATCCACGGGCCAGGGTTTGGGGTATTGAGTCAGCTCTTGTTAGGACATGTGGCCTGGGCAGCCATCAGAAATTTTGGGGAGCCTTACACTGCTTTAGGTCTGGGCCCCCCTCGGGCCTGACCACCAACATTCCCCAGGGCCTGTCCACTGGTCACCCCACTCACTTTTATTTTATTATATTAATAATGAAATGTGTATTCCAAATCATCAGTGCTTTCAAGATTTAGCAGTAAGGAATTATATTTTGGCTAAAGAGCAGCAAAAAGACAACCCCGCATATATAGCAAAGAGACGGCCCAATCCAGCAAAAAAAACATCCCAATCCAGCTAAGAGACAGCTCCATATATTCAACAAGGAGGCATCCCCATATATTCAGCAAATCCAGCAAAGAGCCAACCCCATATATTCAGCAAAGAGACAGTCCATTCCAGCAAAAAGACACCCTAATCCAACAAAGAGACAGCTCCATATATTCAACAAGGAGACATCTCCATATTTTCAGCAAAGAGAAGGCCCAATCCAGCAAAGATATGGTCCAGTCCAGCAAAGAGCCATCCCAATCCAGCAAAGAGACAGCTCCATATATTCAGCAAGGAGACATCCTCATATATTCAGCAAAGAGACATCCCAATCCAGAAAAGAGACAGCCCAAACCAGCAGAGATATCCCCATATATTGAGCAAAGAAACATCCCAATCCACCAAAGAGACATCCCAATCCAGCAAAGAGATGGGCTAATCCAGCAGAGTCATCCCCATATATTCAGCAAAGAGACATCCCAATCCAGCAAAGAGATGACCAAATCCAGCAGATACATCCCTATATATTCAGCAAAGAGACATCCCCATATATTCAGAAAAGAGGCATCCCCATATATTCAGAAAAGAGGCATCCCCCATATAGCATCCATCAGTGCCCCTCTCGTTAGAGGTCCCTCCATCAGTATTCCCATCATTAGAGGTCTCTCCATCAGTGTCCCCTTCATTAGAGGTCCCTCTATCAGTGTCCCCCTCATTAGAGGTTCCCCATCATTGCCCCTATCATTAGAGGTCCCTCCATCACCTCATTAGAGGCCCCCCTTGCTACCTCTGTGGATTCATTGCCTTTATGGGCTCTTCCCTTTTTAAAGGACTGTTAATGGACTTGCTGCTACTCAGGTGTGATTACCCAACGAATCTCTGTACAGGACTATATGTGAACTATAGTGAAGATGTGTATACTTGACCCCTTCACTTGAGGCCAGTTTCCCACATACTGGGACAAAACCGTGGCACAGCATACCTAGGTACCTAGCCTGGGAGTCACGGGAGAGATGTTAAGGGACCCTGGAAAGACAACAAGCATGTAGGGGAAGTGTGTTTCCTGTATCCAGTAGCAACAGTTGGATATGTCACAGGGAGTGAGGTGGCGGGAATTGATGGGTTGGTTGACACTGGTACAAGCTCTGTAGTACCAGTCCCTAAATGCTGCACACCTGGGGGTTGGTGTTCTCTAACAGTAGTGGTGTCTAGAGTGCTTAGTGTTAACAGTACAAGTCAGCCACGGGTTAATAGAGTTAACTGTGTTACTTGCTGCTCACTTCTAAGTCTGGAGTTATGCCTTAATGTTGAATTCATATGAGTGAAAACTCCTGCCTGGGGGGGGGGGGGAATTAAGGACCTCAGTTTTGGGGATGGAGGAGCTCAGTTATGGAGGTTTGAAGATTTCAGTTAAGGGGACCTCTAATAATGGGGACACTGATAGAGGGACCTCTAATGAGGGGGTCACTGATGAATGCTATATGGGGATCTCTCTTTGCTGAATATATGGAGATGTCTCTTTGCTGAATATATGGGGGAGTCTCTGCTAGATGGTGCCATTGGGATGTCTCTTTGTTGAATATATAGGGATGCCTCTGCTGGAATAGGCCATCTCTTTGCTGGATTGGGATGTCTCTTTGCTGAATATATAGGGCTGTCTCCTTGCTGGATTGAGATATCTCTGTGCTGATTATATGAAGAGGTCTCTTTGCTAAATATATGGGGATGACTTTTTACTGGATTTGGGATGTCTCGTTGCAGAATTGTGATGTATCTTTGCTATATATATTGGGATTAGGGATGAGCTTTATGTTCGGGTCGAACATGAGTTCGACTCGAACATTAGCTGTTCGCCCGTTCGTCGAAAAACGAACATTATGGGGCGTTTGCGTCAAATTCGAGTGGCGCGGAATGCCCCATAATGCACTGCGACATCGCAGTGCATTGCTGTCTGATGATTGGCCAAGCATGCACCATGACCCGCATGCTTTGGCCAATCACAGCGCCGTCAGCAAAGAGAGCCATAATTGGCAGGGTGCCTTTGGCCAATTATGGCTCAAGTCCACGCCCCACACTATATAAGGCTGCCTGCACGTCGGCCCTGTGTAGTGTGTTGCTGGCGTTGACTGAGAGAGAGTGTCATTTAATTTAGTTTGAGCAGTCAGGTGATTCAGTTAGCTCCAGTGTATTTAGTATATATATACATCCAGGTTTGTATATATATATATATATATATGTAGCGGGGTCTCTAAATTTAGGTGAGGTACACCTGGGTGGAAGTCCAGGTGTGTAAGTATGGGAGTAATGGACCATTTGTATTCATGGAGGATTGGGCGGTGTAATAATCTCCTTGGCCTGTGGGTGGCAGGTGCCCGCAGGCTCAGGGTAGATTCACTGCCATAGTGCTGTCCCTTTTTGTCCCTTCTCGGAGATGGTACGGCGAGGGCGGGGAACCTGCCGTGGCGTCATTGGAGGGGATAAAAGGGGGAGACGCCCTAGTCACGAGGTCTTGCTCTTCTGGAGGTTCTTCTTCACGCACTCAGGCACCTTAGGCCTGGGTGCGGGCGGTTCCGGATTCCGGCTCAAGTGCCCTAGGCCTGTCCGGAATGGAGTTGGAGTCCATCCCAGGCACCTTCAGCCTGGGGTGAGGTACTAAACCAGGAGGCCTGGGGCCCAGTGACTTCGACTGGGTCCCGCGAGGGTGGAGAAGTCCGAGGGTCCCTGAGGTGGATGGGGCCCATGTCTGAGGTGAGGAGGCCGGGGAGGTTACCTATTCAGAGAGTCTGGAGCAGCATCAACCCAGTGACGGATGGGCCTCTGGTAACTCCCTTGGAGGGACATCTTCCCCTGATAGGAGTACCTTCGCTGCGTTGTGGCCCCTATCTATGTTCTCTTGAGTCGCTGGTAGAGACTCTCAAGTTCTAAGTCCTTTCTAGCTAAGGCTATAGTAACCGCTGGCGAGATCGCAGTGGTTTAGCTGACAACCAGGACAGTGCCTCGACCTGCTCATCCCCTGTATCAAAATGTTATCAAGTCGCAACCAGTTGGCTACTGAAGCACTGTTTATTGTGAGATATGCAATAAAACAAGAGTTGGACTGTGATCGGTGTGTGGAACTCTGGTTAATGGGAGTAGAGGGAAGTGTTGACACAGCAGGACTTAATCCTTTACAGAAGCACACAGGCCCGAGAAAATATCTGGTACTGTCAGGGGATACGCACCTGATCAGCGAGTCCGTTGGAGCAGAGAGAGGTCACCCGTACGGATCCGACTCACGGGCCCCTGGTAGTGCAGACAGGAGGCACGGGAGTGCGGAAGGGTAAGAGAGCCTGAGAGTGGTTCAAGAGAGCGGCTCCGGATCCTGGGTTCAGAAGGGTAGCGAGCCAGGCGGGCTGCAGGCAGGTAGGTAGGCAGGCTGGTATACCGAGCAGCGTAGCGGAGCAGAAGCAGAAGGGGCGGTCAGACAGGCAGGGTTCGGCAACGTTCGGGCAATGTGGCACAGCGGGGCAGGCAGGTTCAGGGTCAAAGACAGGCCGAGGTCGGGTGCAGGCAGATAGCAAGGAAAGTCCAGTAACAAGCCGGGTGGTCAGAAGGTCGGATTCCAGGCGAACAACAGGAGCAGGATACACAGGGGACTGCAGATCAGACAGCACTGGTCTGAAGTGTTCCAGTAGTTTAAA
The DNA here is from genome assembly GCA_029206835.1 of Rana muscosa. NCBI lineage: Eukaryota > Metazoa > Chordata > Amphibia > Anura > Ranidae > Rana > Rana muscosa. The sequence goes on along the minus strand of CM055116.1, from coordinate 1,296,680,747 downwards.
TAAACAAACCGGCGTGCGCGGGCACGCGCACGGCGCGCGCGTGCACGCGCCCGCAATGCGCGCACATGCACCCGCACGCACCGGCGTGCACAGGCACGCGCACCCGCGATCCAGGAAGTGTACCAGCGCAGATGGAAACATGCAAAACCACAGCGCGCATCGGCGCACGCGAACGCACACCGAAGCGACCACCGACGCGCCCGGCAAGGTACGTACACTGACAGTGCCCCCCCCTTTAGGGCAGCCTCCGGATGCCCAATTGAGCGATCTTCGTGGCGTTAGACCTCCTGAAAGCTTGCATGAGTTCCTCCGCATGTATGCCGTTTTCGGGTTCCCAAGAATTATCCTCTGGGCCGTAACCCCTCCACTTAATCAGATATTGTACCTGGTTGTGTCTCTTCCTACAGTCCAGGATTGCCTCTACCTCAAACTCCTCCTCGCCGTCAATCAGAACCGGTTCCGGTGGGCCAATGTTACGGCCAGCGAAGGGGTTAGGGACAACCGGCTTTAACAGAGTCACATGAAAGACTGGATGGACCTTCAGGGAGTTGGGTAGGTCGAGCTCATATGCTACATTGTTGATCCTCCGTTTTACCGAGAAAGGTCCCATGAACTTAGGGCCCAATTTCCTGGACGGGCAGGCCATCTTTAGGTTAATCGTGGATAACCACACCTGGTTGCCGGGCTCCAGAATGAGTTCCCCTCTCCTTTTCCTATCAAACATCCTCTTGTTGTACTCCTGGGTCTTGGACATGGTCTCCTGTAGAAGTTTGTTATTGAAGAAGAAGAAATCCATTGTTTCGGATACCGCAGGGACAGTGCATTCGGGTATGGTACTTGGCAAGAAGGAGGGATGGAATCCATAGTTGGCAAAGAATGGGGTTTGCTTAGTGGCAGAGTGCAGGGAATTGTTGTAGGCGAATTCAGCAATGGGGAGTAGGGAGGCCCAATCATCCTGGGAGAAGGAGGAAAAACAACGGAGGTACTGCTCCAATGTTTGGTTGGTCCTCTCAGTTTGGCCATTCGTCTGGGGATGATATGCCGAGGAAAAAGCCAACTTGATTTCCAGGGAATCACAAAGAGCCTTCCAAAATCTGGAGGTGAACTGGGCGCCTCGGTCTGAGACAATACTTGCCGGAACTCCATGAAGCCTCACTATTTCCCTGATAAAAACCCTTGCCGTTTCCAAGGCGGAAGGTGTACCTTTCATGGGCAAAAAATGAGCCATCTTGGACAGCCTGTCAACGACAACGAAGATTGTGGAGAACCCTTCGGACAGAGGGAGCTCCACTATAAAGTCCATCGACACCATCTTCCAGGGTCTTTCAGGGACAGGTAGAGGTTTTAGTAGACCCCAGGCCCTCATCCGGCTATTCTTGTTCCGGGAGCAGGTGTTGCAAGAGTCCACGTATCTCTTGCAGTCACTACCCAGCTGCGGCCACCAGAACGTGCGCTTGATGAGCTCGGCCGTTTTCAAGGTACCAAAATGTCCGGCCAACTTGTGGTCATGGCAAAGCTCCAAAACAGCTATCCGAAGGCCCTCAGGGACCAGAATCTTGCCCTCGTGCCTGATCAGACCATCTTGTGCCCTGACACAGTCCTCCGGAAGCAAGGTCAAGCCAGCAGACGCCCGCTTAATACGGGGCATAAGGTCTTCTTGGAGTAGCAGGAAGTTCCCGGCAGGGAGGATGGTGTCAACAGGTAAGTTCTCCTCAGGAGTGCTGAACATTCGGGACAGTGCGTCCGGTTTAATGTTTTTTGAGCCCGGCCTGTAGGTGATGTGGAACAAAAACCTTGAGAAAAAAAGTGCCCACCTTGCCTGCCTTGGCTTCAACCTCTTGGCTGTTCTCAGGTACTCGAGGTTCTTGTGGTCCGTGTAAACCAAAATGGGGTGTGCCGCCCCCTCGAGCAGGTAACGCCATTCTTCTAATGCGGCCTTGATAGCCAGGAGTTCCCGGTCACCCACGTCATAGTTACGTTCCGCCGTGGAAAGCTTGCGCGAGAAGAAGGCCACTGGAAAAAGTAAGGCTTTAGCCCCCTGACGCTGGGATAGCACAGCCCCCACTGCATTTTCGGACGCGTCCACTTCCAGGACGAAAGGTACTGCGGGATCAGGGTGCTTCAAGATGGAGGCAGAGACAAATAACTCCTTCAGTTTATCAAAGGCAGCTTGGGCTCTAGGGGACCAGTAGAAGCGGTCTCCTTGTTTGGTCAGTTCGGTAAGGGGGGCGACAATTGCAGAGAAACTTCTGATGAACTTCCGGTAAAAATTGGAGAATCCGATGAAGCGCTGGACCCCTTTTTTATCTGTGGGGGCAGGCCAGTCCAGGATACCCGACACCTTCTGAGGGTCCATTTTAATGCCCTCAATTGAGATGATCAGACCGAGAAACTGGATGCTTTGCCGCTCGAACTCACACTTCTCTGGCTTGGCGTAAAGCCCATGTCGTCTAAGCCGAACAAGGACATTCCGGACATGCCTGCGATGGTCGTCTACAGAGGATGAGAATATTAAGATATCGTCCAGGTATACTATGACGAACAAGTCCAGGTAATCACGGAAGATGTCATTGACAAAATGTTGAAAGGTAGCCGGCGCGTTACACAGTCCGAACGGCATAACTAGGTACTCGTAGTGCCCGAACCGTGTGCGGAAGGCCGTCTTCCACTCATCCCCTTCTCGAATGCGGATCAGGTTGTACGCTCCTCGGAGGTCAAGCTTGGTGAATATGACCGCCGTTCCCAGCCTTTGGAACAGTTCCGGCACGAGAGGTAAGGGGTAACGGTTTTTAATGGTGATCCTGTTCAACTGCCGATAATCAATACAGGGGCGTAGGGAATGGTCCTTTTTTTCAACGAAAAAGATACCCGCACCTGCAGGTGAGGTGGACGGGCGGATGAACCCTTTCTTTAGGTTGTCGTCAATGTAGACTTTCAAGGTACCCAATTCCTGCTCAGTCAGCGGGAAGATCCTCCCAAAAGGTACTTCGGTCCCAGGCAAAAGTTCTATAGGGCAATCATATGGTCTGTGAGGAGGAAGGGTTTCTGCTCCCTTCTTACTGAACACGTCCAGAAAATCATGATAGGGCTCAGGGATGGTTTTCTGAAGGTCAGGGTCTGTGCCCAGACAGAGCAGGTGAGGGTGGTCGGAAGAGACTTGTTGCAGGCAGTGTTGCAGGCAATAATCAGAGAGGAATTTAACTCTCCCTGTAGCCCAGTCAATGTCGGGGTTATGGGCTTGCAGCCAGGGCATCCCCAGAATGACGGGGAATAGCGGAGAGGAGATGGCATCCAGACTTAGGAACTCCTGATGGTGGGTTGCCACCGAGGCCATCAAAGGGACGGTTTCCTGAGTGACGGGGCCGGATTTGATAATAGAGCCATCAGCGAGATGTACTGCAAGTCCCCGGGGTTTCGGCTGCAGGGGAATGTGATGACTGGCAGCAAATGTCAAATCAATAAAGCAGCTGCATGCCCCCGAATCAATTATGGCGGGTACTAGGATTGCGGAAGTCCCTCCGGGGAGCTGTAAAGAAATGGAAAGAGCCAAGTGAGAAGTTGGATTAGGCAACAAAGAGGCACAAGTAGAAGAGACAGGCAGGCACTTACGCATCTTAGCCGGACAGGATCTCACGTAGTGTCCCGGTTCGCCACAATACATGCACAGATTGTTACTACGCCTATGCTGGCGTTCTTCGGGAGAGAGCGATGGGCGCAGTAAGCCCAGTTGCATGGGTTCTGGGTCATCCAACGCCGGAAACGGGGGCGCCGGAGGTGCAAGACGGGCCGGGTTTGAGACCTTGGGGAGCAACCAGGTGGGTTGGGGCTGACTGGAGGTCCTCTCGGAGCGACGCTCTCTCAGGCGTCGGTCTATCTGAATTGCCAGATCTATTAACTTGTCCAGGGTTTGAGGAACTCCGACACGTGCTAGCTCGTCCTTGAGCTGATCCGACAGGCCCATCCGGAATTGGTAGCGCAAAGCAGCGTCATTCCACTCTGTGTCAGAGCTCCAACGTTTGAATTCTGCCGCGTAATCCTCGGCCGCTCTGCGACCTTGTAGGAGGGAGTGGAGAACAGATTCTGCAGTAGCCGCTTGTTGCGGATCCTCATAGAGTTGAGACATCGCGGCAAAGAACGTGGCAAGGGTCTCCAAGGAGGCATCTTTCTGCTCTAGAAGGCGGTGAGCCCAGGCCTGCGGCTCGTCGGTCAGTAGGGAGATGACGAAGCCCACTTTGGTTGCTTCCAGGGAAAAGGTGCGGGGTTGTAGGGCGAAGAAAAGCTTGCAAGCGTTGCGGAACGCTCGGTATTTGCTGCGATTGCCCGCAAACTTCTCGGGTGTAGGGACCCTGGGTTCCGGAGGAAGCATGACGACGGAGGGTGTAGCCGGATATCCCGTGGATGTGGTGCCTTGCGGGCTGGCAGGCGAGGATAGGACTTGAACTCTTTCCTCCAACCTGGTATAGCCGGCTTGGAGGTCTTTCACGGCTTGCGTCAGCCCGTTCAGGTGTCGGCATAATTCCTCCATGGGATCCCTCCCCTGCTCGGACTCGGACATGGCTGTCTGATACTGTCAGGGGATACGCACCTGATCAGCGAGTCCGTTGGAGCAGAGAGAGGTCACCCGTACGGATCCGACTCACGGGCCCCTGGTAGTGCAGACAGGAGGCACGGGAGTGCGGAAGGGTAAGAGAGCCTGAGAGTGGTTCAAGAGAGCGGCTCCGGATCCTGGGTTCAGAAGGGTAGCGAGCCAGGCGGGCTGCAGGCAGGTAGGTAGGCAGGCTGGTATACCGAGCAGCGTAGCGGAGCAGAAGCAGAAGGGGCGGTCAGACAGGCAGGGTTCGGCAACGTTCGGGCAATGTGGCACAGCGGGGCAGGCAGGTTCAGGGTCAAAGACAGGCCGAGGTCGGGTGCAGGCAGATAGCAAGGAAAGTCCAGTAACAAGCCGGGTGGTCAGAAGGTCGGATTCCAGGCGAACAACAGGAGCAGGATACACAGGGGACTGCAGATCAGACAGCACTGGTCTGAAGTGTTCCAGTAGTTTAAATAAACAAACCGGCGTGCGCGGGCACGCGCACGGCGCGCGCGTGCACGCGCCCGCAATGCGCGCACATGCACCCGCACGCACCGGCGTGCACAGGCACGTGCACCCGCGATCCAGGAAGTGTACCAGCGCAGATGGAAACATGCAAAACCACAGCGCGCATCGGCGCACGCGAACGCACACCGAAGCGACCACCGACGCGCCCGGCAAGGTACGTACACTGACAGGTACTGGCCTTCACCTCATCCATAGCTATGGGGAGGACATGGGCCGTAGCGCATCTCACCCTATCGGGTGTGATACCCCTAGAAGAAAGAGATGGGGTGAGGTCGCTACATATATATATATATATATATATATATATCCACTGCATCCAGTGTAGCTAGATGTGACTGCAGACCATTCCTGGTGTACTGTTTCTAATATACTTCAGGCAGGCAGGTGATTCAGCTAGCTGCAGTACATTTAGTGTAGATATATATATATATATATATATACACACTGGTCTGGTATGAATATTAAGGGGAACCCTGAACCAAAATTTTTAAAAAAAAAGCGTGTGGGTCTCCCCAAATTCCATATCAGGCCCTTTTAGGTCTGGTATGGATATTAAGGGGAACCCTGCGCCAAAAAATCCATACCAGACCCTTATCTGAGCACGCAACCTGGCAGGCTGCAGGAAAAGAGGGGGGACGAGAGAGTGCCCTCCCCCTGAACCGTACCAGGCCACATGCCCTCAACATGTGGAGGATGTCCCCACGTTGATGGGGACAAGGGCCTCATCCCCACAACCCTTGCCCGGTGGTTGTGGGGGTTTGCGGGCGGGAGGCTTATCGGGATCTGGAAACCCCCTTTAACAAAGGGGACTCCCAGATCCCGCCTCCCCCTATGTGAATTGGTAAGGGGTACATTTTACCCCTACCATTTCACAAAGAAAAAGTGTGAAAATTTTAAAAATGACAGGAGATGGCTTGGGACAAGTCCTTTATTAAAAATAAAAAATAAAAAAAACATTCCATCGATATAATCATGTCCAGCAATGCTCTCCACTCCAGCGAGGAACAACGCACGATCCTCCCTGCACGGGAGGCATCCGCCTATTGACGCGCAAGCTGCTTGACAGTTATTTTATAACCGAGGGCGCAGGGTTCCCCTTAATATCCATACCAGACCCGAAGGGCCTGATATGGAATTTGGGGGGGACCCCCACCCATTTGTTTTTAAATTTTGGTTCGGGGCTCCCCTTGATATTTATACCAGACCCAAAGGGCCTGGTAATGGACTAAGGGGGAACTCATGCTGTTTTTTTGCAATTACTTTTATCTGTATTGCCGGGACCCGACTATTCATTTTAGCCGCGAGTAGTTTTAAATGACTTTTTTTACTTTAGAAATTTAATTTTGTGTAGGGACTTTTCTAAGCACGGGAAACATGCGCTAATTTACAGGCATACTATAGACACCCCCCAGGTACGAAATTTAAAGGAATATTTCACTTTTATTGTTTCACTTTAAGCATTATTAAAATCACTGCTCCCGGAAAAACGTTTTTTAAAACTTTTTTTGCATTGATACATGTCCCCTGGGGCAGGACCCGGGTCCCCAAACACTTATTATGACAATAACTTGCATATTAACCTTTAAAATGACCACTTTTGATTTTTCATGTTCGTGTCCCATAGACTTTAACGGTGTTCGCATGTTCAAACAAATGTTTTGCCTGTTCGCATGTTCTAGTGTGAACCGAACCGGGGAGAGTTCAGCTCATCCCTAGTCCCAAGCACTTGCGGGCAATCTGCTAGTGGTACACCTATATCCGATTGTAGCAGGCAAATTTCCCTACCCCAGTTGCTAAGCCGTCGAAAGAAATTTGGTCCCAGCCATCCACATGCTCAGCGGCTGAATGCTAGTTTGGCTAAATTGCTAGCACTCCAACTGCTGTCTTTTCAGCTGGTAGACTCTGCCCCCTTTTGAGAATTTGTGGAATGTGCGGTACCTCAGTGGCAGGTTCCCGAACTGCATTTTTTTTTCTCGGAAGGCCATTCCGGCTCTCTAAGGGCATGTGGAAGGCAATGTCTTGGCCTCGTTGGACAGGGCGGTCAGTAGTAAGGTACATAATATTACCGATGACTCATGGTCCAGCAGGCATAGACTGGGACGTTACCTTTCTTTCACGGCGGACTGGGTAACTCTGCTGACAGCTGGGAAGGATGCAGGACAGGGTGCAGTAGTGTTGGAGCTTGTTCTGCCACCACGCTTCCAAAATGGGTAGTGGTGATTCTGACACACCTCTCTCCTCTACCCCTCCTCTTCTTCTTCCTCTATGGCCTCTTCCTGTGCAGATTTGTCCTCGGAACCAGTGGTGCTCCATAGGCGTTCTAGGGGCTACGCAAGTACGCAGGCAAAAAGATGCCATGAGGTGCTTGAGTTGGTCTGCTTAGGGGACAGGAGCCACACAGGGGCAGAGATTCTGTCAGCTCTGCAGGGGCAGGCCGAGAGGTGGTTGACGCCACGCCAGCTTCAGCCAGGAATGGTGGTTTGCGACAATGGCACCAACCTCCTCTCTGCCCTCCGACAGGGACACTTGACCCATGTTCCCTGTTTGGCTCACGTCCTTAATTTGGCGGTGCAGCCGTTCTTGTGCAGAACCTCAGGCTTAAAGTATCTCCTGAGGCAGGCCAGGAAAGTCTGTGGACATTTCCGCCGGTCATATAATGCCAGTGCTCGGTTGGATGACCTTCAAAAGGAATGCAACCTGCCCAAGAACCGCCTCATCTGTGACATGCCCACCAGGTGAAACTCAATGTTGGCAATTCTGCAGCAGCTGCACACTCAGCAGAAGGCCATCAATGAGTACCTGTGCGAGTATGGCACCAGGACAGGGTCAGGGGAGCTTGGCTTTTTTTCACCACGCCAGTGGCTACTGATCAAGGATGCACGCACTGTCCTGTCACCATTTGAGGAGGCCACAAGGATGATGAGCAGTGACAGTGCATGCATTAGTGATACTGTCCCTCTTGTCTTCCTGTTGGAGCACATGCTGCGTGGGATAATGGACAGGGCACTTGAGGCAGAACAGAGGGAGGAAGAGAAGGACTTCCTTACCTCTCAAGGCCTCCTTTATCTAGACAGTATTCCTGACGGCCTGCCGATCACACAGGAAGAGGAGGAGGAGGATTGTGCCAGCATAGAGGTGGAGCCTAGCACTCAGAATCAGCAGCAGTCTTCAAGGGATCGTTTTCAGTCCCCAGAAACCCTTGGACTTGTTCGTGGCTAGGAGGAGGTGGCTGCGGATCATGTCGTCTTTAGTGACCCAGAGGACTCCGGACCGAATGCCTCAGCAAACCTACGCTGCATGGCCTCCCTGATCCTGCAAAGCCTGCGAAAGGTATCAAGGAGAGGGATTATTACTGGCTGGCAACCCTTGTTGATCCACGTTACAAGGGTAAGGTTGTGGAACTTATCCAGCCTTTGCAGAGGGAGCAGAGGATGAAACATCTCCGGGAGGCCTTGCAGAAAGGTTTGTGCAACGCATTTCCAGAGCCTGGGGGTTACAATTTCCTGGTCCTCCTGGACAACGTGTTGCTGAGGCTTCGGTCAGTCACAGAAGGAGCGGTGGAGAAGGTGGCCGTCTGACCGATGCGTTCAGACAATTTTTTAGTCCGCAGCCCCAAGGTCTGATTGGTTCCAGCAACCATTGCCAGTGTCTGATTTACATGGTGCAGGAATACCTAGGGGCAAGATCAGACTTGGAGACCTTTCCAACTGAAAATCCACTGGGTTACTGGGTCTTGAGGATGGATCACTGGCCAGAGCTTGCACAGTATGCAATTGAGCTACTGGCCTGTCCTGCATCCAGCGTTCTATCTGAATGCACATTCAGTGCTGCTGGAGGCTTTGTAACCAATCACAGAGTGCGCCTGTCCACAGACTCAGTTGATCGGCTCACCGTCATAAAAATGAATCAGTCTTGGATCACCAGCTACCAAGCACCTGATGCTGATGTAACCAAATAATTTTACTATGAATGTGAGATCCCTTGAAGACTGCCTATTCTGATGCTGAGTGACTATCCTGTTATGCTAAGTGACTATCCTATTCCTCCTCAATGTTCATGTTGATAGCTTCTAAGAAGATTTTTGTTTCTGGGCACCACCACCAGTGCCTAAAGCCCAATTTTTCTGCCCCTGTTTAACAGGGGCGTGTAATTACAATTTTTGCTGTAATATTTTGCAGCAGGGCTCGTTCCTGCGCTCAACTAGAGTATCTGTGAGGGGTTGCAGTGTTGTGGCACCACCACCAGTGCCTAAGGCCCAATTTTACTGCCCCTGTTTAACAGGGGCGCGTAATTAAAATTTTTGATCTAATATTTCTGAGCAGGGCCCGTTCCTGCGCTCAACAAGAGTATCTGTGAGGCTTTACAGTGTTGTGCCATCACCACCACCACTGCCTAAGGCCCAAATTTTTCTGCCCCTGTTTAACAGGGGCGCGTAATTAAAATTTTTGATCTAATATTTCACAGCAGGACACATTTCTGCGCCCACCAAGAGTAACTGTGAGGCTTTACAGTGTTGTGCCACCACCGCCACTGCCTAAGGCCCAATTTTTTCTGCCCCTGTTCAACAGGGGCATGTAATTACAATTCTTGATATAATATTTCACAGCAGGGCCCGTTCTAGCGCCCACCAAGAGTAACTGTGAGGGCTTACAGTGTTCTGGTACCACCAACACCTAAGGCCCAAATTTCTGCAGAGTATATACAGGTGGTCCCCTACTTTCAAACATCCGACTTACAAACGACTCCTACTTGCAAACGGAGGGAGACAACAGGATGTGAGAGGAAATCTACCCCTAGGAAGGGAAATTCTCTCCTGTAAGAGTTAATATGGGAAAGAGGTGTCTCCTCTCTACTGATGCTTTATCACCAATCCTTATTTCCCTAAAAAAAACAAATTTTCTAAATCCAATTGACATTGGGACAGAAAGTGAGGTGAAATCTTCTGAACAGGGGCACAGACAGCAAAACAAATGTTACAGGGGTGATAACCCTTCCCTATTTTATCCAAAAAGCTTAAAAATAGATTTTTTGGCTGGAGCTACACTTACAAAATGTAACTGTTCCAAATTACAAACAGATTCAACTTAAGAACAAACCTACAGTCCCTGTCTTGTTTGGACCGCCTGTATACTGCTGTTCAGAGTATATAGGGCCTGGGGGCCCCAGGCCTTTTCTTTTTTTCATTTGGGTGCGGGGTTCTCCTTAATATCCATACAAGAACCAAAGGGCCTGGTAATGGGCTGGGGGGGGGGGGTACCCATGCCATTTTTCTCATTGATTTTCATCCATATTGCTGGGACCCGACATTACATTAAAGCCGCAAGCAGTTTAAATTACTTTTTTTCCTTTAGAAATTAAATTTTGTGCAGGGACAGTTCTAAACACGGGAAACAAGCACCACTTTACATGCATATCATACACACCCCCCAGGTACGATATTTAAAGGAATATTTCACTTTTATTGTTTCACTTTAAGCATTATCAAAATCACTGCTCTTGAAAAAACTGCTGTTTTTAAAACTTTTTTTTGCATTGATACATGTCCCCTGGGGCAGGACCCAGGTCCCCAAACACTTTTTAGGACAATAACTTGCATGTAAGCCTTTAAAATTATCACTTTTAAAGTCCCATAGACTTTAACGGTGTTCGAAAGTTCGCATAAACTTTCTGTCCATTCGCATGTTCTGCCGCAAACCGAACTGGGGGGTTGTTTGGTTCATCCCTAATTGGGATGTCTGCTTGCTGGATTGGGATGGCTCTTTGAATATATAGGGACTAGAGTTGAGTGGACACCTGGATGTTCGGGTTCGGCCAAACTTTGCAAAAAAGTTCGAGTTCGGGACCCGAACTTGACCCCGAACCCGAACCCCATTGAAGTCAATGGGGACCCGAACTTTTGAGGACTAAAATGGCTCTAAAAAAGTAATGGAAAGGGGCTAGAGAGCTGCAAATGGCAGCAACATGTTGTTAAGAGGTGCTCTGCAAACAAATGTGGATAGGAAAATAACTTAAAATAACATAAAATACATAATAATAAAAAATAATAATCTTGACCTAGGAGGACGAGGTCCATATGGAGTAGGAGGTTGAAGTGGCGGTGGATGTGGCGGTGTAGGTGGAAGGGGCGGTGGAGGAGGACGAGGTAGCCAACACTGGTTTTTGTTTTTCATTTTATTTATTTTTTAATTAGGGTACACCCCAAAAGAGTGAGAAAGATCAAAAATACAACAATGGCTGGGTAAGGCCGGTATACATGTCTATTCTGCACAAGGTACGGACAAGTCCTGTGGGATCCATGCCCAGTTGATTTTAATGAACGTGAGCTTGTCCACATTGGCTCTGGACAGGCGGCTGCGCTTGTCTGTGATAACGCCCCCTGCCGTGCTAAATACACGTTCAGACAATACACTGGCTGCAGGGCAGGCCAGCACCTCCAAGGCGTAAAGGGCAAGCTCAGGCCATGTGCCCAATTTGGAGACCCAGAAGTTGAAGGGGGCAGACCCATCATTCAGTTTTGAATAGCAGAATAGAACAACAGTATCTAAAGGGTGTATCTCACACGTACAGATACAGACTAGGCCGCAATTTAAGATTTTCCCCCTAAATGTTTTTTTTTTTGAATAGCAGAATAGAGCAACAGTATCTAAAGGGTGTATTTCACAGGTACAGATATTCAGAAAACGCACCAAAAATTTTTTTTTACCTATTTTTTTTGCTGGATTGGGATGTCTCTTTGCTGGATATATGGGGCTAGCTCTGCTGAATATATAGGGCTGTATATTTGCTGGCTTGGTATGCCTCTTTGCTGGCTTGGGCTGTATCTTTGCTCAATATATGGGGATTTCTCCTTGCTAAATATATGGTGCTGTGTCTTTTGCTGGATTGGGTCATCTCTTTGCTGAATTTGTGGAGCTATTTTCTTGCTGGATTGGGATGTCTCCTTTCTGAATAAATGGAACTGTCTCTTTGATGGATTGGGCCATTTCTTTGCTGAATATATGGGGATGTCTCCTTTCTGATGCTGAATATATAGAGCTGTCTCTTTGCTTGATTGGGATGTCTCTTTGAATTAGGCTGTCTCTTTTCTGAATATTTGGGGATGTCTTCTTGCTAAATATATGGAGCTGTCTCTTTGCTGGATTGGGCAATCTCTTTGAATATATGGGGCTGTCTGTTTTGCTTCTCTTTGGCCAAAATATAATTCCTTACTGTTAAATCTTGAAAGCGCTGATGATTTGGAATACACTTTTCTTTTTCATACATTAAGTTGTAAGAGTATTACAATAAAAGCAGGTGCACTGAAGGACTCGGTGGGATGGCCAGTGGGTGGACCCTGGGGAATGTTGGTGGTCAGGCCCAGCGGGGACCCAGATCTAAAGCTGTGTAAGGGGCCCCAAAATTTCTGTTGGCTGCCCTGGATGGAGGAGCTCAGTTATAGGGGATGGAAGATCTCAGCTATAGCGGATAAAGGAGCGCAGTTCTCATCGGGAATGGAGAAGCTCAATTATAGTGGATGGAGGAGCTCAGTTATGGGGATGGAGGAGCTCAGTTATGGGGATAGAGGAGCTCAGTTATAGGGGATTGAGGAGCTCAGTTATGGGGATGGAGGAGCTCAGTTATGGGGATAGAGGAGCTCAGTTATAGGGGATGGAGGAGCTCAGGTATAGGGATGGAGGAGCTCAGTTATAGGGGATGGAGGAGCTCAGTTATAGGGATGGAGAAGCTCAGTTATAGGGATGGAGGAGCTCAGTTATAGGGGATGGAGGAGCTCAGTTATAGGGGATAGAGGAGTTCAGTTATAGGGATGGAGGAGCTCAGTTATAGGGGATGGAGGAGCTCAGTTATGGGGTTGGAGGAGCTCAGTTATAGGGGATGGAAGATCTCAGCTATAGCGCATAGAGGAGTGCAGTTATCATTGGGAATGGAGAAGCTCAATTATAGTGGATGGAGGAGCTCAGTTATGGGGATGGAGGAGCTCAGTTATAGGGGATGGAGCAGCTCAGTTATACGGGATGGAGGAGCTCAGTTATAGGGGATGGAGGAGCTCAGTTATAGGGGATGGAGGAGCTCAGTTATAGGGGATGGAGGAGCTCAGTTATAGGGGATGGAAGATCTCAGCTATAGCGGATAGAGGAGTGCAGTTATCATTGGGAATGGAGAAGCTCAATTATAGTGGATGGAGGAGCTCAGTTATGGGGATGGAGGAGCTCAGTTATAGGGGGATAGAGGAGCTCAGTTATGGGGATGGAGAAGCTCAGTTATAGGGGATGGAGGAGCTCAGTTATAGGGATGGAGGAGCTCAGTTATAGGGGATGGAGGAGCTCAGTTATAGGGGATGGAGGAGCTCAGTTATAGTGGATGGAGGAGCTCAGTTATGGGGATAGAGGAGCTCAGTTATGGGGATGGAGAAGTTCAGTTATAGGGGATGGAGCAGCTCAGTTATAGGGGGATAGAGGAGCTCAGTTATGGGGATGGAGAAGCTCAGTTATAGGGGATGGAGGAGCTCAGTTATAGTGGATGGAGGAGCTCAGTTATGGGGTTGGAGGAGCTCAGTTATAGGGGATGGAAGATCTCAGCTATAGCGGATAGAGGAGCGCAGTTATCATTGGGAATGGAGAAGCTCAGTTATAGGGGATGGAGGAGCTCAGTTATGGGGATGGAGGAGCTCAGTTATAGGGGATGGAGCAGCTCAGTTATACGGGATGGAGGAGCTCAGTTATAGGGGATGGAGGAGCTCAGTTATAGGTAGGGATGAGCTCGGTGTTCGAGTCGAACATAGATTCGACTCGAACATCGGCTGTTCGCGCGTTCAGCGAACAACGAACGATTTGGGCCGTTTGTGCCAAATTCGAGTGACGCGAACGGCCCACAATACACTGCGCCATCGCAGTGCAATCCTGGCGCTGTGATTGGCCAAGCATGCACTGTGACCCCGCATGCTTGGCCAATCACAGCGCCGGCAGCGAGGAGAGCAATGATTGGCCACAGGCAGGATTCCTGTGGCCAATTATTGCTGAGGGGGTTTAGTACACGCCCCACACTATAAAAGGCCGCCAGCGCGGCGGCCTCGTGTAGTGTGTTCCGGCGCAGGGAAAGAGAAGGATAGGCAGGGACAGTGTCATATTTTTTCTTTGCTAAACCTTGTGTGTAGGGACAGAGAAGGATAGGTAGGGAGAGTGTCAGTTTCATATTCTTTGCTAAACCTTGTTTGTAGGGACAGAGAAGGATAGGCAGGGAGAGTGTCAGTGTCATATTCTTTGCTAAACCTTGTGTGCTGAACCATATTGCTAAACCTTGTGTGTAGAGACAGACAAGGATAGGCAGGGAGAGTGTCAGTGTCATATTCTTTGCTAAACCTTGTGTGCTGAACCATATTGCTAAACCTTGTGTGTAGGGACAGACAAGGATAGGCAGGGAGAGTGTCAGTGTCATATTATTTGCTAAACCTTGTGTGCTGAACCATATTGCTAAACCTTGTGTGTAGGGACAGACAAGGATAGGTAGGGAGAGTGTCAGTGTCATATTCTTTGCTAAACCTTGTTTGTAGGGACAGAGAAGGATAGGCAGGGAGAGTGTCAGTTTCATATTCTTTGCTAAACCTTGTGTGCTGAACCATATTGCTAAACCTTGTGTGTAGGGACAGACAAGGATAGGTAGGCAGAGTGTCAGTGTCATATTCTTTGCTAAACCTTGTTTGTAGGGACAGAGAAGGATAGGCAGGGAGAGTGTCAGTGTCATAATCTTTGCTAAACCTAGTGCGCTGAACCATATTGCTAAACCTTGTGTGTAGGGACAGACAAGGATAGGCAGTCGAGAGTGTCAGTGTCATAATCTTTGCTAAACCTAGTGCGCTGAACCATATTGCTAAACCTTGTGTGTAGGGACAGACAAGGATAGGCAGTCGAGAGTGTCAGTGTCATATTCTTTGCTAAACCTAGTGTGCTGAACCATATTGCTAAACCTTGTGTGTAGGGACAGACAAGGATAGGCAGTCGACAGTGTCAGTGTCCTATTCTTTGCTAAACCTTGTGTGCAGGGAGAGAGAAGGATAGGCAGGGGACAGTGTCAGTGTCATTGTTGCTAAGCCTCCTGCACAGTATACACCTGAAGCTAGCCCTTATTGCTGTTTTTTCCTGGTGTGTTACACTGACAGGCATTTGCAGCACTTACAGCGGGCGGAGTGTGCTTCCTGCAAAATAAACACCTGAAGCTACCCCTTATTGCTGGTTTTCCCATCTCCCTGCAGGCCATTAGAATGTCTGGAAGGCAAACAAGGAGAGGCAGACAGTCAGGAGCCAATAAAAGAGGGCAAGCAGGCTCTGTGTCTGGGGGCAACAGTGCTGGTCGTGGACGCGGTGCATTGTCATCAGCACATGGCCATGGGACACGCTTGTCCTTCTTTTCGGCAGCTGGACATGTTGAGCCACATCATGCCGAAGACTTGGTAGAGTGGATGACCAAGCCCTCCTCATCCTCCTCATCCTCTCTCACCCAGGCTCAGGGTACTGGCAAAGCAGCTGTCAAAGCGTCCTCTTCCCTGGTATCAATGTCATCATCAGTCACTCCTTCCCTAGATCCACCATGTCCTCCTCCTGAGGAGTCCCCCGAACTGTTTGAGCACAGTGTTGGGTACATGCTCCAGGAGGATGCCCAGCGTTTCGAAGGGTCTGATGATGATACCCAGCTAGAGGAAGGCAGTAGCGTGAGAGCAGAGAGAGGGGATGCTCAAGAAGGACACCAATCTGGCAGTCATGTTCCAGCAGCTGCAGCATACTGCCAGATTGGATCCAGTGATGAGGAGGGAGGGGATGATGAGGTCACTGACTCCACGTGGGTGCCTAATAGGAGAGAGGAGGAAGAGGAGGAGGAGGAGGAGGCACATCTCCAATGAGGCAGGATGCCCTTGGGGGGCCAGCGTAAGGGCAGCACACCAACGGAATCACACCGCAGAGCTCCACCTGTGCAGGGCGCTGCCTCTGCCCGTTATTCAAAAAGTTCTTTGGTGTGGGCCTTTTTTGAGGTGAGTGCATCAGATCGCACAGCTGCTGTTTGCAACATATGTCTCAAGCGTATATCGCGTGGCCAAAACATCAGCCGCTTGGGTACCACATGCTTGACCAGACATATGTTGACCTGCCATGCAGCTCGTTGGCAAGCCTACCTTAAAGACCCACACCAAAGAACAAAGCGGACCTCTCCTTGCACCGCATCAGCTGGGATCTCCAACCCCACTATACCTTCAGTCCTCTCTGAAACCTGCACTGAGAGGAATGAAGGTGTAGAATTAGGTGTGTCACAGCCAAGTACTTGCGGCCACTCTGCTAGCAGTACACCGACGTCCGATTCTAGCAGGCAAATTTCCCTGCCCCAGCTGCTGGACCGTCAAAAGAAGTTCACTCCCAGCCATCCACATGCCCAGCGGTTGAATGCTAGCTTGGCTAATTTGCTAGCGCTTCAACTGCTGCCTTTTCAGTTGGTAGACTCGGCCCCCTTCCGTGAGTTTGTGCAATGTGCGGTTCCTCAGTGGCAGGTTCCCAAACGCCACTTTTTCTCACGGAAGGCGATTTTGGCTCTCTACCGGCATGTGGAAGGCAATGTCTTGGCCTCGCTGGACAGGGCGGTCAGCGGTAAGGTGCATATTACCGCTGACTCATGGTCCAGCAGGCATGGACAGGGACGTTACCTTTCTTTCACGGCCCATTGGGTCACTCTTTTGGCAGCTGGGAAGGATGCAGGACAAGGTGCAGTAGTGTTGGAGGTTGTTCCACTGCCACGCCTCCAAAATGCTACTACTGGTTGTGACACACCTCTGACCTCCACCCCCTCCTCTTCTTCTTCCTCCGTGGCCTCTTCCTGTGCTTTGTCCTTGGAACCAGCGGTGCTCCGTAGGCGTTCAAGGGGCTACGCAAGTACGCAGGCAAAAAGATGCCATGCCGTGCTTGCGCTGGTGTGTTTGGGGGACAGGAGCCACACTGGGGCAGAGGTTCTGTCTGCTCTGCAGGGGCAGGCCGAGAGGTGGTCGACGCCACGCCAGCTTAAGCCAGGAATGGTAGTTTGCGACAATGGCACCAACCTCCTCTCCGCTCTCCGACAGGGACAACTGACCCATGTGCCCTGTGTGGCTCACGTCCTTAACCTGGTGGTGCAGCGGTTCTTGGGCAGGTACCCGGGCTTACAGGATGTCCTGAGGCAGGCCAGGAAAGTCTGTGTGCATTTCCGCAGATCTTATAATGCCAGTGCTCGCCTGGCTGAGCTGCAAAAGGAGTTGAACCTGCCCAAGAACCGCCTTATATGTGACATGCCCACCAGGTGGAACTCAACGTTGGCCATGCTGCAGTGGCTGCACACGCAGCAGAGGGCCATCAATGAGTACCTGTGCGACTACGGCACCAGGACAGGGTCAGGGGAGCTCGGGTTTTTTTCACCACGCCAGTGGGGCATGATCAGGGATGCATGCACTGTCCTGGCACCATTTGAGGAGGCCACGAGGATGGTGAGCAGTGACAGTGCATGCATCAGTGACACTGTACCTCTTGTCCACCTGTTGGAACATACGCTGCGTGGAATAATGGACAGGGCACTTGAGGCAGAACAGAGGCAGGAAGAGGAGGACTTCCTTGCCTCTCAAGGCCCCCTTTACCCAGACAGTGTTCCTTCTGTCCCACCCATCGCACAGGAAGAAGAGGAGGAGGAGGAGGAGGAGGATTGCGTCAGCATGGAGGTGGAGCCTGGCACTCAGCATCATCAGCAGCAGTCTTTTAGGGATGATTTACAGTCCCAAGAAACCAGTGGACTTGTACGTGGCTGGGAGGAGGTGGCTGCGGATCATGTCGTCCTTAGTGACCCAGAGGACTCCGGACTGAATGCCTCAGCTAACCTACGCTGCATGGCCTCCCTGATCCTGCAAAGTCTGCGGAAGGATCCTCGTATTCTTCAGATCAAGGAGAGGGACCATTACTGGCTGGCCACTCTCCTTGATCCACGGTACAAGGGTAAGGTTGCGGACCTTATCTTACCGTCGCAGAGGGAGCAGAGGATGAGACAACTCCGGGAGGCCTTGCAGAAAGTTCTGTGCAACGCGTTCCCAGAGACTGGGAGGTTACAAACTCCTGGTCTTGGACAACGAGTTGCTGAGGCTTCGGTCAATCAAAGAAGGAGCGGTGGGGAAGGTGGCCGTCTGACCGAAGCGTTCAGACAATTCTTTAGTCCGCAGCCCCAAGGTATGATCGGTTCCAGCAACCATCGCCAGCGTCTGATATACATGGTGCAGGAATACCTAGGGGCAAGGTCAGACTTGGACACCTTCCCCACCGAAAATCCTCTGGCTTACTGGGTCTTGAGGATGGATCACTGGCCAGAGCTTGCACAGTATGCAATTGAGCTACTGGCCTGTCCTGCATCCAGCGTTATTTCAGAACGCACATTCAGTGCTGCTGGAGGATTTGTCACGGATCACAGGGTGCGCCTGTCCACCGACTCTGTTGATCGACTGACCTTCATAAAGATGAACCAGTCTTGGACCACCACCAGCTACCAAGCACCTGAAGCTGATATAACAGACTAATTTATTTTCAAATGTCACATCCCTTCAAGACTGATGCTGATGCTGAGAGTTTGTCCTGTTATGTTGACTGACTATCCTCCTCCTCCTCCTCAATGATCCAATTGACGATGATAGCTTGGAAGAACATTTTTGTTTCTGGGTGCCGCCACCAGTGGCTAAGGCCCAATTTTTCAGCCCCTGTTTAACAGGGGTGTGTTATTACAATTTCTTATGCAATGCTTTGCAGCAGGGCTCATTCCTGCACTCCAACTAGAGTATCTGGGAGTGGTTGCAGTGTCGTGGCACCAGCACCAGTGGCTAAGGCCCAATTTTTCAGCCCCTGTTTAACAGGGGTGTGTAATTACAATTTTTGATGCAATACTTTGCAACAGGGCTCATTGCTGTGCTCCAAGTACAGTATCTGTGAGGGGTTGCAGTGTTGTGGCACCAGTGCCTAAGGCTCAATTTTTCTGCCCCTGTTTAACAGGGGCATGTAATTACAATTCTTGATCTAATAATTCACAGCAGGGCCCATTCCTGCGCCCACCAAGACTAACTGTGAGGCCTTACAGTGTTGTGTCAACACCACCACCACCACCACCAAAGGCCCAATTTTTTAGCCCCTGTTCAACAGGGGCATGCAATTACAATTCTTGATCTAATAATTCACAGCAGGGCCCATTCCTGCGTCCACCAAGACTAACTGTGAGGCCTTACAGTGTTGTGTCAACACCACCACCACCAAAGGCCCAATTTTTCAGCCCCTGTTCAACAGGGGCATGCAATTACAATTCTTGATCTAATAATTCACAGCAGGGCCCATTCATGCGCCCACCAAGAGTAACTGTGAGGGCTCACAGTGTTGTGGCAACACCAACATGTAAGGGGCAAATTTCAGCTGAGTATATACGGCAGGCCCCTACTTTCAAACATCCAACTTACAAACGACTCCTCCTTGCAAACGGAAGGATACAACAGGAAGTGAGAGGAAATCTACCCCTAGGAAGGCAAATTCTCTCCTGTAAGAGTTAATATGGGAAAAAAAGTGTCTCCTCTCCACTGATTCTTTATCACCAATTCTTGTTTCAATAAAAACCCCAAATTTTCAAAAAACATTTGTCATTAGGACGGAAAGTGAGGTGAACTGTTCTGAACAGGTGCACACTGCACAGACAGCAAAACAAATGTTACTGGGGTGATAACCCTTACCTATGTTTTCCAAAAAGCTTAAAAATATATTTTTTGGGCTGGAGCTACACTTAAACAATGTACCTGTTCAAAATTACAAACAGATTCTACATAAGAACAAACCTACAGTCCCTGTCTTGTATGCATTGCCTGTATACGGCTGTTCGGAGTATATAGGGCCTTTTTTATTTTGTGTGCGGGGTTCCCCTTAATATCCATACAAGACCCAAAGGGGCTGGTAATGGGCTGGGGTAAGGGGGGGGTGTGATGGGGTAGCTATGTCATTTTTCTTAAAGATTTTCATCCATATTACCGGGACCAGACATTACATTAAAGCCGCAAGCAGTTTTAAATGGCTTTTTTTCCTTTAGAAATTAAATTTTGTGCAGGGACAGTTCTAAACACGGGAAACACGTGGCACCCCCCAGGTACGATATTTAAAGGAATATTTGACTTTTTTTTTTTCACTTTATGCATCATTAAAATGACTGCTCCAAAAAAACGGCCGTTTTTAAAACTTCTTTTTGCATTGATACATGTCCCCTGGTGCAGAACCCGGGTTCCCAAACCCTTTTTAGGACAATAACATGCATAATAGTCGTTATAATTAGCACTTTAGATTTTGAACGTTCGCATCCATTGTATTTAATAGGGTTCTAACGTTCGTGCGAACTTTCGGTCCGTTCGCGGGTTCTGGTGCGAACCGAACTCGGGGGTGTTCGGCTCATCACTAGTTATAGGGGATGGAGGAACTCAGTTATGGGGATGGAGAAGCTCAGTTATAGGGGATGGAGAAGCTCAGTTATAGGGGATGGAGCAGCTCAGTTATACGGGATGGAGGAGCTCAGTTATAGGGGATGGAGGAGCTCAGATATAGGGGATGGAGGAGCTCAGTTATGGGGATGGAGGAGCTCAGTTATAGGGGATGGAGGAGCTCAGTTATAGGGGATGGAGGAGCTCAGTTATAGGGGATGGAGGAGCTCAGTTATAGGGGATGGAGGAGCTCAGTTATGGGGATGGAGAAGCTCAGTTATAGGGGATGGAGGAGCTCAGTTATAGGGGATGGAGGAGCTCAGTTATAGGGGATGGAGGAGCTCAGTTATAGGGGATGGAGGAGCTCAGTTATAGGGGATGGAGGAGCTCAGTTATAGGGGATGGAGGAGCTCAGTTATAGGGGATGGAGGAGCTCAGTTATAGGGGATGGAGGAACTCAGTTATAGGGGATGGAGGAACTCAGTTATAGGGGATGGAGGAGCTCAGTTATGGGGATGGAGGAGCTCAGTTATGGGGATGGAGGAGCTCAGTTATACGGGATGGAGGAGCTCAGTTATAGGGGATGGAGGAGCTCAGTTATAGGGGATGGAGGAGCTCAGTTATGGGGATGGAGGAGCTCAGTTATAGGGGATGGAGGAACTCAGTTATAGGGGATGGAGGAGCTCAGTTATGGGGATGGAGGAGCTCAGTTATAGGGGATGGAGGAACTCAGTTATAGGGGATGGAGGAGCTCAGTTATGGGGATGGAGGAGCTCAGTTATAGGGGATGGAGGAGCTCAGTTATAGGGGATGGAGGAGCTCAGTTATACGGGATGGAGGAGCTCAGTTATAGGGGATGGAGGAGCTCAGTTATAGGGGATGGAGGAGCTCAGTTATGGGGATGGAGGAGCTCAGTTATAGGGGATGGAGGAACTCAGTTATAGGGGATGGAGGAGCTCAGTTATGGGGATGGAGGAGCTCAGTTATAGGGGATGGAGGAGCTCAGTTATAGGGGATGGAGGAGCTCAGTTATAGGGGATGGAGGAGCTCAGTTATACGGGATGGAGGAGCTCAGTTATACGGGATGGAGGAGCTCAGTTATAGTGGATGGAGGAGCTCAGTTATGGGGATGGAGGAGCTTAGTTATGGGGATGGAGGAGCTCAGTTATAGGGGATGGAGGAGCTCAGTTATAGGGGATGGAGGAGCTCAGTTATAGGGGATGGAGGAGCTCAGTTATAGGGGATGGAGGAGCTCAGTTATGGGGTTGGAGGAGCTCAGTTATAGGGGATGGAAGATCTCAGCTATAGCGGATAGAGGAGTGCAGTTATCATTGGGAATGGAGAAGCTCAATTATAGTGGATGGAGGAGCTCAGTTATGGGGATGGAGGAGCTCAGTTATAGTGGATGGAGGAGCTCAGTTATGGGGATGGAGGAGCTCAGTTATAGGGGATGAAGGAGCTCAGTTATAGGGGATGGAGGAGTTCAGTTATAGGGGATAGGGATGAGCCGAACACCCCCGAGTTCGGTTCGCACCAGAACCCGCGAACAGACCGAAAGTTCGCACGAACGTTAGAACCCTATTAAATACAATGGATGCGAACGTTCGAAATCTAAAGTGCTAATTATCACGACTAATATGCATGTTATTGTCCTACAAAGGGTTTGGGAACCCGGGTTCTGCACCAGGGGACATGTATCAATGCAAAAAGAAGTTTTAAAAACGGCCGTTTTTCGGGAGCAGTCATTTTAATGATGCATAAAGTGAAAAAAAAAAAGTCAAATATTCCTTTAAATATCGTACCTGGGGGGTGTCTAAAGTATGCCTGTGAAGTGCCACGTGTTTCCCGTGTTTAGAACTGTCCCTGCACAAAATTACATTTCTAAAGGAAAAAAAGCCATTTAAAACTGCTTGCGGCTTTAATGTAATGTCTGGTCCCGGTAATATGGATAAAAATCTTTAAGAAAAATGACATAGCTACCCCATCACACACCCCCCCCCCTTACCCCAGCCCATTACCAGCCCCTTTGGGTCTTGTATGGATATTAAGGGGAACCCCGCACACAAAATAAAAAAGGCCCTATATACTCTGAACAGCCGTATACAGGCGGTGCATACAAGACAGGGACTGTAGGTTTGTTCTTATGTAGAATCTGTTTGTAATTTTGAACAGGTACATTGTTTAAGTGTAGCTCCAGCCCAAAAATCTATTTTTAAGCTTTTTGGAAAACATAGGGAAGGGTTATCACCCCTGTAACATTTGTTTTTCTGTCTGTGCAGTGTGCACCTGTTCAGAACAGTTCACCTCACTTTCCGTCCTATTGACAAATGTTTTTTGAAAATTTGGGTTTTTTATTCAAACAAGAATTGGTGATAAAGCATCAGGGGAGAGGAGACACTTTTTTTCCCATATTAACTTTTACAGGAGAGAATTTGCCTTCCTAGGGGTAGATTTCCTCTCACTTCCTGTTGTATCCTTCCGTTTGCAAGGAGGAGTCGTTTGTAAGTTGGATGTTTGAAAGTAGGGGCCTGCCGTATATACTCTGCAGAAATTTGCCCCTTACATGTTGGTGTTGCCACAACACTGTGAGCCCTCACAGTTACTCTTGCTGGGCGCATGAATGGGCCCTGCTGTGAATTATTAGATCAAGAATTGTAATTACATGCCCCTGTTAAACAGGGGCAGAAAAATTGGGCCTTAGGCACTGGTGCCACAACACTGCAACCCCTCACAGATACTATACTTGGAGCACAGCAATGAGCCCTGTTGCAAAGTATTGCATCAAAAATTGTAATTACATGCCCCTGTTAAACAGGGGCTGAAAAATTGGGCCTTAGCCACTGGTGGCGGCACCCAGAAACAAAAATGTTCTTCCAAGCTATCATCATCAATCGGATCATTGAGGAGGAGGAGGATAGTCAGTCAACATAACAGGACAGTCTCTAAACATCAGCATCAGTCTTGAAGGGATGTGACATTTGAAAATAAATTAGTCTGTTATATCAGCTTCAGTTGTTTGGTAGCTGGTGGTGATCCAAGACTGGTTCATCTTTATGAAGGTCAGTCGATCAACCGAGTCGGTGGACAGGCGCACCCTGTGATCCGTGACAAATCCTCCAGCAGCACTGAATGTGCGTTCTGAAAGAACGCTGGATGCAGGACAGGCCAGTAGCTCAATTGCATACTGTGCAAGCTCTGGCCAGTGATCCATCCTCAAGACCCAGTAAGCTAGAGGATTTTCGGTGGGGAAGGTGTCCAAGTCTGACCTTGCCCCTAGGTATTCCTGCACCATGTATATCAGACGCTGGCGATGGTTGCTGGAACCAATCATACCTTGGGGCTGCGGACTAAAGAATTTTCTGAACGCATCACCTTCCCCACCGCTCCTTCTTTGACTGACCGAAGCCTCAGCAACTCGTTGTCCAGGACCAGGAGTTTGTAACCTCCCAGTGTCTGGGAACGCGTTGCACAGACCTTTCTGCAAGGCCTCCCGGAGTTGTCTCATCCTCTGCTCCCTCTGCGATGGTAAGATAAGGTCGGCAACCTTACCCTTGTACCGTGGATCAAGGAGAGTGGCCAGCCAGTAATGGTCCCTCTCCTTGATCAGAAGAATACGAGGATCCTTCCACAGACTTTGCAGGATCAGGGAGGCCATGCAGCGTAGGTTAGCTGAGGCATTCAGTCCGGAGTCCTCTGGGTCACTAAAGACGACATGATCCGCAGCCACCTCCTCCCAGCCACGTACAAGTCCACGGGTTTCTTGGGACTGTAAATCATCCCTAAAAGACTGCTGCTGATGATGCTGAATGCCAGGCTCCACCTCCATGCTGACACAATCCTCCTCCTCCTCCTCCTCCTCCTTCTCTTCTTCCTGTGCGATGGGTGGGACAGAAGGAACACTGTCTGGGTAAAGGGGGCCTTGAGAGGCAAGGAAGTCCTCCTCTTCCTGCCTCTGTTCTGCCTCAAGTGCCCTGTCCATTATTCCACGCAGCGTATGTTCCAACAGGTGGACAAGAGGTACAGTGTCACTGATGCATGCACTGTCACTGCTCACCATCCTCGTGGCCTCCTCAAATGGTGCCAGGACAGTGCATGCATCCCTGATCATGCCCCACTGGCGTGGTGAAAAAAACCTGAGCTCCCCTGACCCTGTCCCTGTGCCGTAGTCGCACAGGTACTCATTGATGGCCCTCTGCTGCGTGTGCAGCCGCTGCAGCATGGTCAACGTTGAGTTCCAAAGAAAAAAGCCCTAGGGCTAACGTTGCGCTGGAGAAGCAATTAAAATTAATAAAGTGATCAGTGATCCAAGGACAGCAGCTAGCATAAATAGCTAAATACTAAAACTATACAAAACAGAAAAAAACAAAAGGTATGCAGCGCTGAAATAAGATCTCCAAAATGAAATTAGGAGAACATAAAATAGGTTGATAATCAACTAAATAGTTAAACACAAAATATAAAATAAATTATAAATAAGTGCAGTAGTGAACCACGAAAAATTATTAAATAAAAAAATGTTAACAATAAAAATAATGTTAATAACTAATCCGTGAAGAAATTCATAAACTAAGTCCATCAAAAATAAACAACAATCCAATGTGAAGTGAAGTGTTCCAAAGAAAAGAAGAAAGCTTGCTCCCAAACGTGAAGTAATGGATACAATGGTGACACCCGGGTGAGAAAGATATATATCCTGCTTACCAGATGCTCATGACTGCATCCAACAGTCTCACCCAGCATAGGGAAATTAGGCTTCCCCCACAGCCTTAAAATTCAATGGTGTAGATTCCTCGTCCAACCTTAAACTCAGGCATAAAAGAAGAATTCCATAGGGTAGTATGTCAAACCAGCTTAGTTTATTAAAAATTATTGCACTTACAATGTCGAAGATCGTTGAAAGCAGTAATCACAATACAACGATATGGCAGTAACAGCTCCGGCGTTCGTCTGTGTCTCTCGTTCCTGTATGTTCCGTGGCACTTCCTCGTATTCAAAAAATGCGTGATGACGTCACTGGCCCCTACGCGTTTCGTCACGATAGGACTTCAACTGGGGATTGGCCGAAGTGAACGTCAGCACGCTGAAGATATATATACATAACAGCGCCATTTTGAAAATTGCCAAGCCGTTAAAATACAGCGGAGAAAAAGGGCAAACCATTGAATGGCTAATAATACACAGGAAACGAAAGATTATAGACAGGAATTAATAGCGCCATCTTGTGGCTAATTAGAAAAGTGCAGCAGTGCATAACAGAAATAGGAGATGAACACAGACCCACGCTCACAGCTAACATGACATATAAAATAAATAAACTAAATAGTTAAAACGCTGGTAATCAAATATAGGATAAATATAAATCAAAATACATAAATCCTACAGACATCCAATATTGAAATAAAAAATGTATGTTTAATAGTTAAAAGCGAATAAAAATATATATATAAATATATATATATAAAAAATTTGTTAAGAATTATTAATAAAACAATTAATATCCCAATCCACATTGAGGCCAAAGGGTCTAAAAGATTTCATGAGAAATATCCATCTCGTCTCAGATCTAGAAATAGCTCTCACCATATTGGTCCCTCTCCAATGTGGACTGAGAGACTGGATAGCTAAAAATTTGGTTCCCTTAATCTGACGATTGTGATGTTTATCATAATGTTTAGATAAATTATGTTTAGGAAAACCTCTCAAGATATTGCCTACATGTTCATTTAAGCGTATGTGCAACTCTCTTTTCGTACGTCCTATATATTGTTTGGAGCAAGGGCATTGAATCAAGTACACTACATACTTGGTAGAACAGGTAATGAATGAATCAATCTCATAGGTTTTATTGGTCACAGTAGATGAAAAACTTTCCTGTTTACGGCCTATAGATGAATTGATCTTACATATGCTACATTTACGGCAGGGAAAGTAACCCTTCATATTTTGAAAAAAGGACAATCTCTTGGGTGGATCAATAACATTAGGAGCCAGAGTCAATCTAAGAGGTGGTGCACCTCTATAGATCATCACTGGTTGTTCCGGAATGACAGGACCCAGAATCCCATCACTCCGCAACACGTCCCAATGTTTTTTAAAGATTTTTTTAATAGAAAAATGTTGATCAGAAAATCGCGTAATCATTGACCACCCAAATCTTTCCACAGAAGAATCTTCTTTAATTTTCCTTAATAACAAAGAATCTCTATCCATCCCAGCAACATTACTGATAGTTTCGTCAATTACAGAAGCCTGATAACCCTTACTTATAAATCTTTGCTTCAGTACATCAGCCTGTACATGAAACTCAGAAATATCTGTACAGTTACGTCTAATTCTTTGGAATTGACCTTTGGGAACAGCCGCAAGCCAGGATTTATGATGGCAACTGTGGGTGGGAATGAAAGCATTCCGATCTGTATCTTTGAAAAACGTGCTAGTAGTGTGACGCCCCTCTTTAACAACAATGTTAAGGTCTAAAAAGTGTATCTGAGTATCACTCACTGTATGTTCCAAAAAAATGCCTCTATTGTTTTCATTCAATTGCAAAAAGAAATTATCTAGAGATGGAATGTCACCCTCCCAGATAAGGATCACATCATCGATGTATCTTTTCCAGAACAACAGTTCTTTAGGGGGATTGGCATAAATGGCTTCTAGTTCCCAATGGGCCATAAAAAGGTTTGCCAAACTGGGGGCAAACTTTGCCCCCATCGCAACACCCCTGGTTTGTAAAAAGAAATTTCCACTGAACCAGAAATAATTGTGGCTCGTGGCAAACCGTATTAACTCCATAATGAAATCTCTCTGTAAGCAGGGAAGAGAGGGATCACGTTGAAGATAAAATTCCACAGCTTCAAAACCATGTTGGTGAGAGATGATAGTATAAAGGGAGGCTACGTCTGCCGTGGCCAGGACGCAACCTTCCTTCCATTGAAAATCGCCCAATAAATTGAGAACTTGTGTGGTGTCTCGCAAATATGCTGGAGTAGTAACCACCAAAGGCTGTAAAAAATGGTCCACATACCTACTAATCCTAGACGTGACAGAGTCTATGCCGCTTATAATAGGGCGGCCAGGTGGATTAATGGAGTTTTTATGCAACTTGGGTAAGTAATAAATTACCGGCACTCTGGGAGTGATAGGAATCAGATGCATACGTTCCTTTTTGTTAAGGATCTCCCTTTCAAATCCATATTCGATAAGGGTGGATAACTCTTTTCTATATTTGACAGTGGGATTGGAGGGCAGGGGAGTGTATGTGGATTCATCTGACAATAATCTACGCATCTCTACAGCATAATGGGATTTATCTAAAACCACTATACCCCCTCCTTTATCTGCTGGACGTATCAGAATATCTTTACGTTCACAAATTTGTTTAATATACTGTTGATGTACATCCCTACCTCTCTTCTTGGGAACCTTTAATGCTAAAAGGTCATGAAGAACTAATTCTTTAAAAACTTGTACTGAGGGCGCTATAAAACCAGGTGGATTAAAAAGTGAGGCATTCCTCAAGTCAGTATGCTGAATGGAGGGGTTATCTGATATGCTGATTGTCTGATTATTATTAGAACAAGTGAGAGCTCTCTGGGCAATCTGACTCCGATTATCAATGGAGTTCAGCATAAAATGCCTCTTGATGTTCATTTTTCTAATAAATTTGTGAACATCAATGAATGTCTCGAATTTATTCAGCTTCCGTGGAGGAGCGAATTTCAAACCATGACTTAAAACTCGTTGTTCACCCTCAGAAAGTGTCGCCGTGCTCAAATTAAAAATACCACCAATATCTAATTTTTCCTTTTTTTTTGGCCCTGATTCTCCTCCCCCCTCTGGTACCTCTCTGTCTTCGTATCCACGTTTGCCCCTGTGATTGGCCATGGGAAAAAAACGTTGAGAATTGTCCCCAGAGTCATGGGGGGACTCCTGATAATATTCTCTATGGGGTATGGGGAAAATCATTCATTTGATTTGGATGTTGTGTGATCACATAATTCTCCTCATACATCTCATCCTGATTAGGGATGAGCTTCGTGTTCGAGTCGAACATACGTTCGACTCGAACATTGGCTGTTCGATCGTTCGACGAAGATCGAACGATTTGGGCCGTTCGCGCCAAATTCGAGTGACGCGAACGGCCCACAATGCACTACGCCATCGCAGTGTCATCCAGGCGCTGTGATTGGCCAAGCATGCACTGTGACCCCGCATGCTTGGCCAATCACAGCGCCGGCAGCGAGGAGAGCAATGATTGGCCACAGGCAGGATGCCTGTGGCCAATTATTGCTGAGGGTGTTTAGTACACGCCCCACACTATAAAAGGCCGCCAGCACGGCGGCCTAGTGTAGTGTGTTCCGGAGCAGGGATAGAGTAGCATAGGCAGGGACAGTGACTGTTATTTCTTTCTTGCTTAACCTGGATTCCTTTAGTTTAGGGAAAGAGAAGGATAGGTAGGGAGAGTGTCAGTGTGTTTTGTGCTTCTGCTATAGTGTGCTTAAAAAAAACATTTATTCTAGGGACAGAAAACTCTAGGTAGGGACAGTGTCAGTTTCTTTCACTCTGCAAGTCCTTGTTTCCAGGGACCTGTAAGGACAGTGAGTTAATTGTCCTTGTGCTATATTGTGATTAAAAAAAACATTTATTCTAGGGACAGAAAACTCTAGGTAGGGACAGTGTCAGTTTCTTTCACTCTGCAAGTCCTTGTTTCCAGGGACCTGTAAGGACAGTGAGTTAATTTTCCTTGTGCTATATTGTGATTAAAAAAAACATTTATTCTAGGGACAGAAAACTCTAGGTAGGGACAGTGTCAGTTTCTTTCACTCTGCAAGTCCTTGTTTCCAGGGACCTGTAAGGACAGTGAGTTAATTGTCCTTGTGCTATATTGTGATTAAAAAAAACATTTATTCTAGGGACAGAAAACTCTAGGTAGGGACAGTGTCAGTTTCTTTCACTCTGCAAGTCCTTGTTTCCAGGGACCTGTAAGGACAGTGAGTTAATTTTCCTTGTGCTATATTGTGATTAAAAAAAACATTTATTCTAGGGACAGAAAACTCTAGGTAGGGACAGTGTCAGTTTCTTTCACTCTGCAAGTCCTTGTTTCCAGGGACCTGTAAGGACAGTGAGTTAATTTTCCTTGTGCTATATTGTGATTAAAAAAAACATTTTTTCTAGGGACAGAAAACTGTAGGTAGGGAGAGTGTTTTTTTTCTTTCACTCTGCAAGTCCTTGTTTCCAGGGACCTGTAAGGACAGTGAGTTAATTGTCCTTGTGCTATATTGTGCTTAAAAAAAACATTTATTCTAGGGACAGAAAACTCTAGGTAGGGACAGTGTCAGTTTCTTTCACTCTGCAAGTCCTTGTTTCCAGGGACCTGTAAGGACAGTGAGTTAATTTTCCTTGTGCTATATTGTGATTAAAAAAAACATTTATTCTAGGGACAGAAAACTCTAGGTAGGGACAGTGTCAGTTTCTTTCACTCTGCAAGTCCTTGTTTCCAGGGACCTGTAAGGACAGTGAGTTAATTTTCCTTGTGCTATATTGTGATTAAAAAAAACATTTTTTCTAGGGACAGAAAACTGTAGGTAGGGAGAGTGTTTTTTTTCTTTCACTCTGCAAGTCCTTGTTTCCAGGGACCTGTAAGGACAGTGAGTTAATTTTCCTTGTGCTATATTGTGCTTAAAAAAAACATTTTTTCTAGGGACAGAAAACTGTAGGTAGGGAGAGTGTTTTTTTTCTTTCACTCTGCAAGTCCTTGTTTCCAGGGACCTGTAAGGACAGTGAGTTAATTGTCCTTGTGCTATATTGTGCTTAAAAAAAACATTTATTCTAGGGACAGAAAACTCTAGGTAGGGACAGTGTCAGTTTCTTTCACTCTGCAAGTCCTTGTTTCCAGGGACCTGTAAGGACAGTGAGTTAATTTTCCTTGTGCTATATTGTGATTAAAAAAAACATTTATTCTAGGGACAGAAAACTCTAGGTAGGGACAGTGTCAGTTTCTTTCACTCTGCAAGTCCTTGTTTCCAGGGACCTGTAAGGACAGTGAGTTAATTTTCCTTGTGCTATATTGTGATTAAAAAAAACATTTATTCTAGGGACAGAAAACTCTAGGTAGGGACAGTGTCAGTTTCTTTCACTCTGCAAGTCCTTGTTTCCAGGGACCTGTAAGGACAGTGAGTTAATTTTCCTTGTGCTATATTGTGATTAAAAAAAACATTTTTTCTAGGGACAGAAAACTGTAGGTAGGGAGAGTGTTTTTTTTCTTTCACTCTGCAAGTCCTTGTTTCCAGGGACCTGTAAGGACAGTGAGTTAATTGTCCTTGTGCTATATTGTGCTTAAAAAAAACATTTATTCTAGGGACAGAAAACTCTAGGTAGGGACAGTGTCAGTTTCTTTCACTCTGCAAGTCCTTGTTTCCAGGGACCTGGAGAGACATTGAGTGAATTGTCCTTGTGCTATATTGTGATTAAAAAAAACATTTATTCTAGGGACAGAAAACTCTAGGTAGGGACAGTGTCAGTTTCTTTCACTCTGCAAGTCCTTGTTTCCAGGGACCTGTAAGGACAGTGAGTTAATTTTCCTTGTGCTATATTGTGATTAAAAAAAACATTTTTTCTAGGGACAGAAAACTGTAGGTAGGGAGAGTGTTTTTTTTCTTTCACTCTGCAAGTCCTTGTTTCCAGGGACCTGTAAGGACAGTGAGTTAATTTTCCTTGTGCTATATTGTGATTAAAAAAAACATTTTTTCTAGGGACAGAAAACTGTAGGTAGGGAGAGTGTTTTTTTTCTTTCACTCTGCAAGTCCTTGTTTCCAGGGACCTGTAAGGACAGTGAGTTAATTGTCCTTGTGCTATATTGTGCTTAAAAAAAACATTTATTCTAGGGACAGAAAACTCTAGGTAGGGACAGTGTCAGTTTCTTTCACTCTGCAAGTCCTTGTTTCCAGGGACCTGTAAGGACAGTGAGTTAATTTTCCTTGTGCTATATTGTGATTAAAAAAAACATTTATTCTAGGGACAGAAAACTCTAGGTAGGGACAGTGTCAGTTTCTTTCACTCTGCAAGTCCTTGTTTCCAGGGACCTGTAAGGACAGTGAGTTAATTTTCCTTGTGCTATATTGTGATTAAAAAAAACATTTTTTCTAGGGACAGAAAACTGTAGGTAGGGAGAGTGTTTTTTTTCTTTCACTCTGCAAGTCCTTGTTTCCAGGGACCTGTAAGGACAGTGAGTTAATTTTCCTTGTGCTATATTGTGATTAAAAAAAACATTTTTTCTAGGGACAGAAAACTGTAGGTAGGGAGAGTGTTTTTTTTCTTTCACTCTGCAAGTCCTTGTTTCCAGGGACCTGTAAGGACAGTGAGTTAATTGTCCTTGTGCTATATTGTGCTTAAAAAAAACATTTTTTCTAGGGACAGAAAACTCTAGGTAGGGAGAGTGTTTTTTTTTTTTCACTCTGCAAGTCCTTGTTTCCAGGGACCTGTAAGGACAGTGAGTTAATTGTCCTTGTGCTATATTGTGCTTAAAAAAAACATTTATTCTAGGGACAGAAAACTCTAGGTAGGGACAGTGTCAGTTTCTTTCACTCTGCAAGTCCTTGTTTCCAGGGACCTGTAAGGACAGTGAGTTAATTTTCCTTGTGCTATATTGTGATTAAAAAAAACATTTATTCTAGGGACAGAAAACTCTAGGTAGGGACAGTGTCAGTTTCTTTCACTCTGCAAGTCCTTGTTTCCAGGGACCTGTAAGGACAGTGAGTTAATTTTCCTTGTGCTATATTGTGCTTAAAAAAAACATTTATTCTAGGGACAGAAAACTCTAGGTAGGGACAGTGTCAGTTTCTTTCACTCTGCAAGTCCTTGTTTTCAGGGACCTGGAGAGACATTGAGTGAATTGTCCTTGTGCTATATTGTGATTAAAAAAAACATTTATTCTAGGGACAGAAAACTCTAGGTAGGGACAGTGTCAGTTTCTTTCACTGTGAAAGTCCTTGTTTCAAGGGACAGAGAAGGACACCTGAAGGTAGCCCTTATTGCTTTTTTCCCATCTCCCTGCAGGCCATCTATTAGAATGTCTGGAAGGCAAACAAGGAGAGGCAGACAGTCAGGAGGCAATAAAAGAGGGCAAGCAGGCTCTGTGTCTGGGGGCAACAGTGCTGGTCGTGGACGCGGTGCATTGTCATCAGCACATGGCCATGGGACACGCTTGTCCTTCTTTTCGGCAGCTGGACATGTTGAGCCACATCATGCCGAAGACTTGGTAGAGTGGATGACCAAGCCCTCCTCCTCCTCCTCATCCTCTCTCACCCAGGCTCAGGGTACTGGAAAAGCAGCTGCCAAAGCGTCGTCTTCCCTGGTATCAATGTCAGACAAATCATCAGTCACTCCTTCCCTAGACCCACCATGTCCTCCTCCTGAGGAGTCCCCCGAACTGTTTCAGCACAGTGTTGGGTACATGCTCCAGGAGGATGCCCAGCGTTTCGAAGGGTCTGATGATGAAACCCAGCTAGAGGAAGGCAGTAGCGTGAGAGCAGACAGAGGGGATGCTCAAGAAGGACACCAATCTGGCAGTCATGTTCCAGCAGCTGCAGCATACTGCCAGATTGGCTCCAGTGATGAGGAGGGAGGGGATGATGAGGTCAATGACTCCACGTGGGTGCCTAATAGGAGAGAGGAGGAGGAGGAGGATGAGGAGGAGGCACATCTCCAACGAGGCAGGATGCCCTTTGGTGGCCAGCGTAAGGGCAGTACACCGACGGAATCACACCGCAGAGCTCCGCCTGTGCAGGGCGCTGCCTCTGCCCGTCATTCAAAAAGTTCTTTGGTGTGGGCCTTTTTTGAGGCTAGTGCATCAGATCGCACAGCTGCTGTTTGCAACATATGTCTCAAGCGTATATCGCGTGGCCAAAACATCAGCCGCTTGGGTACCACATGCCTGACCAGACATATGTTGACCTGCCATGCAGCTCGTTGGCAAGCCTACCTCAAAGACCCACACCAAAGAACAAAGCGGACCTCTCCTTGCACCGCATCAGCTGGGATCTCCAACCCCACTATAACTTCAGTCCTCTCTGAAACATGCACTGAGAGGAATGAAGGTGTAGAATTAGGTGTGTCACAGCCAAGTACTTGCGCCCACTCTGCTAGCAGTACACCGACGTCCGATTCTAGCAGGCAAATTTCCCTGCCCCAGCTGCTGGACCGTCGAAAGAAGTTCACTCCCAGCCATCCACATGCCCAGCGGTTGAATGCTAGCTTGGCTAAATTGCTAGCGCTTCAACTGCTGCCTTTTCAGTTGGTAGACTCGGCCCCCTTCCGTGAGTTTGTGCAATGTGCGGTTCCTCAGTGGCAGGTTCCCAAACGCCACTTTTTCTCACGGAAGGCTATTCCGGCTCTCTACCGGCATGTGGAAGGCAATGTCTTGGCCTCGCTGGACAGGGCGGTCAGCGGTAAGGTGCATATTACCGCTGACTCATGGTCCAGCAGGCATGGACAGGGACGTTACCTTTCTTTCACGGCCCATTGGGTCACTCTTTTGGCAGCTGGGAAGGATTCAGGACAAGGTGCAGTAGTGTTGGAGGTTGTCCCACCGCCACGCCTCCAAAATGCTACTACTGGTTGTGACACACCTCTCTCCTCCACCCCCTCCTCTTCTTCTTCCTCCATGGCCTCTTCCTGTGGTTTGTCCTATGAACCAGCGGTGCTCCGTAGCCGTTCACGGGGCTACGCAAGTACGCAGGCAAAAAGATGCCATGCCGTGCTTGCGCTGGTGTGTTTGGGGGACAGAAGCCACACTGGGGCAGAGGTCCTGTCTGCTCTGCAGGGCCAGGCCGAGAGGTGGTTGACGCCACGCCAGCTTAAGCCAGGAATGGTGGTTTGCGACAATGGCACCAACCTCCTCTCCGCCCTCCGACAGGGACAACTGACCCATGTGCCCTGTGTGGCTCACGTCCTTAACCTGGTGGTGCAGCGCTTCTTGGGCAGGTACCCGGGCTTACAGGATGTCCTGAGGCAGGCCAGGAAAGTCTGTGTGCATTTCCGCAGATCTTATAATGCCAGTGCTCGCCTGGCTGAGCTGCAAAAGGAGTTGAACCTGCCCAAGAACCGCCTTATATGTGACATGCCCACCAGGTGGAACTCAACGTTGGCCATGCTGCAGCGGCTGCACACGCAGCAGAGGGCCATCAATGAGTACCTGTGCGACTACGGCACCAGGACAGGGTCAGGGGAGCTTGGTTTTTTTTCTCCACGCCAGTGGGGCATGATCAGGGATGCATGCACTGTCCTGGCACCATTTGAGGAGGCCACGAGGATGGTGAGCAGTGACAGTGCATGCATCAGTGACACTGTACCTCTTGTCCACCTGTTGGAGCACACGCTGCGTGGAATAATGGACAGGGCACTTGAGGCAGAACAGAGGCAGGAAGAGGAGGACTTCCTTGCCTCTCAAGGCCCCCTTTACCCAGACAGTGTTCCTTCTGTCCCACCCATCGCACAGGAAGAGGAGGAGGAGGAGGAGGAGGAGGAGGAGGATTGTGTCAGCATGGAGGTGGAGGCTGGCACTCAGCATCATCAGCAGCAGTCTTTTAGGGATGATTTACAGTCCCAAGAAACCAGTGGACTTGTACGTGGCTGGGAGGAGGTGGCTGCGGATCATGTCGTCCTTAGTGACCCAGAGGACTCCGGAGCGAATGCCTCAGCAAACCTACGCTGCATGGCCTCCCTGATCCTGCAAAGTCTGCGGAAGGATCCTCGTATTCTTCGGATCAAGGAGAGGGACCATTACTGGCTGGCCACTCTCCTTGATCCACGGTACAAGGGTAAGGTTGCGGACCTTATGTTACCGTCGCAGAGGGAGCAGAGGATGAGACAACTCCGGGAGGCCTTGCAGAAAGGTCTGTGCAACGCGTTCCCAGAGACTGGGAGGTTGCAAACTCCTGGTCCTGGACAACGAGTTGCTGAGGCTTCGGCCAGTCAAAGAAGGAGCGGTGGGGAAGGTGGCCGTCTGACCGATGCGTTCAGACAATTCTTTAGTCCGCAGCCCCA
The DNA here is from genome assembly GCA_029206835.1 of Rana muscosa. NCBI lineage: Eukaryota > Metazoa > Chordata > Amphibia > Anura > Ranidae > Rana > Rana muscosa. The sequence goes on along the minus strand of CM055116.1, from coordinate 1,296,645,123 downwards.
AAGTATGATCGGTTCCAGCAACCATCGCCAGCGTCTGATAAACATGGTGCAGGAATATCTAGGGGCAAGGTCAGACTTGGACACCTTCCCCACCGAAAATCCTCTGGCTTACTGGGTCTTGAGGATGGATCACTGGCCAGAGCTTGCACAGTATGCAATTGAGCTACTGGCCTGTCCTGCATCCAGCGTTCTTTCGGAACACACATTCAGTGCTGCTGGAGGATTTGTCACGGATCACAGGGTGCGCCTGTCCACCGACTCGGTTGATCGACTGACTTTCATCAAGATGAACCAGTCTTGGATCACCACCAGCTACCACACACCTGATGCTGATATAACAGACTAATTGATTTTAAAATGTCACATCCCTTCAAGACTGATGCTGATGCTGAGTGCCTGTGCTGTTATGTTGACTGGCTATCCTCCTCCTCCGAGTCCTCAATGATACGATTGATGATGATAGCTTGGAAGATCATTTTTGTTTATGGGTGCCGCCACCAGTGCCTAACGCCCAATTTTTCAGCCCCTGTTTAACAGTGGCGTGTAATTACAATTTTTGAAGCAATACTTTGCAACAGGGCTCATTGCTGTGCTCCAAGTACAGTATCTGTGAGGAGTTGCAGTGTTGTGCCACCAGTGCCTAAGGCCCAATTTTTCAGCCCCTGTTTAACAGGGGCGTGTCATTACAATTTTTGAAGCAATACTTTGCAACAGGGCTCATTGCTGTGCTCCAAGTACAGTATCTGTGAAGGGTTGCAGTGTTGTGCCACCAGTGCCTAAGGCCCAATTTTTCAGCCCCTGTTCAACAGGGGCATGTAATTACAATTCTTGATCTAATAATTCACAGCAGGGCCCATTGCTGCACCCACCAAGAGTAACTGTCAGGGCTTACAGTGTTGTGGCACCAGCACCACCATCAAAGGCCCAATTTTTACTACCACTGTTCAACAATTATATGTAATTAAAATTCCTGATATAATAGTTGACAGCAGGGCGTTCCAGCACCAACCAAGAGTAACTGTGAGTGCTTACAGTGTTGTGCCAACACCAACAACTAAGGGGCCTATTTCTGCAGAGTATATACGGCAGGTCCCTACTTTCAAACATCCAACTTACAAACGACTCCTACTTGCAAACGCAAGAAGACAACAGGAAGTGAGAGGAAATCTACCACTAGGAAGGAAAATTCTCTCCTGTAAGAATAAATATGGGAGAAAGGTGTCTCCTCTGTACTGATGCTTTATCAGCAATCCTTGTTTCAAGAAAAACACCACATTTCAAAAACAGTTGTCATTAGGACGGAAAGTGAGGTGAAATGTTCTGAACAGGGGCACAGACAGCAAAACAAATGTTACAGGGGTGATAACCCTTACCTATGTTTTCCAAAAAGTTTAAAAATAGATTTTTGGTCTGGAGCTACACTTCAACAATGTACCTGTTCAAAATTACAAACAGATTCTACATAAGAACAAACCTACAGTCCCTGTCTTGTATGCACCGCCTGTATACGGCTGTTCAGAGTATATAGGGCCTTTTTTATTTTATGTGCGGGGTTCCCCTTAATATCCATACAAGACCCAAAGGGGCTGGTAATGGGCTGGGGTAGGGGGGGGGGTCATGGGGTAGCTATGCCATTTTTCTTAAAGATTTTCATCCATATTACCGGGACCAGACATTACATTAAAGCCGCAAGCAGTTTTAAATGGCTTTTTTTTCCTTTAGAAGTGTCATTTTGTGCAGGGACAGTTCTAAACACGGGAAACACGTGGCACTTCACAGGCATACTTTAGACACCCCCCAGGTACGATATTTAAAGGAATATTTGACTTTTTTTTTTTCACTTTATGCATCATTAAAATGACTGCTCCCGGAAAACGACCGTTTTTAAAACTTATTTTTGCATTGATACATGTCCCCTGGTGCACAACCCGGGTTCCCAAACCCTTTTTAGGACAATAACATGCATAATAGTTGTTATAATTAGCACTTTAGAATTCGAACGTTCGCATCCATTGTATTTAATAGGGTTCTAATGTTCGTTCGAACTTTCGGTCCGTTCGCGGGTTCTGGTGCGAACCGAACCCGGGGGTGTTCGGCTCATCACTAATCCTGATAATCTGGAAGAGGGGCAAATCGGTTTTCTAAAGCTATAGGTCTTCCCTGGGGTGTTTGATTACCAGGTCCAGAACTGCGATAGCGAATCTCATCCCTTGGATCTCTCCTCAGATCCACAGGTTTATGATGTTTCGGTTTTTGGAACCAAGTATCACTCCTATCATTCCTATATTCCCTTGTTACCTGAGGGGAAGGTTTTGAATAACCATGGTTTCTCAAATTATCCCTATATTCCCATGGTCCTTGGGAATAGTTCTTATCATAGTAGGGAACTCTAGTGGGAGGGTAATTAGATTGAGCATAATTACCATAGTAGGGATCTCTGGGGCGTGGCTGGTGTGGATTACCCTTAGGCCATGGCTGATAAGAGGCAGCCTGTGGACGGGGGCTATAATGGTGATGATTAGGGTGGTGGGAAGGTTGTTGGTAACCTCCCTTATATCCACCTGTATTAGGGACAGTTAATGCTTTTTTACTACCTTTCCTATCAGGACCTTTATTTAGTGGTTGGGAGGGTATAACTCTGGTAGATGGGGTGGAGGGTAAAGCATCTGACTGTTGAATATCAGCTACACCCACCACCTCACTACCTCCCATTCCTTCTAATTTAGTCTGCCATTTAAAAACGACCTTATTGTTATAATCGGAAAAGTCACGATTAAACTTTTTCTTCTTTTTATTCTTTTGTTCAGATTCCTCTTTTTCTAAAAATAACTTCAACTGGTCAGACCTCAATTTATAGGCTTCTTGGCTTTTAAAGGGGGTTAGCCTTTCTTTGATCAATGAGATCTCCTCATTTAAGGTTCGCAATTTAAGCTGTTTTTTACCCAGGAGAAATTGCAAAAACTTAACCCCTATATCATTAAAATAAACAAACCAGCCTTCAAGGTCTGTTTCGCCTTTCTGGGGACTGACTTCCCATCTAAGGCTACGGGGCACCATTTTCTTAGAAACATAGTGCTCCAAATATCCAATATCCCAGCTGGTGTGTAGTTCTGAGACTAAGAGGTTTTTAAGCCTCAAAAAGAGACCACCTAATTCATCAGGCTCGTCCCCATTCCCATCAAACACACCATCAAGATTAATATTATGCTGGGATCTGAACTCAAAAATATCCATATTGACACTAAAGCAGCAACGTATAAGTATGTAAACAAAGATAGAAAGAAAAAAGCCCTAGGGCTAACGTTGCGCTGGAGAAGCAATTAAAATTAATAAAGTGATCAGTGATCCAAGGACAACAGCTAGCATAAATAGCTAAATACTAAAACTATACAAAACATAAAAAACAAAAGGTATGCAGCGCTGAAATAAGATCTCCAAAATGAAATTAGGAGAACATAAAATAGGTTGATAATCAACTAAATAGTTAAACACAAAATATAAAATAAATTATAAATAAGTGCAGTAGTGAACCACGAAAAATTATTAAATAAAAAAATGTTAACAATAAAAATAATGTTAATAACTAATCCGTGAAGAAATTCATAAACAAAGTCCATCAAAAATAAACAACAATCCAATGTGAAGTGAAGTGTTCCAAAGAAAAGAAGAAAGCTTTCTCCCAAACGTGAAGTAATGGATACAATGGTGACACCCGGGTGAGAAAGATATATATCCTGCTTACCAGATGCTCATGACTGCATCCAACAGTCTCACCCAGCATAGGGAAATTAGGCTTCCCCCACAGCCTTAAAATTCAATGGTGTAGATTCCTCGTCCAACCTTAAACTCAGGCATAAAAGAAGAATTCCATAGGGTAGTATGTCAAACCAGCTTAGTTTATTAAAAAGTATTGCACTTACAATGTCGAAGATCGTTGAAAGCAGTGATCACAATACAACGATATGGCAGTAACAGCTCCGGCGTTCGTCTGTGTCTCTCGTTCCTGTATGTTCCGCGGCACTTCCTCGTATTCAAAAAATGCGTGATGACGTCACTGGCCCCCCAAGCGTTGAGTTCCACCTGGTGGGCATGTCACATATAAGGCGGTTCTTGGGCAGGTTCAACTCCTTTTGCAGCTCAGCCAGGCGAGCACTGGCATTATAAGATCTGCGGAAATGCACACAGACTTTCCTGGCCTGCCTCAGGACATCCTGTAAGCCCGGGTACCTGCCCAAGAACCGCTGCACAACCAGGTTAAGGACGTGAGCCACACAGGGCACATGGGTCAGTTGTCCCTGTCGGAGAGCGGAGAGGAGGTTGGTGCCATTGTCGCAAACCACCATTCCTGGCTTAAGCTGGCGTGGCGTCAACCACCTCTCGGCCTGCCCCTGCAGAGCAGACAGGACCTCTGCCCCAGTGTGGCTTCTGTCCCCCAAACACACCAGCGCAAGCACGGCATGGCATCTTTTTGCCTGCGTACTTGCGTAGCCCCTTGAACGCCTACGGAGCACCACTGGTTCCGAGGACAAAGCACAGGAAGAGGCCATGGAGGAAAAAAAAGAGGAGGGGGTGGAGGAGAGAGGTGTGTCACAACCAGTAGTAGCATTTTGGAGGCGTGGCGGCGGAACAACCTCCAAAACTACTGCACCTTGTCCTGCATCCTTCCCAGCTGCCAAAAGAGTGACCCAATGGGCCGTGAAAGAAAGGTAACGTCCCTGTCCATGCCTGCTGGACCATGAGTCAGCGGTAATATGCACCTTACCGCTGACCGCCCTGTCCAGCGAGGCCAAGACATTGCCTTCCACATGTCGGTAGAGAGCCGGAATCGCTTCCATGAAAAAGTGGCATTTGGGAACCTGCCACTGAGGAACCGCACATTGCACAAACTCACGGAAGGGGGCCGAGTCTACCAACTGAAAAGGCAGCAGTTGAAGCGCTAGCAATTTAGCCAAGCTAGCATTCAACCGCTGGCTGGGAGTGAACTTCTTTCGATGGTCCAGCAGCTGGGGCAGGGAAATTTGCCTGCTAGAATCGGACGTCGGTGTGCTGCTAGCAGAGTGCCCGCAAGTACTTGGCTTTGACACACCTAATTCTACACCTTCATTCCTCTCAGTGCAGGTTTCAGAGAGGACTGAAGGTATAGTGGGGTTGGAGATCCCAGCTAATGCGGTGCAAGGAGAGGTCCTCTTTGTTCTTTGGTGTGGGTCTTTAAGGTAGGCTTGCCAACGAGCTGCATGGCAGGTCAACATATGTCTGGTCAAGCATGTGGTGCCCAAGCGGCTGATGTTTTGGCCACGCGATATACGCTTGAGACATATGTTGAAAACAGCAGCTGTGCGATCTGATGCACTCGACTCAAAAAAGGCCCACACCAAAGAACTTTTTGAATAACGGGCAGAGGCAGCGCCCTGCACAGGCGGAGCTCTGCGGTGTGATTCCGTCGGTGTGCTGCCCTTACGCTGGCCCCCCGAGGGCATCCTGCCTCGTTAGAGATGTGCCTCCTCCTCATCCTCCTCCTCCTCTCTCCTATTAGGCACCCACGTGGAGTCAGTGACCTCATCATCCCCTCCCTCCTTATCACTGGATCCAATCTGGCAGTATGCTGCAGCTGCTGGAACATGACTGCCAGATTGGTGTCCTTCTTGAGCATCCCCTCTCTCTGCTCTCACGCTACTGCCTTCCTCTAGCTGGGTATCATCATCAGACCCTTCGAAACGCTGGGCATCCTCCTGGAGCATGTACCCAACACTGTGCTCAAACAGTTCGGGGGACTCCTCAGGAGGACATGGTGGGTCTAGGGAAGGAGTGACTGATGATGTCATTGATACCAGGGAAGAGGACGCTTTGGCAGCTGCTTTGCCAGTACCCTGAGCCTGGGTGAGAGAGGATGAGGAGGATGAGGAGGGCTTGGTCATCCACTCTACCAAGTCTTCGGCATGATGCGGCTCAACACGTCCAGCTGCCGAAAAGAAGGACAAGCGTGTCCCATGGCCACGTGCTGATGGCGATGCACCGCGTCCACGACCAGCACTGTTGTCTCTAGACACAGAGCCTGCTTGCCCTCTTTTATTGGCTTCTGACTGCCTGCCTCTTCTTGTTTGCCTTTCAGACATTCTAATGGCCTGCAGGGAGATGGGAAAACCAGCAATAAGGGGTAGCTTCAGGAGTATATTTTGCAGGAATCACACTACGCCTGCTGTAAGTGCTGCAAATGCCTGTTGGTGTAACACACTAGGAAAACACAGCAATAAGGCCTAGCTTCAGGAGTATATTTTGCAGGAATCACACTACGCCTGCTGTAAGTGCTGCAAATGCCTGTTGGTGTAACACACCAGGAAAACACAGCAATACGGGCTAACTTCAGGTGTATAATGTGCAGGAGGCACACTCCGCCTGCTGTAAGTGCTGCAAATGCCTGTTGGTGTAACACACCAGGAAAACACAGCAATACGGGCTAACTTCAGGTGTATAATGTGCAGGAGGCACACTCCGCCTGCTCTAAGTGCTGCAAATGCCTGTTGGTGTAACACACCAGGAAAACACAGCAATACGGGCTAACTTCAGGTGTATAATGTGCAGGAGGCACACTCCGCCCGCTGTAAGTGCTGCAAATGCCTGTTGGTGTAACACACCAGGAAAACACAGCAATACGGGCTAACTTCAGGTGCATAATGTGCAGGAGGCACACTCCGCCCGCTGTAAGTGCTGCAAATGCCTGTTGGTGTAACACACTAGGAAAACACAGCAATAAGGCCTAGCTTCAGGAGTATATTTAGCAGGAATCACACTACGCCTGCTGTAAGTGCTGCAAATGCCTGTTGGTGTAACACACCAGGAAAACACAGCAATACGGGCTAACTTCAGGTGTATAATGTGCAGGAGGCACAATCCGCCTGCTGTAAGTGCTGCAAATGCCTGTTGGTGTAACACACCAGGAAAACACAGCAATACGGGCTAACTTCAGGTGTATAATGTGCAGGAGGCACACTCCGCCCGCTGTAAGTGCTGCAAATGCCTGTTGGTGTAACACACCAGGAAAACACAGCAATACGGGCTAACTTCAGGTGTATAATGTGCAGGAGGCACACTCCGCCCGCTGTAAGTGCTGCAAATGCCTGTTGGTGTAACACACCAGGAAAACACAGCAATACGGGCCAACTTCAGGTGTATAATGTGCAGGAGGCACACTCCGCCCGCTGTAAGTGCTGCAAATGCCTGTTGGTGTAACACACTAGGAAAACACAGCAATAAGGCCTAGCTTCAGGAGTATATTTTGCAGGAATCACACTACGCCTGCTGTAAGTGCTGCAAATGCCTGTTGGTGTAACACACCAGGAAAACACAGCAATACGGGCTAACTTCAGGTGTATAATGTGCAGGAGGCACACTCCGCCCGCTGTAAGTGCTGCAAATGCCTGTTGGTGTAACACACCAGGAAAACACAGCAATACGGGCTAACTTCAGGTGTATAATGTGCAGGAGGCACACTCCGCCCGCTGTAAGTGCTGCAAATGCCTGTTGGTGTAACACACCAGGAAAACTCAGCAATACGGGCTAGCTTCAGGTGTATAATGTGCAGGAGGCACACTCCGCCCGCTGTAAGTGCTGCAAATGCCTGTTAGTGTAACACACCAGGAAAACACAGCAATAAGGGCTAGCTTCAGGTGTATACTGTGCAGGAGGCTTAGCAACAATGACACTGACACTGCAAATGCCTGTTGGTGTAACACACCAGGAAAACACAGCAATATGGGCTAACTTCAGGTGTATAATGTGCAGGAGGCACACTCCGCCCGCTGTAAGTGCTGCAAATGCCTGTTGGTGTAACACACCAGGAAAACACAGCAATACGGGCTAACTTCAGGTGTATAATGTGCAGGAGGCACACTGCGCCCGCTGTAAGTGCTGCAAATGCCTGTTGGTGTAACACACCAGGAAAACTCAGCAATACGGGCTAGCTTCAGGTGTATAATGTGCAGGAGGCACACTCCGCCCGCTGTAAGTGCTGCAAATGCCTGTTAGTGTAACACACCAGGAAAACACAGCAATAAGGGCTAGCTTCAGGTGTATACTGTGCAGGAGGCTTAGCAACAATGACACTGACACTGTCCCCTGCCTATCCTTCTCTCTCCCTGCACACAAGGTTTATCAAAGAATATGACACTGACACTCTCCCTGCCTATCCTTCTCTCTCCCTGCACACAAGGTTTAGTAAAGAATATGACACTGACACTGTCCCCTGCCTATCCTTCTCTCTCCCTTCACACAAGGTTTATCAAAGAATATGACACTGAGGCCTAGTACACACGACCGAGTTTCTCGGCAAGAACCAGCAAGAAACTTGCTGGCAGAGATGTCTTACCGAGAAATTCGTTAGTGTGTATGGTTTCTCGTCAAGAAAACCGACAAGTAATCTCGACGAGAAAATAGAGAACCTGCTCTCTATTTTCTCGTCGAGATTCTCGTCAGCCTGTTTCTCGACGAGAAAAGTGAGTGTGTGTACACTTACCTGTCCTCCGGGAAGCCCGCGCATGTTCGAAATTAATTCGACGCATGCGCGGTAGCTTCCTAGGCATAGGTAGGGTATACCAAGATGGCGGCGACGGCATCGAATGTGACGAGCGCATGCTCGTCGTATTCGATGACGTCACCGCGTTCGCTCCATTCAAAGAACCGCGGGTTCTTTGAATCGAGCGTGTGTACACTTGGCCGGGACAAGTTTCTTGTCCAAGAATCTCGTCGAAAAAAACGACATGTTTTTTTCGACGAGAATCTCGGCCGTGTGTACGAGGCTTCACACTCTCCCCGCCTATCCTTCTCTCTCCCTGCACACAAGGTTTATCAAATAATGTGACACTGACACACTCCCTGCCTATCCTTCTCTCTCCCTGCACACAAGAATAGCACAAAGAATATCAACACTGTCCCTGCCTATCCTTCTCTTTCCCTGCGCCAAAACACACTACACAAGGCCGCCGCGCTGGCGGCCTTTTATAGTGTGAGGCGTGTGCTAAACCCCCTGAGCTATAATTGGCCACAGGCAACCTGCCTGTGGCCAATTATGGTTCTCCTAGCTGCCGGCGCTGTGATTGGCCAAGCATGCGGGGTCACAGTGCATGCTTGGCCAATCACAGCGCCGGGATTGCACTGCGAAGGCGCAGTGTATTGTGGGCCGTTCGCGTCACTCGAATTTGGCGCGAACAGCCCAAATCGTTCGATGTTCGCCGAACGGTCGAACAGCCGATGTTCGAGTCGAACACCGAGCTCATCCCTAATAGGGGATGGAGGACCTCAATTATGGGGGGTGGAGGAGTTCAGTTATAGGGGATGGAAGATCTCAGCTATAGCGGATAGAGGAGTGCAGTTATCATCGGGAATGGAGAAGCTCAATTATAGTGGATGGAGGAGCTCAGTTATTGGGATGGAGGAGCTCAGTTATAGGGGGTGGAGGAGCTCAGTTATAGGGGATGGAGGAGCTCAGTTATGGGGGATGGAGGAGCTCAGTTATGGGGGATGGAGGAGCTCAGTTATTGGGATGGAGGAGCTCAGTTATTGGGATGGAGGAGCTCAGTTATAGGGGGTGGAGGAGCTCAGTTATAGGGGGTGGAGGAGCTCAGTTATGGGGGATGGAGGAGCTCAGTTATAGGGGATGGAGGAGCTCAGTTATAGGGGATGGAGGAGCTCAGTTATAGGGGATGGAGGAGCTCAGTTATGGAGGATGGAGGAGTTCAGGTATAGGGGGTGTAGGACCTCAATTATGGGGGGTGGAGGAGTTCAGTTATGACAAAGGGAAAATGAGGAAAGGGGAGGAATAACTGAAACTTTTAAATACATGAAGGGGGTGAATAAAGTTCAAGAAGGCGGGATTTTTATTATGAAGCCAGGATGAAGAACACAGGGACATGATGCCAAACTGGTAGGAGGGACGTTCAAAACTAATCTTAGCAAGTATTATTTTACTAATAGTAGTTGATGGTTGGAATAGACATTCAGCAGAGGTAGATAGTCAACGATAAGTGTATCCAAACTTGTTCGGGACAAACATAGATCTATACTCAGACAAAAAATTGTACAAAAATATCACAAAGTATATAAATTAAAGAAAATAAATTAGGGGAGACTCAATGGCCCGCTTGTTATTTCTTTTGCTGTCACTTTTCTTTGCAACGATGTGACAGAGGAATGTTGTGTTTGGGTGTAAAGATGAATCCGGAGAATGAACTGAATTCTAAATGATTTTCTCTTTGCAGGTCGTCCCGTTTCTGGAGATAAACAAATCAATATCAGTGACAACGGTTAGTATCATATTGTAGACATTCTGTTCTATTTCTACACATTCCAGGTTTAGGTGGAAATATCTCGATGTACATTAGGTGGGGCTTCCTCCATAACTGACATGACCTCTGTAATTCTATTGGTGTTCCTCATCATCCCATCCAATAGGATTCTCAGATCCCCAATACCTGCTCTTTGTGTCCATGCCGTGTCCCTGGAGAGGAGATCATTTTCCAGGGAGTAATGTGGGAGGGGGGTGTGACGGACTATAGTTACCCCAAGAACTAGGCAACAGCAGTTTTGGAGTAAACCAGAATAAGAACTGTTTATTTGAACAAGAATACGGAATATATACATCACAGGAGGACATCCCCCCTCCCTGATCATATTATCCTAATGCCGCGTACACACGATCATTTTTCCAGTCGGGAAAAATTAAATTTTTTCCTTTGGACGAGAAAAACGATCGTCTGTGGGCTTTTTGCCGTTTTTCCCGACAGGAAAAACTGTATTAATCACGACGAGAAAAATTAGAACATGCTCTCATTTTTCTCGTCGTGATTCCTGTCATTTTTTTCCGCGGCAGTTTTCCCATAGGGAAACACTGCCGCGGAGCCTACACACGGTCGTTTTTCTCGCCAAGAGAAAAAATGACAGGAAAAACGGCCGTGTGTGGGGGAACAAGCCGTTCCCTCGTTTTTCCTGTCGTGATTCACGGCGGTGTTTTCACCGGCGTGAATCACGATCATGTGTACACGGCATAACATTACAAACTGTATATAGGAATATAATTACAACATCACCGACACATACTATAAACATTGAAAACAGAATTTAAACCTAAAAACACGCAGGTGAAAATTAGGAGAAAATGTAGCGCTAATAAACGAAAATCACTAAACTAATATAATAACATTCACTAGTGAAACTGTGATAATCAAATTGTACTCCACGTGACATGTGATAAAATTCAAAAACAATAGTCCATAAAGTGAAATAATGTTCCAAAGAAGAAAGAAATATTCCAAAAAGAGATGTGTAGTCTTCTTAATAGAGAATATCTTCCACCCCACCGTGCACGTATCAGCTCCCCTTTGAAAATACACTCACCAGCTGTAAATGCCTCCCACTCTCGTGTTCGGCTCAAAGGCTTGCTAGTTAACCACTAGAAGGTGAACGACCATCAGCTGAAAGCTTGTGTGTCAACACAGGATGTTCCATACATGTAAAAATAAAAAGGTGCTCCAATAGTGTAAAATAGTAACGACCAAATTTATTCAAATACACAACCACACTTCAAATATTACACTCACATGATGTGAAAATAAAACCAGCCTTAAATCAATCACAGCAAGCAGAAAAAAGTGTAAGATGGCACTGCAGTGATTTGCGGTCACGGCGGACCCAAGGTGTACGCTCGGTACAGGTCTCTCACCCCCTCCTGAGCTCCGGGTCACAGCAGCCGTGTAGCGTTCTTAGCCTCAGCGTGTCACGATAATGTCAATAATAATGCAGCCATGCACCCGACGTTTCGTCACTAGGACTTATTCATGGGATTGGCTGCTCATTCCCTCACAACTTCCCTTTATGCTTTCCCACCTGCCTCTCACCAGAACTTCAATCCTGCACCTGCACACTTCCTGTGTCCCCATGACCGCAAAGTGCTAACATGCCGATGCCCGGTGACACACAGACATAACAGCTTGCGCTTGTTAGTGTGTAAAAAAATGCAAAACAATAGTTTAAATGGTTTAAAGCCTCACTGTTGAGAGTATGGTGTGCAGCAAACTAATAATAATACAAATAAAATGGAACACAAATCCATTTCAAATTTAAAATCATACCTGAAAAGAGAACCACTATAATTTGGTATAATAATTAATGGGGCTTAAGAAGCATCTATTTAGCAGGTCATAATGATTGCTAAAAACTAATTTAACTGTATCAAAAATACAGGAAAATAATTACATTTATTAAAATTATTAAAATCTCCTCTAACAAAATAAGGAGGGCTGTCACATACATGATGTAACAATGGATGGTCTCATCAAAAGGGTCGTAAATGAGCCATCCACCGCAACACCCCAAATCCCAGAGCCATTCGGCACATGATGGCAACTGTGCTTCAAATTAACCCCGGATTCAGGTATATTTACAGGCACCAATGGTAAAGCCAAATAACTGCTGTCTGTAAGACCTCCGTCTTTTAAATAAAAATGTCACAACCGCAAAAGGCGAGGGGAAGACACTGTATAGAAACGTGCAAGTTACTGCACAATCCCAAACAGTGTCAACCCACATGGAACTAGATGCTCACTAATCAAATGAGCCTAATTATACGTAATATTAAGAATAATAAAAAAAAATAAAAAAAATGTGAAGAATAATAAAAAAACACCAAATCTTATTGGAACAGGCACAGTAGACAATTATAGAAAAAATCATTCTAAAAAAGTAGGAAAAAATAAAATGATCACTATAATTACTACAAAGCTGGTCAGAAATTATTAATAAAACAGTTTAAGTCGACTTCAATGTTTAACCCTCTAGGGCTAAGACACTTGAGCAGAAAAATCCAGCGGGTTTCCCTTTGTGACAGGTCTCTCACCCTGTTGGAACCCCTCCAGGCTGGATAGACAACATCTATCCCACAAAATTGTAATAAAGACGGATCCTGGTTGTGCTTTTCCTTAAAGTGTAATGACACACTATGGAAGCGGAACCCCTTTCTTATATTTGATAAATGTTCAGATATTCGTACCCTCAGAAGCCTTTTGGTCCTTCCTACATACAGTAATCCGCATGGACACCACATTAAGTACACCACATGTGTGGAATTACACGTGATGAATTCATTAATGTCAAAGGACTCCCCATCACTACTAGAGACTTCAGTTTTTCCTCTATTGCTTACCCTAACAGTCCTACAGCAAATGCATTTTCTACAGGCAAAAAAACCTTTTAAGTCAATCTTTAGAAATTGCTTATCTGGGGGGTCCAAAATCTTCCTTACTACTTGGTCACCGAAATTGGGGGCACGCCTGTATATAAATTTCGGTTGTTGAGTTATTATTTGCCCAAGATGTCTGTCCCTCCCAAGTATATGCCAGTGTTTTTTATAGATGTTTTCGATCTCTTTATACTGGCAATGGAAGTTAGAAATGAACCCCAATTGGTGTTCAGTTTTTGGTATCTCCTCTGTAGATTTTTTTCTCAGGCATTGTTCTCTTGGTATCTCAGATACCTGCTGGATTATTTCATTTAAAGAGCCTTCTGTATATCCCTTCTGCAGAAATTTTGTCTTCAATAGTTGGGATTGTAGTTGGTAATCTGACAACTTCGTGCAGTTACGACGGACCCTCAACATTTGGCCTTTTGGAATGTTCCTAATCCATGATGGATGATGTCCACTTCCTATTGACAGATAACTATTCCGATCCGTCGGTTTAAAGAATACTTTAGTATTCAGTCTATTGTTATCCTTTTCAATGGTTAAATCCAGAAAATTCACAGTCTCATCACTTATCTGATATTCCAATTTAATGTTATTCACATTATGATTTAGACCCTCTAAGAAGTCCACAACAGATTCACGTGTTCCCTCCCAAATAAACAGGAGGTCATCAATGAACCTGCGGTAAAACTTCAACTGTGGGAGCTGTTTACTGAACACCTGCCTATCCTCCCATTCAGCCATGAACAGGTTGGCGAGGCTAGGAGCATATTTGGCTCCCATAGCCACGCCAACCTGCTGCGAATAGAATTGTCCCTGCCACCAAAAGTAATTGTGTGACATGCAATATTCTAATGCATGTCCCAAGAACCTTTTTTGTGTATACGGGATATCATCCCTTTTGCTCAAGGCCCAGTTAAGCGCTAATGCTGCATCTTCATGTTGGATGATGGTATACAAAGAGCACACATCAGCTGTCACCAAATAGGTTTCAGCAGTGGTGCTAAGTTGAATATCTTCCATCAGTTGCAGTAATTCTGAAGTGTCCTTCAAGTAGGCCTTGGTTGCCTTTACACTAGGCTGGAGGAACTTATCTAGAAATTCACCCAATCTGGCTGTTACCGATCCTATTCCATTAACTATAGGGCGGGCTGGAGGATTTTGACTGTTCTTGTGGATTTTTGGTAACGTGTAGATGATGGGAATTCTACATGCACTGGGTACCAAATATCGTCTCTCCTTGGAGTTTAGGGCATTAATGCCATAGCCCCACTCCACTAATAACTCCAACTGGGTAGAGAAAGAATCTGTTGGATCACTTCCAAGTTTTTTGTATGTCACGTTATCTTCCAATAATTCATTCAATTGTTGACTGTAAAAAGTTTTGTCCATCACCACCACCCCTCCCCCCTTATCAGCGGGGCGCACAATGATGTCCTTCCTTTTTTCAAGTGATCTGATGCCCTCTTTAATATATTCAGGATTGACTCTTTTCTTAGGAGCCAGTTCTTCAATATCCTTCAGCACCAGGCTTTTGAAGAATTCAATGAAATGGTTACTTGGATTCTGGGGATTGAATATGGATTTATTTTTCAATCCGCTATCAATTCTCTCAGTAGTGTAAGTGACCTTTTGCGAAACTTCCGCTGTTTGGCTCAGAAAATATTTTTTCATGTTTAAAGTTCGAATAAATTTGTGCGTGTCTATATAGACATCAAACTTATTTAAACATTTTTTTGGGGCACATTTTAATCCCAATTGGAGTATGTTTAATTCATATGGGCCTAGATCCATTTTACTCAGATTATATATCCCCGCGTTCAATGGTTTCGCATCCGCTTTTTTGTGTTGTTTCCGTCGGCCTGATCTGCATCCCCTTCTTCTCTTAGAGTGGGTGCCAAATCTTTGTTCAAGTGGTATGGGGGTGCTCCTTTCTCGCCTCCCTTGTGTTTGTTGGGTTGGGGGTTCTTCCTTGGTGTTCCCCCACCCTTCCCCCCTCTCCCTCGATGTCCTAAAAAAGAGGAGGTTGGATACCGGTTAGGGTACTCTTCATAGTATTCACTATCAGCCAAGGCTTGATACCTATTATACATAGGTGGTTCATTCCTTGGATCCGGGTAGTGATACGGGGGAGGGTGTTGGTACCATTGTTGGTAATCCCGTGAGGGATAATAATTATTCTGTGGAGTATTCCCCCTACCTACTCTTGGTGATTGATAATAAAAGTGATTATTTGACCTATTCGGATGTGGGGAAGGATATTGTTGGTATTGATAACCATCCCTTTCTTGTAAATTAGATCTTATTGGTTGCTGATGTTGAATTGGTTGTCCAGTCCTACTTCCTTGTGGACCACCATTTTTTGCAACTGCACCAGCCGCCCTTTCATTTCTAATCACTCCTTCCTTCCCAATAGGTTTTTTATTGTTATTATTGGTAGATTGAGCCTCGGTGGTGATGGGTTCACCGCCCTCTTTAATCACTTCTTCCTTGCCAATGCTAGATACTTGCCATGCGTATATACCATTGGTTTGGAAATCATTTGAGTCACGCAAATATTTTTTGACCTTTTTCTTCTGTATTTCCCTGTCCAATTTTTCCAATTTCTTCTTCATACTATTATTAAAATCTTTTACTTGATTAGTATCCTTTACAGATTCTAATGTAGCCTGTATTGTGTTTATTTTTTGATTCACAATTCCTAGTTTAATATGCTTCCTTCTTAAAACCAGAGCCTGGAGCTCTCTCCCCATTCTATTAAAAAATTCTAGCCATTCATCCATATACTTTTGTTCTGTTAGGCCATCCTGAGGGGAAACTTCCCACCTCAGGCTTCTAAAAATAAGGTTCTCTTTTTCATAGTGTTCAAAGGTAAATATATCCCACCATGTTTTAATTTGTTTCTCTAAGAGATTCTCTAGAGATTTCAAAGTCCCTGAAACATCTTCCTCACAATCAGTCATTACTTGATTGGTGGAAAAAATACTTTCAGGATTCATCTGCCTATTAGACAGAAAATTAATAGCATCCATGGCTGCAATAGGTTAAATGAGTGAACTGACAATAAAAATAGGTATCAAAATACAACCGCTCCTAATATCTTGTACCACCACTGCGCCAATACAAAAAAATGTGAAAAAATATATTTAACTAAAGCTGCCACTTAAAAGAGGGAGGTCTTACAGACAGCAGTTATTTGGCTTTACCATTGGTGCCTGTAAATATACCTGAATCCGGGGTTAATTTGAAGCACAGTTGCCATCATGTGCCAAATGGCTCTGGGATTTGGGGTGTTGCGGTGGATGGCTCATTTACGACCCTTTTGATGAGACCATCCATTGTTACATCATGTATGTGACAGCCCTCCTTATTTTGTTAGAGGAGATTTTAATAAATGTAATTATTTTCCTGTATTTTTGATACAGTTAAATTAGTTTTTAGCAATCATTATGACCTGCTAAATAGATGCTTCTTAAGCCCCATTAATTATTATACCAAATTATAGTGGTTCTCTTTTCAGGTATGATTTTAAATTTGAAATGGATTTGTGTTCCATTTTATTTGTATTATTATTAGTTTGCTGCACACCATACTCTCAACAGTGAGGCTTTAAACCATTTAAACTATTGTTTTGCATTTTTTTACACACTAACAAGCGCAAGCTGTTATGTCTGTGTGTCACCGGGCATCGGCATGTTAGCACTTTGCGGTCATGGGGACACAGGAAGTGTGCAGGTGCAGGATTGAAGTTCTGGTGAGAGGCAGGTGGGAAAGCATAAAGGGAAGTTGTGAGGGAATGAGCAGCCAATCCCATGAATAAGTCCTAGTGACGAAACGTCGGGTGCATGGCTGCATTATTATTGACATTATCGTGACACGCTGAGGCTAAGAACGCTACACGGCTGCTGTGACCCGGAGCTCAGGAGGGGGTGAGAGACCTGTACCGAGCGTACACCTTGGGTCCGCCGTGACCGCAAATCACTGCAGTGCCATCTTACACTTTTTTCTGCTTGCTGTGATTGATTTAAGGCTGGTTTTATTTTCACATCATGTGAGTGTAATATTTGAAGTGTGGTTGTGTATTTGAATAAATTTGGTCGTTACTATTTTACACTATTGGAGCACCTTTTTATTTTTACATGTATGGAACATCCTGTGTTGACACACAAGCTTTCAGCTGATGGTCGTTCACCTTCTAGTGGTTAACTAGCAAGCCTTTGAGCCGAACACGAGAGTGGGAGGCATTTACAGCTGGTGAGTGTATTTTCAAAGGGGAGCTGATACGTGCACGGTGGGGTGGAAGATATTCTCTATTAAGAAGACTACACATCTCTTTTTGGAATATTTCTTTCTTCTTTGGAACATTATTTCACTTTATGGACTATTGTTTTTGAATTTTATCACATGTCACGTGGAGTACAATTTGATTATCACAGTTTCACTAGTGAATGTTATTATATTAGTTTAGTGATTTTCGTTTATTAGCGCTACATTTTCTCCTAATTTTCACCTGCGTGTTTTTAGGTTTAAATTCTGTTTTCATATTTATCATTTTAAGTGGCAGCTTTAGTTAAATATATTTTTTCACATTTTTTTGTATTGGCGCAGTGGTGGTACAAGATATTAGGAGCGGTTGTATTTTGATACCCATACTATAAACATTACCTTAATTAGCCACCCGGATAATTCAGCGCCCACCCAGACTAATCAGAGATTTCATTCCAGGTCAGACTTGCTGTCACCGAGCTCCTGAGTACAATACACATTATCATAAGTATAAACACAGCCAACCTTCAGACAATAACAGGAGACCTACTTACAATAAACACATTATGGCAGGGGGTCCCAGACAGGTGGCTTGCTGATGAACTATGAGTCCCAAGCTGGCAGAGACCACCATGGCCTCGTTAATAATGTCCTCTAGCTTATATAGAGGCTGGGTCACATGCTGCACTGGCCAATCACAGCCATGCCATTAGTAGGCATGGTTGTGATGGCTTCTAAGGGCACACGAGTTAAACGAATGTTGATTGGCTGCCCTGCAGCTTTTTAAAATGCGCCATTACATTGCCGAACACGGAACTCGAACCCGAACATACAGTAAATTGTAACTTTACAGTTTGGGTTCACTCAACCCTAATAGGGACATCTCTGCTGGATTGTGATGTCTTTTTGCTGGATATATGGAGATGTCTCTTTGCTGGATTGGGATGTCTATTTGCTGGATTGGGATGTCTATTTGCTGGATTGGGATGTCTCTTTGCTGGATATATGGGGCTAGCTCTGCTGAATATATAGGGCTGTATATTTGCTGGCTTGGTATGCCTCTTTGCTGGATTGGGCTGTATCTTTGCTCAATATATGGGGATTTCTCCTTGCTAAATATATGGTGCTGTGTCTTTTGCTGGATTGGGTCATCTCTTTGCTGAATTTGTGGAGCTATTTTCTTGCTGGATTGGGTTGTCTCCTTTCTGAATACATGGAACTGTCTCTTTGATGGATTGGGCCATTTCTTTGCTGAATATATGGGGATGTCTCCTTGCTGATGCTGAATATATAGAGCTGTCTCTTTGCTTGATTGGGATGTCTCTTTGGATTAAGCTGTCTCTTTTCTGAATATTTAGGGATGTCTTCTTGCTAAATATATGGAGCTGTCTCTTTGCTGGATTGGGCAATCTCTTTGAATATATGGGGCTGTCTGTTTTGCTTCTCTTTTGGCCAAAATATAATTCCTTACTGTTAAATCTTGAAAGCGCTGATGATTTGGAATACACTTTTCTTTTTCATACATTAAGTTGTAAGAGTGTTACAATAAAAGCAGGTGCACTGAAGGACTTGGTGGGATGGCCAGTGGGTGGACCCTGGGGAATGTTGGTGGTCAGGCCCAGCGGGGACCCAGATCTAAAGCTGTGTAAGGGGCCCCATTTCTGTTAGCTGCCCTGGATGGAGGAGCTCAGTTATAGGGGATGGAAGATCTCAGCTATAGCGGATAAAGGAGCGCAGTTCTCATCGGGAATGGAGAAGCTCAATTATAGTGGATGGAGGAGCTCAGTTATGGGGTTGGAGGAGCTCAGTTATAGGGGATGGAAGATCTCAGCTATAGCGGATAGAGGAGCGCAGTTATCATCGGGAATGGAGAAGCTCAATTATAGTGGATTGAGGAGCTCAGTTATGGGGATGGAGGAGCTCAGTTATAGGGGATAGAGGAGCTCAGTTATGGGGATGGAGGAGCTCAGTTATGGGGATGGAGGAGCTCAGTTATAGGGGATGGAGGAGCTCAGTTATAGGGGATGGAGGAGCTCAGTTATAGGGGATGGAGGAGCTCAGTTATAGGGGATGGAGGAGCTCAGTTATAGGGGATGGAGGAGCTCAGTTATAGGGGATGGAGGAGCTCAGTTATAGGGGATGGAGGAGCTCAGTTATGGGGATGGAGGAGCTCAGTTATAGGGGATGGAGGAGCTCAGTTATAGGGGATGGAGGAGCTCAGTTATAGGGGATGGAGGAGCTCAGTTATAGGGGATGGAGGAGCTCAGTTATAGGGGATGGAGGAGCTCAGTTATAGGGGATGGAGGAGCTCAGTTATAGGGGATGGAGGAGCTCAGTTATAGGGGATGGAGGAGCTCAGTTATAGGGGATGGAGGAGCTCAGTTATAGGGGATGGAGGAGCTCAGTTATAGGGGATGGAGGAGCTCAATTATAGGGGATGGAGGAGCTCAGTTATAGGGGATGGAGGAGCTCAGTTATAGGGGATGGAGGAGCTCAGTTATAGGGGATAGAGGAGCTCAGTTATAGGGGATGGAGGAGCTCAGTTATAGGGGATGGAGGAGCTCAGTTATGGGGGATGGAGGAGCTCAGTTATGGGGTTGGAGGAGCTCAATTATAGGGGATGGAGGAGCTCAGTTATGGGGATGGAGGAGCTCAGTTATAGGGGATGGAGGAGCTCAGTTATAGGGGATGGAGGAGCTCAGTTATAGGGGATGGAGGAGCTCAGTTATAGGGGATGGAGGAGCTCAGTTATAGGGGATGGAGGAGCTCAGTTATAGGGGATGGAGGAGCTCAGTTATAGGGGATGGAGGAGCTCAGTTATGGGGGATGGAGGAGCTTAGTTATGGGGGATGGAGGAGCTTAGTTATGGGGGATGGAGGAGCTCAGTTATAGGGGATGGAGGCGCTCAGTTATGGGGTTGGAGGAGCTCAATTATAGGGGGTGGAGGATCTCAATTATGGGGGTGGAGGAGTTCAGTTATGACAAAGGGAAAATTAGGAAAGGGGAGGAATAACTGAAACTTTTAAATACATGAAGGGGGTGAATAAAGTTCAAGAAGGCGGGATTTTTATTATGAAGCCAGGATGAAGAACACAGGGACATGATGCTAAACTGGTAGGAGGGACGTTCAAAACTAATCTTAGCAAGTATTATTTTACTAAAGATGAATCCTGAGAATGAACTGAATTCTAAATGATTCTCTCTTTGCAGGTCGTCCCGCATCTGGAGATAAACAAATCAATATCCGTGACAACGGTTAGTATCATATTGTAGACATTCTGTTCTATTTCTACACATTCCAGGTTTAGGTGGAAATATCTCGATGTACATTGGGTGGAGCTTCCTCCATAACTGACATGGCCTCTGTAATTCTATTGGTGTTCCTCATCATCCCATCCAATAGGGTTCTCAGATCCCCAATACTTTCTCATTGTGTCCATGCCGTGTCCCTGGAGAGGAGATCATTTTCCAGGGAGTAATGTGTGTGTGTGGGGGGGGGGTGGCAGACTCCGCACACCCTGACTGGGTATCTCCACCAATAAGCTGCTTCCCAAGCTCTGGAACACGAGACCAGTGACTCTGGTTATAGTTACTCCAAGAACTAAGCAACAGCAGTTTTGGAGTAAACCAGAATAAGAACTGTTTATTTGAACAAGAAAACAAAATATATATGTAGCGGGTATGTACTTTTCAGAGTGTTTGGGTCTGGTGAAGACATCAGTGATGACCAGTTCCCTGCGGCCCAGCGGGTGGCGCTGTCACTTTGGGCTGGGGTTGAACCGTCACTGCAGTGCCGTACCCTTTGTGACCTCTCGCAGCAGTTGTACGGTGGGGCAGGGAACCCGCTGTGCTTGCTGGGAGAGGGTATCAAGGGGGCGGACATCTTCGCCGTGGGGGTCGAGTCCCAGGCACCTTCAGCCTGAGGGCTGCTGTTCGCGGTCGGTATCCAGGCGGCCTAGGCCTGGACACTTGGAGTTTGTGTTCCATCCCAGACACCTTCAGTCTGGGGTGAGATACTCGGCCGAAGGCCTGGGGCCCAGTACCTTCTGCTGGGTCCCGCCAGGGAGGGACTGTCCTAGGGTGCCCCGGGTGTTGGGCACCCGAATCCAGAGGCGTAAGGGACCGGAGGAGGGATTCATCCGAAGAACTGGTGCAGCATATTGCCAGTTCCGGGTGAACCTCTGGAGACCGCCTGGAGGGATATCTTTCCCGAACAGGGGCCAAGTTCATAGATGAAGGTGGTTCATGTTCAATGATCGGTGGCAGCGACCGTGCGCCAGGCCTATTCGTTTGCAAAGGAATAGGAGAATTAATTTGTGCCTGGGCCTACTGGTATCCACACCCCTGTCTGTCTGTTACTGAAAGTTCAACTATTATGTTCACCCTGCAATAGAGAAATAAAAGAGTGTTGGACTTTTAATTGGTGTGGGTTTCTGTTACTGGCAGACACATCTCCGTGGAACAAGCGGAAGCTTCGTATGCAGTGAGCAGACCCGGAGGTAATTTAAGTGACTTTGCTCAACCCTCATACACATACGAAGTGAGAGCTCGGCGTAGTGTTCCTGCACTCTCCTCTCCCAGGTACCCCTAGACCACACCAGCCAACCAGGCGATAGAAGCGGAGAGGGAGAGTGAGGCCCGCTACATATACATCACAGGAGGACATCCCCCTTTCCTGATCATATTATCCTAACAATACAAACTGTATATAGGAATATAATTACAACATCACCGACACATACTATAAACATTACCTTAATTAGCCACCTGGATAATTCAGCGCCCACCCAGACTAATCAGAGATTTCATTCCAGGTCAGACTTGCTGTCACCGAGCTCCTGAGTACAATACACATTATCATAAGAATAAACACAGCCAACCTTCAGACAATAACAGGAGACCTACTTACAATAAACACATTATGGCAGGGGGTCCCAGACAGGTGGCTTGCTGATGAACTATGAGTCCCAAGCTGGCAGAGACCACCATGGCCTCGTTAATAATGTCCTTTTGCATTACATAACAGAACATCTTCCTAAATGCTTGTAGCTCCCTCAAATGGAAGGGCCCATAGTCGGTAGGCAAGAGGCTAGTATTCAGTCCCCTCCAAAAGCCTCTGTCCCGAGTGAGTCTGTCACAAGGGGATGCAAACCTCCACCTCTCCACCTTCCATCCAGGTCTGAGCTGGGATTTATCCCGGAGATATCTATAGAAAAGAGAGCAGGAGGTCAGGATAATAGGCGGTCCTTTCCCATATACATCTCTACTAATCCCGCCCCCAGGAGCGTACTGATCACATGACCCAACACCTCCAGTGAGTGAGCGCTCTTCTTCCAGTTTCTGCTTTTCTCTGAATGGGATTGGTTGCTGCAAATGGCCGTAGATTTCTATTGTCCTGATTGGTAGAAGTGAACAGGAGCCGAGAGCTGCCCCTGCTGGCTGGTAAGCACTCTTTTATATTTATTAGGCTAAATAAATTCCCTCCGCAAGTCATATTTCTCCCCAGACAAAACTGTAAAAATTCCTTCCTAGTCCCACTACAAATCCCCTTCTACTAGCTAAAATCCTTTTCTCCCCCAAATCCCCTCTCTCAGCACAAATCCTCTCCTCCCAATCCCCCCTGTGAGCACAAATCCTCCCCCCACACAAAATTTCTCTAACCATAACCCCCTCTTCGAACACAAATCCTTCCCCTCTCCCAGCACAAACTCCCCCCCACTTCCCGCTCCCAGTACAAATATTCTTTCCTTTCCTCAAATTACCCCACCCCCAGTACAATTTGTCCTACGTAGGTCAGTATGTCCCCAGCACAGCAGAATACTGGGGTCGTTCTCTCCTAGGTTCCTCCTCATCTTATGTCATGTGATACATCAGATTTGAGGAGGAGCCTAGGGGCAGCTTCCCATGCCTGTATATTTGTGCCATCTGCTGCAGTGGTGGGTGATTATGGCATTGGAGATCTGGGACACCCTATAGAACACTTGGAGCACATTGTTATGGCAAGATTTTGGTTGTATGCAGAGCACGCAGCCATCTTGCCTTGTGCTAAATAGCACACACCTCATCTTAATGAAAAAATGCATCTTAAACTAAAATTCACTCACCTTCATTTGAACCCCATTCATACAAATCAAGAAGCATCACCACACTGCTGGGTTCATCTCGGCATCACAGCATCCACTGACTGCCGACGCCCTCACAGGCTGTTTTTATTAAACTCCCAGCCGGAAGTGATGTCACAACATGTGACCTCCTCCATAGGAAGTGAGCTCCACCCAGCAGATGACCATATAAGGATATCCCTTCCAACAGGGTTATTTAAATACATACAACACATGAATACAACAAAAGAACCTTTTACAGACATGTATACATTCAAATAGACTAGCAGTGACATGCACTGCTTCCAATGACGGGAACCATACGACAATTATGGCTCAATGGGACACAATTGTCATATAGTTATGCTATAGTTCCTGTGGATGCAGATCTGTCCGCTCCGAGTCATTTAATGCCAATGCCAAGAAGTGGCCAGTCCCTTGGTGAGGCATAAAACAAATATCCCTAAAAGGAGTAAACATCGCTGTGTCCACAGGAAGGATTTTCCCGCCACCGGTCTTCCACCAACGTCTGTATGTGCGATACGTTCACACGAGCGCATTGCAGCAAAACTGACACTGGGGGGCATCTGACAACATACATTAATAAAAATTTCCACAACAACATGCTCTGGGTTCCTATTGATGCCACTGGTATTAAGGATACATTTATTTCTGAATTTGGCTATTTGCATCATTGCTTTGTCCTGTGACTGGACTAGTATTGGACAACAAAAGACAAGCTTTGATGCTGTAACTACATCTTTATCAATAAATGTGACATCATCCTGATCCTCATCATCGTGTGTAGCGGGGGCCATAACATTTCTCCAAGCAGCTTTATATTGTGTTGTGTTGGTAACATTTAGTAGCTCTGCTGACCACCTGGTTATATCCATTCCTCTTCACCAGGTTCACACCTATGCAAATTAGTTGCGGCTTACACCGCATCCAATTCGCATAACATTTTAAAATACATTGATTTCAATGAGGCTGGTTCACATATGTGCGATGTATTCGCACTGCGCATTGCCAAAAAAAAAGTGTGCGTTTTCTAGGCATTGCGGTGCGGCTCAGGTGCGAATTCAGGTCCATTATCTTCTATGGGGCACGCATCTGATTCGCACATGTGTTAAGTACTCATCAGGATTTCTCTCCTTCACCTCACTACACTTCCCTCCTCCCCCTCCCCTCTCTCAGGTCACCAAATTCGCAGCTAAAACCGAGATGATCTGCTGAAAAGTTCTCTTATCTTTTTCCAGAGATAAGAGAGCTAGAATTCGCACCGCACAAGTGTGAACCCAGCCTTAGGGATGAGCAGGGCTGCCCTGGGCCTCCTGTGCACTTTGGAGGGGTCTGTGTGCTTATTTTGCCATTTGTAGGCAATTAGAACTATCATATTCATTGAAAATGTCAGTTTTTTCTGTAGCACATCATCCTACAGCAAGAATTAAAAAATAATTGCTTTTGGCCCTCCAAAATGCATATCAGACCCTCTGAGTCCTGTATGGATTTAAAGGGGGTTACCATGGCCGGTGCTAGACTATTTTGCACCCTAGGCAAGATCAGCTACTTTCACCCCCCCCCCCCCCCCAAAAAAAAAAAAAAAACAACACTTTGCACTTCTTTCTCCTCCTACTACCTCCTTCAGGTGCCTGGACCCCCTATGGTGATGGTGGTATCAGGTGACCCCCTATGGTGATGGTGGTAACAGGTGACCCCCTATGGTGGTATCAGGTGATCCCCTATGGTGATGGTGGTATCAGGTGATCCCCTATGGTGATGGTGGTATCGGGTGACCCCCTATGGTGGAAGTGGTGTTAGGTGACCCCCTATGGTGATGGTGGCATCAGGTGACCCCCTATGGTGATGGTGGTATCAGGTGATCCCCTATGGTGATGGTGGTATCAGGTGATCCCCTATGGTGATGGTGGCATCAGGTGACCCCCTAAAGTAGAGGTGGTATCGGGTAACCCCCTATGGTGGAAGTGGTGTTAGGTGACCCCCTATGGTGATGATGGTATCAGGTGACCCCCTATGGTGATGGTGGCATCAGGTGACCCCCTAAAGTGGAGGTGGTGTCAGGTGACCCCCTATGGTGGAAGTGGTGTTAGGTGACCCCCTATGGTGATGGTGTCAGGTGGTTCTCTTATCAGTGCAGGATATAGAAGTAATCCTTGGTGTGATCCAGAGGTTGAAGTCACTGGCAGGAAGGACAGAAGAGCTCCGATCCGCTGACCTGGCACTGACAGCTCCAGCAGAGCCAGCCCTGGCCGCTCGCACGGCCTTTTGATCCATGTGCCCAGGGGGGGAGGAGACAAAGTTGGGACCCCAGACACACATCAGCCAAGTCACCTTAGCCAGGGTCTGCACTGCCACCATACAGGTCCTACAGTGACTAGCACGGCGCCTCCACACTGCCTGGCATCCCAGCTTCATGACTGGAAGAGGAGGCCAGGCCTGGCACACCGGACCCTGCTCACTCCTCCATGGGGGAAGAAGACACTGTGAGTGTCGATCCCTGGTCATCCATACCACACGTCTCTGTGGGGGTGAAAGGTAACCATGGCCCACCCACTACTGACATCCGCACTTGTGATTGGTCAGATGGGCTTAACTGTGAATGGCAGCAACAAGGGCGGGGATCATCTTCCTGTTTATGTGGCTGGGGCGAGGTGAGTACATGTCAGTGTACATGTGCTGTGTGGGCTCTGTTCTTCTACAGTGGCCGTGGCTGCGTCCTAGGTGGCTGCCTAGTTTGCCTAGTGGTAGCACCGGCCCTGGGGGGTACCCCACACAAAAAACAATAGAAAAACATAAGGTCCCCAAAGAAATCTATACCAGAATCTTAATCTGAGCAAAAATAGCATGAAGTGTTAATAAAAACAAAGACACAGTTTGTCACGAGGGTATTCACCGAGGCCGAGATACTTGAGAGCGGTTCTCCCTTGCGACTAAGCGCACTCCACCCCTGGTGATGGTACAGAGGGTGAAGGGCACAAAGAGGCACGAGGTACCAGCAGGCTTAGGCAGGGCCGCGTGCAGATCACCGTGGAGTAGGAAGCCGCGCAGAACTGATGGACACTGGAGCCCAACGGTGTAGTTGGATAGTGGAGTCCAACAGCTGGCCGAGGGTCAAACACAGAAGTCCGGTGGCACGTACCAAGTGCTGAGGATCAGACACAGGAAACTGATAGCAAAATCTATGAGCAGGCTGAGGGTCAAGTACAGGAGACTGGTAGCGTAATCCGTAAGCAGGCTGAGGGTCAAACACAGGAGTAGGGTGACCACGTGTCCCGGATTGCCCGGGACAGTCCTGCATTTTGCAGATCTGTCCCGGGCACCTTCATTCCAGTACAATACAATACAGTGTCCCGGAATGAAACTGACACAGCCACCCCCCGGGCCAATCTGATGCCCCCAAAAAAGGCTGCCACATCACCACATCAACGCTTTACTCACTGACAGTACTTATCCTGGCCGGGAATGCCTGGAGGAGCACAATCCCCACCCCCTGCTTGTGATTGGAGAAATCATAAATCCCGCCTCTTGTGTCCAATCACTGTGCTGTGATTCGTTACAGCACAAGCTGATTTTTGGGAAGGGAGGGTGTCCCTGAATGGTAGTTAGGAAATGTGGTCACCCTACACAGGAGACTGGCAGCGTAATCCGTAAGCAGGCTGGGGGTCAAACACAGGAGATATTGACAGAGGTCCAAAAGGCAAGCCGAGGGTCAGGTGCAGGTGGAGATCAGAGGAGGTCAGGGTTAATCTGGGTCACAGCAGGTAATCAATCACAGGAAGCAGGAAATC
The DNA here is from genome assembly GCA_029206835.1 of Rana muscosa. NCBI lineage: Eukaryota > Metazoa > Chordata > Amphibia > Anura > Ranidae > Rana > Rana muscosa. Next base: position 1,296,617,719 of record CM055116.1, on the reverse strand, counting down.
AGGTACAGGAAGCTGAAGACAAACCAGCAATTCCTCTGAGCACTTGTTCAGCTTTTATAGGCAGCCAGGAAGTCATGTGATGCATGCACTGAGTGTTTCTCTGACAGCTTCTCACTGCCAACTTACTTTGCTGCCATCTAGTGTTCAAAGTATAATATGTTTTTTTTTCTTATAATATGCTTCTCTGACACAGTTCTTGACAAGTCCTTTAATAAAAAAAAAGCCTCATGATGTACATCCACGTCAATCACCTCATCCAGCGATGTTGATTCAACTCAATTATAATGCCCAACACCCACCGAAAGAAAAAGAAAAATAGTTATCCACCAAGATGTGTCTAGATCATTCTCATACCTTCCACCAAATGACAGAGTGCGTGGAAATAAATCACATAACTAAATGCGTGAGGTTCCTCAGAAATTTCACACCAAACCCATATCTGAGCATGCAGCCAGGCTGGCCAGAGAAGGAGTGGTGGAGCATATCCTCCCCCCAGCAAAGCTCCTTCTGCCCATAATAACGAGGACAAAAGTCTCTTCCCTACAATCCTCGCCCAGCTATATCTAGAACGTTGACCACCACTGATATATAGACGGTCCTCAGATTATACAACAAATCAGAGGTATGAACACCATAAGGGCTCATTGACAAAAATCATATCTTCTATCATGTGACCACAGTGAGCTGAGATCTGATTGGTTGCCGGGGCTCAGGTCACATGGTCTATCCTCATTACTCTGTATAAAGTAACTTTTATATCAATGGAAGATCAAACCTAACTCTGTCTTCTCTTCTCTTATTTTCAGTGGGCATGGTCTATGATGGTAAGTAGCTTCATTATTAAATGTCTTTTTATGTTTCCATCATTCTGTAACACAAATGTCACTTAAAGTGGAACTCCAGACAAAGCTTTTTTGTTTCTTAGATGGAGTGTGGGAAGGTATGTCTGTGTCAGCTATTACATAGTGTCTGTGTTCTCCTCATTACTTTCTATCCATGTGACACCATATTAGACTCTGACTAATGTGGTGTCACATGAGAGCGAATGTGAGGGGCAAATCATCCTGCAGGGGCACAGTCACCAAAAAAGCCCCATTCCTGCTCCACCCAAAACAGTTTGTTTGGGGTTACACTTTAAATAGGAGTTATTGAAAGAGTTGAAAATAACTTTAAGTAGGGGGGCAGTCATGATAGAATCTGAAGAGAAGTGCATGGCCCTCCCATGGTACCCAACACAGCTCTGTGATCTCTCTTCCATTATCCTCCAGTACAGCTCTGTGATCTCTCTTCCATCATCCTCCAGTACAGCTCTGTGATCTCTCTTCCATCATCCTCCAGTACAGCTCTGTGATCTCTTCTATCATCCTCCAGTACTGCTCTGTGATCTCTTCCATCATCCTCCAGTACAGCTCTGTGATCTCTCTTCCATCATCCTCCAGTACAGCTCTGTGATCTCTTCTATCATCCTCCAGTACTGCTCTGTGATCTCTTCCATCATCCTCCAGTACAGCTCTGTGATCTCTCTTCTATCATCCTCCAGTACAGCTCTGTGATCTCTCTTCTATCATCCTCCAGTACAGCTCTGTGATCTCTCTTCCATCATCCTCCAGTACAGCTCTGTGATCTCTCTTCCATCATCCTCCAGTACAGCTCTGTGATCTCTCTTCCATCATCCTCCAGTACAGCTCTGTGATCTCTCTTCCATCATCCTCCAGTACAGCTCTGTGATCTCTCTTCTATCATCCTCCAGTACAGCTCCGTGATCTCTCTTCCATCACCCTCCAGTACAGCTCTGTGATCTCTCTCCTATCACCCTTCAGCACAGCTCTGTGATCTCTCTTCCATCATCCTCCAGTACAGCTCTGCGATCTCTCTTCCATCATCCTCCAGTACAGCTCTGTGATCTCTCTTCCATCACCCTCCAGTACAGCTCTGTGATCTCTCTCCTATCACCCTTCAGCACAGCTCTGTGATCTCTCTTCCATCATCCTCCAGTACAGCTCTGTGATCTCTCTTCTATCATCCTCCAGTACAGCTCTGTGATCTCTCTTTCATCATCCTCCAGTACAGCTCTGTGATCTCTCTTTCATCATCCTCCAGTACAGCTCTGTGATCTCTCTTCCATCATCCCCCAGTACAGCTCTGTGATCTCTCTCCTATCACCCTTCAGCACAGCTCTGTGATCTCTCTTCCATCATGGTGATGGTGGTATCAGGTGACCCCCTAAAGTGGAGGTGGTGTCAGGTGACCCCCTATGGTGGAAGTGGTGTTAGGTGACCCCCTATGGTGATGGTGTCAGGTGGTTCTCTTATCAGTGCAGGATATAGAAGTAATCCTTGGTGTGATCCAGAGGTTGAAGTCACTGGCAGGAAGGACAGAAGAGCTCCGATCCGCTGACCTGGCACTGACAGCTCCAGCAGAGCCGGCCCTGGTCGCTCGCACGGCCTTTTGATCCATGTGCCCAGGGGGGAGGAGACAAAGTTGGGACCCCAGACACACATCAGCCAAGTCACCTTAGCCAGGGTCTGCACTGCCACCATACAGGTCCTACAGTGACTAGCACGGCGCCTCCACACTGCCTGGCATCCCAGCTTCATGACTGGAAGAGGAGGCCAGGCCTGGCACACCGGACCCTGCTCACTCCTCCATGGGGGAAGAAGACACTGTAAGTGTCGATCCCTGGTCATCCATACCACACGTCTCTGTGGGGGTGAAAGGTAACCATGGCCCACCCACTACTGACATCCGCACTTGTGATTGGTCAGATGGGCTTAACTGTGAATGGCAGCAACAAGGGCGGGGATCATCTTCCTGTTTATGTGGCTGGGGCGAGGTGAGTACATGTCAGTGTACATGTGCTGTGTGGGCTCTGTTCTTCTACAGTGGCCGTGGCTGCGTCCTAGGTGGCTGCCTAGTTTGCCTAGTGGTAGCACCGTCCCTGGGGGGTACCCCACACAAAAAAACAATAGAAAAACATAAGGTCTCCAAAGAAATCTATACCAGAATCTTAATCTGAGCAAAAATAGCATGAAGTGTTAATAAAAACAAAGACACAGTTTGTCACGAGGGTATTCACCGAGGCCGAGATACTTGAGAGCGGTTCTCCCTTGCGACTAAGCGCACTCCACCCCTGGTGATGGTACAGAGGGTGAAGGGCACAAAGAGGCACGAGGTACCAGCAGGCTTAGGCAGGGCCGCGTGCAGATCACCGTGGAGTAGGAAGCCGCGCAGAACTGATGGACACTGGAGCCCAACGGTGTAGATGGATAGTGGAGTCCAAAAGCTGGCCGAGGGTCAAACACAGAAGTCCGGTGGCACGTACCAAGTGCTGAGGATCAGACACAGGAAACTGATAGCAAAGTCTATGAGCAGGCTGAGGGTCAAGCACAGGAGACTGGTAGCGTAATCCATAAACAGGCTGAGGGTCAAACACAGGAGACTGGTAACGTAATCCATAAACAGGCTGAGGGTCAAACACAGGAGACTGGTAGCGTAATCCGTAAGCAGGCTGAGGGTCAAACACAGGAGATATTGGCAGAGGTCCAAAAGGCAAGCCGAGGGTCAAGTGCAGGTGGAGATCAGAGGAGGTCAGGGTTAATCTGGGTCACAGCAGGTAATCAATCACAGGAAGCAGGAAATCAGGTACAGGAAGCTGAAGACAAACCAGCAATTCCTCTGAGCACTTGTTCAGCTTTTATAGGCAGCCAGGAAGTCATGTGATGCATGCACTGAGTGTTTCTCTGACAGCTTCTCACTGCCAACTTACTTTGCTGCCATCTAGTGTTCAAAGTATAATATGTTTTGTTTTTTATAATATGCTTCTCTGACACAGTTCTTGACAAGTCCTTTAATAAAAAAAAAGCCTCATGATGTACATCCACGTCAATCACCTCATCCAGCGATGTTGATTCAACTCAATTATAATGCCCAACACCCACTGAAAGAAAAAGAAAAATAGTTATCCACCAAGATGTGTCTAGATCATTCTCATACCTTCCACCAAATGACAGAGTGCGTGGAAATAAATCACATAACTAAATGCGTGAGGTTCCTCAGAAATTTCACACCAAACCCATATCTGAGCATGCAGCCAGGCTGGCCAGAGAAGGAGTGGTGGAGCATATCCTCCCCCCAGCAAAGCTCCTTCTGCCCATAATAACGAGGACAAAAGTCTCTTCCCCACAATCCTCGCCCAGCTATATCAAGAACGTTGACCACCACTGATATAGACGGTCCTCAGATTATACAACAAATCAGAGGTATGAACACCATAAGGGCTCATTGACAAAAATCATATCTTCTATCATGTGACCACAGTGAGCTGAGATCTGATTGGTTGCTGGGGCTCAGGTCACATGGTCTATCCTCATTACTCTGTATAAAGTAACTTTTATATCAATGGAAGATCAAACCTAACTCTGTCTTCTCTTCTCTTATTTTCAGTGGGCATGGTCTATGATGGTAAGTAGCTTCATTATTAAATGTCTTTTTATGTTTCCATCATTCTGTAACACAAATGTCACTTAAAGTGGAACTCCAGACAAAGCTTTTTTGTTTCTTAGATGGAGTGTGGGAAGGTATGTCTGTGTCAGCTATTACATAGTGTCTGTGTTCTCCTCATTACTTTCTATCCATGTGACACCATATTAGACTCTGACTAATGTGGTGTCACATGAGAGCGAATGTGAGGGGCAAATCATCCTGCAGGGGCACAGTCACCAAAAAAGCCCCATTCCTGCTCCACCCAAAACAGTTTGTTTGGGGTTACACTTTAAATAGGAGTTATTGCAAGAGTTGAAAATAACTTTAAGTAGGGGGGCAGTCATGATAGAATCTGAAGAGAAGTGCATGGCCCTTCCATGGTACCCAACACAGCTCTGTGATCTCTCTTCCATTATCCTCCAGTACAGCTCTGTGATCTCTCTTCGATCCTCCTCCAGTACAGCTCTGTGATCTCTCATCTATCATCCTCCAGTACAGCTCTGTGATCTCTCTTGTGTCATCCTCCAGTACAGCTCTGTGATCTCTCTTGTGTCATCCTCCAGTACAGCTCTGTGATCTCTCTTCGATCCTCCTCCAGTACAGCTCTGTGATCTCTCTTCTGTCATCCTCCAGTACAGCTCTGTGATCTCTCTTCCATCATCCTCCAGTACAGCTCTGTGATCTCTCATCTATCATCCTCCAGTACAGCTCTGTGATCTCTCTTGTGTCATCCTCCAGTACAGCTCTGTGATCTCTCTTCCATCACCCTCCAGTACAGCTCTGTGATCTCTCTTCCATCATCCTCCAGTACAGCTCTGTGATTTCTCTTCCATCACCCTCCAGTACAGCTCTGCGATCTCTCTTCCATCATCCTCCAGTACAGCTCTTTGATCTCTCTTCCATCACCCTCCAGTACAGCTCTTTGATCTCTTCCATCACCCTCCAGTACAGCTCTGTGATCTCTCTTCCATCACCCTCCAGTACAGCTCTGTGATCTCTCTTCCATCACTCTCCAGTACAGCTCTTTGATCTCTCTTCCATCATCCTCCCGTACAGCTCTGTGATTTCTCTTCCATCACCCTCCAGTACAGCTGATTGATTGATATGTAAATTTATATCGCGCCAAATACTGTTTTGGAGGACTGCAACTAAACGCGCTGTACCATAAATTCACCAATCAGCCTTGGGAAAAGAAAAAAAACATTTGAGAAAAAGGGAGGGGAGAAAAAAAAAAAAAGAGGAAGGAAGGCTCACGAGGGGAGTCGAAAAACAAAGTTGACGTTAATTATTACAGAGTTAGGTGTCTCTACATCCGTAGTTAGGAAAAAGCGTTTTTAAAAAGGTGGGTTTTTAATTGCCTCTTAAAAAGAGCTTGGGGCATTGGGAGCCGGAGATGGTCGGGGAGTTGGTTCCAAAGGGCCGCGCCCGTAGTCTGCATTCGTCGACCTCCCAAGGACTGGAGTCGGGCGAGTGCTTGGATGATCCTATTTTGAAGCCCTGTCCGCAATGCTCTAATTGGTGTGTAATGGGGGGCCATTTCTGTGAGATAGAGTGGGCCCAGGCCCCAATATGCTATAAACATCAGAACCAAGATTTTAAATTGTACTCTATGCACTATAGGTAACCAATGTAGCTGTGCCATAGCTGTGATGTCTATATGGTGTACCCGTAATAGTGCGTGCTGCTTGATTCTGTATAATTTGGATTTTTTTGACCCACTTAAGGGGAAGGCCAAGGCAAAAACCATTGGCAAAGTCTAGTCTGGATTGTACTAGAGCCAAAGTAAGTGTGATTTGGTGTCGATATGAAAGTAGATGTCGGATCTTCCGAATAATTTGCAAATAGAATGAGGCATTTTTCATACAGTTCATGATTTGCGGAATCCAGGTAAGTTTTGCATCAAAAATGATTCCAAGGTTCTTGACTTGTCTTTTAGGTTCTGGGCAGGTACCTAGGTCAGATGGCCATCGGGATAGAATGGGAAAGGCTAGAGGTTCGCCCACTTGGAGTATTTCTGTTTTGGAGCCATTAGGGCTCAGCCAGTTTCTATTCATCCAGGAATGGATGTGAGTCATGCATTCAGCTAGGGTCTGGGGGTGTCTGTCATTTTTGGAAGTGTTGACTAGGATTTGGATGTCATCGGCATATAGTTGGCCTTGAAGGCCATGTAACTGCAACATATCAGGTAGGGGGCGCATGTAACAATTGAAAAGGTATGGAGAGAGGGCAGAGCCCTGTGGTACTCCCCAGGGCACTGGGCTTATGGCTGACCTGAAAGGTCCCAGCCTAACCTGTTGTGTACGATCTTGTAGAAAAGACTGGATCCATACCAGGACAGCACCTCGAATTCCAAACTGGTCATGAAGGTGCGAGATCAGAATGTCGTGATCAATGGTGTCAAAAGCCACGGAGAGGTCCAATAGCACTAAGGCCGCCGATTCCCCAGCGTCTCTGACCCTCAGCAGCTGTTCCCTCATGGCAATCATGGAGAGCTCTATTCCCCTGCCCGGACGGAACCCAGACTGGACATCGTGGAATAGGCCCTCCCCTTCAGAGTATTCCTGAAGTTGCTCAAGAACGATGGTTTCCATAATCTTTGCCACAAAATGAATGCTAGAAATGGGTCTTAGATTATTCGGGTCTTGAAGCTCTGTTATTTTTATTTTTTTTGGAATTGGCGTGACGTATGAGTGTTTAAGTTTCCCCGGTATAACTCCCAGCCTCAAACTGAAGTTGATGATTGTACATAAGTCTGGAAGGAATGCCTTTGACTGGAGTTTGAAAAACCAGGCAGGGCAAAATTCATCCGCAAAGTGTGTGGGCTTCAATTTAAGAATTACTTTGTGTAGTACCTCCGGCGTGGTCGGTGTGAAGTTGTTTAAGCTGGACAGAGTAGGTTGGATAGCCTCTTGTAGTGGACCAGGTTGGTCAATCAGGTGAATGTTCTTGGCAATGCCCAACCGGATTTTATGAATTTTATCTTGGAAAGTGATCCCTAATTTATTGGTGAATTCTTGTGATGGTATTATCGTCTTGGTTAACCTACGTGGATTAAGCATTTCGTTTACAATTTCGAAAAGTTTCTTATCCTGGTTTCTGGCGTTATCGATCTGTTCACCGTAATATGCTTTTTTCCTGTGGCGAATGGCTTTGAAATATGCCTGAGAAATTATTCGGTATACGAGCTTGTCTTGATGTGTGTTAGTCTTAAGCCATTTTCTTTCAAGCGGTCTGCGTTTCGTTTTAATTAGGGCTAGGTTGCTAGTGTACCAAGGTTTAGCCTTGGTAATCTTTTTGCGAAAGTGCGATGTTTTGAGAGGGGCAAGCTTATCAAGTGTATGATGGATTTTTAGTTCAAATGCATCAAGGGCTTTAGTGACTCTGTCAAGATGGATTTCAAAGTCAATATAAAGATCATCTTCACTGTCTAGGGTGATAGGTTCAAGAGCCAAGTATGTTGCCATGAAGGTGAGTGGACATAGGTTTTTAAGTGAACGATACGGCTTGGATTGCTGCATGGGAGTACCCAAGTCTGGGGCTGGGGGTCTAAAGTCTCTGAGTTGGTATGAAATTAATTTATGATCTGTCCATATAAGGTAGATGTTCTGGATGTCAGAGATGGTAATATTAGAGGAGAAGATCGAATCTAGTGTGTGCCCTTTCTCATGGGTATAGGAGTTGACATTTTGAACAAAGCCTAGGGCGTCAAGATCTTGTAAAAACTCCTGTAGTTTAGGATCCAGTAAGTCCTCAAGCCATAGGTTACAGTCGCCTTGCAGGATAATGTTTGACGTGTAAGTGTTCAATTCTAAACAAAATTGAATAATCTCAGTGTTGAATTCCGTGTGGTATCCTGGCGGACGATCGCTCTGTGATCTCTCTTCTATCATCCTCCAGTACAGCTCCGTGATCTCTTCTATCATCCTCCAGTACAGCTCTGTGATCTCTCTTCCATCATCCTCCAGTACAACTCTGTGATCTCTCTTCCATCATCCTCCAGTACAGCTCCGTGATCTCTTCCATCATCCTCCAGTACAGCTCTGTGATCTCTTCTATCATCCTCCAGTACAGCTCTGTGATCTCTTCTATCATCCTCCAGTACAGCTCTGTGATCTCTTCCATCATCCTCCAGTACAGCTCTGTGATCTCTCTTCCATCATCCTCCAGTACTGCTCTGTGATCTCTCTTCCATCATTCTCCAGGACAGCTCTGTGATCTCTCTTCCATCATCCTCCAGTACAGCTCTGTCATCTCTCTTCTATCGTCCTCCAGTACAGCTCTGTGATCTCTCTTCTATCATCCTCCAGTTCAGGTCTGTGATCTCTCTTCCATCATCCTCCAGTACAGCTCTGTGATCTCTCTTCCATCACCCTCCAGTACAGGTCTGTGATCTCTCTTCCATCATCCTCCAGTACAGCTCTGTGATCTCTCTTCTATCATCCTCCAGTACAGCTCTGTGATCTCTTCCATCATCCTCCAGTACAGCTCTGTGATCTCTCTTCCATCAACCCCCAGTACAGCTCTGTGATCTCTCTTCCATCACCCTCCAGTACTGCTCTGTGATCTCTCTTCCATCACTCTCCAGGACAGCTCTGTTATCTCTCTTCCATCATCCTCCAGTACAACTCTGTGAACTCTCTTCTATCATCCTCCAGTACAGCTCTGTAATCTCTCTTCTATCCTCCTCCAGTACAGCTCTGTGATCTCTTCTATCATCCTCCAGTACAGCTCTGTGATCTCTCTTCCATCACTCTCCAGGACAGCTCTGTGATCTCTCTTCTATCATCCTCCAGTACAGCACTGTGATCTCTCTTCCATCATCCTCCAGTACAGCTCTGTGATCTCTCTTCCTTCACCCTCCAGTACAGCTCTGTGATCTCTCTTCCATCATCCTCCAGTACTGCTCTGTGATCTCTCTTCCATCACTCTCCAGGACAGCTCTGTTATCTCTCTTCCATCATCCTCCAGTACAACTCTGTGAACTCTCTTCTATCATCCTCCAGTACAGCTCTGTAATCTCTCTTCTATCCTCCTCCAGTACAGCTCTGTGATCTCTTCTATCATCCTCCAGTACAGCTCTGTGATCTCTCTTCCATCATCCTCCAGCACTGCTCTGTGATCTCTCTTCCATCACCCTCCAGTACAGCTCTGTGATCTATCTTCCATCATCCTCCAGTACAGCTCTGTGATCTCTCTTCCATCATCCTCCAGTACAGCTCTGTGATCTCTCTTCCATCATCCTCCAGCACTGCTCTGTGATCTCTCTTCCATCATCCTCCAGTACAGCTCTGTGATCTCTTCCATCATCCTCCAGTACAGCTCTGTGATCTCTCTTCCATCATCCTCCAGCACTGCTCTGTGATCTCTCTTCCATCATCCTCCAGTACAGCTCTGTGATCTCTTCCATCATCCTCCAGTACAGCTCTGTGATCTCTCTTCCATCATCCTCCAGTACAGCTCTGTGATCTCTTCCATCATCCTCCAGTACAGCTCTGTGATCTCTCTTCCATCATCCTCCAGCACTGCTCTGTGATCTCTCTTCCATCATCCTCCAGTACAGCTCTGTGATCTCTCTTCCATTATCCTCCAGTACAGCTCTGTGATCTCTCTTCTATCATCCTCCAGTACAGCTCTGTGATCTCTCTTCCATCATTCTCCAGGACAGCTCTGTGATCTCTCTTCCATTATCCTCCAGTACAGCTCTGTGATCTCTCTTCTATCATCCTCCAGTACAGCTCTGTGATCTCTTCTATCATCCTCCAGTACAGCTCTGTGATCTCTCTTCTATCATCCTCCAGTACAGCTCTGTGATCTCTCTTCCATCACCCTCCAGTACAGCTCTGTGATCTCTCTTCTATCATCCTCCAGTACAGCTCTGTGATCTCCCTCCCATCATCCTCCAGTACAGCTCTGTGATCTCTCATCTATCATCCTCCAGTACAGCTTTGTGATCTCTCTTCCCCCACCCTCCAGTACAGCTCTGTGATCTCTCTTCCATTATCCTCCAGTACAGCTCTGTGATCTCTCTTCCATCATCCTCCAGTACAGCTCTGTGATCTCTCTTCTATCATCCTCCAGTACAGCTCTGTGATCTCTCTTCCATCACCATCTAGTACAGCTCTGTGATCTCTCTTCTATCATCCTCCAGTACAGCTCTGTGATCTCTCTTCTATCATCCTCCAGTACAGCTCTGTGATCTTTCTTCTATCATCCTCCAGTACAGCTCTGTGAACTTTCTTCTATCATCCTCCAGTACAGCTCTGTAATCTCTCTTCTATCCTCCTCCAGTACAGCTCTGTGATCTCTTCTATCATCCTCCAGTACAGCTCTGTGATCTCTCTTCCATCACCCTCCAGTACAGCTCTGTGATCTCTCTTCCATCATCCTCCAGTACAGCTCTGTGATCTCTCTTCCATCATCCTCCAGTACAGCTCGGTGATCTCTTCCATCATCCTCCAGTACAGCTCTGTGATCTCTCTTCCATCATCCTCCAGTACAGCTCGGTGATCTCTTCCATCATCCTCCAGTACAGCTCTGTGATCTCTCTTCCATCATCCTCCAGCACTGCTCTGTGATCTCTCTTCCATCATCCTCCAGTACAGCTCTGTGATCTCTCTTCCATTATCCTCCAGTACAGCTCTGTGATCTCTCTTCTATCATCCTCCAGTACAGCTCTGTGATCTCTCTTCCATCATTCTCCAGGACAGCTCTGTGATCTCTCTTCCATTATCCTCCAGTACAGCTCTGTGATCTCTCTTCTATCATCCTCCAGTACAGCTCTGTGATCTCTTCTATCATCCTCCAGTACAGCTCTGTGATCTCTCTTCTATCATCCTCCAGTACAGCTCTGTGATCTCTCTTCCATCACCCTCCAGTACAGCTCTGTGATCTCTCTTCTATCATCCTCCAGTACAGCTCTGTGATCTCCCTCCCATCATCCTCCAGTACAGCTCTGTGATCTCTCATCTATCATCCTCCAGTACAGCTCTGTGATCTCTCTTCCCCCACCCTCCAGTACAGCTCTGTGATCTCTCTTCCCCCACCCTCCAGTACAGCTCTGTGATCTCTCTTCCATTATCCTCCAGTACAGCTCTGTGATCTCTCTTCTATCATCCTCCAGTACAGCTCTGTGATCTCTCTTCTATCATCCTCCAGTACAGCTCTGTGATCTCTTCTATCATCCTCCAGTACAGCTCTGTGATCTCTCTTCTATCATCCTCCAGTACAGCTCTGTGATCTTTCTTCTATCATCCTCCAGTACAGCTCTGTGATCTCTCTTCTATCATCCTCCAGTACAGCTCTGTGATCTTTCTTCTATCATCCTCCAGTACAGCTCTGTGATCTCTCTTCTATCATCCTCCAGTACAGCTCTGTGATCTTTCTTCTATCATCCTGTGACATACAATGACATCCCCAAATGACATTCTATATTATATGTGAGATAACTTTTTATATGATTTCAGACACAGAGAGGGCATTCTGCTTATTTCCAGTGCATGTATTGTATCTGAAGATCCACCATACAATGTTCTAACTCAGTTCTTTTTTTCTATTAGTGAGATCGCATATCAAGGTTCCTAATTTACCTAAATTTGGTAAAGACATAATTTTTCTCTCATATTTGTTATTTATGATCATTCTGTTTCCAATCAGCCTTTACTAAACATGAATTATATTGTGCAGCACAGCAACTCACGGAATTCCGGTTTATGTTCTGACCTTTTACATAATTTGTATAAACATGTGAATATAGCGCCCTCTAGTTTGGCGATAGTGTATATAGTTGTTATTGTAGGTAAATTGGCTTGGCTTAGAGCCAGGCTTGTGTAAATTTGGGTCAGGGCTGAGTGACTCAGTGAGCCTGGATGACTCACCATCCAGCATCTCTGGTGATTCCCCCTGCTAGCTGGAAGCTTGGAGAAGCTTCTAGATTCAGATGCGTGGAGTCCAGGAGGAGCTCCATGGAGTATTGATGAGGGCCCTAGCCAATCCCCAGCAGGTGGGCTGGCAAGGGGTGGGCACCTCTTAAACACTCATGAGTCATGCGTGCTTAGGAGGTTGTTGGAGGTCTTCGCAGGGCACCCCCTAATCTGGAGGTTGGTGACTTTGGGTCTGGGGCTCAGGTGCTGGAGGGAGCCTCTACAACACACAGAGGATATCTGACACGTACCTTGGAGATGAGCTTGACGTGCAGAGGGAGACCTCTCGTACAGCCCTGGTTCCAGGGTCACTAGAGTTGAGACAGTGACCGTAGGAGCACAGTGAGGTATGAGTGCCTGCTGGGTTCTCTGAGACCGGAGATAATGACCACCGAGAGAGGCTGGAGCCAGCTGGAGTGCAGAGGATGCAGGTCAGCTGGATGCAGGTCAGTGGGTTCAGGTCAGCAGATTCAGGTCAGCAGATGCAGGTTAGCTGGATGCAGGTTAGCTGGATGCAGGTCAGTGGGTTCAGGTCAGCAGATTCAGGTCAGCAGATGCAGGTTAGCTGGATGCAGGTCAGCTGGATGCAGGTCAGCTGGGTGCAGGTCAGCTGGTTGCAGGTAAGCGGGATGCAGGTCAGCTGGATACTGGTGTGCCAGGGAACAGCAGTCGCATGCAGGTGCAGACGGCAGGCAGAAGAGGGGTCAGACAAGCCAGGTCATACACAGTGGATCAGTTCAGGCAGAAGCGGTAGACAAGGGATGGTCAGAGTTCAGGCTGGTTTTGGCAATGGAAGATCAGGCAGACAGGTAAACAGAGCAGGGTCAAGGAAGCCAAAGGTCAGGACTGGAGACAACAGCGAGGTCAGAGAGCCGGGTCAATATCAGATCAGGTGCAGATTCAGGATCAGGTCTCAGATTAAACTGCAGATCAAACAGCAACGGATGAGCAGTAGGAGCCCCTTTAAAGGCCACTGGGCGCCAAGGCAGCGTTACTGTGCGCGCGTGCACGCTCTCCGTGATCGGTGCATGCGCATTGGTGCACGTCTGTTTACTGTTGGAATCCTGCTGGCTGGGATGCGCCTGAGCCCTGTTGCAGGTCTAAGAGGCGTGCGTCCATGACAATATCCTTCCTGAAGACACAGGAGCAGATAAGAGGACAGCGGGAGAGAGTCAGCACGTCCAGGAGTTCTCCAGGAGAAGTCAGCTGGGTGGGCAGGTGAGTGTCAGTTTGGGAAGACAGTGGAGAAGTAAGCCAGGAGGGCTAATGAAAGAGGCAGCTGCAGCCAGGCAGGTTGGCAGCACCTGAAGAGGTGGTGGTGAGATCAGTAGCCACGGGGATGTATGCTGAACACTGGACTTTGCTACACAGCCAAAGGGTCCCATGGTCTCTGCCTGTAAAGGGCTTTTGCTATAATCTGTCTGTGCTTTGCCAGATGTACTAAAAGTGTCCCAGCTGAGACAGTTTTTTTTTTTGCAAGTGAAGTGCTGGAGGAAGAGAAAGGAGTGTATATAGACTGTATATAGGAGAGCTGTTTTCAGAAGTCAATCAGGCATCCAATAATACCTCTACCTCTCATTCTCATGGGCGTATGGGGGTCATGTGCAGAGGCGGGACTTCAGGAGCCAGCCCCATGCCGCACATGACCCCCATAACCCCAATCACAGGGCGCCGGACACTGAACATGACGGCCGGAGCGCCGGGGACACAGGAAATTAAATTTAGGAGGAGTCAGCCAGTAGTGACACACACTGGCTCAAAATTTTGCCCCCCTAAATGTCGTGCCCGGGGGCCACGGCACCCCCTGCACCCTCCACGCTACGCCACTGCCCATGAATAGACTTGTGTATAGCACCATTAAACACCCCACTGTTAGTCACTACCTCACTGGATCTGGTACCTGTGCCTGAGAAACTGCTTACCCCATGGGGGCTTATGTACCGGCTACCTATCCCCAGCTCACACCACTAAGTCACTGTGCTGCTCACTATGACATACACTGATATCCGGCACCACACACTACACAATATACTGTATACAATGTAGTATGTTTCCAGACACAACAAGAATGTTCTTCTTATTTCCTGTACATGTGTTGTATTGTTCCTGATGATCCTCTCATACATATGTTCTCACTGAATTATGTTTTTCTCTTCAATTTTTGCAGTTGCGGACAGTTACCCATTACCACCAGGTGAGCTAAACTTCATTAAGAACTCAGGTAAAGACATTACTAATCTGTTAGTGGTGCTACTGCCCCCCCCTCCAGGAGCCGCTGGATTTTGGGTTCCCCTATCCCTGCACAGCAAGGCAACACACATTTTGGACTCTCATTCAGAGACAAGGAAACAGTCCAATAACTTATTTTTATTGCTTTTATCGGGGGAAACAACTTGGATAGAGTATGGGATTTATGGAATGCCCAATATGACTTGAAGAGCAATGATGAGTTCCTTCTCTATGTAATGCAGAAAATGAACATATACTTGACCGTATTCCCTCCGGAAAAGCAATAGTCTAAATAAACTTGACAAGGAAATCTCCCCTTTATGGGAGCTTTGGGTCCCCAGAGTAGAATTTTAGCAAAGATTCCACTTGAAGGAGCTTTATGTCCACTTTCTTTGAAAATACCAGCCTACCTGGCTGCTTAGTGAAATGTCCCAGGACAAGGGATTGGATCATAGCTTGTTACCACAGTCCCAGAACAGCTTGCTTAACCACTTAAAGACCGAGCCTCTTTCTGAGATTTGGTGCTTACAAGTTAAAAACTTTTTTTTTTTTGCTAGAAAATTACTTAGAACCCCCAAACATTATATTTTTTTTACACCCTAGAGAATAAAATGGCGGTCATTGCAATACTTTCTGTCACACCGTATTTGCATAGCGGTCTTACAAGCGCACGTTCTTTGAGAAAAAAAATATATTTTTTGAATTAAAAAACAAGACAACAGTAAAGTTAGCCCAACTTTTTTTTTTTTAATCTTGTGAAAGGTAATGTTACGCCGAGTAAATTGATACCCAACATGTCACGCTTCAAGGTTGCGCCGGCTCGTGGAATGACGACAAAGTTTTACCCTTAAAAATCTCCATTGGCGATGTTTAAAAAATTCTACAGGTTGCATGTTTTGAGTTACAGAGGAGGTCTAAGGCTAGAATTATTGCTCTCGCTCTAACGATCGCAGCGATACCTCACATGTGTGGTTTGAACACCGTTTTCATATGTGGGCGCTGCTCACTTATGCGTTCGCTTCTGCGCATGAGCTCGTCGGAATGGAGCGCTTTAAAAAATATATATATTTTTTTCTTATTTACTTTACTTTAAATTTTTTATTTTGACACCGTTTTAAAAAAATAAATTAAAATTGGGTCACTTTTATTCCTATTACAAGGAATGTAAACATTCCTTGTAATAGAAAAAAGCATGACAGGTCCTCTTATTAAATATGAGATCTGGGGGTCAAAAAGACTTCACATCTCATGTTTACACTAAAATGCAATAAAAAAGTCCCTTTAAGAGCATTGAGCGGAAGTGACGTTTTGATGTCCGTCCTGCAATGATATGGAGCCGGGGGGGCGGGCCATCTTCCCCTCACTCGTCTCCATAAGGGTGACCCCGTGTCCCGGGACAGTCCCGCATTTTTCAGGTCTGTCCCGGGCACATTCATTCCAGGACAATACAGTGTCCCGGAATGAAACTGACACAGCCACACACACCCCCCCCCCCCCCGGGCCAATCTGATGCCCCCAAAAAAGGCCGCCACATCACCGCTTTACTCACTGACAGTACTTGTCCTGGCCGGGAATGCCTGGAGGAGCACAATCCCCGCCCCCTGCTTGTGATTGGAGAAATCATAAATCCCGCCTCTTGTGTCCAATCACTGTGCTGTGATTCGTTACAGCACAAGCTGATTTTTGGGAAGGGAGGGTGTCCCTGAATGGTAGTTTGGAAATGTCTCCATGCCTAACAAGGAACAGCATCCGATCGCCTCCGCCACTTCCGACAGCTCCGGTAAGCGGCGGAGCGCACCGCAGAGACCCACTTTTATCTTGAAGCGGACCGGCCGCTCTTGGAGAGGATACCGGTGTTTTGGAAGCTAGCTGCTACAACAATGGTATTCCTCTTCAGTAGCAGCGTATAACGACGGCGGGCGGTCCGTAAGTCGTTAATATTACATATGGTAGCTTTAACCCTTTTTGGCCCTGGGGGATGTAGAAGTACTCACACTGTCCCTGGAAATTTTGCTGCCTCAGAAGAGATGACTGTTCAGTCCTCCTACTGTACAGGTCCTTCTGCCCAAGCCAAGGAGCCTCTCAACTAAGACCACAGGATAGTAGAGATCCCTCTGTACTTTTTCCTTTCTCAGCTCCCAGCCAGGAAGAAGAGCCCCCCTTAAATGGGTTGTAAAGGTAAAAAAAAAAAATAACCTATAATTAATCTCTATTATATACAGATATCTAAAAATTTTATCACTTCCATTAAAATGATTTAATAACCTGTGTAAATAGTACGTGTTTATCGTCCTCCTGCTTTCCTCTATCGTTTCTATCCTCTATTTCCGGGTTTGCGCTGCGCGTGCATTAAAGCGACGTCACGGCAAGAACGGAACTACATTTCCCATTAGGCTTAGCGGCATCGCGCATGCGCATTGCCGTTTTTTTCCTAATCTAGCCTAATGAGAACGAGCAACGTGCTCGTCCACTCGCCGCCCATTGTAAACGCCCATTCCCGCCTCCCCAGCCTATGCAGCAAGAAGGCGGGGTTAAGGCGGGGCAGTAAAGGAGGGGCAGCACAGTGGTGTAGTGAATAGCACTTTCACCTAGCAGCAAAAGGGTCGTTGGTTCGAATCCCGACCACGACACCATCTGCCTGGAGTTTGCATGTTCTCCCTGGGCCTGCGTGGGTTTCCTCCGGGGTACTACGGTTTCCTCCCACACTCCAAAAGACATGCTGGTAGGTTAATTGGATCTTGTCCAAATTGGCCCAGTATATATGTGTGTGTACGACTGTGTGTCCCAAGCGTGTCGAGATCCTACGGGGTAAAATGACCGCACCAGCCAAGCAGACACTGGCTGCAAAAAGCGCCTAGAGGCGATTCAGTTCACATGTGAGCGCTATACAAGTCACTCATCCATTCATAAAGCTTAGTGCAAAAGAAAACCAATGCACGGGAGGCGGAGCTACAGCGTCGAAGACACACCCACTTATCCCCTGCCTCCGTGCCTGTAAAACATACACATCGTCTTCACGCAGGGCTGTAGTCCAAGGGAAGGGGTGAGCATGATAACTTTCCACCAGGCATAACGGCTCGGATGATGGTGGAAAGCTCAAGGAAGAGGAACAGGAATTTCGTTTTTTAAACAAAGATTAATGACATTTTGAGGGGAAATTGAAGGAACAGGTAAGTGAAATAGCAATGCACTAGCTTATAGCAAGCTATTTAGCCATTAAAAAACGAACCTGTATAACCCCTTTAACCCGGGTCCCCTCGCAGGCCACACGACACAGCTTCCTCACTCCATCTTCCACCCGACGCCCTTGCTGGCCAGACTCCACAATATTTAGGGGCTGATCCAACCACCCTGCCAGGCCTCCTGCCTGGGGATTGACCAAATTCCCATAAATATGCAGATTATCACTTCCTGGGGAAATCAAAGGCACATCTGGTCCTGGCGCCTAAAACTCGGCTCATACTGAGTAAGCCCAGGTCGATCGAGTGACCTCAGGAGGTTGGTCTCTAGGAAAATGAAAGCCACAGCTGGTCTTTTTTTTATTATTAGATCTTAGCAACAGATGACAAGTCCAACAGAGTACAGTATATACAAAATAATACAATTGTAGCGCACCAACCCCAGACTTTACCTGCTTTTCTTCTGCTTGGCTCTTCCTCAGGAAAAGAATCAGGCACACCGCACCACAAGCCCGTACCCTCCTGAATAGGGAGGTTGAGTGGTGTTAGTTTCTCGGGCCTGCCTGCGGCTGGTGTAAAAAAAGCCTCCAGTGCTGACCTCGTTTCTGCAGTAGTAAGAAACAAGTCCTTAATTCTCCCCAGTAAGCAACTGTCCACACCAACTGAAAGGTCCAACACTTATTTATTCCTTCTTGCACAATAAACAGTCTCTTTAAGAGCAGACGGGTTGAGACAAACACGGGTCAGATAAGGTGGGAGGAGGTCCAGGCACAAACTTAAATTTGGGTTTCTCCTGTTCTGGATAGCACAAACAGGCTTGGCGCACGGTCGCTGCCACCGACCATGAGGGGGTCCCTGCCATAGACCTAATGAATAGGGCCTTTGCCACAGACCCGATTGTTGGGTCTCTGCCACCGACCTGATTCACGATGGATTACCTTCTAGAAGTAATGACCCCTGTCAGGGAAAGGACATCTATCCGGAGAGTTACCAGAGGCCCCACCATCACCAGCGATACTGTACTGGGTCTTCGGGAAGGGTCACCTCCCTGGCCTCCTCGTCCTAGATTCGAGCACCCACTCCAGGGGTGCACCCTAGGATCCCTCGATCCCTTGTAGGACCCAGTCGAAGGTACTGGGCCCCGGGCCTCTCTCAAAGTACCTCACCCCAGACTGAAGGTGTCTGAGATGGAACAGCAGTTCCGTCTCTGGGCCTAAGGCACCCAGAGACCACCCGACTAGGCCTCCGGGCCTAGGGCACCCGGAGGCGACACACATGCACCCAGGCTTAAGGTGCCTGAGCGCGGAACCGACAACCCCTCTGGAACCGCTGCCGAGAGGGGACAAAAAGGATACAACCTCGTACTGCAGTTCAACCCAGGCCCACGGCAACAGCGCCACCCATAGGCCCCAGTGAACTTACACACCAGTACTATCTCCCAGAGATAGAAATGGTCCATGAGACCTGACAATTAGTGCATCTGAGCCTGGTTACCACTCAGATGCTTCCCCCTAAATGTAACCACCCGCTACACAATAAAATAGGAACACCTATAAATCCCCTTTCAAATATCCAGTCCTTCTGCCCTATCTTACCAAGTATATAGACCCTCCACACATCCAGCATATAATTCTGATCTATATACACCTCTATGTCTTCCATGTATAGGATGTACATGCATTCCTGTGCCTTTCCTATCTAGGCCTTTCCTCCTATTATTATTTTTTTTCCCCCTTGTAATCAAATCTTCCCTTGATAGACTCATTTTTTCTTATTTTCTAGTAAGCAAATAACCTGATTGTTAAAAGGAAAAAAAAAAACTGCGCTAGACAAATGAGCAAAAATGGAGGCAGCAGCTTAAAGTGGGATACACACAAATAAGCAAACAAAAAAGTAAACTGCGCCAATATTATAAAAAATCCACATTAGTCCTTAGGATGGCATAAATATTAATGTATGACCAAATGTACATCAGTATTGAGTCATAAGTCATAAGCTGACGTTCTCAATGGGGATGAGAATGTCAGCTTATGAAGAAACGCGTCTGGGAGGACACGTAGTGACGTCACCACGTCGTTTTGAGGAGGAAGGGCTCCTGTACTCTGCCGGCCGGCAATTTTTATGCTGTTTATCTCTGCTTTCTTGTAAGTACATTACTTTTACTTTTAATAAACTACAGTAGGTGCCGCCGATATTGTGTCAATCTCGCCTCTTCTAGCGGCGAGATTGACACCCTACGAGCTCCGTTGCGAGAGCCAGCGCCGAGCTGTCTCGGTCTCGTCATCGGGAAAGGAAAAATGTTGTTTTTCCTTTCACAATGAGCGACACGCATTGCCAGAGATCCGAGGTGAATTCCCGCCAATACCAGGCACTGTGTTTTGTATGAATCCTGAGCGGGAACTCCACGCCAATTTTTAAATAAAAAACCGGCAAGATTTCCCCCTCCAGGAGCATACCAGGCCCTTGGGTCTGGTATGGATTTGAAGGGGACTCCCCTAAGCCGAAAAATTGGCGTGGGGGTCCCCCTCAAAGTCCAAACCAGACCCTTATCCGAGCACGCAACCTGGCAGGCCGCAGGGGAAGAGGGGGGGATGGGAGAGCGCCCCCCCCTCCCTCCTGAACCATACCAGGCCGCATGCCATGGGGGGTTTGGTGCTCTGGGGCAGGGGGGCGACCTGCGCCCCCCCCACCCCAAAGCACCCTGTCCCCATGTTGATGAGGACAGGGCCTCTTCCCGACAACCCTGGCCGTTGGTTGT
This sequence comes from Rana muscosa, assembly GCA_029206835.1. NCBI lineage: Eukaryota > Metazoa > Chordata > Amphibia > Anura > Ranidae > Rana > Rana muscosa. The sequence goes on along the minus strand of CM055116.1, from coordinate 1,296,597,152 downwards.
TGGGGTCTGCGGGCGGGGGCTGATCGGAATCTGGGAGCCCCCTTTAATAAGGGGACCCCCAGATGCCAGCCCACCACCCTATGTGAATGAATATGGGGTACATCGTACCCCTACCCATTCACGTGGTGGAAAAAAATGGCAATAAAAAAAACACACAGCTTTTTAAAGTAATTTATTGTGCAGCTCCGGGGGTCTTCTTCCGACTTCGGGGGTCTCCGGTGTCATCGCCGTGCTCTCCGGTTCTTTCTTCTGCCGGGCCTCCACTATCTTCTTTCAGCTCTTTCGCGAGGGGCCGGTCTTCCCCGTCGTCGCCGTATGCGTCTTCTTCTCTCTTCTCTCTTCTCTCTTCTCTCTTCTCTCTTCTCTCTTCTCTCTTCTCTCTTCTCTCTTCTCTCTTCTCTCTCTCTCTCTTCTCTCTTCTCTCTTCTCTCTTCTCTCTTCTCTCTTCTCTCTTCTCTCTTCTCTCTTCTCTCTTCTCTCTCTCTCTCTTCTCTCTTCTCTCTTCTCTCTTCTCTCTTCTCTCTTCTCTCTTCTCTCTTCTCTCTTCTCTCTTCTCTCTCTTCTCTCTTCTCTCTTCTCTCTTCTCTCTTCTCTCTTCTCCTCTTCGATGTTGACTCGTCGCTTCCTCTCGCTGTAATGCTAAATCTTCGGTCCGCTGCGATTTATATATTCTTCTCATGACGTCACAGTCACATGCTCCGGATGGCCCCGGAGCATGTGATTGTGACGTCATGGGAACATGTGACTGTGACGTCATGAGAAGCCTATATAAATCGCAGTGGACTGAAGATTTAGCATTACAGCGAGAGGAAGCGAAGAAGAGGGAAGAAGGCGACGGAGAAGACCAGGCCCCGCTAGCAAAAGAGCTGTAAGAAGATAGCGGAGGCCCGGCAGAAGAAAGAACCGGAGAGCGCGGCGACGACACCGGAGACCCCCGAAGTCGGAAGAAGACCCCCGGAGCTGTGCAATAAATTACTTTAAAAAGCTGTGTGTTTTTTTTATTGCCATTTTTTTCCACCAGGTGAATGGGTAGGGGTACGATGTACCCCATACTCATTCACATAGGGTGGTGGGCCGGCATCTGGAGGTCCCCTTATTAAAGAGGTCCCCTTATTGAAGAGGTCTCCCGGATTCCGATCAGCCCCCGCCCGCAGACCCCAACAACCAACGGCCAGGGTTGTCGGGAAGAGACTCTGTCCTCATCAACATGGGGAGAGGGTGCTTTAGGGTGGGGGGGCCGCAGGTCGCCCCCCTGCCCCAGAGCACCAAACCCCCCATGTTGAGGGCATGCGGCCTGGTACGGTTCAGGAGGGAGGGGGGCCGCTCTCCCGTCCCCCCTCTTCCCCTGTGGCCTGCCAGGTTGCATGCTCGGATAAGGGTCTGGTTTGGACTTTGAGTGGGACCCCCACGCCGATTTTTCGGCTTAGGGGAGTCCCCTTCAAATCCATACCAGACCCAAGGGCCTGGTATGCTCATGGAGGGGGAACCCATGCCGGTTTTTTATTTAAAAATTGGCGTGGAGTTCCCGCTCAGGATTCATACCAAACACAGTGCCTGGTATTGGCGGGAATCCACGTCGGATCCCCGTTCAATACAGTGCCGCGTCTCCTCGCTATTGCAGCGAGTGCGAGATGTGTCGCAACCCTGTCGCCGAGATGTTGGCACCCATGTCGCCGAGAATCTCCGTGATAGGATCGCGATGAATATACAATGTTGGCGGCACCTATTGTACCTGTGACGGTATTACACTATGGTCCTTCTCCTTCCTTTCCACGGTACCTAAACGTTACCATGGACCCTGTGCTATGCCGAAGGACCTTATGACGTGCTAAGGAACATCCCAGGTGTTAGTCTGCTTCCTGGTCAAAACCACTCTGAACGCAAGCCAAGGACCGCGGCTGGGTTATAGCCGAATGCGCTTTTGTGCTTGCCCTCTGGTAAGCGGCCATTTGATTACGGTGGTGGGCACTTTATTCTAAAGTTTTGTAGCACTCTGATGTTTAGACAGGATTGCTCCTAAATTTACCTGCCAGGTGTAGTTACCTTGGCTAATTGTTGAGCATTAATTAATTCACCCTAAATCTGGAATTGCTGCACTTTTCTCTTCTGGCACTGGGTGGCTGGGAATCTGGTGGCCTTAGATAAGACAAGGGCAAAGCAAGGACAGATTAGGAATGAATGGGGTACCTCAGCCAATGGGCAGGGGTTTTCTTGTATCCCTTGGCCTGCTGGGAGAACCTATATATTTGGGTGGAGTCAGGTGATCGATGTTCTGTGCCACCTGGATGGCTGTCTGGGTGGACGTGTGTTGTGCTGCCTGGGGTGCTAGGCCGGAGATTGGGCCTATCCCGGGCACATCTGGCTGCTAGGCTGTGTGAGGGCCTATCCAGAAGCAAGAGAGCAGCGAAGGGTTTTGATTGCTGCTTGCAGTCCAACCAGAAGTGACGGTTCTGCCGGCCGGAGAACCTGTCATGGTCAGAGGTAGAGGGGAAGCTGTCGCCACTAAGGGTCCAACCACCTTATTACCAGGGACCCCAGTGAGTATTCTCACCAACCGGGGATGGTGAAGAACCGGGAAACTTCAGCAGGTATCAAGCCAGGGACCCAACCAGCGGAGGTGACGCTTGCAGAGCAGCCTTGTGTGTCAAGCCAGGGACCGAGCAGACCAGTGGGGTGAAGCTTGGGAAGTATCTTGAGTGCCAAGCTAGGGATCTAGCAGAGAAGTGGGGCTGACGCTTTAGGAAGATGCCACTATGAAGATTGGAGGAGCTCAAGGGATTCAGTTGCAGTGAATCATCTAGTCTAGTGAGAGAGCGGGAGCTCAGTGTACTGAAGAACTACAAGAAGTGATTGTAGTGGAACTGTTATAAGACTGGTGCCATAGGACACAGCATTCCTACACATGCAGATGTGGTGTCTTGCTGTATGCCTTTCCCTGCATGGCTGTCTACCTGTCAAAGTCTCAGAGTCTGCCAATTAATATTCAACTACCTAAGGGTGTCCTTGCCCTAACCCTCTCTCCCAATGTTCTGTTAAGAGAAATAAAATCTCTTTGCATTCAAGAAGTGTCTGGCGCCCAATTAATACACCTTATACTAACTACTCCCACTATGCCTTGCAACCCACCATATACAAAAGTATGTCAGCAGTTCTTGGCTCTAAAGGTTCTCATTAGACTAGAGAAGGCTCTGGACCTTGCTACAGTTTTATTGCAGAACTTGAACTTGGATAGGTGTATGGTAACTGGGGGATACTCCAGAAACTTTAGGCAGCAATTGCACCAGTCCTTGTGTGACGGACTGGGGTATATATGGTCACATAAAAGACAAAACAGACACCCCAAAGTCCATATTCATTTTTTTTTTTCTAAGCAAAGAAAATGGAATTGCTATCCTACTATTCTATCAACAACCAGTAGATGGCAGAGAAGGCACACGAGCAGAGTCTATATAAGACCACACACCATGTGACTGAAAGTAAAACTGCTTCAGCCATAAAGATGAGTGGTCATATCTTCTCCTGTTCATGTATTTCTTTGCAGTCCCCGCCGAGCCGATCACATTACCGCATCGCGTCTACAATCATCGGCTCTCTTAATTTAAATTTTGAGACTGGTAACATTTTGGGGGCTCGTCTGCCGGGATTCGTTGTGTTACCAGTGAGAGGGAAGCGCGAGACAAGCGTGAGCCGACTGCAGAGCTACAAGGAGAGTCGTGAGTGTCGCCTGCCTTGTGAATGCAAGTCTTCAGAGTGCAACAGATATGTCGTCTCCTCGTCGTATGCAGATGTGGGATATCCAAAAACAAATTCATCTGCTTAGTAAAGAACAGCTGCATAGCCTCGCTATTACGCTGGAAGATGAAAGAGACGTGGACGTTCCATCAGTGACTTGTACCAACGAAATGGAACTTGTTGAATTTATTGTAGACTACATGAGAAGTGATCATCTGGAGAAGTTAGAAGATCAAGGTATGTCTTACCTACTTATCATCCAAGACAAGATTGATGAACTAAAACTCAACAAGGAAAGTACACCAACTGTGTACATTACAACCACTGCCAAAAAAATAAGTAGTGGGACTGCAAGGACTGAACAGATATCGGAGGTGGTGAGATTAACTGACGTTGTTGTTTTTCCACGTAGAGAATTCATGGTGGTGTAATTTCAGATCATGGTTCGGACATGAGTTACAATAGCACGTGCAGACAAATTGACGAGGGTCTAACAGAAAAATTCCCTGAATCTGAAATTATAAGCACAGTGTTGAGAATAATCAAACCTGGTCATTTTAAAGATATGTTGACTGACAAAGATGATCTTACTGTTGCTGAATTGAAAAGGTTTTTTAAGTCACATATGAGAGAACGAAGTGGTACTGAGTTATTTCAGGACCTTAGCAATGCTACCCAGCAAGAAATAGAAACAGCACAAACAATTTGTTTACAGGCTAGTGGGGTTTGTAACGGGAGGGCCCGTGGAACCCAGAATCACTTAGAAAGTATGGAATACCCTTGCTTCAGATCCCCATGCACCTCTTATGTCTAAATCACCCTGTGTCCATTAGGGGCATAGGGTGACTGAGAAAATATATCTTGGATTACTTCAAATGGGACAGTAATATTCATTAACAATATCTCTCAAGAAATATGAAGATGTTATCCCCTGTACACTGTGAGGTCTATGCCCAGGAAATATACCTCCTTATATGGGCATTTCAGGAAGTTCAATTTAAGAGTCATTAGATTTCATTGTCGCTTGTGCTAATTGACTCTGCAATTGTGTGAAGGTGTATTTGTGATAATGTAGATTGTGTCTTCTGAGCTAACAGACGCCAAGTCTAGCCTAAAGGTCATGTCTGAGTCATTAGCTGCTGTAAGGGATTAGTTAATTAGCTCATGTTAATTAGGTCTGGTCACAGGTGTATTTTCAGAGTAATATGAGCAGGATATGTATGCACCTCCTCTTTTACGGTATATAAGCCTGTAGTCTTTCAATAAAGATTGTGATTTCTGCTTGAACCTCATACAGAGCCTCGTCTCGTATTTGGGGGAGAATTATTCGTCTGGGTTTCTTGTTCGTCTGACTGGAGTGTCTGGTAGTGGCCTTGTGTTCGGAAATGGAATATCCTAAATGACGTTAACCCCTCTCATACACGGGGTGTCGTAACAGGGTTAAAACAAAAAGTTCTGTCTACATCACAACATGATAGGCTAGAGCTTAACTATGACAAAAAACTGGTGCGTATTCCTTCATACACTGTATCAGGGACTAAACAAGAAAAATTCTAATGTTAGACGAGATATCAAGCCTTCCGTGTCTGATTTGACAGTAACGGATGACTTTATCATAGAGCAGGTCACCAGATCAGTTGATGAGGAAACAGAAAGGCAGAGACGCTTAAACAGTGCACCTAAACATAAACCTCTTACTGTTCGTTCATCACAGACACCAGGTAATAGTGAAAAAGACACCTTGCAAAAGAGAGTTGAGGGAGATACTAGAGCAAATCACGCTGCATTAACGGAACTAACACAGGTTTCTACTCTCACGAAGAACCTGGAAAAGATAATGAAGCAAACTCCTGTTGTTGGAACCCGAATGACTAAGCCACTAACCAATGTTCAAGTTCCAGATACCGCTCACTGCAAGCCCAGGTGTGATGATTGCATCAAACGAGAGAGTCAGAACTGCTACCATTGTTTCTACTGTGGTTGGACAGGACACAGAGCGGTGGATTGCTTGAAGAAAGGAAGGGTGTCGGGAAACGACAGACGGTCACTGGGAAAGGGACAACCAGTGACCACCTCAAATGATCTGTCCCATGCTAAAGTAAACAGGGTATTTACCCACCGGTCAACTAGAACACTCCCAAAAGAGAAGTGATTCTCCAAACAACACATAGCACAATTAATTGGAGGAAAATGCCTACTGTCATATCTGATGAATGCTGTTCCGGTTGACATGTTGATGGACACAGGAGCTCAGGTCAGCATTGTCGGGAAGGCATGGTTATAAAAGTTCCTACCCAGTGTCTCCATTAGGCACTGTGACAAACCCTCTGTCCTCAAACAGAACTAGGTCTGCCGTCAATGCTTCCTCTGTTCAGAATAAGCACCGTCCAAGATCTTTTAGCCCCCAATCAACAGACAACACCTCATTGTAGAGTGGAAAACACAAACTGCTTTATTTTCACACATGGACACTCAGATATCTCTCCTCAAAACACATCCCTCCCACCCTTGGAAAACAGGGCGTGTCAAACTGTCCAATGACAATGCCCACACAGGTCAGGTGTGTTCAAACTTCTCAATACAGAGTTATATCAGCAGGGGGGTTGGAGGAATCCCCCTCCCTTTTTCCTCACAGCAAGACACTTACACATCCCATAATAGGTTAGGCAGACAGCCACAATAGACAATAGAATAGTCACACCCCAAAACATCACAGCAAATAGTCCAACAGCATGGCATAGCACACATTATATATACAGCACACATTATATATAAATATATACAGCACACATTATATATACACAGCACACATTATATATACATATATACAGCACACATTATATACATTTTACAAGGTTCTGCAAAGAGAGTTTGACTAGCACAGATCATAGTGGGGTTCTCATTCACCCTGTGCCCCTCTTAGAGACACAGGGTGATCTACACATAAGAGGGCTTGGGGAATCTGGACAAGGAGCCTCCAGAACTCTCCAGGGCAAGCTGAGCCGCAAAAACCCCCGAACCAAAGTCACTCCTGTCACAGGCACATACAAGATTTACTTTGTGACGACAACTTATCCATTACAGCTGCAAATGGTTCTATCATTCCATTCATCGGATGGATTGAAGTCCACCTGGAATTCGAAAGTAGTGGACATGGAAACTCAGCCATCTATGTGCCGATGCTGGTGAGCGACTGCTGTAATGACAATCCAATTCTTGGGTTTAATGTTATCGAAGAATTGATCAGAGAAAACCGTGACCGATCAAACAGCACCCAAAACCTGACTGACTATCTTGCTGAGTGAAGCTATGAAAGTAAGACAGAGTGTAGCGAATAATATTGTCAATGCTGTCAGTCAAGCAACTGACCCAGGAGAAATATCCGATAGTCGTGTGGTCAAAGTGGGGAAGAAGGGACTCCAGATTAAAGGAGGTGAGCTCTGTGAAGTCAAATGCAGAATTTGAGCATGGCCGAAAGGAGGAATCATGCCTGTAACGGCACCCCAATCTCAAGGGGTATTAACGCCGTTTACGATGTTCCCTCTCCTAGACACACATCCACTCGCTACCGATATCCACAGCTAAACGACCCTTTCCAATAGGAGCCGACCCCTCTGGAAGAAGACGAGACGCACTCTGTCTCTTCTGTAGTAGGAATGAATTTATTATTGAGAAACATTGTAACTTTATACACAATTCAAGGCACATGATTTAACATGAACAAGGGCCCAGCTCCACCCACACATCCCAAGACTCAACACCTCATCCTGACAACTGCTAGGCTTCAAAAGATCCCAACACAATAGAATATACGATCTCCAATACACATCTTTTCACAAAGGGTTGGCAGCCAGTCTGTCTGGCACTTTACAATACACACAAGGACAGACTTAAATGAACAATAGAAATGCAAAACAACTTAATTCCTCACAGCAATGATACTTAACCCCCACATACAGTATACATCCAATCTATATACAATGTATATACAGCCTTGAATATGGCTATCACAGACCATATCGGGGGTTTCTTTTATTCACCCTTTCGGCAGGGGACTAACAGAGGAGGGGACCCCAGACGGGTCTACTCCGAAGTTAGTCCATGGGTCCATTCTTCCAATGCTGGTATTCACCCAGTACCACAAATGAATTGCTCCAAGCAGAGCATTACTTACCCAGCCAACCTCTGCCTCTCTCAGAGAACATACCCGCCGCTGGGGAGAAGACAGGGTGACTGGGCTCAGTCCGTCATGCTGTTGGGGATCTGGGTCGACTGCCCGGCATCCCTGGGGTATACAAGTGGAGACTGAAGTCCCATCCACTTGTGGTAGGTGGAAGTCCCCCAGTACTTGCAAAGCAAGGCTGACATCCTCCTGTCTCAGTGTCACACCATTTTCTGGGGTTGTGTCAGTGAGGACTGAAGTCCCATCCAATACCACAGGAACTCCCTCTTCTGTTAGTTGAGAGCTGAGGCCCGTGGCACTCGGCTCTGTTGCCAGCTCTTCTGCTGGGTTGCTGTGAGTGGAGACCGCAGTCCCATCCACCGATATCCGCTCAAGTGGCAGTTGTGTGCAGCGGCCAGTAGCATTCTGCCCTGCTGCCAGTGATTCAGCTGGGGGTAAAAGCTTTACCACCCCAGCTTGTTGCTGGAGAGAGGGGCCAACTGCCCCGGCTCCCTGAAACTCCACAGTTGTTTCCGGTGCTGGGCAGCACAGGTTGCTATCACTCTGCCCTGTTGCCAGTACTCCTGCTGGGGACTCCACACCATCTGCTCTGGCTACCTGTTGGGGAGGGAAAATGGCTGCTTCTCCTCCCTGCATCTCTGAAATCCACTCAGAAAGAGGAACCATCACCTTCTCAACTCGGGCCTCCAACACTGCCACGGGTGTAGAGCAGGGGTCTGCAGTACTTTGTCCTGCTGCCAGTACTTGGGCAGGCGATGCATAATCCATAACATCCTCTGCACAGTCCATTAAGTCCATACCTTCTGTAATCTGTGGCTGGGGAGATGAGCCAACTGCCCTAGCTCCCTGGAACTCCATATCATCCACTTCGGCTTTAGTGAGGGCAATCTTCATCTTTTCCACTGCCGATTCTTCAGCCAGGCTAGCTCCCTGGAACTCCATATCATCCACTTCGGCTTTAGGGATGGCAATCTTCAGATTTTCCACTGCTGATTCTTCAGCCAGGATTTCATAGTTGTCAACTGGTAATTCCTGATAGTCCCAGGCAAAGGGAGCCCCACCCTGCTGCTGAGCAGAGTCTAGCAGCTGTTTTAGGCAATCTCCAGCTCCCATTCCTGAACGGCCAGAAACTCCAAATCTTCCTGTGCCCAGTGCCCTTCCGAGACATTCAGTCTTTGTTCTCTGTGCTCCATTATTTCCTCCAAACGCCACTCCCGATCACTCCCAAAGTCAGGGTCCTCGGACAGCCTCCAATACAACAATCCCAGGCCATTATAGTCAAAGCCTTCCATGGGGCTGTCATCCGCTGACCATGGGCACTCTTGGGCTACATACCACCGGAGGGCTCTGTAGCTCTCGTCCAACCGCATCTCTGCCCGGATCAGCCTGCTTAACTCAGCTGTCCACTCCTGCTTCGGTTGTTCCCCCAATAACAGCATTCGTACTTCATACTGTGACCAGTACCTTACATGGATGGAGGGGAGAACTTTTCCCTGGTGTTGCTGCTCGAGGGCTAGCACTTTCTTCCAGAGTTCGCAGCGGATCGAATCTGACCATCCCAGCAGGACCTCCTCTGATACTGGTCCTCTATGCTGTATCTGCATCTCTCGCAACCTCCTTCTGAATTCCTTTTCCATGTCGGCTGGTATCTGTATCTCTCCTCTCCTTTCAGTTGGTGCTGCTTTTTTAGGTGTTGTCTCTGATTGCCGTATTTCCGCCATTCTCTGCTCATGTTGTCGCTCATCCTGCCGCTCGATTTCTCTAATGGCTTCCTGTATGGCGGTCTCTGATGGGTTAGCACCATATAATGCCAAGCGCTCTCGAACTCGTTGCTGAAACAAATCTTCAACTGACCGGGGTCCTGCATCACCATTCCTCTGGTTCATCTCGGCTCTCAAGTAAGTCTTTCAGCGTGACTTTCCTGCAGGCTGCATAGCTTGGTCATTCACTGTGGTGGCTTGGAGTGTCCCAGGAACTGGAGGGAAAATCCCGCTGCTGCCAACCAATGTAACGGCACCCCAATCTCAAGGGGTATTAATGCCGTTTACTATGTTCCCTCTCCTAGACACACATCCACTCGCTACCGATATCCACAGCTAAACGACCCTTTCCTATAGGAGCCGACCCCTCTGGAAGAAGACGAGACGCACTCTGTCTCTTCTGTAGTAGGAATGAATTTATTATTGAGAAACATTGTAACTTTATACACAATTCAAGGCACATGATTTAACATGAACAAGGGCCCAGCTCCACCCACACATCCCAAGACTCAACACCTCATCCTGACGTCTGCTAGGCTTCAAAAGATCCCAACACAATAGAATATATGATCTCCAATACACATCTTTTCACAAAGGGTTGGCAGCCAGTCTGTCTGGCACTTTACAATACACACAAGGACAGACTTAAATGAACAATAGAAATGCAAAACAACTTAATTCCTCACAGCAATGATACTTAACCCCCACATACAGTTGTGAGGGGGTTAGCTCGGCAGCGGGTGTGTGTGACCCCCGGGATGGGCTCCCCACACAAAACAGGCCCAGCAAACGGAGGTTGTGGTTTTCAAAATCAAAAAGGTGCGGTTTATTTTCTATTTACAGTGACAAAACACAGCAAAGCAAAAGAAACAAACAAAATAAATCCTGGTCAAGTTGACCTCTGACTAAACATACAGGTTTCCTAACTAACAACTGGGATCAGCCTAGTGCTGTCCTAGTCCCTAAGTCCCTAGTTTTAAATGTCCAAGCAAATAGCCACACAGGCTTTTTCTCACCGCACAGGGGTTCACTCTCCCTAGACAGTCCACACAGGTCTGGTTCCAGGCATGAGCTAACATCTAATGAAGCTGGGAGTTTTTATAGAGGCCTTAAACGAACTGACAGACTTCAGCTGGTCTCATCAACTCCCTGCCTGCACGACGCCCAGCCCTCTCCCTAGAGGTATGAGTCATCCATGAGCCCACTAGCCTTATACAACTCTCCACCTAGTTGTATAAGTCGGCGTAAAGCCTGAATCTGGGCGAAATATATCTACCCCCCTGGATGCAACCAGGTGACTTTACCTTCCTGCTGTCACACAGTATACATCCAATCTATATACAATGTATATACAGCCTTGAATATGGCTATCACAGACCATATCGGGGGTTTCTTTTATTCACCCTGTGTCCAAAGTGACCCCACTGTCACAATGCCATTTGAACCACTTCCAGAATATCCAGTTGAAGAAGGACTTGAACTATTTCCTTCAGTGGTAGATGTGCCAAATGGTTTCCCTAAACTGGTGAAGATACCTATACTGAACCGTGCTCAACATGATATCTACCTTCCGCCCAGAACAGTATTGGGTACCATTTCTCCAGCAACCGAGATTCTACCATTTTCTCCAAACAAAGACGATGGAAAGGAAATTGACCAGAAGAAAAGGGCGTTTCATGTAAACCAGTTGAATCAAGTGGACGCTGGAAATCAGCTACCCACTAACAAATCTGTTAGGTGGCACCCACCTGTCAATTTGGAAGATCTCTCAGAAGAAGAACAGGAGATAGCGAGACAAATGTTATATGACAAATCAGATGTCTTTGCTCAAGAGGAGGGAGTCATAGGATGCATTCCTAACCTGAAATTGAGGATAAATCTGAAAGATGAAACTCCTGTCCAGAAACGCTACAATTCGATACCGAAACCCCTATACAAGGAAGTGAAAGAATATATCCAAAACCTTCTTGACCAAGGTTGGGTTACGAAATCTTCTACCGCATACTTATCATCGGTTGTCTGTGTTCGAAAGAAGGACAGTAGCCTACGACTATGTGTTGACTTTAGGGAGTTAAGCTTCCTACACACGACCGAGAATCTCGTCAAGAAAAAACACGTCGTTTTTCTTGACGAGATTCTTGGACAAGAAACTTGTCCCGGCCGAGTGTACAGACGCTCCATTCAAAGAACCCGCGGTTCTTTGAATGGAGCGAACGCGGTGACGTCGTCGCCATCTTGCTACACCCTACCTATGCCTAGGAAGCCACCACGCATGCGTCAAAGTCATTTTGAGCATGCGCGGGCTTCCCGGAGGACAGGTAAGTGTACACAAACACACTTTTCTCGTCGAGAAACATGCTGACAAGAATCTCGACGAGAAAAAAAGAGAGCAGGTTCTCTATTTTTCTCGTCGATATTCTTGTCGGTTTTCTTGACGAGAAACATGATAGCCGCGTACATACGACCGATTTACTCAGCAAGAAAGCTCTGCCAGCAAGTTTCTTGCTGGTTCTTGCCGAGAAACTTGGTCGTGTGTACGAGGCTTTAAACCGAAAGACTATCCCAGATAGACATCCACTACCTAGAATACAAGAGCTGCTGGATAGCTTAGGAGGATTTACATGGTTCTCAATCCTGGACCAGGGTAGTGCGTATCATCAAGGCTTTGTGCATGAAGACTCCAGACATCTGACGGTTTTTATCACCCCCTGGGGACTCCTGGAGTGCAATCGTATTCCGTTCGGATTAACTAATGCCCCAGCAGCTTTTCAGAGATGCATGGAGAATGTACTAGAGGGCATCAGAGACAAATGTTGTTCTCCATACCTGGATGACGTACTTTGCTGCTCCAAAACTTTTCAGGAACATGTGAATGATATTAGGCAAGTGTTTAGTTGGATGCGCGAGCATGATATCAAACTTAGACCGCAGAAGTGTGAACTCTTTAAACGACAGATTTGATACCTTGGACAAATGATGTCAGAAGAAGGCATAAAAATTGACCCAAAAGATCTTTTTTTTTAACAAGAGAGACCCAAAAGATCTTGAAGCAGTATTACATTTAAAAAGGAAAGAACCAAAAACAGTGGGAGGAGTCAGATCTTTGTTAGGATTCCTAAACTACTACAGGTCCTTCATTTAAGATTTTGCTGGACTTGCTAAACCACTGTATGAACTTTTGCAGAACACTGAGAAAGAATCTGCTACATCCATCACCAAAAACAATTGAGGGGAACCTACAAAGAAAAACGGGAACAAAGCACAAGTGCCATCTAAAACACAGATCCAATGGGCACCCAAACATCAAGCTGTAGTATCCAGATTGGTGGACATGCTAACCGATCCACCAATACTAGCAAACCCTGATTTTGACTTGCCCTTCGTCTTACACACTGATGCTTCCAATGAAGGCCTAGGTGCTGTACTGTACCAGCGACAAGGAGAAAAACGTTGTGTTATTGGATTTGGCTCCAGAACATTGACTCCAGCAGAGCGCAATTACCATCTTCACTCTGGTAAACTTGAGTTTTTAGCTCTCAAGTGGGCAGTCTGTGACAAATTCAGCGATTACTTGTACTACGCTCCAACATTCACAGTCTACACAGACAGGGCCGGACTGGGAATAAAAACCAGCCCTGGAAATAATTTCATACCAGCCCCATAGCATTATTATACCAGCCCAACCGCATAACGTCATTATTTTCTTGTACATAAAAGGGAAAACCGTGCATTTTAAAGCACATTTAAAGGGTGTATTATATAAAGATAAGAGAGACACGGAATTTACAAACAGCACAAATTTTATCATTTACTGGCACAGACACATTTGCAAAAAAAAGTTGCCTAAAATGGCAGTTTTCAGTGCAAATATCAACATTTAAGCTATAAACATGTAGCTAAAGCTATTAGCAATGTGTTTAAGTTAAACAAAAGTCAAAAACCATATTTCTCCATTTACATCAAGGTCAGATTAATATAACCCGGCAGCACAGAGTTCCCCCATATATCAGAGTCTGCAGGATTCCCCTTTACAGTGTAAGGGAACTCTGACATAAAGGGGAACATTGCAGATCATGATCTAAGTGGGAAGGCCCCTTCTGGGGTGGTGGGTGCGTCGGCGATAAAGCGGCGCTAATTTTAGCAGCGCTTTACTGTCAATTTTGCACCGCTATTCGGCCGCTAGCGGGCGCTTTTAATCCCGGCTAATGGACGAAAAAGGGTTAAAACCACCCGCAAAGCGCCGGCAAAATGCGCTTTTCCGTCGGTATAGCCGCGGTGTCCATTCATATCAAAAGGCAGGAGCGGTGGAGGAGCGGTATACACACACACCGCTCCTCCACCACTCCAAAGATGCTGCTAGCAGGACATTTTTTAGCGTCCTGCCAGCGCAGTGCTCCAGTGTGAAGGCCCTCGGGCTTTCACACTGGAGTGTGCGGAGCGGCTCTTATAGGGCGATTTGCAGGCGCTATTTTTGGTGTTATAGCGCCTGCAAAGTGCCTCAGTGTGAAAGGGGTCGCACTCTGATATAAAGGGGGCACTGGTGACCAGAGACCCCACTTATATCAGAGTCCACTGCATTCCCCTTTACTTCATTCCTCTTTACATCAGAGTGCCCCCCACACTGAAGGGTGGAATCCTGCAGACAATGATGTAAAGGGGAACTCTGGGAATGTGGGGAGGACTCTGGTGACCAGAGACCACCTTCCGCAAAAAGAAAACACTAAGGTAAGGGGGTTTACTGATATAAGGGGGAAACCTTTATCAGTGCCCCCTTACATTATTGTATTGACACCCCCCTCAGACTGGCCTGGCGGCGCTGTCACTGACCTCCTCTCAGGTGCACGGTGCAGGGCTCAGTCACTCGGCTCCAGCTTGGTGGCTCTGGATTTATCCCATAGTTTCCTCTCCACAGTCCATACATGTCTGACTTCTCCCATGACCCCAATCCTGGCGGCACTCCCACTCTTGACTCCTCTCCAGACGTGATATAAGACAAGAGATGGTCAGAGGCTGCGGATGGTACAGGGGAGGTCAGAGGCTGCGGATGGTACAGGGGAGGTCAGAGGCTGCGGATGATACAGGGGGGGGGTCAGAGGCTGCGGATGGTACAGGGGGGGTCAGAGGCTGCGGATGGTACAGGGGAGGTTTGAGGCTGCGGATGGTACAGGGGAGGTCAGAGGCTGCGAATGGTACAGGGGAGGTCAGAGGCTGCGGATGGTACAGGGGAGGTTTAGAGGCTGCGGATGGTACAGGGGAGGTCAGAGGCTGTGGATGGTACAGGAGAGGTCAGAGGCTGCGGATGGTACAGGGGAGGTCAGAGGCTGCGGATGGTACAGGGGAGGTCAGAGACTGCGGATGGTACAGGGGAGGTCAGAGGCTGCGGATGGTACAGGGGAGGTCAGAGGCTGCAGATGGTACAGGGGAGGTCAGAGGCTGCGGATGGTACAGGAGAGGTCAGAGGCTGCGGATGGTACAGGAGAGGTCAGAGGCTGCAGATGGTACAGTGGAGGTCAGAGGCTGCGGATGGTACAGTGGAGGTCAGAGGCTGCGGATGGTACAGTGGAGGTCAGAGGCTGTGGATGGTACAAGGGGGGTCAGAGGCTGTGGATGGTACAGGGGGGGTCAGAGGCTGCGGAGGGGGGGACAGGAGGTCAGAGGCTGCAGAGGGGGGGGACAGGAGGCAGGAGGTCAGAGGCTGCGGAGGGGGGACAGGAGGTCAGAGGCTGCAGGGGTGAACAGGAGGTCAGAGGCTGCGGGGGGCAGGCATTCAAAGGCTGCGGGGGGACGTAGGAAGAGGCTGGCGCGCTACGGCCCAACTTTTAAAAATGGCGCCACTTGGCGCCATTGTGTCACTGCACATGCGCCCGCCTTTCCGGAAATTGCCGAGCGTGGACTGGCTTTCCCGAGCATGGCTAGTTTCGGAACTGCGCTGGCGGTTGGGCCCCGCAGCCATTTTATTTTCAGGCGCCACTGCCCTCACAGCGGCCCCAGAAGCAGCCAGGGAGCCGGCCCACCGGGAGTTTTCCCGGTCTCCCGGTGGGCCAGTCCAGTCCTGTACACAGACAACAACCCATTGACATATGTATTGAGTACTGCCAGACTGAATGCTGTGTGTCATCGCTGGGTTGGAGAGTTGGCCGATTTCCACTTCGATAGTACAGGCCAGGTAAACAGAATGCAGACGCGGATACACTGTCACGATTTCCGGTGGAACTCACTGAGAATCTAAATGAGTACATAGAGCTTGTACCCCCTGAGGTTGTGTCAGCTATGTGGCAAGGGAGCAAAGCTGTCGACGAAGAAGAGGAACTATGGGGGGCTTCATTGACTCTTCACTCAGAAAGTGAAGTGGCAGAAGAATTGCTGAAAGGACAGACAATCTGCCCAATGACTCAGGAGAATATCAGAGCATTACAACAAGACAATACCAACATTAGAGAAGTGGTCTGGCTTAAGGAGAACGATTGGATTCCAAACCACAAAGAAAAGGAGAGTATGACCAGTAAAACAAGATGTTTGATACACGAATGGAACAAACTCAGGGTTGAGGAAGGAATCCTCTACCGACACTCTGGAACCCGAAAACAGCTAGTTCTATCAGAACCATTTCTTAAGACCAAAACCATTGGTCTTAAGAAATCTTCATGATGACATGGGTCACATTGGCACTGACAAGGTAACCCACCTAGCACGTGAACGATTTTACTGGCCATTTATGCAAAGAGACTTTGATGAATATGTGCTGAAGAAGTGCGACTGCATCAAACAAAAGCGTCTAAATATCTCCGAAAGGGCACCGTTGGGTTCGATTACTACCAGTTCACCCTTGGAGTTAGTACCCATTGATTATCTTCACTTGGAGAGAAGCAAAGGAGGATATGAGTATATACTTGTAATCGTAGACCATTTCACACGCTTTGCACAAGCGTATCCAACTAAGAACAAATCTGGAAAAACAGCAGCAGAAAAAATCATTCAAGATTTCATACCAAGTTTTTGATATCCAGAGAAACTACACCATGACCAAGGAAGAGAAATCGAAAACAACTTGTTTCAGACAATGCAACGATTGGCAGGGATTTCTCATTCAAGAACTACTCCGTACCATCCTCAGGGTAACCCAGTGGAGAGACTGAACCGTACTTTGTTACAGATGCTTCGCACCTTTGAGGAAGAGAAAAAATCTGATTGGAAAGAACATCTTCCACATATGGTTCATGCATACAATTGCACCAGGCATGAAGCCACTGGATACTCGCTGTAACGGCACCCCAAGTATGAAAGGGGTTAACGCCGTTTAGGATATTCCCTCTCTGGACACACATCCACTGCCGATCCTCCACAGTCAGACGACCGCTTCCCATAGGATTAATCCTTCCAAACATACGAGACAAACACTCTGTATGAAGTTTCCAACTGGACTGACAATCTTCAATGACAAACTTCAAGTTTTATACACACAGAGAGAAGCTTCTGATTTTCCTCTCATAATACACCATTGACCAGACCCAATCCACATGAGCCAAACAACTCCAGCCGATGACTCAGACACAGGACATCCAGGCCAGCCCCAATGTCTCCCAATACACATTATTTTGACATCTCTTAAGAGACAATAGGTGGGTTCGTTAGCTAATCTCTTTACATCTTAAATGACTATGCATGACCTTTATGTTCCCCAGACTGTCTGTTTACAATACACACAAGTACAGAGTTAATTATCACAATGAAAGAGCCTCAGAAGCCATTCTAGATTCATTTACATCACAACAGGCAGGGGGCTGGAGTTGGTGACATTAGCATCTAACAGTATGTGTTCCAACATCATGAAGGAGTCACTTTTTCAGTTAACCTGTTGAGTTCAGAATCAAACAGTAAATAGTTCTTTACAGATATCCTGGGGAATATTGTGGAAAAATATCACTGTCCCATTTTAAAGCAATCCAAGATATATTCTTAATGTCCATTATTTTCTTGCTCACCCTGTGCCCAAAGTGACCCCCGTCACACTCGCTATTCTTTCTATTGTACGGGAGATCTCCTTGTTTGCCAATTGACCTAATGCTCAACCTAAATTTGGGAAAGGAATCAGAAAGTCAACCAACATTTACTCAGAAATGGGCATCCAGAATGCAAGAAGCTTACAAAATTGCATCCGAGAATAGCCAAAAATCATCTGCTAAGGGGAAGAAGTACTATGACAACCGGGTGATAGGGTCTTAGTACGAAATCTCTCTGTGTAGCGCCCTTCTCCCAATGACTGGCCGCTATGTTAAATTTAGAGGGTATCTGAGCCAATAGTTGGGCTCAGATGTAAATAATTAATGTTAAAATAGCCTCTGTTGCGGCTATGGCTGTGTTGGAAAACTTCCCACTGTTTGCTTGTAGGTAGCGTTACTACCTCAGGTCAATGTGGAAGATTGACTGGCCAGAGCGCATTGGGTACCTTCCCCCGGGAACAATTCAGTGGGCGTGGTCTACCTTCTGAGCATGCTGGGGAAGGGTACTTAAGGGGCAGACGCCATCTTGTGGGGTCCATTCTTCCCCTCGCGGCCCTCCTGGCGTGAGTGGTGTATTGTGCGATTTTGGCCTCAGAACCATGCTGGTCCGAGGCTGCAACTAAACTAAGTAGGCCCAATTATGCTGACTGGGTCTGCACGTTGGAGGTGATCCTGTGCTGTCCGTCCTGAGGGAGGGAGCCACACAATGGAGGAAACCAGGGGAGGACCTGTCCTGGAAAAGACCGAGCGGAAGGCTGGTGTCTTGAGGAGGGCCTGGTGATTCTATTGGAGGATGCACCGCAGCTAAAGTTCACCTTACAGTCTGCCGGGTCGGCTTAAAGGTTCTTGACTGTTTGGCTGGAAGTTCGGGTGTTAAGTCCTGTGGCAGAGGACCCCAGATTATCCAATTTTGTGCACATCCAGTCTGTGGCAGAGACTGGTCCTGATCATAGTTCGTGCATCATTCCGGCTGCTAGGCCAGGGGAGAGGGGCCTATCCGGGTGAGCAATACCCACTCAGGGAGGAGTGGTGACTAACTGTATACTTGAGGAGTTTTCCCCAGTGATCTGTACTGTGTGCCTGAACCTACCTCTTCCCTTCACCCTTCTACTATTCTTCATCTGTTTTATGCAAAAGGAAAATAAAACCTAACAGTTTAAGGTTTTACATCTTGTGTGGACATTGGAGTTCTTACAGACTTTCTCCCCCTAGACAACGAATACCGAGGTAATGTGCAAGGCCCAAAATTAAACCAGCAGCTCCTACGGGGGTGTGCTACATCTGATAGAGGAGGACCTGGTAAACTTTGTTCATACTGGGAAGAATCGGTACACAAAGTGGTAGAAAGAATCAAAGATGGGCCTGTGTACAAAATTCAGCCTGAAAGTGGTAAAAAGACTATTCGAGTGCTGCACAGAAATCTTTTACTACCAGTAAATGACCTACCAATTGAAGGACACATTCCAAGAGTACCAATGAAACAAAGACAATCAAGTAACAGAAAGGAGACCAGAATGGATGTGGACCAGGAGGAGGAATGTTCAGATGAAGAAAGATGGTATTATCCTTATATACCAGAGACTACAGAAAGTCATGATCGTGTTGTGTCTCAACAAAACTCTCAAAACGTACAGAAACCCCCATTAAGAGTTTCTGCTGAAGAGTTCTATCCTACAACTACCACACCCAATCTTGAACAAGAACAAATTGATGGAACAGTAGTTGACGACCAAATTTGGGCTACAGAGCAGACATGGTGGGACTAGACATTGCAGAATTACCCTCATTAAGTCAAGACTTGCCTGTGAGCCAAGATATGCAAATGGAGAATGATGTTCATGGAGAAGACTCAACTCCTGTAAGAAGATCTACCAGACAAGCTAAGCCTAAAGAGATCTTTACATATGACACACTAGGTCAACCAACATACAGACCAAGTCAGATTCACACCATACAAACTCCTACAATGCTAGCTACCCCCATGACATATCAGGTAGTTAACATAGCTCCTTGGTGGTAACAAATACCTATTTGGGTTGCTTAAATCACTAAATAGTGTTCAGATAACAATTGAGTGTAATGTCGGGAGCCATTAACTAAAGGAGGGGAGAGTGTGACTGACTGGGGTTTATTTGGTCACATAAAAAGACAAAACAGACACCCCAAAGTCCATATTTTTTTTTTTTTTTTCTAAAGCTGTACGCTCCATCGGACAAACTTTTTTAGTTTGGTTTTGGATTTCATCGGACAAAAGTTGGGTCTGCAAACGGACAAACTTTTGCCCAACAAAAGTCTGATGGAGCAAAGTCCGACTGTGTGTACAGATAACCATCGGACTTTAGTCCGATGGACAAAACAACTAATGTTAAAATCAACCAACAATAGCAGAAGTTGACCAAAGGGTGGCAGTAAAGATCAGAAAAGAGCAGAAAAAACACATGATGTTGTAAGAAGTTTTAAGAAAGTTTGCAGAAAAGTCCGAGCGTGTGTATGCTATGGGTGTTCCCAACCAACTCCGTTCGGACAAAAAACCACGGAAAAGTCCGATGGAAGTCCAACCGTGTGTACGAGGCTTAAAGTGGTTGTAAACCCACTTTGTAAACAAACACCTACAGGTAAGCCTAGATTAAGGCTTACCTGTAGGTGCATGAAATATCTCCTTAACCTACACGGTTAAGGAGATATTTGCATTTAAAAGCGGCGACGCTGACGTCACGCGCATGCGCATGGGGTTAACCCCATTCACAAATTCGGCTAGGTCGCAGCATTCGACGACGTAGCTGAATTCGACGGCTCACGCGCGCATGCGCGGAGTCACGTCTTCGCCGCTCCGGCCAATCGCGGCGCTGTGATTGGCTGATGCGGCGATACCCGGAAGTAACATTCCGGCTATCGCCGCAGCGATGGATGCGGCTGAAGAGGGAGACGAGGACGGCTTCGGGGGCCCCGATCTAAGGTAAGTGATGCATAATGAGCTATTATGCTAGTCATATTAGGGAACTTTAGAAGGGGCGGGTCTATACATGTAATAGACTGCGAGGAAGTTCCCCATCAGGTCCGCTCAGGCTCAGCCAATGAAGGACAGCGCTGGACATCGGATCGGCGCGGGACACTGGATTTCTCCGCTGGAATGTTTTTTTTTTTTTTTTTTTTTTTTTTAATAAAGGACTTTCTCAAGGTGTTTGTGTGTTTTTTTTAAATTTTTTGACACTTTCTTCGTGAAATGGTAGGGGTACAATGTACCCCTTACCAATTCACATAGGGGGAGGGCCGGGATCTGGGGGTCCCCTTTGTTAAAGGTGTCTTCCAGATTCCGATAAGCCCCCCGCCCGCAGACCCCCACAACCACCGGGCAAGGGTTGTGGGGATGAAACCCTTGTCCCCATCAACATGGGGACATCCTCCTCATGTTGAGGGCTTGTGGCCTGGTACGGTTCAGGAGGGAGGGGCGCTCTCTCGTCCCCCCCTTTTCCCCTGCGGCCGGCCAGGTTGTGTGCTCGGATAAGGGTCTGGTATGGATTTTTGGGGGGACGCCACGCCATTTTTTTTTTATTTGGGGTAGAGTTCCCCTTAAAATCCATGCCAGATCTGAAGGGCCTGGTAATTGAATTTGGGGGGACCCCACCTTCTTTTTTTTTTTTTTTATCAATGACTTTTGTATGTATTGCCGGGAGCCGACAATTCATTAATAGCCGCGAGTGAGTTTTAAATGACTTTTTTTCCTTCAAAAATGACACTTTGTGCAGGGACAGTTCTAAGCACGGGAAACATGCGCCACTTCACATGCATATCATACACACCCCCCAGGTACGAAATTTAAAGGAATATTTCACTTTTATTTTTTCATTTTAAGCATTATTAAAATCACTGCTCCCGAAAAAACGGCCGTTTTTAAAACTTTTTTTTGCATTGATAGATGTCCCCTGGGGCAGGACCCGGGTCCCCAAACACTTTTTAGGACAATAACTTGCATATTAGCCTTTATAATTACCACTTTTGATTTCGAACGTTCGAGTCCATTGTATTTAATAGGGTTCTAAAGTTCACGCGAACATTCTGGCTGTTCGCAGGGGGGTGTTCGGCTCATCCCTGGTAACCACTGTGGAACTTATGTTTGACTTGCAGAATGTCATAACTGGGGACTCTAAAGCTAGCCTTACACGCCCCTGTCAGCTCAACAAATGTCATTCAAAATCGAATGGAAAATTTAAGTGACTGCATCCTATTAGATGAAGTCATTGGTTAGGTATTCAGACAGGAAGGCAAAAGAGAAATCACTGCTCCAGGTGAGCCGAGGAGGTCCCACAGCAGCTAACGCCACATGTTCTGGCCCGGCTTGCTACCGCGACATACAAGGGAACAGGAAGGTTAACATGTTTGACACATCTTGTGCTTAGTCATAAGTCAATACCTAGGTATTTGGGCAGCCATGGGTGCTGCAGCTGCCCAAATACCATAGTCAGCAATGGAGATTCCTTCATCCATGCAGTTTAGCATGAACAGAGAATAGACTAAATGTGGCCTGAACAAGAGAAATTGAAACTTGTATGACTAGCTTTAATCAGCTCATTCACCACAAGGACAAGGTGGTTCTTATGAAGTTAGTTTTGTTCTTCCATTTCAGAGAACAATGTTCTGCTCTCCTCTTGTCCATCTCTCTCATCCCAGATTGCTTTTCACTCCCTGAATGTCACACAGTGGCCATATTTTCATCTGTCCTCCATGGCTTCCTTCTGTAAGGCGGACTCAAGCTGTCATTTCTGAGGGTTCCCACAATGCTAAGTGGCGCTATGATATCCCGGTCATACTCTATGTAATTGTAGCACTATCCCCGTAGGACCTTCTGGTTATATTTTGGGCCTTTGCCGTTACCTTACCTTACTGTTCCCCCGCGTCTGTCACAGGGGTCCCAATGAAGAGTTGTTCACAGATGTCAGCACCAACACATAGTCTCTTTTCCAATGGTTTTATTAACTCCTCCGCGGGCACATATTTACAGACAGTCCCCATATGTACACTTTCCCCAGATCTCTCACCCGTTCCTGTCATGGACTTCTCAGGAATCAGACTTTCCTTTGGATCCGGTTCGGGAAGTCTTTGGGGTAGGCCTTGACCGCGGCTGCGGGAGGCTTTCACATATCCCACCTTCTTTTGGACAGGTGCAGCAGGACCAGATACAGTGGAGGTAACAGCAGTGGCTATGTCCGCTGATGACTCCCCAATGGCAGTAACAGCGCCATCTCCCTCAGGAGCACTCGTTGTAGCAGACGCGATGAGCGTAGGTCTAATCACAGAAGCAAATGCAGCAGCTTCCTCTGTAGCGATGCACGTGGCCCAGTCCCTTTGATAGGCACGGGGCGGCATGGTGGGTTGCTCTACGGTGAACAGGTACTCCCCGCAGTGTAGGCACCAAAAAAATGGACGGGGGTTTACGGCCAGTCCTTCACACCTGTTGCACAGCATCCCCAGTGCTTCCACATCTCCAATCGTATACAGTACGAAACGCCCATGCGATTTCAGATGAATGCCAGTATCCATCAGCGTAGTTCCCGGCAGCACGGCACTTGTAGCGGTACCCACAGGAAACATCATGGGCCCCATAGCAGACTGCATCAACGGAACTAAAGACATGGCGGCACTCCGATTCTCTGTTAAGTGTTGGACACACATGCGGCATCTCACGCGGCAAGCAGGCGGGAACTCCTCCCACTTGTTCCTTTAGTCACGTAGTTCGCGGACTTCTTGCTTTCTTGGCTCCGCCCACAGCCCACGCGGCTGATAAAGTGATCCACAAATTAACCCCCTTTTTTTTCAGAAAATAACACAGTCCAGACCCCTCTTCGTAGCATAGGCTCCCGGTGAACAGTCCACTTGAGTTGCAAACGGTAATAGACATGTGCGATTAGTTTCGTACGAATCGGAAATTCGTACAAATTTTTCGAAATTCGGACATTTGTACGAATCCGAATTACGAATTTTTATGAATACGAATTCTGTACCAAATACGAAATTTCGTTTACGAATTTCGGATCCAAATTATCAGAAACAAACAAAAAAAAAAGTTACGAAAATAGGAGTTGTGTCCAGAATCAACGAAAACAATATACTCTACCCCGTCCGAAAGTACGAATTATGGTATTGAGCTTCCCTTTAATAGTGCTATTGTACGTCTTATACGTCACCGTGTTCTTGGCGTTCGGAATTTCCGACAACATTTGTGCGACCGTGTGTATGCAAGACAAGTTTGAGCCAACATCCTTCGGAAAAAAAATACACGGTTTTGTTGTCGGAATTTCCGATCGTCTGTACGCGACATGAGTCCGTAGAGTTCAATATTAAGGATTCGTACGAAATTCGTATTTCGTACGAATCCGAATTAAATTCCGTACACGAATTGAGAATTAGGAATTTTTTTTAATACGGAACGGAACAAACCAAAACAAATTTTTTGACAGCTCCCATGTCTAACCGGTAACGGCAAATCCCAGACTCAAGCCCCCACATGTAGCACTACCCCCGAAAGAGCTGCTGGTTATGTTTTGGGCCTTTGCCGTTACCTTACTGTTCCACCGCAACCGTCACAGGGGTCCCATTGAAGAGTTGTTCACAGATGTCAGCACCGACACAGTCTCTTTTCCAATGGTTTTATTAAACAAAGTCAGTTAGAGGGATGGAGGGTTGGGGGAGATTCAGGTACCTTGCTTTGCGGATCACGGGGACTTCTTTTATCCAGAGGACAAACAATTTCCACACTGGATCTAGCAACCACCGGATAGGCCTCTCTCACTGACCTAGCAGCCGGTGCGGTGCTCGGTCATAGTCTCTGCCACAGACTTGAAGAATACACATTGTATAATTGTCAGGAATGGTGTCATTACTGGGCTCACCTGCTGGTGGCACTGTTGCATTCGGCACCAGTGGGTGTAGTTCTGGTGGCCACCAGCGAGTGTCTCCCCACCAAGACTTTCTACCAGCCATCAAACACACCTGATCTGGGTCTGCTGGACTATATAAGCCCGCCCTTAACCAAGGCTCAATGCTCCAGAATTCCTTCTGTAAGCCTGAACCGTTGCCTGAACCGTTGCCTGAACCGTTGCCTGAACCGTTGCCTGAACCGTTGCCTGAACCGTTGCCTGAACCGTTGCCTGAACCTGAACCTGATCCATTTCCTGCCTTGTCCTGGACTCTGTTCCTTGTATCCTGTCCCTGAGACCTGTCCCCTGATACCAGTTTCCAGCTCCCCCTTGCTGACTGCTCCCAGTACCTGGCCTTCCGCTCCCCTTGTCTCTTGTCCCTGCCTTGTTTATGTATGTGTGTTCCCTTTACTTGTATATATTAGTTAGATAGTTAGATTAGGTTGTTTTGGGGTTTGTTGTGTTCTCTTGTATTCATTTCTTGTTTATGGTTTGCTGTTGCTTGATTACACGTGTGCCTTTATCTTTAATAAATATATATATTTTCACTTACTCTGTTCCTGATTCCTTAAGTGCAGCCCAATGATCTGATCACCTGTATTGGATGTCTGTGTATGGCATTCCCCTGACAATAATCAAGAACTTTTGCAAAGTCTAAGTACAGTCACACAGTACCAGTTTCTTTCAGCCAAGCCGGCAACACTGTGAGGTAGATGGGCCGGGATGTGTCCTCCAATTGTGTCTGCAGGCTCTTCCTGAGATACCAGCCCTTTTTGCTGAGTCCTCTCTGAGAAAAGTCCTCTCCTGGTTTCTCCAATTGCTCGGCTTCTCCCCGCAGGCAAGACAGCACAGGACCACCCCTGGACCAGTAGGCCCCAGAAAACTCCTGGGCCTACTATCAGTAACGGAGCCTCGGGCCAGCAGGCCCAGAGGCAGGAAAACTGCTACGACACACCTTAGGCCAGGAGGGCCATCAGGTCATAGAGGCCCGGAAAACGGTGTCTGTCCCTTAAGTACCCTCTCCCAGAATGCACAGCGGGTGAACCACTCCCACTGGGCTGTTTCTGGGTAAAGAGGTACTCAATACATCCAGCCTGCTTCGTTTCCAACCTTGACCTGTGGTGACAGCGACACCCACAGTCAAGTGGAAAATGCGCAACACAGCTGAACTGGAACAGAAACCAGCAATTTAGCAAAATCATTCTGAGCCAAACTACAGCTCAGATAACATAAATTTACATATAGCGCCTACCCAACAGGAGCAGGGCGCTACACAATGCTTTACGTCTATCTATTAAGTTCTTGTGGTAAAACCAAGGAAGCTTAGACTTCTAAAGTGTATCAATGCTTTACTAACCAGGGGAAAATCTGCTCATACAACTGTAGGATGCACAACACAATTCATAGCTTAACCACTTCCCGCCCAGTCAATAGCAAATTGACGTCCGGGAAGTGGTTCTGTTATCCACACTGGACGTCATATGACGTCCTGCGGGATAACAGCCGCCGCGCGCCCGGGGGGGCGCGCATCGCGGCGATCGGTGGAGCGGTGGGTCAGTCTGACCCACCGCTACACTGATCTCGGTAAAAAGCCTCCGTCGAAGGCTTTTTACCATGTGATCAGCCGTGTCGAATCACGGCTGATCAGGAAGTAAACAGGAAGAGCCGTTGATCGGCTCTTCCTCACTCGCGTCTGACAGACGCGAGTAGAGGAGAGCCGATCGGCGGCTCTCCTGACAGGGGGGGTTCGCGCTGATTGTTTATTAGCGCAGCCCCCCCTCGGATACCCACACTGGACCACCAGGGAAGCCCCCAAGGACCACCAGGGAAACCCTAAGCATGTGGATGGCCCCCATGGCCATCCACATGTAGTAAAAAAAAATATATATAAAAAAAAACATTAAAAAAATATGCCAATCAGTGCCCACACATGGGCACTGACTGGCACGATCATGCCAAGAAAATAATGTGTGGTGGCTGGCATTGCTAGGCAGCAGTGTCACCAGTGCCACCTACTAGTGTCCATCAGTGCCACCTATCAGTGCCCATCTGTGCCCATAAGTGCCCACCTATCAGTGCCCGTCCGTGCCACCTATCAGTGCCACCCATAAGTGCCCATCAGTGCCGCCTAAAAGTGCCCATTAGTGCCGCCTATGAGTGCCCATCAGTGCCGCCTATGAGTGCCAATCAGTGCCGCCTATGAGTGCCAATCAGTGCCACCTATGAGTGCCCATCAGTGCCGCATACCAGTGCCACATATCAGTGCCCAACAGTGCCGCCTATCAGTGCCCATCAGTGCCACCTCATCAGTGCCACCTCATTGGTGCCACCTCATCGGTGCCCATCAGTGTCGCCTTATCAGTGCCCTTCAGTGCCGCCTTATCAGTGCCCGTCATTGAAGTAGAAAAGGTACTTATTTACAAAAAAAATTAACAGAAACAAAGAAAAACATAGTTTTTTTAACAAAAAATCGCACTTTTTTTATTTGTTGCGCAAAAAATAAAAATTGCAGAGGCGATCAAATACCACCAAAAGAAAGCTCTATTTGTGAGAACAAAATGATAAAAAATTTGTTTGGGTACAGTGTAGCATGACCGCGCAATTGTCATTCAAATTGCGACAGCGCTGAAAGCTCAAAATTGGCTTGGGCAGGAAGCTGTATGGTATTGAAGTGGTTAAAAAATATATGCCTACAAATATAAGCATGTACAATATGTACACATTAAGTAAACTAAACATGCACTCAACTTAGGGGTCAAGATGTAATAATGTCCATGGTTCCTTGCTCAGTCCAACTCTGAGGCCTCGTACACACGACCGAGTTTCTCGGCAAGAACCAGCAAGAAACTTGCTGGCAGAGAGGTCTTGCCGAGTAAATCGGTCGTGTGTACGCGGCTATCGGGTTTCTCGTCGAGAAAACCGACAAGAAACCTCGACGAGAAAATAGAGAACCTGCTCTCTATTTTCTCGTCGAGATTCTCCTCGGCATGTTTCTCGACGAGAAAAGTGAGTGTGTGTACAC
Source organism: Rana muscosa (assembly GCA_029206835.1). Classification (NCBI taxonomy): domain Eukaryota; kingdom Metazoa; phylum Chordata; class Amphibia; order Anura; family Ranidae; genus Rana; species Rana muscosa. The sequence goes on along the minus strand of CM055116.1, from coordinate 1,296,569,541 downwards.
TTACCTGTCCTCCCGGAAGCCCGCGCATGTTCGAAATGAATTCGACGCATGCGCGGTAGCCTACCTAGGCATACGTAGGGTATACCAAGATGGCGGCAACGGCATCGAATGTGACGAGCGCATGCTCGTCGTAGTCGATGACGTCACCGCGTACGCTCCATTCAAAGAACTGCGGGTTCTTTGAATCGAGCGTGTGTACACTCGGCCGGGACAAGTTTCTTGTCCAAGAATCTCGTCGAAAAAAACGACATGTTTTTTTCAACGAGAATCTCGGCCGTGTGTACGAGGCTAAAAAGTTCTCCAAAACTCTCCAAGCTTCAGGCAGCCATGTCTTCCTCTTTGTCCTTCCAAACACCATCTCCCTTGTCCAAACACGTTTCTAAAAACGCTTTCCAAGCCCCTCCCACCCATTTCCTGTAAACACCAACTTCCTGCAAAGAACATCCTGTCTCAGTTATTTACATATCAATGGAGGGGGGAGGGCCTCTGTAAACATATTCTGTTACTAAACCCAACTCTATATTATTGCAATAAAGTCACTATACAAAATGGCCATAGCAACACACTCTACCACAGGATGAGAGGGCATGTTCCATGTCACTGCTCATTCTCACCGGTCAGTAGGTACCTGGTAGACAACAGATATCTGTGTTACAAGAGCTGGGACCTGGTCCTTAGATTATACATTTACCAAGTTCTAACATGGGTGACTGAAAATCAGCCAAAGCATGGCACCTAAAGGGTTGCCTGCTGGTAAAATCCCCTCTTTTTTTAGGAATGTTTTTGGACATCTCAGATGTCTACTGCACATGCTATGAATTTGAAAAAAGTATATTTTTCTACTCAGTGTAAAATCTTTTCCTCCTCCGCAGAGGCTGGCACCACCCCCCCCCCCCAGATGGGGGTGGGCCTCTTGCTGCAGTCTAACACTCCATTCTTCACCTCCAGTGGGCTGGACCTGAGTTTATGTAGGAGGCCTGCCCCCTGCGCCAATTCCAGTTGGGGATTGCTCAGGGCTCCTCACATGAACTCCCTGTCACTCAAGTCCCCGGCCCTACCCCTCTTCCAGAACATTCTTGGGAGGCGCCCAAGAACCAAAAGAACTAGTGGTCACACCCACTGCTACACTAACCACTCCCCAGATAAAATCACGCAGGTCTAACATGCAGCATAGGCCTGCCTAAATGTACCTGCCTGGCAGCTATCACCAAAAACCCTACTTCTAGCACCTACCTATGGTAGAGAGCGCTACAGGTGGATGGTCCCTCAGTGGCGACAGCTTCCCCTCTACCTCTGACCACAACAGGTTCTCCGGCCAGCAGAACTGTCACTTCTGGTTGGACTGCAACCCCAACCCTACACTTCTCTCTTGCTTCTGGATAGGCCCTCAGACAGCCTAGCAGCCAGATGTGCCCGGGATAGGCCCAATCTCCAGCCTAGCAGCCCAAGCAATACAACACACATCCACCCAGACAGCCGTCCAGGTGGCACAGAACCCCGATCACCTGACCCCACCCAAATATATAGGCTCTCCCAGCAGGCCAAGGGATCAAGAAAACCCCTGCACATTGGCTGAGATACCCCATATACTCATATCCTGACCTTACGTTGCCCTTCTCATATCTAGTACCACCAAGTACCCGGCCACTTAGTGGTAGAAGAGAAAAGTGCAACAAGGCCAAACTTAGGGAGAAATCAATAGATCTCTATCAATCAACCAGGATAGCTATTCCTGGCAAGTAAATTTGTGAGGAGCAACCCTGCCTAAACTCCAGGGTGCTACACATTGGAATCATCAGCAGGTCTGAGGGCACCCAAAATTAAGGGGACATACTAGAAATCACCAGCAGTTCTCCTGTTTGCAGTAATGTGAAAAATGCTGGAAAATATCTCTCGTAAATGATTTCACCTCATATTTTGATTTTTTCAGGTAATGAAACTACGGGGAACTCAACTCAACAAATCAAGGTCCACATACTGCACAAAATGTTTTTACACGAATTTAAAAAGTATATGAACAGCTGGTGGGTGACAAAGTTTGTGCCCTCCATCTATATGGTGCTTCTCCTTGTGGCTCTTCCTCTCAATATAATGGCGATCATCGTGTTCTTGGTGAAGGTGAAGGTGAAGAAGCCGGCAGTGGTGTATCTGCTGAACCTAGCCGCTGCTGATGTTCTCTTTATTAGTATTCTTCCTTTCCACATCGTGTACCGATTCTCAGGAAATAACTGGCTGATGGGGGAGGGGGTGTGCCGATTTGTCACTGCCGCATTTCACAGTAACATGCGTGGATCCATCCTGCTGATGACGGGTATCAGTGTGGACCGGTTCCTGGCTCTGGTCTACCCGCTCCAGTCCCTTCCATGGCGCACAGTGAGACGAGCCTGGCTAATGTGTTGCTCCATCTGGGTGATATCGATGGTCAGCACCGTGCCGATTCTCATAAGACAACAAACCCGACCATTTCCCGACCTGAAGATCACAACTTGTTCTGATGTGCTGGATGTTGAATTGGTGGAAAGGTTTCATGTTTACTACGTTTTCCCCATTTATATCTCACTTTTCTATTTCCTGCCTTTAATTATTACAACCTTCTGTTACATTGGAATTGTCCGCAGTCTCAGCGCTCCGAGCATGAAGGGCGCCCAGAAGAGATCCCGAGCCGTCCTCCTGTCTGTGGTTGTGCTGTGTGTGTTTGTCCTCTGCTTTGGCCCAGCCAATGTTATTTGGTTCATGCATTTCCTGCAGGTCTATAACCAAGGTAATAACTTCCTGTACATTGTCTACATCATCAGTGTCAGTATGAGCAGTGTCAGTTGTTGTCTGGATCCTCTGATCTATTACTATGCGTCCTCGGAGTGGCAGAGACACGTCTACAGCCTGCTGGGATGTAAGAGAGAACAGACACCACCAGTAGACCATCAGAGGGTCCTTCTCCACAAAGACCAGATACAGAAAACTCCCAACAAACCTTCTGAAACTTCCCGGTTTATATAACTGGAGGAGGCCGAACATTTCCAGAAAGTGATCCCCTTTATAAAGAAAAATAATTCATATCTGCTTTACTAATGGTTATATGAGAGTATTAAGTGCTTACAGTATATGCTGATAATGGGTTCCTTTATATAACAGGTTCACTTGCTAGAAAGATGTTGTTAGAAGGTTGTTGGGACACGCTGTTAGAAGGTTGTTGGGACACGCTGTTAGAAGGTTGTTGGGACACGCTGTTAGAAGGTTGTTGGGACACGCTGTTAGAAGGTTGTTGGGACACGCTGTTAGAAGGTTGTTGGGACACGTTGTTAGAAGGTTGTTGGGACACGTTGTTAGAAGGTTGTTGGGACACGTTGTTAGAATGTTGTTGGGACACGTTGTTAGAAGGTTGTTGGGACACGTTGTTAGAAGGTTGTTGGGACACGTTGTTAGAAGGTTGTTGGGAAACGTTGTTAGAAGGTTGTTGGGACACATTGTTAGAAGGTTGTTGGGACACGTTGTTAGAAGGTTGTTGGGACACGTTGTTAGAAGGTTGTTGGGACACGTTGTTAGAAGGTTGTTGGGACACGTTGTTAGAAGGTTGTTGGGACACGTTGTTAGAAGGTTGTTGGGACACGTTGTTAGAAGGTTGTTGGGACACGTTGTTAGAAGGTTGTTGGCACACGTTGTTAGAAGGTTGTTGGGACACGTTGTTAGAAGGTTGTTGGGACACGTTGTTAGAATGTTGTTGGGACATCTTGTTAGAAGGTTGTTGGGACATGTTGTTAGAAGGTTGTTGGGACATGTTGTTAGAAGGTTGTTGGGACATGTTGTTAGAAGGTTGTTGGGACATGTTTTTAGAATGTTGTTGGGACACGTTGTTAGAATGCCCTCACCACAGATCTGCTGCTTATCTGTCACCTGTATTCCCAAAGATCAGCAGGCATGCTGGTACAAGTAGTTCAATGGCTTTAACTTGCAAGGTATCCACCTGCTGTTGAATCAATTAGCTACACGACTCATTCCATTTAACCACTTCAGCCCCGGAAGGATTTAACCCCCGTCCTGACCAGGCCATTTTTTGCGATACGGCACTGCATCGCTATAACTGACAATTGCGCGGTCGTGCGACGCTGTACTCAACAAAAATTTACGTCCTTTTTTTCCCACAAATAGAGCTTACTTTTGGTGGTATTTGATCATCTCTGCATTTTTTATTTTTTGCGCTATAAACAAAAATAGTGCGACAATTTTGAAAAAAAAAACACACAATTTTTTACTTTCTGTTATAATAAATATTATTACTATTATTATTATACAGGTTTTATATAGCGCCAACAGTTTGTTCAGCGCTTTACAAAATAAAGGCAGACATTACAGTTACATTACAATTTGGTACAAGAGGAATCAGAGGGCCCTGATTATTACAGCTTCCAATCTAAAAAGGGGAGGGTCAATTGATACAAAAGGTAATAGCTGTGGGGGATGAGCTGATGGAGGAAGTAAAACAGTGTTAGTTAGAAGCAGGATAGGCTTCTTTAAAGAGAAGAGTTTTCAGGGATTGTCTAAATATGGATAGATTAGGGGACAGTCGGACAGATTGGGGTAGGGAGTTCCAAAGGATGGGAGAAGCTCTGGAGAAATCCTGGAGGCGAGCATGTGAGGAGGTGACAAGGGAGCTAGAGAGCAGGAGGTCTTGGGAGGACCGAAGAGTGCGACTTGGTTGGTATTTTGGGACTAGGTCAGTGATGTAGCTGGGGGCAGAGTTGTGGGTGGCTTTGTAAATTATTGTTAGTATTTGAATTTTATTCGTTGGGTGAGTGGGAGCCAGTGGAGGGATTGGTAGAGAGGGGTGAAGGGCACTGAATGGAGGTCAGTGGAGGGATTGGTAAAGAGGGGGTAAGGACACTGAATGGAAGCCAATGGAGGGATTGGTAGAGAAAGGTGGAGGACACTGAGCAGAAGCCAGTGGAGAGATTGATAGAAACAGGGTGGAGGACACTGAATGGAAGCCGGTGGAGGACACTGAATGGAGACAAGTGAAGGGATTGGTAGGGAGGGGTGGAGGACACTGAATGGGGTCCATGGAGGGATTGGTAGAGGCGGGTGGAGGACACTGAATGGAGACCAGTGGAAGGATTGACAGAGAGGGGTGGAGGACACTGAATGGAGACCAGTGGAGGGATTGGTAGAGAGGAGTGGAGGACACTGAATGGAGGTCAGTGGAGGGATTGGTAGAGGCGGGTGGAGGACACTGAATGGAGACCAGTGGAAGGATTGACAGAGAGGGGTGGAGGACACTGAATGGAAACCAGTGGAGGGATTGGTAGAGAGGGGTGGAGGACACTGAATGGAGACCAGTGGAGGGATTGGTAGAGAGGGGTGGAGGACACTGAATGGAGACCAGTGGAGGGATTGGTAGAGGTGGGTGGAGGACACTGAATGGAGACCAGTGGAAGGATTGACAGAGAGGGGCGGAGGACACTGAATGGAGACCAGTGGAGGGATTGGTAGAGAGGGGTGGAGGACACTGAATGGAGACCAGTGGAGGGATTGGTAGAGAGGGGTGGAGGTCACTGAATGGAAACCAGTGGAGGGATTGGCAGAGAGGGGTGGAGGACACTGAATGGAGACCAGTAGAGGGATTGTCAGGGAGGGGTGGAGGACACTAAATGGAGACCAGTGGAGGGATTGGCAATGATGGGTGGAGGACACTGAATGGAGACCAGTGGAGGGATTGGTAGAGAGGGGTGGAGGACACTGAATGGAGACCAGTGGAGGGATTGGCAGAGAGGGGTGGAGGACACTGAATGGAGACCAGTGGAGGGATTGGCAGAGAGGGGTGGAGGACACTGAATGGAGACCAGTGGAGGGATTGTCAGGGAGGGGTGGAGGACACTGAATGGAGACCAGTGGAGGGATTGGCAATGATGGGTGGAGGACACTGAATGGAGACCAGTGGAGGGATTGGCAGAGAGGGGTGGGGGACACTGAATGGAAACCAGTGGAGGGATTGGTAGAGAGGGGTGGAGGACACTGAATGGAGACCAGTGGAGGGATTGGCAGAGAGGGGTGGAGGACACTGAATGGAGACCAGTGGAGGGATTGGCAGAGAGGGGTGGAGGACACTGAATGGAGACCAGTGGAGGGATTGTCAGGGAGGGGTGGAGGACACTGAATGGAGACCAGTGGAGGGATTGGCAATGATGGGTGGAGGACACTGAATGGAGACCAGTGGAGGGATTGGCAGAGAGGGGTGGGGGACACTGAATGGAAACCAGTGGAGGGATTGGTAGAGAGGAGTGGAGGACACTGAATGGAGACCAGTGGAGGGATTGGTAGAGGTGGGTGGAGGACACTGAATGGAGACCAGTGGAAGGATTGACAGAGAGGGGCGGAGGACACTGAATGGAGACCAGTGGAGGGATTGGTAGAGAGGGGTGGAGGACACTGAATGGAGACCAGTGGAGGGATTGGTAGAGAGGGGTGGAGGTCACTGAATGGAAACCAGTGGAGGGATTGGCAGAGAGGGGTGGAGGACACTGAATGGAGACCAGTAGAGGGATTGTCAGGGAGGGGTGGAGGACACTGAATGGAGACCAGTGGAGGGATTGGCAATGATGGGTGGAGGACACTGAATGGAGACCAGTGGAGGGATTGGTAGAGAGGGGTGGAGGACACTGAATGGAGACCAGTGGAGGGATTGGCAGAGAGGGGTGGAGGACACTGAATGGAGACCAGTGGAGGGATTGGCAGAGAGGGGTGGAGGACACTGAATGGAGACCAGTGGAGGGATTGTCAGGGAGGGGTGGAGGACACTGAATGGAGACCAGTGGAGGGATTGGCAATGATGGGTGGAGGACACTGAATGGAGACCAGTGGAGGGATTGGCAGAGAGGGGTGGGGGACACTGAATGGAAACCAGTGGAGGGATTGGTAGAGAGGGGTGGAGGACACTGAATGGAGACCAGTGGAGGGATTGGCAGAGAGGGGTGGAGGACACTGAATGGAGACCAGTGGAGGGATTGGCAGAGAGGGGTGGAGGACACTGAATGGAGACCAGTGGAGGGATTGTCAGGGAGGGGTGGAGGACACTGAATGGAGACCAGTGGAGGGATTGGCAATGATGGGTGGAGGACACTGAATGGAGACCAGTGGAGGGATTGGCAGAGAGGGGTGGGGGACACTGAATGGAAACCAGTGGAGGGATTGGTAGAGAGGAGTGGAGGACACTGAATGGAGACCAGTGGAGGGATTGGCAGAGAGGGGTGGAGGACACTGAATGGAGACCAGTGGAGGGATTGGCAGAGAGGGGTGGGGGACACTGAATGGAAACCAGTGGAGGGATTGGCAGAGAGGGGTGGGGGACACTGAATGGAAACCAGTGGAGGGATTGGCAGAGAGGGGTGGAGGACACTGAATGGAGACAGTGGAGGGATTGACAGAGAGGGGTGGAGGACACTGAATGGTTGGCAAGGTGTATGAGTCTTGCAGCGGCATTCATGATGGACTGAAGGGGGGGGGGGGGGTCTTTGTAAAGGTTATCCAATGAGGAGGGAGTTGCAGTAGACGAGGTGAGGGATGACCAGGTAGTGAATTAGAAGCTTGGTGATGTCATCAGTTAAAGAGGGACGTAAAAAAAAATGTAAAAAAACACAAAGTTCTTTATCAGTTTAGGCCGCTATTTAGTCTGCTACATATGTTTGGTTAAGAAAAAAAATAAAAATAGCAGTTAGCATTTTTATTATTATTATTATTTTTTACAAGTAATGGCGACGATCAGACATTTTTAGTGGGACTGCGACATTGCGGTGGACAGATTGGACACTTTTGACACTTTTTTGGGACCATTCACAATTATACAGCGATCAGAGCTAAAAATAGCCACTGATTACTTTAGGGAAGTACTGGCAGGGAAGGGGTTAACACTAGGAGGCGATCAAGGGGTTAAGTGTGTTCACTCTCTGTGTGTTCTAACTGTGGGGGATGGGACTGACTGGAGGAGGAGACCGATCGCTGTTCCTGATCACTAGGAACAGGCGATCGCTCTTTACTCCCCTGACAGAACAGAGATCTGTCTGTTGACATTGACAAATCTCCGTTCTGTCTCTCTCAGGAGCGATCGTGGGTGCCCGGCGGCCATGATGGTACGTGCATCAGCTCCTACTATTTGCGCAGGGGAGCCGACCTGCCGCTGTATAACGACGGCGGCTGGTCGGCAAGCTACCTGCTCTATCACCATAGGATGTACCCGTACGTTCTCTAATAGAAGTGGGGATACCGGGTTCATGGTTGCAGCTGTAGTGTTTTCAGGCCGAAAATGCTTAACACTGTAAAAGCAATCCTAAAGTCTAAACAGCTGCTGGATTGCTTTTACAGGTGGTGGAAGTGGCCCCCCTCCTGCCGCCTTCTCAGGCTCTCTCGTCCCACCTGGGAACCTGAATTTGCAGCCAGCGGTTCCATCGACTGACCAAAGAGAAGATTGAGAACCAGAACATCCCAGATCATCTCTATGGTCTAAGAAACCAAAAGCGATGAGTATTTTGTCACTTCCGGTTTCAGCCTTTTGTTTACTGGCCGGTTACTAGCCAGTGAAGCAGCCGATCAGACCAGTCTGTGTCTGATCAGCTGCTTTGGAGGCCAGAGGAGAGATCTGAGGCCTAATAGACTCCAGATCTCTCCATAAAGAGGATGTTACATAGTAAGTGAGGTTGAAAAAAAGACACAAGTCCATCAAGTCCAACCTATGTGTGTGATGAGATGTCAGTATTACATTGTATCTCCCTGTATGTTGGGGTCATTCAGGTGATTATCTAATCGTTTCCTGAAACCATCGATGTTCCCCGCTGAGACCACCTCCTGTGGAAGGGAATTCCACATCCTTGCCGCTCTTACAGTAAAGAACCCTCTACATAGTTTAAAGTGGATGTAAAGCCACTCTCATCCTTTCTAATCTCCTGCCATAGTGCTGATCTATAAGGATATAGACACCTCCTACATGTATCCTTATCTGTCAAATGTCTCCCCTCTGTCTGTTATGAGAACTGAAAAACTGCAGATTCTGTGGGTGGATCTGTTGTCTGGAGCTCGGTGGGAGGAGTCGTGATGTCAGTAGACTCCCCGCCCACCTCTACTCTCCCCTTGTCAACATGCATTTTCTCCTGTGTATTCCTTCCGCTATGATCACTAACATGCAGTCAAAATCCAGAAAAGTAACCACATGACTTCAGAAAAGGAGTGGGGGTGGGAAATAAAAAATAATGCCTGTCTAAGGCCCCTTTCACACTAAGGCATTGCAATAACACGCTAAAAAATGATTAGCGTTATTACCGCGTTTTTACCACGTTAGCGCCAAAAATAGCGCTAACGCCTATGCGTTTTTACCGCGTTTTTACCGCGATAGCGCTATTTTTAGCGCTAGCGCAATAAAAACGCATAGGCGTTAGCGCTATTTTTAAAAATAGCGCTAACGCCTATGCGTTTTTACCGTGTTTTTACCGCGGTTTTACAGCGGTACTCATTCATTTCAATAGGGATAGGCGTTTTTACAGCGCTATTTTATGCGCCCTAAAGATGCTCCAAAAAAGCTGTTTGCAGGATTTTTTCCAACGCACAGCCAGCACAACGCCTCAGTGTGAAAGCCCTCAGGGCTTTCACATTGAGAATGCTGGGGCAGGATTATTTCAGGCGTTTTTACAGCGATATTTTTAGCGCTAAAACGCCTGAAAAACGCCTCAGTGTGAAAGGGGCCTAAAGCTTGTGCACATGATATGTAAATAACCTGTCACTCAAAGCAAGGGGGCGGAACGGACAAAGGTTTTTCTCTGTTTGTTCGTTTTATCTCACTGAACAATAAAAGAGGATTGCTCAGAGCTGGAATTTATTTTTTATTTTTAAACTCCTACCAAAATATACAAGAATATACACAGAAATATATACATATATATACAAAACACAGAACCGCATGCCTCACAGCAACACAATACTTAAAAAAAAAACTGGCTACTAAAATGCCAGCTTCCACAACAACATGGAACCACATTTCCCAGTACCAAAGAGAAAAAGACAAAACTAACTAATCTAAATACTAACAATCTTAACTAACTATCACTCACCTAATTATTACCGGCGAGAATATAACCGAGGTCTTCGCTGTCCGCAACGCTACTATCAAAAGAAAATATACAAAAACGAAGGGAGTGAAAAAGGACAGAAAGGACCAACCCCCTAAGGAAAAGAGCCCAGGCTTCAAGGAGGCCGGAAGGAGAAACCCCTCCACAAACGGGCACTCCTATCTACCCCAACTCTCTCCCTTTCCAGATTCCTTACCTTCACCAGTTCTTGAAAAATATCACCCACCACCTCATGCACAGACAGGACTTTGCCCCTAGTGGACAACAAACACCGAGCGTGCCATGTGTAATAGAGAGTCACTAGACTAACTAAATAAAGTGATGACAACTCAAAACCCCTGTGAGCTCTGAAGTTACCATACACCATCTCAGAATAGGACAAGGATGAGAGGCGGGGATAGCCAATGGCTTCCCCTGCCCCCTCAAGAACCTCAACGTTGAAGAAGTGGTCCATGGTCTCCAGCGTCCCCCCACATTCCGCAAGAGGACAGCCCCTGTCCTCCAGGTTCCGGAATTTCAGGTTCCCACGGACATAGAGGCGTCCGTGAAAAGCCCTCCATGCAAGATCCCAAAACTTGCATGGGATTCTTGGGGAGTTCAGAAGGGCTAGCCCCTTCTTGAGGACTCTCTCTGGGCAATCCCTTAAAAACAGTGGCCTCAAAATGTCATGACCCTTGAGTACAACTCATGCCGACCCAGAGAGCCCACCTCAAGGGCAGTTATCCGCCACTGCCTCAGTACCTTCAAAGCCTGTGGGACATAGGAAGGAAGATACCCATGCGATCTACGAAGATCACTAGGCCGTCCCCCATCCTCCCACTTACTCAGGAACAGCAAGAGCCAGTTCTTGCATGAACACTCCCACAGAGCAGGCACGTCCACAAAGATGGACTGCAGGTTGAACTTTACAAAAATGATAGTGAAAAACACTACTGGATTGACCATGTCCAACCCACCATGCCTCCTCTGTCGGTACGTGACCTCCCTCTTAATCAGGTTTAGCCTGTTTCCCCACAACAGCAGGAAGAACAGGCCGCAGACCCGCGCATAGAGAGATGCTGGCAAAATACAGACATAGCTGACATAGAGGAATTCTGGCAGCAGGTATGTTTTGACCAGGCTTACCCTTTCCCTCAGCGTCAGCTTCCAGCCCTTCCAGGCATTTACCTTCCGAGTCACACCTGACAGCCTGTGTTCTCAATTTAGCTTAGGGTAGTCACCCGGGCCAAAAAGGATGCCTAAGATTCTGACTTTTGCCTATCCGGGATGGAGGCACTTTCCCCAGGTGCTTCATTTAAAGTCCCAAACCTTCCTTTATTTTCAAGATTCGGACTTCTGGCTGGGGCTGGGGGAACACGTCCGGGAGGGAGAACTGCTCACCCTCCTTCCCCAACCAGAGAACTTCACTCTTGTCCCAATTGACCAACGAACCAGATGCCTCAGAGTCGCTCCCAATTTGCGCTTCCACAAAGAGGGCTTCCTCTCGGCTGGACACCACCACCGAGACATCGTCCACGTAGGCCACTACCCTCACCGCCAGATCTAGACCACTGCTGGGCTCCACAGGAATCCCCCTCAAACGCCCGCAGCCAAGCCTTCTCACAAAGGGATCTACCGCAAAGACGTAGAGTAGGGGACTCAGCGGGCAACCCTGCCTGACACCAGAGTCCACAGCGAAGGCAGGGCCCACCCAACCGTTAACAAGAGGGAAGCTTTCAGCCCCCCTGTACAATACTTTGAGCCAGTTCACAAATTGATCTGGCAGACCGTACTTCCTCAGGAGAAGCCAGAGATACTGGTGGTTCACCCGGTCAAAAGCCTTTGCCTGGTCTAGTGCCAGCAGATACCGCCCATCCCCTGTTGCCCTGCACCTTTCCATGGCCTCCTGGACATTCAGGGCGGCGCTAAAGGTGCTCCGGACAGGAATTGCACAGTGCTGGGAGTCGGACAGCATCTCGTCAGTGACTGCTGACATACGCAAAAAAGAGTATCTTTGCCAATATCTTCCTATCCGTGGTGAGAAGGGCGATCGGGCGCCAATTCTCAACCACAGTCGGATCTTTCCCCTTTGACAAAAGGATCAAGGCTGACCTTGTCATTGAGAGGGGGAGAAGGCCATTGGCCAAACACTCATTAAAGACCTCCCTCAAGTGAGGAGCCAAAAGACTCTTAAAGGTTTTATAAAATTCAGCCGTGAGCCCATCGGGCCCAGGCGATTTCTTTGATGACAAAGAGTCTATGGCCTGCTCAATTTCAGCAACCGAGATCTCAGCTGTCAGAGAGTCTGGGAGATCAGGCTCCACTTGAAGCGGAGTCTCATCAAGAAGAAACCTGACTTTCTCCATATCCAAAGGCTTCTTCCGAAGGAGGCCCGAAAAATGGTCCCTGATGACACCCAGGATCCCGGATCTGGACCGGACCAAGGACCCCAACGCATCCCTCAGGCCATGTACAACCTTCGAACTCACCGCCTCACCACAGCTCCTGTAGGGATCCGGGGAGGAGAACCTCTCGTAGTCCCTCTCAAAAACCAGGGAGGCGAGAGGGTCATACTGGCACCCCTTTATCTGAAGCTTCAGATCAGATATCTGCTCCAGAGGGCTCCCAGATGAAACCAAGCGGTCCAACTGCCTGCGTAACCTCTGGTAAGCCAGGTACTTAGAAACCGCCCGGTGCCTAGAGATCCTGCGGAAAAAGTCCTCCGACCTTTTCTTCACCACATCCCACCATTCCTGGCGGGAGCAGCCGCTCTCAAGGAGCGAGGCCTGATCCGCAAGAAAGATCTCATTGCCTCCCTGACCTCGAGGTCCTCAAGTAGCGACCCATTCAGGTGCCACAGACCCCGCCCCTTCTGAGGAGAGTAGGCCACATTCAGAGCCACAGATACCATACAGTGATCGGAGAACTCCACCGCCCGCAACACAGGTGCCGCAAAGACAGAGTCCCCCTTCAAAAAAAAAACCTATCTAACCTACTTCTACTGTTACCTCGGGCATAGGTGAACCCAGTGTGGTTGGAAAAGTGCTGAATGTGCACATCTACCAACCCGGCCTCCCTTACTACACTTACTACGAAAAGATACTTTCATATCCCAGGGGGCCTGAGGTGCCTGCCCGATCCTTTGATCTGGTGACCATATTAAAGTCACCACCAAAGACCACCTGCTGGGACGTAAATAAGTTGGGCTTGACCATCGTAAGGAGGCTCTTTCTATCCCTCTTAGTCTGAGGACCATAAAAGTTGATCAGACGGAGGAATTACTCCCTCACGACGGCGTCCACCACCAGACATCTTCCAACCTCTACCTCAATCACTCGTCTGCAAGCCACCGGACCAGTCTTAAAAAGGACTGCAACTCCACTGCAGGGCTCAGCCGCAAGAGACCAGAGGGAGGGCCCGAATTTCCAGTCCCTCTTTGCTAGATGCATCTCTGCCACAGATGCCAGCCAGGTCTCCTGCAAAAACAAAATGTCAGCTTCAACTCGGCTGAGAAAATCAAAGGCCATAAAACGAGCCGCCGCAGAACGCACACTTGCAACATTAATCGTTGCAATGCGTATTGGAGAGGGTACCGCCATCCTTAGTGATTTTGGTTCACATTCTCCTCTGCACATCTACAAAAAAACTTACATATCAAGGTCCTCCTCAGAGTCTGAGGAGGCCCCAAACATATTGCCCAAGACCACAGGGGCAGGACCCCTGGCACCCTTTCTTGGGCCCGGCCGACCCCTTCCTGCCCAAGATCCCTCCTCTTCTTTTTCTTTTTTACCCAGCCATCCTCAAACCCCGGGGCCAACCCACCACCATCATCTCCTGAGTGCCCACTAGAGGCATCTTTTGGCCATTTGTAAGGGCCCTTAATGGACTCTGAAACGTCCATGGACACCTCTTCCTCAGAATCTTGAGGGTCCTGCAGAGGGTGGGAAGGGGAAGGGGACGGGGGAGGAGAGGAGGAAGGAGGGGAGGGGGGGAGAGGAGAAGGGGGAGAGGAGTAGGGGGAGGGGAGGGGGGGTGGGAAAGGCCGGGGGGAAGAGGAGAACAAGGGGGGGGGAGGGGGGATGATCCTTAACTGAGGGCTTCTTGGCCCCTGGGGGCCGGTTAGCCACAGTGGCTGGTACTGACTTGCCCGACCCCCCAGGAGCGGGCTCCGCAGAGTCAGGCACTCCTCTAACAGAAGACCCTACCTCACCCTGCCCACGCCTGCCCGGTCTCTGCCTCTGGGGAAGTGGACCCTCTGGACCATGAGCCCTAGGCCCACCCGTCGTACCTGCCTGTGGCACCAGGTCTTCCCCAGCAGGTACATCAGCCGGGTCCGGCCCTTCCCCACCATCCGCATGCCCCCTGAAAGCCTTGGGGCAGCAGCTAAATGGGTGGCCAAACACCCCACAGAGGTTGCAGACTATTAGTCTGCAAGACTCTGAGGAGTGCCCAAACCCAATACACTTGACAAACCTCGGCATAGTGCAGTCTGCACTAAGGTGAGCCGGACTGCCACATCTGAAGCAGCGACGGGGCTGGCCAGGGTAGAAGACCAGGATTCTATCCCTTCCAATAAAAGCGCTTCCAGAGATGTGGGTCACACTGTTCCCCTGGCGCTTCAGGCAAATCCTGGCCGACCAAGCCCCGGTCCAGACCCTGCGCTCGTCCAGATTCTTGCGCAGGGGGGCCTGCAGCTGCCCAAACCTACCCAACCCAGTCACGATATCCTCAGGAGGGAGGGACTCGTTCCGCACCAGGATGGTCAGGGACTTCACCTCCTCCTGCCTGGATAAGGGAATCACCCTTATGCTCTTCCAGGGCTCAGATTTTTTAAGGAGCTCATACAGGGTCAGAAAAAGCTCCATGCATACCAGGGAGGTGAAGCTGACATCAAACTCCCTGGAGCCGGTGGGGTGGATCACTGCAAAGGAGGTCTGCAACCTTAAATTTCATGGCAAACAAGTAATCCACCACCTGCCCTCTACTAGGGCACTGTCCTGAGCCCTCCCACCTCAGCTGGACAACATTACGCCTTCGTCTCTCTGGGCCCCCTGTACCCCTCGACCAGGGGCTCTCCCCCTGGAACTGGTCCGCGGGGGGAACCCGAAAGTTTTGAACTCCAAATTGGCCATACAGGGACCCAGAGGGACACTGGCCCCAGCCACCTGGGCGAAAGACCTCCCCTCCTTCAGAGCCTTAAGCAAATTTGCTTCCTGAGACCCCTCCAACACACCCCCCACAACAGGAGCGGGAGCACCCATGGAGGAAACCCCCACGACAGGAGCAGGAGTACCCACAGGGGAAACCCCCCCACCCGGGCCTCCCGGGGGGCACCCCCAATAGCCACCCCCCCCAGACCGAGCAACTCCTCACAGATTTTCCTTCCTTCTTACCACAGGAGGGGGATCCTCTACCGGAATCCCGCTCAAGAGGGACTCAACCTGGCCCCCTAACAGACTCTCCCACTCCGCTGGGACATCAGGGACCCCTGTATGAGCCCCTGGTAACTGGCACCTCCCTTGTACCTGCTCCTGAGATAGTTCCATGGCTTTGATAAAAGCCATGGCCGGACATTCACCAGACAACTCTCCCATGTCTGACTCACTCCATGCACCCATCCTTTGAGCTGCACTAAGCTCATTCGAGGATGATTCTATTCCTCCCAAAGTAGCGACCCCGGGATTGCCTGTCATCTCCGGGTCAGGCTGGGGACAGAGGGCGCCAGAGGCCGCTGACCGGAAGTGCTCTCGGTCATCCCCTGCCACCCCCGGTTCAGACTCTATACCCACTTCCGGGTCAGACTCCCTACTTACTTCCGGGTCAGACCCCCCCACTCACTTCTGGGTCAGGCGGACATGGAATATTGGAAGCTGTGGGGCAGACGTGACCCGGCCCGCACACCTCCTCCCCCCGCCCAGACTCCTTCCACTGGACACCCTGCAGACCAATCCCGGGCTTAGGGGACACGCCCACATCGGCAGCTGCAGCATCCAGAGCAGCCGGCCCATCCACCCTTTGTGGAGCACATGGCCCATCCTCCTTCACCACAGATGGCGTCTCCACCATCTTGCCAGAAACCACCATCCCTACTGCCACAGTCTTTCCACAGTCCTTGGAATCCTCCAAGATTGCAGCGGCCTTTCCAGGCTGCACAGTCACTTTTGCTGCTGCAGACACCTATCCCTCCTCCTTGGTATGGGTAGTCACGGCAGGATCCACCATTACCAGCGGCCCGCCCTGCGCCTGACCACATACAGGACTCACAGGGGTAATCGGGGTCATGTCAGCCATCTTAGCTGTCTTTTTAGCCGGCACTTTCTTCATAGTGTTTTTAACTTCCTTCCCAGCCCCCGAGAGTGGTGTCAGTACCACTACCGGCACTCGCCCCAGCTTTCCTACCCCCAATGCACCCATCGCCTAGCCTGTCCTGGCTGCTTTGCAGGATGCCCTACCTGAGTCTTCCTGCACACCAGGACTCCTTACCGGCTGGACTGCAGCAGGATCCCGGGGATCCTCCACAGCCATCACACCAGGGACTGCACCTTCCGGAGGGGGGGGGGTTACCATACCAATCCCGCCGGCTTCCATCTCACTGAAACTACTGTCTCCACATCGGGCTGGGGATGTTGCACCGGACGCTTCTGGCTGCTGCGTCTTGCAGCTTGAGACCCTTCCTTACTCGCCCTCCTCAGCTCACTCCTTATGTCCATAAGGAAGGCTCTCTCTTCCAGGCCTCTCTCGCACAGGCCTCCCAATAGGCTCCATAGGCTTCCACACTGCGACTTCAGCAGCTCTATGGCCTCATGGAAATTCTCCCGCTTGGAGCTGCTGGCCCCGATCCCTCCGGTTCCTCAAGTTCGTTAAAATGGCTGACTTGCCGCAGAAGGCCTGGGCAGCCTTCTGAATAAGGCCCTTGACCCGAGCCTTTCTCTTCTGCAGTTTTGTAGTATCCTCTCCCGGCTGTGCCTGGGTCCAATCCATCACATCGAACTGCGTTTTAAGATAGAGCAGTTCCTCCCTGGCCAGGTCTCTCACACCCAGGGGTAAAGACAAACCACCAGGCCGGGAAAGCTGCCCTGGTCCTGGGCTGGAGAAAGCCATAGCTTCCCCTCTCTGGTACTCTGCAAGAGCTCCACAGACACGTCCTCCTCCTTCCACAGCAACACAGGAAATGGAGCTCCGAGCTGGATTAACTCTTTGTGGCAAGACTGGGCACAAATGATAGGAAATCTTATACTCTACATTGTGACAGAAAAAAAAAATTGGGTTTATATCCACTTTAGGTTAAACCTCTTTTCCTCAAATTTTAATGAGTGGCCACATGTCTTATTAAACTCGCTTCCGCCCATGCTTGTGCACAAAAAGCAAATGCATACGTAGGTCGCACACGCATATGTAAACAGTGTTTGCACTGCACCCGTGAGGTATCGCTGCCAACATTATAGTGAGAGCAATAATTCTAGCACCAGACCTCCAATGTAACTCTAAACTAATGTAGCGATACCCTCACTTAAGAGGGCCGCAAGTTGTTTTGGGTCCCTGAGCACAGCTCCGCCAACCCCCGGCAATCTGCTCTATCCTCTCTGGCACAGTTAACCCACAACACTATACATGAAATTCACTTATGCTTTAAAGGTGTGGGTGTGTGGATGGATAACTCAGACTCTTAGGAAAGAAGTAAATGTAATAACTGACTTTACTGCTAGTGGTAATTAGAAGTAACAGATATATATATATAACAACTGGTTCAAATACACAAGCAGGTCCCTGCAGTATGAATCACCATTCAGTGTATGTGTTCTAGCAATGACAAAAAAGGACGGAGCGCATGTGAGCGACCGTTACCTATGCACTCTATGGCGCAGCAACTAAACTGTAAATAACTGACGGATCAGGCCTGATCCCTAAACGTGGAACTCAGTCTCTAATAGAACACAAAGTCTTCACCGGCACAGGATCTGTAAAGGTGGTGCACTTGAAGAATGAACAGTGAAATTGTAATCCAGGGAAAAGGGTAACTTCTCCTTAACTTGAGTTGTTAGGCCTCGGAAGTCTGATAGGCACAAAGGGTTAAGTAACAGTTTAAAGATGAGCCTGTGCTCGCTCACCACTCCGGAACACTTCCCTCGGTCCGGGACTTTCACCGGCTGTGTCGGTCCTCGTCCACAGCGATTCCTGTGATCGGGTCCCCGATCCGGACAACTACATCACAGTCAGGCCGGGATGCCACCCAGGCTCGCGGTAAGGTGAAAGGCTCCTTGGTTTGCTCCACCGGCCCCAGGCTTCAGGCCTGGAACAACACTGGTCACGCACAGGTGTATCTCCCTCACTGTCGTCCCGTGTCCAAAGAGGAAGAGGCAGGCCTTGTCTCCTCCTTATATGCCCTCCCCCATGAGTCTCTGGGGCATAACTGTAAACATCCTGGGAACCAGTGGGGTTCTGGGAATAGTAGTTTGGCAGTCTATTAAAGGGACCCCGCTACACACTCCCCCCACTAAAACTCTTTGGTCCCCAAAGATAAACATTTCAACAAAGGGTATGAACCATTTTCGAGAGTGCGGAGTATGATGCTGGGACAGGGAATTGCCACCAAAACTCGGAGGTGGGATTCTCTGTCCTACAGGTCACACTAGCATGAGTGGCCTGCCTAACTGTGCCAGAGAGTGAGCTGGGGTTGCCCTCCACCACATGAACAGTGGAAGGACTAGAGTACTCAGTACTTCTCCTTGCGGTGGCAACAGAGTCCTCTGAACTTCTTCCCAGTTGGGGGTAAGTTAACTTCTTGGGGGGCCTCACAACTCTGCGAGCTCTCTGCTCCCTTGGGACTTCAGGCTCTGGTGCCACAGACTCTGATTCAGGAACACTCTCTGACATCGCCACTGGTTCTGGGGCCTCTGTCTCCTCTTCATCTGAGTACAGGCCCAGGAGATCTTCCCAGCATTCAGGCACACCACTGGATGGAATGAACTCTGTAGCTTCTGGGTTCAGGGTCCCATCCTGCGTATCCTCAGTGGGTGGAAGGTCTATAGCTGAACTTCCTGAAGCTGCAGAAGGCCACAACCACTCAAGTTCTCCTCTCCCATCTTCACTTGGTAGGGAATCTTGTCTGTCTCCAGATCGGGAAGTCCAAGACCGAGTGTTTGGTCTAGGAGTATCCAAAATGGAAACAGATTCCGGTGGGTCTCTCACTGGAGGTATCCTGACTGCTTCTTTAAGTGGGAGTAAGTGATTTCTGTGCCAGGTCTTCAAGGGTCCCACTCTCCCCTCTGGCTTTAACTTATACACCGGTAGTCCAGGAAGTCTCCTACAGATGACATAAGGCTCCGGCCTCCACCTATCAGCCAGTTTATGCTTCCCTGGGATCCCCAGGTTGCGTAGCAGTACACGATCTCCAGGCTCCAAATCTTGCACTTTGACCTTTAAATCATAGTTCTTTTTATTTCGGGCCCCTCTCTGATCTGAGGCCGCTTGAGCTTGTTCATAGGCTGCTTTCAAATTGTGCCTCAATCGGTTCACATATCCCTTATGAGAGGTAACAGAGGTATGATCTCTAGAGATGCCAAAGGCTAGATCTACAGGCAATCTTGCTTCCCTTCCAAACATGAGACGGTAGGGGGAGTAACCCGTAACATCACTGGTGGTGCAATTGTAAGCATGCACCAATGTAGCTATGTGTTGACTCCAATGCTGTTTCTTCTCTGTCTCCAAAGTCCCAAGCATGTTCAGCAAAGTCCTATTGAACCTCTCAGGTTGGGCATCTCCCTGTGGATGGTAGGGCGTAGTCCTAGTCTTCTCCACTCCGAGGGAGTCCAATAGGTTCCGGATTAGACGACTCTCAAAGTCCCTTCCTTGGTCTGAGTGGATCCTCTGTGGTAATCCATAGTGAACAAAGTATTTTTCCAGGAGCACTTTAGCTACTGTAGAAGCCTTCTGGTCTTTGGTGGGGAACGCCTGTGCATAACGAGTGAAATGATCGGTTACCACCAGAACATTTCCCAATCCACTCCGGTCAGGTTCGAGGCAGAGAAAGTCAATGCATACCAGATCCATTGGGCCTTGACTCTGTAGGTGGCCCATTGGGGCAGCTTGATGGGGTAGAGTCTTCCTCTGGATGCATCGTGCACAAGAATGGCAATATTCCTCTACTTCAGCCCTCATACAGGGCCAATAGAACCGGCTTCTGACAAGTTGAAAAGTCCTTTCAGCTCCCAGGTGGCCATGTTGATCATGTAAGGCAACCAGCACAGTCTCTCGGTGCTTTTCTGGAAGAAACAACTGCCATCTGTCTTCGGAGTCATCAGAGGGGCCCCTTCGGTAGACCACTCCCTGATGAACCTGCAGCTTGTCTAACTCCTTCCTTAGCTGGCGAGCCTCCTTGGAAGGATGTTGTCGAAGCTTCTCTGGACTCTCATTTTCCAATGCTTCAAGGACCAATCTCCCCATGGGGTCTTCCAATTGGTCGCTCCTCAACTCTTTCTTGGACATCTTGGGCAAACATTCTCCTTCGAGTTGGGTCACCCCACAGTAATGTTTTGGGACTCCCGCTGTGGTAACTCCTATTTCCTCTGCTCTGGAGCCTCCTCTGGCTTGAAACTCAGCCCCCTGACAGAGGGCTTGCACCCCATCCGGGCCCACTTGGGTCCAGTCTTCCCAGTCATCAGCCATTCCATGAGATCGTCGGGACAGGGCATCTGCATCCCTATTTCCAGTCCCTGGCCTGTACTTGAGGCTAAAGTTGAAGCCAGACAAAGCAGCTAGCCATCTATGTCCGGTTGCATCCAACTTGGCAGTGGTGAAAAGATAAGTCAGGGGGTTGTTGTCTGTTTTAACTGTGAATTCCGCCCCATACAGGTAGTCCTTCAATTTGTCTACCACGGCCCATTTGAGGGCCAAAAATTCCAACTTGTGAGTGGGGTAATTCTTTTCTGAGGGGGTCAGACTTCGGCTCACATAGGCCACTGGTCGCAATTGCCCTTCGTACTCTTGGTAAAGCACTCCACCTAGGCCTTCATGACTAGCATCGACATGTAGCTCGTATGGCCTGGTGGGGTCAGCATAGGCCAAGACAGGAGCTGTGGTGAGACTCCTCTTCAAAGTTCTGAATGCCTCTTCACACCTTTGGTTCCATTGATCTTGGACTGACTCTCCTGGTCTTCTAGGACCCAGGCCATCTTCTTCCCCATCAGTCTTGAGCAATTCGTTCAATGGCTTGGCAATTCGGGCAAATCCCTCCACAAATCTCCTATAATAGGAGCAGAATCCCAGGAAAGATCTGAGTTCTGTGACGGTTGTGGGTCTTGGCCAGGAGGTCACCGCCTCCAACTTCTCCGGGTCGGTGGCCACCCCTTCTTCAGACACTATGTGTCCCAGATAGTTCACGGAAGATTGGTAGAACCGACACTTCTCTGGGGAAAGCTTGAGTCCCTCTTCACTGAGTCTTCTCAGCACTTTCTCCAATCTGGCTTCATGTTCTTCCAATGTCTTCCCGAAGACAATTACATCGTCCAGGTACACCAGGACTTCTATAAGATTCATGTCTCCGACAGTCTTTTCCATGAGGCGTTGGAAGGTAGCAGGAGCTCCAGACAGGCCCTGAGGCATTCTGTTAAACTCAAAGAATCCTACTGGGGTGATGAAAGCTGTCTTCTCTTTGTCTTCCTGGTGCATGGGAATTTGGTAGTACCCACTCTTGAGGTCCATCACGCTGAACCACTTGGCACCAGACAAACTCTGGAGAGCATCCTCTATTCTTGGTGTGGTGTATTGGTCGGGAATGGTCCTCCTGTTGAGAGTTCTGTAATCAATGCAAAGTCTCAACGACCCATTTTTTTTTCTAACCACCACTATTGGGGAGACATAGGGACTTCTAGACTCCCGAATCACACCAGTCTTCTTTAATTCAGCGAGTTGTTCCCTCAGATCCTCCAGATCTGCCAGAGGGACTCGCCTAACCCTCTCCCTGAACGGTTTGTCTTCTTGCAGGCGGATGCGGTGGGTAGCACTCCTCGCACACCCCACATCGAACTCATCTTTGGAGAAAATCTTCTCCCATCTTGTCAGCTGGGTCTTGGCTCTCTCTTTCCAGGCTCCAGGTAAATTCGGGTTCTCCATGGAAAGTTTTCCCCAAACATCTCCTTCTTCACCCGTCCCCTTTACTTCTGACCAGCTGACTGGGACAGCAGGACTCACCTGTCCCAACAGCATCCGGGCAGGGATCTCTATGGCCCTTTCTGTAGAGTTCCTCACACTCACCGGGACTCTTCCCCTGGCTTTCTTCAGGGCCTTGATTGGAATCACTTCCGGTATCACTTCCAGGCCTGAGTGATCTTCCCTTGGGCCAGATTCCAGCATGACAAAGGGACCAGGCTGCTTCCAGGTGAGCTTCACAGTGGCCCTGAGGCAAGCCACCTGTCCGGGCTGCAGCACCACTCCTTCTCTCCCCAGTCTCCACACCTTCCCTATCCCCTCTCCTGGGGTCTTCTGCTCCAACACTAACCGCTGGTAGGCTGTCTTCAGCATGGGATGGATGTTTGGATCTTGATGGCTCCTCATCTTCACCAGGGGGGTCAGAAGTCTTCTCACTAGATCCGTATTGGTGCCTATGATGAGGGACATCTTGCTAGCCCCGGGTGGTCTAGGACACACAACTGCCAGGGTGTCGAACACTTCTGTCTTCCCAGCCACAGAGGGGTCGAATGTCAGTTTGATAGGCAGGTAGCCATCGTAGGGGAAACTCTGGGTTCCCAGGCCCCATATCTCCAACTCCTCTATCTTCCGGATAGGCATGTGGCTCAAGTGTTTATCATAAAAGTCTCTGTATAACAAAGTCACTTGTGCTCCAGTGTCTAGAAGAGCCTTGGTATACACTCCTTCCACCTGGATAGGTACAGTAGGGGATGGACCAACCAGCTCTTCTGGATATGGCCGAGTAGATGCTACCTTCGTCTGTGGACTCGTCTCTTTCCAACGGTATTTGGACTTTATCCTTTCCTGAGCCTGGTATGCATTGACCTTCCCCCTCTTTGTAGGAGTATAGACCTGCTGAGGGATATTGTTACTTTTCCTTTGCAAAGGTTCTCTCTTGGGGGTCTTGCCCCCCTTCTCTGGGGTGTAGCTTGGCTGAGTGGCCCTGGGTCTCTTCTGAGGAGTCTTGTCCCCTCTCTCCGGTGTGTACCTTGGTTGAAAGGCCCTAGACTCCTTCTGAGGAGTTTTGTTCTCTCTCTTTTGCTTCCTTCCATTCAGTTTGGAGCTCACTGAAAGAGATGGGCACCCGGTTGACTCCCTCACCGGGGCCCTCTGTAGTTTCCCGCCGGCTGGCGGTTATCCATTTTCTTCTTCTTGGGACTGGAACACCTACTGGCAAAGTGGCCTCTGCCTCCGCAGTTGTAGCATAGCATCTCTTCTCGGTCCTGTATGGAGGCTGGTTCTGAGGTATTCGGGAACAACTCCTTTCTGGGGCTTGGTTTCTCTGCTCCACCTTGACCTTTCACCATTATAGCAGTCATCATCTCCATCATCTGGGACATCTGCAACTTCAAAGTGTCCACCTCCGCTCCCCTGTCGGGAGTCATGGCCGGTGTAACTATTGCTACCGGCTGTTTGACGGGCTCTATCAGGCGTTCTTTTTTTTTTTCTTCCAATATAGCCTCTTCCTCTCTAATCATTCGGATGAGGTCAGGGTACTCCAGATTCTTCCCATCCTGCTGGACACGCAGTGTCCATGCAATTGGATCCATGGGTTGAGCTCCCCTCACTACCTGTTGAGCACGGGCCTCATCTACTTTCCCTGGGCTGATCCCCTTCTTTAGAATCATCCTATGCAGTATTTTGTCCAGGCGTCCCATATAGTCTGATAGTTTCTCACCTTCCTTCTGGTAGCAATGCTCCAGCTGATAAGCAAGCTCCGTGACTTTCTCTGTCCCACCAAACACATTCTGCAACACATCGAGGCACTCTTGTGCAGTACAATCTGCCTTGCTCATCTTCAAGTTGCGTACGGCCTCTAGAGCAGGCCCTTTCAAACTTTCCACAACCCTCTGTTTCTTTCTGCGGTCCGGAACTTCCCATTCCTCTAGTGCCTGAGTTGCGCTGTCTAGCCACTCCTCAAATCCCTCTTCTTCCAAGGGTACTGGTTTCCTTCCTGAAAACATCCGGAGTTTCCTGTACCCTGACATCGGGTAATCTGTGGGCTCTTTCTTGCACTGAGCTACAATCTCCCCCAGAACAGCGCATAATTCTGCACTAAGAGTGCCGTGGCTTGTCCCGGGACTCTTTCTGTCCTTCTGTGGGGATGACGGGGAAGATGGCTGCGTTGACGGTGTTATTTTTGTCTGAGAGCTATCTCTTGTACGCGGCAGCGCATGCAGCAAATGATAGACCTGATCGTCCTCATCTTGTATGCTGTTGCCTCTAAACTGTTCAGGAATTTCTGCCTGCCATTCCAGTAAGACATGTGAAAGTCCACCACTAGTTTTCACGTCTATCACCCATGGTTTGTGAATCGGTGATAGGGACATTATGAGTTGTATCATGGCTTGTGTCTGCCATATCCCCGGGAGTTCTATAACTGCCGTCCTGGCTGGGTCTACGCCCCATCTCTTGTACCACTGTCCCACCTCTATCGGGTCCATGCCGGTAGCTTCTGGCGGTTTCACCGCTGTCTCAGTAATCCCGGATGTACGAGCCCCCACGTGTAGCGATACCCTCACTTAAGAGGGCCGCAAGTTGTTTTGGGTCCCTGAGCACAGCTCCGCCAACCCCCGGCAATCTGCTCTATCCTCTCTGGCACAGTTAACCCACAACACTATACATGAAATTCACTTATGCTTTAAAGGTGTGGGTGTGTGGATGGATAACTCAGACTCTTAGGAAAGAAGTAAATGTAATAACTGACTTTACTGCTAGTGGTAATTAGAAGTAACAGATATATATATATATAACAACTGGTTCAAATACACAAGCAGGTCCCTGCAGTATGAATCACCATTCAGTGTATGTGTTCTAGCAATGACAAAAAAGGACGGAGCGCATGTGAGCGACCGTTACCTATGCACTCTATAGCGCAGCAACTAAACTGTAAATAACTGACGGATCAGGCCTGATCCCTAAACGTGGAACTCAGTCTCTAATAGAACACAAAGTCTTCACCGGCACAGGATCTGTAAAGGTGGTGCACTTGAAGAATGAACAGTGAAATTGTAATCCAGGGAAAAGGGTAACTTCTCCTTAACTTGAGTTGTTAGGCCTCGGAAGTCTGATAGGCACAAAGGGTTAAGTAACAGTTTAAAGATGAGCCTGTGCTCGCTCACCACTCCGGAACACTTCCCTCGGTCCGGGACTTTCACCGGCTGTGTCGGTCCTCGTCCACAGCGATTCCTGCGATCGGGTCCCCGATCCGGACAACTACATCACAGTCAGGCCGGGATGCCACCCAGGCTCGCGGTAAGGTGAAAGGCTCCTTGGTTTGCTCCACCGGCCCCAGGCTTCAGGCCTGGAACAACACTGGTCACGCACAGGTGTATCTCCCTCACTGTCGTCCCGTGTCCAAAGAGGAAGAGGCAGGCCTTGTCTCCTCCTTATATGCCCTCCCCCATGAGTCTCTGGGGCATAACTGTAAACATCCTGGGAACCAGTGGGGTTCTGGGAATAGTAGTTTGGCAGTCTATTAAAGGGACCCCGCTACACTAATAAACAGTAAAGGCTTTAAAAGCAGTGCCTATGGAGATTTTTAAGTACCTAAAATTGTCACCATTCCGCGATCATGCACAATCATCCATGTAACATCATCTTTTATATTTTACCAAAAAAATTGGTATTATATTGTGTTTTTGTGTGCTCAAATTCAATAAAGTGTATTTTTACCAAAAATTGCATGTGAAAAAACACTGCGCAAATGCCATGTGACAATAAAAATTTGCAACAACCTTTTACTCTCTAGGACCTCTGCTTAAAAATATATAATGTTTAGGGGTTCTGAGTACATGTAGGGGAGAAGTGTCAGAATTGGTAGGCAAGTGATTAAGCTTGGCTCATTCCCTCAGACATTGCCTGAGCAACTCTTATGCCGCGTACACACGATCATTATTCACGGCAGTTAAAAAACCGCCGTGAATAATGTCATTAAAAACGAGGGAACGGCTTGTTCCCCACACACGGTCGTTTTTCACGTCGTTTTTTCTCTTGTCGAGAAAAACGACCGTCTGTGGGCTCCGCGGCAGTGTTTCTCTATGGGAAACACTGCCGCGGAAAACATGTCGAAAAAAACGACGAGAAAAATTAGAACATGTTCTAATTTTTCTCGTCGTTTTCAATGCCGTTTTTCTCGTCGAAAAAAACGACAGAAAGCCCACAGACTATAGTTTTTCTTGTCGAATGGGAAAAATGTAGTTTTTCTCGACGAGAAAAACGGCCGCGTGTACGCAGCATAAAGCTTGGTTCACATATAAGCCACATGCGGCTCACAGCAGGGGGTCCAGTGTGTGCTGGTTCACAGTTTCAGGTCCGATTTCAGCCCAAGTTTTGGGCTAAATTCAGACCTGAAATGGACTAAAAGACGCACCGGACCTGCTGTGGAGATATGTGAACCCGGCTCCATAGAGAGCCAGTTAAAATCTCCTGCTATTGTGAAATGGATGCGGGGATCCCATATCCAATTCACAATGGTGTGAACCCAACCTTAGTGTTCCTAGCAACAGGTCTCCCAGTGTTTTTCCCAGTGCTTTCTAGTGCTTCCTCATGACCCTGGCTTCCTGAGAAGATTCCTAGTGTTCCCCCAGTGCTTCCTTGTGTCCCTGGTTTCCTGAGAAGATTCCTAGTGTACCCCCAGTGCTTCCTCATGTCCCTTGCATCCTGAGTAGATTCCTAGTGTACCCCCAGTGCTTCCTCATGACCCTGGCTTCCTGAGAAGATTCCTAGTATACCCCCAGTGCTTCCTTGTGTCCTTGGTTTCCTGAGATGACTCCTAGTGTACCCCCCAGTACTTCCCTGTTTCCCTGGCTTCCTAAGAAGACTCCTAGTGTACCCCCAGTGCTTCCTCATGTCCCTGGTTTTCTGAGAAGACTCCTAGTGTACCCCCAGTGCTTCCTCATGTCCCTGGTTTCTTGAGAAGATTTCTAGTGTACCCCCCAGAGCTTCCTCATGTCCCTGGCATCCTGAGTAGGTTCCTAGTGTACCCCCAGTGCTTCCTCATGTCCCTGGCTTCCTGAGAAGATTCCTAGTGTACCCCCCAGTGCTTCCTTATGTCCCTGGCTTCATGAGAAGATTCCTAGTATTCCCCCAGTGCTTTGTGATGTCCCTGGCTTCCTGAGAAGACTCCTAGTGTACCCCCAGTGCTTCCTCGTGTCCCTGGCTTCCTGAGAAGATTCCTAGTGTTCCCCCAGTGCTTCCTCATGTCCCTGGCTTCCTGAGAATATTCCTAGTATACCCCCAGTGCTTCCTCATGACCATGGCTTCCTGAGAAGATTCCTAATATACCCCCAGTGCTTCCTTGTGTCCCTGGTTTCCTGAGAAGACTCCTAGTGTACCCCCCAGTGCTTCCTTGTTTCCCTGGCGTCCTGAGAAGACTCCTAGTGTACCCCCAGTGCTTCCTCATGTCCCTGGTTTCCTGAGAAGACTCCTAGTGTACCCCCAGTGCTTCCTCATGTCCCTGGTTTCCTGAGAAGTCTCATAGTTTCCCCCCAGTGCTTCCTTATGTCCCTGGCTTCTTGAGAAGACTCCTAGTGTACCCAAAGTGCTTCTTTGTGTCCCTGGCTTCCTGAGAAGATTCCTAGTGTTCCCCCAGTGCTTCCTCATTTCCCTGGCTTCCTGAGAAGATTCCTAGTGTTCCCCCAGTGCTCTCTCATGTCCCTGGCTTCCTGAGAAGACTCCTAGTGTACCCCCAGTGCTTTCTCATGTCCCTGGCTTCCTGAGAAGACTCCTAGTGTACCCCCAGTGCTTCCTTGTGTCCCTGGTTTCCTGAGAAGACTCCTAGTGTACCCCCAGTGCTTTCTCATGTCCCTGGCTTCCTGAGAAGACTCCTAGTGTACCCCCAGTGCTTCCTCATGTCCCTGGTTTCCTGAGAAGACTCCTAGTGTACCCCCAGTGCTTCCTCATGTCCCTGGTTTCCTGAGAAGTCTCATAGTTTCCCCCCAGTGCTTCCTTATGTCCCTGGCTTCTTGAGAAGACTCCTAGTGTACCCAAAGTGCTTCTTTGTGTCCCTGGCTTCCTGAGAAGATTCCTAGTGTTCCCCCAGTGCTTCCTCATTTCCCTGGCTTCCTGAGAAGATTCCTAGTGTTCCCCCAGTGCTCTCTCATGTCCCTGGCTTCCTGAGAAGACTCCTAGTGTACCCCCAGTGCTTTCTCATGTCCCTGGCTTCCTGAGAAGACTCCTAGTGTACCCCCAGTGCTTCCTCATGTCCCTGGTTTCCTGAGAAGTCTCATAGTTTCCCCCCAGTGCTTCCTTATGTCCCTGGCTTCTTGAGAAGACTCCTAGTGTACCCAAAGTGCTTCTTTGTGTCCCTGGCTTCCTGAGAAGATTCCTAGTGTTCCCCCAGTGCTCTCTCATGTCCCTGGCTTCCTGAGAAGACTCCTAGTGTACCCCCAGTGCTTTCTCATGTCCCTGGTTTCCTGAGAAGACTCCTAGTGTACCCCCAGTGCTTCCTCATGTCCCTGGTTTCCTGAGAAGTCTCATAGTTTCCCCCCAGTGCTTCCTTATGTCCCTGGCTTCTTGAGAAGACTCCTAGTGTACCCAAAGTGCTTCTTTGTGTCCCTGGCTTCCTGAGAAGATTCCTAGTGTTCCCCCAGTGCTTCCTCATTTCCCTGGCTTCCTGAGAAGATTCCTAGTGTTCCCCCAGTGCTCTCTCATGTCCCTGGCTTCCTGAGAAGACTCCTAGTGTACCCCCAGTGCTTTCTCATGTCCCTGGCTTCCTGAGAAGACTCCTAGTGTACCTAGGGTTGCCACCTCATCCCTTTAAACCCGAACACATATTAATTACACAGGTTCTGTGGCTGATTAAGGTGGTAATTAAACTCACTTGGTGCCTTATCTGCCTTTAATTAGCCTCAGAACCTGTGTAATTCATATGTGTTCGGGTTTAAAGGGATGAGGTGGCAACTCTAAGTGTACCCCCAGTGCTTCCTCATGTCCCTGGCTTTCTGAGAAGACTCCTAGTGTACCCCCAGTGATTCCTTGTGTCCCTGGCTTCCTGAGAAGATTCCTAGTGTACCCCCAGTGCTTCCTTGTGTCCCTGGCTTCCTGAGAAGATTCCTAGTGTACCCCCAGTGCTGGAGTGGAGATCGAGAGTATTTTTAATTAAGGACTTATCCCAACTATGTTTCCCGTTACCAATTCACATAGGGGGTGGCAGGATCTGGGGGTCCCCTTGGTTAAAGGGGTCCTCCAGATTCCGATAAGCTCCCCCCACGCGCAGACCCCCACAACCACCAGGCAAGGGTTGTGGGGATGAGGCCCTTGTCCCCATCAACATGGGGACATGGTGCTTTGGGGTCCAGACCCCAAAGCATCCTCCCCATGTTGAGGGCATGTGGCCTGGTACGGTTCAGGAGGGGGGCCACTCTCTCGTCCCCCCCTCTTTTCCTGCGGCCTGCCAGGTTGCGTGTTCGGATAAGGGTCTGGTATGGATTTTTGGGGGAACCCCACGCCATTTTTTTTTTATTTGGCATGGAGTTCCCCTTAATATCCATACCAGACCTGAAGGGCCTGGTAATTGAATTTGGGGGGACTCCCATGCATTTTTTTTTTATCAAGGACTTCCAATGACTTCTCTGTATTGCCGGGACCCGCAATTTATTACAGCCGCGAGTACTTTTAAATGACTTTTTTTCCTTCAGATATGACACTTTGTGCAGGGACAGTTCTAAACACAGGAAACAAGCGCTACTTTACAGGCATACTATAGACACCCCCCAGATACGAAATTTAAAGGAATATTTCACTTTTATTGTTTCACTTTAAGGCCTCATGCCCACGGACGTTTTTACAGCCGTGTTTTTGAGCGTTTTTTACAGCTTAAAAACGCCTGTCCATGTTAGTCTATAGCTTCATGCCCACCTAGACGTTTTTGAGCTGCAAATAGCATAGACGTTTTTAAGCTGTAAAAAAAAGCCAGGACCAGTGCGTTCCTCAGCGTCAGAATTAGGCAGAAAAAACCGCGAGCGTCAAAAAACGTGCAAAAACGCGCACTAACGCGCAAAAACGCGCACTAACGTGCGGTCGCGTTTTTAGCTCCGACATTTTTGTTTTTTTGTTTTTTTTTTCAAAAAATAAATAATAATAATTATTTACAATAACATGGACAGGCGTTTTTAAGCTCTAAAAAACGCAGCTGTAAAAACGTCAGTGGGCATGAGGCCTAAGCATTATTATTACTGCTCCCGAAAAAACTGCAGTTTTTAAAACTTTTTTTTGCATTGATACATGTCCCCTGGGGCAGGACCCGGGTCCCCAAACTTGTCTTTAAAATTAGCACTTTTGATTTTTCACGTTCGTGCCCCATAGACTTTAACGGTGTCCGTGTGTTCGAACAAATTTTTTGCATATTTTACAAACTAATCGGCCACTCATGAGGCTGCGCTGATGGGCACAGGTATAATACACTCTTCAAATGTGCTTTAAAATGAATGATTTTCCCTTTTTTGAACAAGAAAATAATGACGTTATGCTGTTGGGCTGGTATAATGATGCTATGGGGCTGGTATAAAATTCTTTCAATGGCTGGTTTTTATTCCCAGTCTGGCCCTGGTCATGTGTCTGGTTTGCGGTTGCGCGTGGACAGTGGGAAGAGTGATTGACATTGGGCTTCTAGCTCACAGGATAGCTTGATGAATTCTAGAAGTGTGTATTAATTTCTAGACTGCTCCCCAAACCTAATGCCGCGTACACACGCTCGGAATTTCCGACAACAAATGTTCAATGGGAGCTTGTTGTCGGAAATTCCTACCGTGTGTAGGCTCCATCGGACATTTGCTGTCGGAATTTCCGACAACAAAAATTTGAGAGCTGGTTCTCAAATTTTCCAACAACAAAGTTTGTTGTTGGAAATTCCGACCGTGTGTACACAATTTCTACATACAAAAGTCCACACATGCTTGGAATCAAGCAGAAGAGCCACACTGGCTATTGAACTTAATTTTTCTTGGCTCTTTGAACGTATTGTACGTCACCGCGTTCTTGACGTTCGGAATTTTCGACAACATTTGTGTGACCGTGTGTATGCAAGACAAGTTTGAGCGAACATCCGTCGAAAAAAAAAAACACGGTTTTGTTGCCGAAATGTCCGATCGTGTGTATGCGGCCTTAGAGTGAATCAGATTGAATGTAAGATTTGTATCAGTCTGTGTGTGGTGAGCCAGATAGATTGGAGTGGAGTCTCCCTCTAGTGATGTCTAGCGGTAGTGCGGGCTGTTAAAAGTGTATCATGGCCAATCTTATTTTCTCAAAGTAAGCTCCCCCTTCTACCTCAGTCAAGGGCCTTGCCTCGTGTTGCTAGCTACAACTAGGGATGAGCCAAAACCCCCCGGTTCGGTTCGCACCAAAACCTGGGAACGGACCGAAAGTTCGCGCAAACTTTAGAACCCTATTAAATTCTATGGGACTCGAATGTTCGAAATCAAAAGTGCTAATTATAAAGGCTAATATGTAAGTTATTGTCCTAAAAAGTGAAATATTCCTTTAAATATCGTACCTGGGGGGTGTCTAAAGTATGCCTGTGAAGTGGCGCGTGTTTCCCGTGTTTAGAACTGTCCCTGCACAAAATTACATTTCTAAAGGAAAAAAAAGTCATTTAAAACTGCTTGCGGCTTTAATGTAATGTCTGGTCCCGGCAATATGGATGAAAATCATTAAGAAAATGGCATAGCTACCCCATCACCCCCCCCCCCCCCCCCTACCCCAGCCCATTACCAGCCCCTTTGGGTCTTGTATGGATATTAAAAGGAACCCCGCACCCAAATTTAAAAAAGGCCCTATATACTCTGAACAGCCGTATACAGGCGGTGCAAACAAGACAGGGACTGTAGGTTTGTTCTTATGTAGAATCTGTTTGTAATTTGGAACAATTTTTTAAGTGTTTAATTTTTAAGCTTTTTGGAAAACATAGGGAAGGGTTATCACCCCTGTAACATTTGTTTTGCTGTCTGTGCCCCTGTTCAGAACATTTCACCTCACTTTCTGTCCCAATGACAATTTTTTTTGAAAATTTGGGGTTTTTATTGAAACAAGAATTGGTGATAAAGCATCAGTGGAGAGGAGACACCTTTTTCCCATATTAACTCTTATGACGCGTACACACGATCATTATTCACGGCGGTTAAAAAAACGCTGTGAATAATGACATTAAAAACGAGGGAACGGCTTGTTCCCCACACACGGTCATTTTTCACGTAATTTTTTCTCTTGTCAAGAAAAACAACCGCCTGTGGGCTCCGCGGCAGTGTTTCCCTATGGGAAAACAGCCACGGAAAAAAATGACGGGAAAAACGACGAGAAAAATTAGAGCATGTTCTAATTTTTCTCGTCGTTTTTAATGCCGGTTTTCACGTCGGGAAAAATGACAAAAAGACCACACACGGTCGTTTTTCTTGTTGAAAAAAAAAATTAAATTTTTCACGACGTGAAAAATGATCGTGTGTACGCGGCATTACAGGAGAGAATTTCCCTTCCCAGGGGTAGATTTCCTCTCACTTCCTGTTGTCTTCTTCCGTTTGCAAGTAGGAGTCATTTGTAAGTTGGATGTTTGAAAGTAGGGACCTGCCGTATATACTCTGCAGAAATTTGGCCCTTAGGTGTTGGTGTTGGCACAACACTGTAAGCACTCACAGTTACTCTTGGTGGGCGCAGGAATGGGCCCTGCTGTGAATTATTAGATCATGAATTGTAATTACATGCCCCTGTTAAACAGGGGCAGAAAGGGGGCGTGGCCTGACGCAGCATGTGAGCAGACGTTCCTCTCTGCAGCTCCAAGATCCCTCTGCACAATCCTTCGCAATCCTGCTAACCTGCCAAACCAATCGGCCCAAAACTTTCTCCAGACACCCAAGAGGGACCCTGCTACTCATCCACGGAAGAATTTTGGTGGATGGGAGGAAGAAAAGGGAGAAAACAGCCCCCGGTCAGGATGAATATTACCACTCGGTCCTCCCAAGATGGCCGCCGCTCCACCATGCTACATGTGCCTCTCTCATCTACACCGGAACTCTTCGGTGACGATCTGGACCCCTCACTACCACCATCCCCTGGGGCTTCAGCCCCTTCAATACCCCTGGCCCACCCCGCTCCGAGTGATGACGGTCTCGAGGAGGGGCCGGAACCGGAGCCCACCTTGCTGGATGTTCTCAAAATCCTGAAGGTAAATCATTCTGATATTATGGGGAAGGTGGAGGAACTAAAGCTGGACATTACTATAATGCGCCAGGACATGCATAAGGTCAGGGACCGGGTCGCTGAGACAGAACGCCGCATTAGTGACCTGGAAGACACTGTAGGCCCGGCCCTGCCTGTGCTGAAAACCCATGGCAACAGAATTCAATCGTTGGCAGATAAGATCGACGATTTGGAAAATCGTTTACGTAGGAATAACCTGCGCCTGGTGGGCCTCCCAGAACGGGTCGAGGGTGCAGACCCGGTATCCTTCCTTGAATGCTGGTTTACCCAGGAATTTGGCAAAGACTGCCTGTCCCCATGTTTTGTGATCGAACGGGCCCACAGGGTCCCTGGGAGACCGCTCCCTGCTGGAAACCCCCCTCGCACCATGGTTATCCGTCTCCTAAATTATAGGGACAGGGACGCTATCCTGAGGGCTGCCCGCATAAAGGGAAGCCTGAAAATCAACAACGCATCGGTCTCCCTCTACCCAGATTACTCCCCAGCAGTTCGTGCTGCAAGAGCCAAGTATCAACATGTTAAACAGAAGTTGAGAGAACAGACCATACAATACTCCATGCAATTTCCCGCGACGCTGAGAGTCGTCCACCAGGACCAAGTGCACTTTTTTCAGAACCCTGCTACTGCGCTTTCCTGGTATGAATCCCTGTCCAAACCCGGCCGCGCATCTGACCGACCACCTGCAACCTGATCGGGGTATCCCCCCCGCACAGGCTACAAAGCCACTTAATTTTCTTTTTCTCGCCCCAATCGGGGGCTCTTTGTGCCTATGGCAGGTACCTTATTCTACAGCTCGACAAGAGGCTATGGATCTTTAAGGGGAAGATTGGGATGCTGCAGTTGTTTTCCTTTTTCTTTCCCCTTTGGTTTTCTTTTTTTTTTTTCTTTTTTTGTTCTCTGATCATTGACTGATCGAAATAGTTTGCTGACTTGCCTGTATTGGCCATGTTCCTAGTGTCTACTAGCAGTTTTGGGACAAAGCCGGCCCCTTGTTCTTGGGGTACGGCAGGGGTAGTAACGAAATCAATGTGGATTTCAACTGGTAATGTATGTGTAATGGTTTGTGTGTTTGCATGGATGGTGGTTGTGTGGATGTGTTCATGGGTACTCCTTTTCTCCTGCTCCCCCCCAGTGTTGGATTGCAGCCGCGCCGGTGACAAGTGTCTGATTTGTATTACCATATATGGGCCCCTTTTTAACCCCCCGCCATGTCTATAATCACATGCATCTCCTGGAATGTCCGGGGGTTAAATTCTAAATTTAAAAGAGCATCCTTATTTGAATTTCTCAAGCCACATAGGCCACAGATACTATGCCTACAGGAGACACATCTCCTAGGCTCCAAAATACTTGCTTTGAAAAAACACTGGGTGTCACAGGGGTATCATTCCACGTACTCAAATTATGCTAGGGGAGTCTCTGTCCTCATAAGGAAGGGACTCCCTTTCTCCTGTGACCAGGTAGTTATTGACCCAATGGGTCGGTACGTTTTTTTACTGTGTAAAATCCACGCCACCCCATTGCTCTTGGTGGTGGTGTATGCCCCCCCCCCTGTCACGGCTGCAATCTTCACTGACTTAAGTTTACAGTTTTCTAAATTGCCGGGTCTGCCTACCCTTGTGCTGGGGGATTTCAATTCTGTCCTGGACCCAGGTCTGGACAGGTTGAGGCCCCTCCAATATGAATCCAAGCTATTTAGCCACTGGTGTGCCTCCTTTGGTTACGTCGACCTTTGGCGGCGTGGCCATCCACTGATAAAAGAATACTCCTGTCAATCCAGAACATATGGTACTCTCTCCAGGCTGGATTATGCCCTGGGAACCTCTGATATGGTCCCTTATGTTAAGTCGGTCGCATACATCTCGCAGACAATCTCAGACCATTCGGCCCTTAAGATAGAGTTGGTGATGGGTCACCGACCCTCTTTTCGGCAGTGGAGGCTCAGCCCTTGCTGGATCTCCACCCCCGAAATACAGGACCCGGTGGGACAGGACATGTCCCACTTTTGGGCGGATAATGAAGGATCTGCCTCCCCTGGCCCCACATGGGACGCCTTTAAGGCGACTGTGCGGGGTTCATACATCTCTAACACTACCAGACATAAAAAAAAACCTCCAGGCCACTCTTTTAGCCCTAGAGTCCTCCTTGGAGATTGCGAGGGCCCAGTATTCTGCGTCCCCCACCCCGGACTCCCACGGGGTCCTGGTGGGGGCGCATAGGGCCCTGGACCTCCACAGGGTGGATGTAACGCAGAAACAACAGAGATGTCTGACGGCCAGGCTGCTTGAACACAGTGGGAAAAATGGCAAGATGTTTGCATATCTCTCCCGCATGGACTGTGTTGATAGGACTATTCCGCAAATCCAGGTGCCGGATGGCTCCATCGCTTCAGACCCTAGGACCATTAATCTAACTTTTAAATCCTTCTATGAGGACCTATATTCGTCCCAGCCCTCTCCACCTGAATGGGAAACTATGGGTTTCTTCGAGTCTCTCCGGTTCCCTGTACTGGAGGACCCACACAGATCCATCTTAAATGAACCTTTGACGGTAGAAGAAATTACCACTGCCATATACTCACTCCCCCCGAACAAAACTCCTGGATTGGACGGTTTGCCCGCTGAATGGTACAAACACTATGCTGGGGACTTGGCACAGAGGTTGCACTCTCAGTTTGGGCAGGCAATGGAGGAGGGCGTTCTCCCCTCCTCCATGTGTGAGGCCCTGATTGTGGTGATCCCCAAGCCTGATAAAGATCCAACGCTATGTGGCTCATACCGTCCAATCTCCTTACTCAATAGCGATGTTAAGATACTGGCCAAGGTACTGGCAGTGAGACTACAAAAGATTATCCTACACCTTATCCATAGGGACCAAACTGGATTCATGCCTGGAAAGAGTACATATGACAACATTAGACGATTGTTCATACATATCCATAGAGCTGACACTGAGCATAAAAGTGGCCTGGTGTTGTCCCTGGATGTGATGAAGGCCTTTGATACTGTGAAATGGACCTTTTTGTGGGAAGTCATGCACCGAATGGGTTTTAGTCACCAATTTATAAAATGGGTTCGCCTGCTATATATCAATCCCAGGGCAAGAATATGTACTAACAAGGATGTATCGGATGTCTTTTCTTTACACAGGGGAACACGGCAGGGCTGCCCGCTCTCGCCACTCCTGTTCGCACTTGCCATAGAGCCTTTGGCTCTGGCGGTGCGACAGACGGCGTCGGTGGGCGGCATATGTTATGGTAATCTTACAGAGAAGATCTCATTATATGCTGATGACGCATTAATATACCTTGATGGCACAGAACAGTCCTTTAAATCTTTAATGGAAGTGGTGGAGGAGTTCGGGAGGGTCTCGGGACTAAAGGTGGGCTGGGACAAGTCTGTTGCTTTTCCCATAGGCCCCAAACAGGATTATACTTACTTATCTCACTCTAACCTGTCAGTCAGATCCACATTTAAATATTTGGGCATTCACATTAATGCAGACCTGGCCCTCTTTGAATCTCTTAACATTGCCCCAGTTGTTACACACATGGAGACCAGGTTGCAAACTTGGGCCTCATTACCTTTGAATTTGATAGGGCGGGTGAACATATTTAAAATGATATACCTACCTAAATTTTTATATGCCTTTAGGGCATCCCCTATTTTTCTCTACAAAAAGCTCTTCAAAAGAATAGACTCATTATTATCCTCCTTCCTATGGCAGGGGACCAATCCCAGAATAGCGAAGGCTTCCCTCCAGGCCTCTAAGGGTGATGGGGGACTGGCCTGCCCCAACTTGCGACACTATTTTATAGCAGCCCAATTAACCTATGTCTATGAATGGTTCCAGGGGGCCTCCGCATCCTGCTCTACCTATCTACTGCAGGCACTTGCTGGCCTAGAGACCCCATTGGTAGATATTATGCATAGATCTTTACCAAAACGATGCTCCCGCGGCTCCCCGATAGAAGTGAGTTGGTTGGCCTGGCATGAAGGGAATAAGACGATTTCAGAATTGGGGGGGTCTCACCGAAAACCCCCCTATGGCATAACCCCAATCTTCTGGAGCTCATGGGTCACCCCGATGCATTGTGGTGGACACGGCTGGGCATTACCCACGCTGCCCACATTTTTCTCAATGGTGAATTTATCTCTTTTGAAGTCCTAAAAGCTACAAGTGGATTATCAAATAAATTCTATTTTAAATATCTTCTCATACGACACGCTGTCCGTGCGCAGTTTCATGGTCTGACTCTTGAGCTCGCTGAATCCCCGCTTGAGGCATTGATGTCGTGTTCTGGCATTACGAAATTAGCCACGACCATTTACTCCCGACTGCAGACGGGTGGGAGTTCTCCCTTCCGTGCTGCACAGCGGAAGTGGATGGTCGACATCCCTGGGCTTTCAGAGGAGGGGTGGGAGGAGGCCTCTGGGGCCTGTTTCTTGGATATTGTTGGGTCTAACGACCAATATATACAGTTCAAATTTATTCATCAACTGCATTACACGCCGGCCCGTCTGGCTCGCATGGGTTATGTTTCAGGGGCCCTCTGCCCTAGATGTAAGTGCACCAATGCTGGTTATGTACACATGTTTTGGTCCTGCCCGGCCCTCTTGGGGTTCTGGGTGGACCTATTCTCTTTTTTTGAAAACAATCTATGCCTAGTGACCCCCCACACTGTTGAAGTGGGGCTCCTGGGCATCCTTAATGACCACATACCCAGAACCCACGAACGGACCCTAGTCCGCTTGATACTCTTTTATGCCAGAAAACTGATATTACTACAATGGAAGTGTGAATCTGCTCCCAACATCCAACTGCTGTACCGCATGATAAACAAAGTCGTACCAACCTTTAAACTAATCTATAAAGGAAGGGCCTGTATACAGAAATTCTACAAGATCTGGCAACCTTGGCTGGATATAGACAGCTCCTTTTGGAAGGATACCCCTCTGTCTCAGCAGTAGTGGGCCCTGATTCAGCCCCTCCTGTTTGATGGGGGGGGGGGAGAACTACCTCCTATCCTAAATAAAGAAGCTGGGGACATGAAACATATCCCACATAAATGTGGGGGGGGGGAGTAGGAGGAGTGCCCCCACCCAGCTGTAGTTTCGGCTGGGGAAATGGGTGGAAGTGCTGGGTGAATGGGTATGAGTGTTGTGTGAGTGAATGCAAGCACTTAAGTATTACTGAATAAGGATAACCGAATGAGTCCTGTGAAAATCACAGTTAAATACTCTCGATACACCTTTGGTATTAGGGTTTTGTGTTTCTTTTTTTTTTTTTCTTCTCCTCCGTTGAGGAACTGGGACACCTATGTGGCCATGTGGCAACAAGCTGTAGGCCTTATTAGGCTTGAATGTTATTTCGAGACTATATTGTTTATGCTCCCGCTTCACGGTGTAATACCGGTATATTGCTACTGAATACAAGAAAATAATGTGTAAGCGTGTATGTTGATATGCTCTGTAATTTTTCTCTGTTCAATGGAAAAATCAATAAACATAAATAAAAAATAAAAAAAACAGGGGCAGAAAAATTGGGCCTTAGGCACTGGTGCCACAACACTGCAACCCCTCACAGATACTGTACTTGGAGCACAGCAATGAGCCCTGTTACAAAGTATTGCATCAAAAATTGTAATTACATGCCCCTGTTAAACAGGGGCTGAAAAATTGGGCCTTAGCCACTGGTGGCGGCACCCAGAAACAAAAATGTTCTTCCAAGCTATCATCATCAATCGGATCATTGAGGAGGAGGAGGATAGTCAGTCAACATAACAGGACAGTCTCTCAGCATCAGCATCAGTCTTGAAGGGATGTGACATTTGAAAATAAATTAGTCTGTTATATCAGCTTCAGGTGTTTGGTAGCTGGTGGTGATCCAAGACTGGTTCATCTTTATGAAGGTCAGTCGATCAACCGAGTCGGTGGACAGGCGCACCCTGTGATCCGTGACAAATCCTCCAGCAGCACTGAATGTGCGTTCTGAAAGAACGCTGGATGCAGGACAGGCCAGTAGCTCAATTGCATACTGTGCAAGCTCTGGCCAGTGATCCATCCTCAAGACCCAGTAAGCCAGAGGATTTTCGGTGGGGAAGGTGTCCAAGTCTGACCTTGCCCCTAGGTATTCCTGCACCATGTATATCAGACGCTGGCGATGGTTGCTGGAACCGATCATACCTTGGGGCTGCGGACTAAAGAATTGTCTGAACGCATCGGTCAGACGGCCACCTTCCCCACCGCTCCTTCTTTTACTGACCGAAGCCTCAGCAACTCGTTGTCCAGGACCAGGAGTTTGTAACCTCCCAGTCTCTGGGAACGCGTTGCACAGACCTTTCTGCAAGGCCTCCCTGAGTTGTCTCATCCTCTGCTCCCTCTGCGACGGTAACATAAGGTCCGCAACCTTACCCTTGTAACATGGATCAAGGAGAGTGGCCAGCCAGTAATGGTCCCTCTCCTTGATCCGAAGAATACGAGGATCCTTCCGCAGACTTTGCAGGATCAGGGAGGCCATGCAGCGTAGGTTAGCTGAGGCATTTGGTCCGGAGTCCTCTGGGTCACTAAGGACGACATGATCCGCAGCCACCTTCTCCTAGCCACGTACAAGTCCACTGGTTTCTTGGGACTGTAAATCATCCCTAAAAGACTGCTGCTGATGATGCTGCTGAGTGCCAGGCTCCACCTCCATGCTGACACAATCCTCCTCCTCCTCCTCCTCTTCTTCCTGTGCGATGGGTGGGACAGAAGGAACACTGTTTATGTAAAGGGGGCCTTGAGAGGCAAGGAAGTCCTCCTCTTCCTGCCTCTGTTCTGCCTCAAGTGCCCTGTCCATTATTCCACGCAGCGTATGTTCCAACAGGTGGACAAGAGGTACAGTGTCACTGATGCATGCACTGTCACTGCTCACCATCCTCGTGGCCTCCTCAAATGGTGCCAGGACAGTGCATGCATCCCTGATCATGCCCCACTGGCGTGGTGAAAAAAACCCGAGCTCCCCTGACCCTGTCCTGGTGCCGTAGTTGCACAGGTACTCATTAATGGCCCTCTGCTGCGTGTGCAGCCGCTGCAGCATGGCCAACATTGAGTTCCACCTGGTGGGCATGTCACATATAAGGCGGTTCTTGGGCAGGTTCAACTCCTTTGCAGCTCAGCCAGGCGAGCACTGGCATTATAAGATCTGCGGAAATGCACACAGACTTTCCTGGCCTGCCTCAGGACATCCTGTAAGCCCGGGTACCTGCCCAAGAACCGCTGCACCACCAGGTTAAGGACGTGAGCCACACAGGGCACATGGGTCAGTTGTCCCTGTCGGAGGGCGGAGAGGAGGTTGGTGCCATTGTCGCAAACTACCATTCCTGGCTTAAGCTGGCGTGGCGTCAACCACCTCTCGGCCTGCCCCTGCAGAGCAGACAGAACCTCTGCCCCAGTGTGGCTCCTGTCCCCCAAACACACCAGTGCAAGCACGGCATGGCATATTTTTGCCTGCGTAATTGCGTAGCCCCTTGAACA
The DNA here is from genome assembly GCA_029206835.1 of Rana muscosa. Classification (NCBI taxonomy): domain Eukaryota; kingdom Metazoa; phylum Chordata; class Amphibia; order Anura; family Ranidae; genus Rana; species Rana muscosa. The sequence continues at coordinate 1,296,528,569 of CM055116.1, read as the reverse complement.
CCTATGGAGCACCGCTGGTTCCGAGGACAAAGCACAGGAAGAGGCCATGGAGGAAGAAGAAGAGGAGGGGGTGGAGGACAGAGGTGTGTCACAACCAGTAGTAGCATTTTGGAGGCGTGGCGGTGGAACAACCTCCAACACTACTGCACCTTGTCCTGCATCCTTCCCAGCTGCCAAAAGAGTGACCCAATGGGCCGTGAAAGAAAGGTAACGTCCCTGTCCATGCCTGCTGGACCATGAGTCAGCGGTAATATGCACCCTACCGCTGACCGCCCTGTCCAGCGAGGAAAAGACATTGCCTTCCACATGCCGGTAGAGAGCCGGAATCGCCTTCCGTGAGAAAAAGTGGCGTTTGGGAACCTGCCACTGAGGAACCGCACATTCCACAAACTCACGGAAGGGGGCCGAGCCTACCAACTGAAAAGGCAGCAGTTGAAGCGCTAGCAATTTAGTCAAGCTAGCATTCAACCGCTGGGCATGTGGATGGCTGGGAGTGAACTTCTTTTGACGGTCCAGCAGCTGGGGCAGGGAAATTTGCCTGCTAGAATCGGACGTCGGTGTACTGCTAGCAGAGTGCCCGCAAGTACTTGGCTGTGACACACCTAATTCTACACCTTCATTCCTCTCAGTGCATGTTTCAGAGAGGACTGAAGTTATAGTGGGGTTGGAGATCACAGCTGATGCGGTGCAAGGAGAGGTCTGCTTTGTTCTTTGGTGTGGGTCTTTAAGGTGGGCTTGCCAACGAGCTGCATGGCAGGTCAACATATGTCTGGTCAAGCATGTGGTGCCCAAGCGGCTGATGTTTTGGCCACGCGATATACGCTTGAGACATATGTTGCAAACAGCAGCTGTGCGATCTGATGCACTCGACTCAAAAAAGGCCCACACCAAATAACTTTTTGAATAACGGGCAGAGGCAGCGCCCTGCACAGGCGGAGCTCTGCGGTGTGATTCCGTCTGTGTGCTGCCCTTACGCTGGCCCCCGAGGGCATCCTGCCTCGTTGGAGATGTGCCTCCTCCTCATCCTCCTCCTCCTCTCTCCTATTAGGTACCCACGTGAAGTCAGTGACCTCATCATCCCCTCCCTCCTCATCACTGGGGCCAATCTGGCAGTATGCTGCAGCTGCTGGAACATGACTGCCAGATTGGTGTCCTTCTTGAGCATCCCCTCTCTCTGCTCTCACGCTACTGCCTTCCTCTAGCTGGGTATCATCATCAGACCCTTCGAAACGCTGGGCATCCTCCTGGAGCATGTACCCAACACTGTGCTCAAACAGTTCGGGGGACTCCTCAGGAGGACACGGTTAGTCTAGGGAAGGAGTGACTGATGATGAAATTGATACCAGGGAAGAGGATGCTTTGGCAGCTGCTTTGCCAGTACCCTGAGCCTGGGTGAGAGAGGATGAGGAGGATGAGGAGGGCTTGGTCATCCACTCTACCAAGTCTTCGGCATGATGCGGCTCAACACGTCCAGTTGCCGAAAAGAAGGAGAAGCGTGTCCCATGGCCACGTGCTGATGGCGATGCACCGCGTCCACGACCAGCACTGTTGTCTCTAGACACAGAGCCTGCTTGCCCTCTTTTATTGGCTCCTGACTGTCTGCCTCTACTTGTTTGCCTTCCAGACATTCTAATGGCCTGCAGGGAAATGGGAAAACCAGCAATAAGGCCTAGCTTCAGGAGTATATTTTGCAGGAATCACACTACGCCTGCTGTAGGTGCTGCAAATGCCTGTTGGTGTAACTGACCAGGAAAAAGCAGCAATACAGGCTAACTTCAGGTGTAATATGATCAGGAGGCACACTCCGCCCGCTGTAAGTGCCGCAAATGCCTGTTGGTGTAACACACCAGGAAAAAGCAGCAATACGGGCTAACTTCAGGTGTATAATGTGCAAGAGGCTTAGCAACAATGACACTGACACTGTCCCCTGCCTATTCTTCTCTCTCCCTGCACACAAGGTTTATCAAAGTATATGACACTGACACTCTCCCTGCCTATCCTTCTCTCTCCCTACACACAAGGTTTAGCAAAGAATATGACACTGACACTCTCCCTGCCTATCCTTCTCTGTCCCTACACACAAGGTTTAGCATAGAATATGACACTGACACTGTCCCCTGCCTATCCTTCTCTGTCCCTACACACAAGGTTTAGCAAAGAATATGACACTGACACTCTCCCTGCCTATCCTTCTCTCTCCCTACACACAAGGTTTAGCAAAGTATATGACACTGACACTCTCCCTGCCTATCCTTCTCTGTCCCTACACACAAGGTTTAGCAAAGAATAGATTTGACACTGTCCCTGCCTATCCTTCACTTTCCCTGCTCCGGAACACACTACACGAGGCCACCGCGCTGGCGGCCTTTTATAGTGTGGGGCGTGTACTAAACCCCCTCAGCTATAATTGGCCACAGGCATCCTGCCTGTGGCCAATCATTGCTCTCCTCGCTGCCGGCGCTGTGATTGGCCAAGCATGCAGGGTCACAGTGCATGCTTGGCCAATCACAGCGCCGGGATTACACTGTGTATTGTGGGCTGTTCGCGTCACTCGAATTTGGCGCAAACGGCCCAAATCGTTCGTTGTTCGCCGAACGCGCGAACAGCCGATGTTCGAGTCGAACTTATGTTCGACTCGAACACCGAGCTCATCCCTAATCAAAAATTGTAAATACACTAACCTGTTAAACAGGGGCTAAAACAGTGGGCCTTAGCCACTGGTGGCGGTGCCCAGAACGAAAAATGTTCTTACAAGCTATCAGCATGATCATTGAGGAGGAAGAGGATAGTCACTCAGCATAACAGGATAGTCACTTAGCATCAGCATAGGCAGTCTTGAAGGGATCTGACATTTCCAAAAAATTATTAAGTTACATCAGCATCAGGTGCTTGGTAGCTGCTGATCCAAGACTGATTCATTTTTATGAAGGTCAGTCGATCGATCGAGTCGGTGGACAGGCACACCCTGTGATTGGTTACAAAGCCTCCAGCAGCACTGAATGTGCGTTCCGAAAGAACGCTGGATGCAGGAAGGCCAGTAGCTCAATTGCATACTGTGCAAGCTCTGGCCAGTGATCCATCCTCAAGACCCAGTAACCCAGAGTATTTTCGTGGGAAAGGTGTCCAAGTCTGATCTTGCCCCTAGGTATTCCTGCACCATGTAAACCAGACGCTGGCGATGGTTGCTGGAACCGATCATACCTTGGGGCTGCGGACTAAAAAATTGTCTGAACGAATCGGTCAGACAGCCACCTTCTCCACCGCTCCTTCTGGGACTGACCGAAGCCTCAGCAACTCGTTATCAAGGACCAGGAATTTGTAACCTCCCAGTCTCTGGGAACGCGTTGCACAGACCTTTCTTCAAGGCCTCCCGAAGATGCTTCATCCTCTGCTCCCTCTGCGACGGCAAAATAAGGTCCGCAACCTTACCCTTGTAACGTGGATCAAGGAGGGTTAACCAAACCGCAGGCTTTGCAGGATCAGGGAGGCCATGCAGCGTAGGTTTGCTGAGGCATTTGGTCTGGAGTCCTCTGGGTCACTCAGGACGACATGATCCACAGCCACCTCCTCCCAGCCACGTACAAGTCCATGGGTTTCTTGGGACTGTAATTGTTCCCTTGAAGACTGCTGCTGATGCTGAGTGCTAGGCTCCACCTCCATGCTGACACAATCCTCCTCCTCCTCCTCGTCCTCCTCCTGTGTGATAGGCGGGCCAGCAGGAACACCATCTGGATAAAGGAGGCCTTGAGAGGTAAGGAAGTCCTCCTCTTCCTCCCTCTGTTCTGCCTAAAGTGCTCTGTCCATTATTCCACGCAGTGTGTGCTCCAACAGGTGGACTAGAGGGACAGTGTCACTGATGCATGCACTGTCACTGCTCACCATCCTCGTGGCCTCCTCAAATGGTGCCAGGACAGTGCATGCATCCCTGATCATGGCCCACTGGCGTGTGGAAAAAATCCGAGCTCCCCTGACCCTGTCCTGGTGCCATATTGCAACAGATACTCATTGATGGCCCTCTGCTGCGTGTGCAGCCGCTGCAGCATGGCCAACGTAGAGTTCCACCTGGTGGGCATGTCACAGATTAGGCAGTTCTTGGGCAGGTTATAATCCTTTTGCAGGTCAGCCAGTCGAACACTGGCATTATATGATGGCGGAAATGCCCACAAAGTTTCCTGGCCTGCTTCAGGACCTCCTGTAAGCCCGGGTACCTGCCCAAGAACCGCTGCACCACCAAGTTAAGGATGTGAGCCAAAAAGGGCACATGGGTCAGTTGTCCCTGTCGGAGGGCAGAGAGGAGGTTGGTGCCATTGTCGCAAACCACCTTTCCTGGCTTAAGCTGGCGTGGCGTCAACCACCTCTCGGCCTGCCCCTGCAGAGCAGACAGGACCTCTGCCCCAGTGTGGCTTCTGTCCCCCAAACACACCAGCTCAAGCACCGCATGGCATCTTTTTGCCTGCGTACTTGCGTAGCCCCTTGAACGCCTACGGAGCTCCGCTGGTTCTGAGAACAAAGCACAGGTAGAGGCCATGGAGGAAGAAGAAGAGGAGGGGGTGGAGGAGAGAGGCGTGTCAGAATCACCAGTAGTAACATTTTGGAGGCGTGGTGGCGGAACAAGCACCAACACTACTGCACCTTGTCCTGCATCCTTCCCAGCTGCTAGCAGAGTCACCCAATGCGCCGTGAAAGAAAGGTAACGTCCCTGTCTATGCCTGCTGGACCATGAGTCAGCGGTAAAATGCACCTTACCGCTGACCGCCCTGTCCAGCGAGGCCAAGACATTGCCTTCCACATGCCGGTAGAGAAACGCCTTCTGTGAGAAAAAGTGGCGTTTGGGAACCTGCCACTGAGGAACCGCACATTGCACAAACTCACGGAAGGGGGCCGAGAGTACCAACTGAAAAGGCAGCAGTTGAAGTGCTAGAAATTTAGCCAAGCTAGCATTCAACCGCTGGGCATGTGGATGGCTGGGAGTGAACTTATTTTGGCGGTGCAGCAGCTGGGGCAGGGAAATTTGCCTGGTACAATCGGACGTCGGTGTACCGATAGCATTTTGCCCGCAAGTACTTGGCTGTGACACACCTAATTCTAAACCTTCATTCCTCTCAGTGCAGGTTTCAGAGAGGACTGAAGGTATAGTGGGGTTGGAGATCCCAGCTGATGAGGAGCAAGGAGAGGTCGACATATGTCTGGTCAAGCACGTGGTGCCCAAGCGGCTGATGTTTTGGCTACGCGAAATACGCTTCAGACATATGTTGCAAATGGCAATGGTGCAATCTGCTGCACACGTCTGAAAAAATGCCCACACCAAAGAACTTTTGGAATAACGCGCAGAGACAGCAGCGCCCTGCACATGCAGAGCTTTGCGGTTTGATGCAGTCGGTGTGCTGCCCCCTGGAGGGCATCCTGCCTTGTTGGAGATGTGCCTCCTCCACCTTCTCCTACTCCTCTCAGGCACCCACATGAAGTCAGTGACCTCATCATCCCCTCCCTCCTCATCACTGGAGCAAATCTGGCAGTATGCTGCAGCTGGGGCAACGTGACTTACCAGATAGCTTGCCTTTATTGGGCACCCCCTCTCTCTGGGCTCACATTACTACCCCCCCATCTGGGATCACGTTACTGCCTTCCACTAGCTGGGTACCATCATCGGAGCCTTCAAAACGCTGGGCATCCTCCTGGAGCATGTACCCAACACTGTGGTCAAACAGTTCGGGGGACTCCTCAGGAGGACATGGTGGGGCTAGGGAAGGAGTGACTGATGCCATTGAGCTGAGGGAAGAGGCCGCTTTGGCAGCTGCTTTGCCAAAAAAAGTACCCTGAGCCTGGGTGAGAGAGGATGAGGAGGATGAGGACGGCTTGGTCATCCACTCTACCAAGTCTTGGGCATGTTGCAGCTCAACATGGCCAGCTGCCAAAAATAAGGACAAGCGTGTCCCACGGCCACGTGCTGATGGCGATGCACCGCGTCCACGACCAGCACTGTTGCCTCTAGACACAGAGCCTGCTTGCCCTCTTTTATTGCCTTGTGACTGTCTGCCTCTCCTTGTTTGCCTTCCAGACATACTAATGGCCTGCAAGGAGATGTAGCTGCACAAAGGTGGGATGTATATATATATACTGATTATACTGCAGCTATCAGAATCAACTGCCTGCTGTGGTATTAGTATGAGAACACCAGCAATTGTCTTCAGTTAGTTTTAGGTGCACACTGTGCAGAGGACACAGTACAGTAACTGAAAATACTTGCAGCTCTCTGCCTGTGGTTTTATTATGAGAACACCACCAATTGTATTCAGGTAAGCTTTAGGTGAACGCTGTGCAAAGAACACAGTACACTAAATGAAACACTGACTGACTGCATCTAGCACAATCACCTGCCTGCCTGACACAGTATAGAGAATGACAGGAACGGATCTAGCTAAACTCAATACAGTGTATATATATATATATATACACAACACCTGGGATGCATATATATCCTCTACACACTGTAACTGCAGCTAACTGACTCGCCTGCCTGCTCTATCTAACTCAAATCAAAATACACTGTCTCTATCTCCGTCTGTATTTTAACCAACACCGCAACAAGCTACACAAGGCCGCCAAGCCGGCGGCCTTATATAGTGTGGGGCGTGTACTAAGGCTACTTTCACACTGAAGCGCTGGTTGCGCTGGCGGTATAGCGACGCTATTTTTAGCGCCGCTATACTGTCGTTTTTGCCGCGATTTGTGGGCACTAGCGGGGTGATTTTAACCCCCGCTAGCGGCCGAAAAAGTATTAAAAATGCCCGCAAAAACGCCTCTTTGCAGCGTTTTGCAGGCGTTTTGGAGGCGCTACCCCATTGATTGCAATGGGCAGGGGCGCTATAGAAGCAGTATTTTTACCGCTCCTATCGCGCCTCAAAGATGCGGCTTGCAGGAGTTTTTTTACCCTCCTGCAAGCGCAATGCTCCAGTGTGAAAGCCCTCGGGCTTTCACACTGGATACAATGGAGCAGCTTTTTCGGGGCGCATTGCAGGCGCTATTTTTAGCACAATAGCGCCTGCAAAGCGCCTCAGTGTGAAAGGGGCCTAAATGCCCTGAGTTATAATTGGCCAAAGCCACCCTGGTTTTGGCCAACTATGGCTCTCTGTTTTTTGCGCGCTGTGATTGGCCAAAGCATGCGGGTCATAGTGCATGCTTGGCCAATCATCAGCCAGCAATGTACTGCGATGCCGCAGTGAATTATGGGCCGTGACGCGCCACTCAAATTTGGCGCGAACGACCCATAATGTTCGCAATTCGGCGAACAACTGAACAGGCGATGTTCGAGTCGAACATGGGTTTGACTCGAACTCGAAGCTCATCCCTAGCTACAACGGTCTTGCCTGCCTTGACAATTATATTGGTTTGTTCATAATTTTATCCCTTTGTTATGTATTGGGTTGCACTAATTAATTTGTTTGGAAGTGGAGATTGTGTATACAGGAGTGCTACACTTTATTTATTGATTTGCAATAGCAAATCTAAGCTCTAGATGGCAGCAGAGCACCTATCCTTTGTGTTCCCTGCAGTCCCTAATACAATCTGCAAAACCAGGTCTGAGCTCTAGGTGGCAGAAGAGTTTTCATCCTGTGCCTTTGTGTTATCCACAGTCTTTGTCAAGCACCGCAATACCTTATCTTAGCTCTAGGTGGCAGTAGAGCACCCATTCTGCGTGTTCCCTGAAGTCCCTAATATAATCTGCAATACCAGATATGAGCTCTAGGTGGCAGCAGGTTGCAAACTGCTGTATTAAAGCCCAACTCCAGCTAAAAAAAAATAGTGATGAAGGGTTATAACCTGTTCTCCTCTCAGCTTTTCCCCCTTACCCCTTACTCCTTACTGTCTGTGCTGGAACTATAAGGGAAAGATTAATCACCATTTTAGTGTCAGCTTTTTTCCCCACTATGCAGTCTCACTTACTTAGCTGCATTCTCACAGAGTCTGTATTTGGCCCCCACTAAACCTCTGATAATGTTACAAAGAAACGGGAAGTCACCATTGAGTTACTTTCATCTCATATAATTGTGTTCCTGACACTGAGATCTGATGTTCCCCTTTCTGTTCTCATTTTTCATCAGCACACAGACCGTTCATCAGTGTCAGAGGGGAACCGCTGTCTCCTGGGGTCCCTCGGTGTGCCATTGTCCAGGATGAGGGTCTCCGCTCTGATCTGGGGGTCCCTCTGCCTTATTGGTAAGTTCGGGAAGATTCATCAATACATAAATATTAGGGGTGAGAGGGATATAGGATGAGGGGATCCCCTGTTCATCAGTGTCCAGGATGAGGGGCTCCACTGTTATCTGGGGTCCTTTTCCATATCAATGTTTGGGATTAGGAGCTCTGCTTCTGGGGTCTCTCTCTTCATCATTGTCCAAGACGAAAGTCTATTCTGTGATCTGGGGGTCCCTCTGTGTGCCATTGTCCAGGATGAGGGTCTCCGCTCTGATCTGGGGGTCCCACTGCCTTATTGGTAAGTTTGGGAAGATTCATCAATACATAAATATTAGGGGTGAGAGGGATATAGGATGAGGGGATCCCCTGTTCATCAGTGTCCTGGATGAGGGGCTCCACTGTTATCTGGGGTCCCTCTGTGTGTTATTGTCCAGGATGAGGGTCTCCGATTTGATCTGGGGGTCCCACTGCCTTATTGGTAAGTTTGGGAAGATTCATCAATACATAAATATTAGGGGTGAGAGGGATATAGGATGAGGGGACCCCCTGTTCATCAGTGATCTGGGGTTCCTCTCTTTATTAGTGTCCGGGATTAGGGCTCCCACTGTGATCTGGTCCCCTCTTTTTATCAGTGTCCTGGATGAGGGGCTCTGCTGTGATTTGGGGTCCTTTTCCATATCAATGTTTGGGATTAAGAGCTCTGCTAAAGCTATGAGGTTCAAACTGGAGGATATGTTGACTGACCCGGGAAGGCAGATACATCTTCCTGAAGGGTAACTTATGTGGAATGACATGCACAATAGTAAATATATATTCCTCCAATAGGAACCCCATTAAATTTTTACATGAGGTTTTAGCAAAACGAATGGACTTTAACCCTTTCAATACCGGGCCTATTCTGGCACTTCTCTCCTACATGTACAAATCATCATTCTTTTGCTAGAAAATTACTCAGAACCCCCAAACATTATATATGTTTTTTTTTTAGCAGACACCCTAGGGAATAAAATGACGGTCGTTGCAACTTTTTATCTTGCACGGTATTTGCGCAATAATTTTTCAAACGCCTTTTTTTTGGAAAAAAAAATGGTTTCATGAATTAAAAAATAACAAAACCAGTAAAGTTAGCCCAATTTTTTTGTAAAATATGAAAGATGAAGTTACGCCGAGTAAAAAGATACCTAACATGTCACGCTTTAAAATTGCGACACTCATGGAATGGTGCCAAACTTCGGTACTTAAAAATCTCCATAGGCGACGCTTTGAATTTTTTTACAGGTTACCAGGTTAGAGTTACAGAGGAGGTCTAGTGCTAGAATTGTTGCACGTGCTCTAACGCACTCGGCGATACCTCACATATGTGGTTTGAACGGCGTTTACATATGTGGGCGGGACTTACGTGTTTGTTCACTTCTAAGCGCGAGCTACCGGGGACAGGGGCGTTTTAATTTCTTTTTTTTTTTTTTACTTTTACTTATTTTTTTTTAATTTTTACATTTTTTTTCACTTTTTTTTTGATCACTTTTATTCCTATTACAAAGAATGTAAACATCCCTTGTAATAGGAATGGTGTGTGACAGGTCCTCTTTATTGAGAGATGCGGGGTCAATAAGACCTCCCCCTCCCCCCACATCTCTCCTCCAGGCTGGAAAGCATAAGATCGTGAAAAAAAATTCACTGATCTCATACTTACAGCCGCAATGGCGGCTTTGTTTACATCTGAGGACCCGGGCGTGACGTCATCACATCGCGCCCGGGCCTCCGACGATCATAGAGATGACTGGTGACCATCTGGTCACCAGTCATCTCTATGCTCGTCACGTGACCCACCACCAGCGCCGGACGATTCTCTCCGGGTCCCCGATGGCATGGGAGAGCCCGGAGAAGCACCGGATGGCGGCGGGTGGGGGTGTCCCCTCCCGCCGCCTATAAGAACGATCAAGCGGTGGAACCGCCACTATGATCATTCTTATGGTGCGCAGAATCGCCGGCAGAAGAGAAGGATATCTGAATGATACCTCTAGCTGCCCCCATCATTCAGATATCCCCCCTCAAAGCCCAGGACGTCATAGGACGTTCACCCGGAGGGAGAGAGGGTTCCTGCCGGCGTCATTTTACAATGGCCCGGTATGGAAGTGGTTAAGATAGGATACGTTATAATAATGGGCGACATGAATTTCTGTATGGACCCGGGGGGTGGATAGTACTTCCCGTGCACAGGAGACGAATAATGTTCAGTTAAAAAAGATTAAACAGAAAATGCATGCGTGCCAAATAATGGACATATGGAGGGTCTTGCACCCGAAAGTACTAGACTACACATTTTACTCTCCTGTGCACGGGACGTATTCAAGAATAGACTATATTTTGGTTGACCACAGGGCCCTGGATAATGTTATCGAGTCTAATATAGAAACTTCTATGGTATCCGACCACGCCACCCCCCCCCGTGAGAATGGAAATGACTGTCCCCGGACTTCAAAGAGAACCATTTACATGGTGACTAAATGAAGAACTCCTCCAAGACAATGAAGTAGCAGAAATAGTAAGGAAAGAAATGGAGCAATATTTCTTAATAAATGATTCAAAAAGGAAGGGCAGAGGGCGGGACTTTGAATGAGGCACACGGAAGCAAATGAGTGAATGAAGTAAAAAAGAGCTTTTAATTGGTTCAAGTTGTCATGTAGTTTCACTATCATTAAATATGCATTCTGCTATACAACAATAATATTCACATCACATTAAAACCAGAAATTGCTCAATAATTGACAATCCAACAAGGAAGTTATAGATGTTTACAGACACATGGAGTAATTGATAGATATTGCATTTCACACTAAATGCGAGTTGGTGACCTACTGAAAGGTCACTTAATGGGAATAAAGACAGGCAAAGTAAATTAAAGTAAAATAAAACAAGAAGGAACGTCCAAAAAGAGAGTTGATGAGTATTTTTAGTGATGAGCCGAACACCCCCGGGTGCGGTTCGCACCAGAACCCGCGAACGGACCGAAAGTTCGCACGAACATTAGAACCCTATTAAATACAATGGATGAGAACGTTCGGATTCTAAAGTGCTAATTATAACGACTATTATGCATGTTATTGTCCGAAACAGAGTTTGGGAACCCGGCTTCTGCACCAGGGGACATGTATCAATGCAAAAAGAAGTTTTAAAAACGGACGTTTTCCGGGAGCAGTCATTTTAATGATGCATAAAGTGAAAAAAAAAAGTCAAATATTCCTTTAAATATTGTACCTGGGGGGTGTCTAAAGTATGCCTGTGAAGTGCCACATGTTTCCCGTGTTTAGAACTGTCCCTGCACAAAATAACATTTCTAAAGGAAAAAAAGCCATTTAAAACTGCTTGTGGCTTTAATGCAATGTCTGGTCCCGGTAATATGGATGAAAATCTTTAGGAAAAATGGCATAGCTACCCCATCAACCCCCCCCCCCCCTACCCCAGCCCATTACCAGCCCCTTTGGGTCTTGTATGGATATTAAGGGGAACCCCGCACATAAAATAAAAAAGGCCCTATATACTCTGAACAGCCGTATACAGGCGGTGCATACAAGACAGGGACTGTAGGTCTGTTCTTATGTAGAATCTGTTTATAATTTTGAACAGCTGCATTGTTTAAGTGGAGCTCCATGGCAAATTCCTTTTTTTTAGCTTTTTGGAAAACATAGGGAACGGTTATCACCCCTGTCACATTTTTTTTGCTGTCTGTGCCCCTGTTCAGAACATTTCACCTCACTTTGCGTCCCAATGACAACTGTTTTTGAAATGTGGTGTTTTTATTGAAACAAGGATTGGTGATAAAGCATCAGTAGAGAGGAGACACCTTTCTCCCATATTAATTCTTACAGGAGAGAATTTTCCTTCCAAGGGGTAGATTTCCTCTCACTTCCTGTTGTCTTCTTCCGTTTGCAAGTAGGAGTCGTTTGTAAGTTGGATGTTTGAAAGTAGGGACCTGCCGTATATACTCTGCAGAAATAGGCCCCTTAGGTGTTGGTGTTGGCACAACACTGAAAGCACTCACAGTTATTCTTGGTGGGTGCTGGAACGCCCTGCTGTCAACTATTATATCAGGAATTGTAATAACATATAATTGTTGATCAGTGGTAGTAAAAATTGGGCCTTTGATGGTGGTGCTGGTGCCACAACACTGTAAGGCCTGACAGTTACTCTTGGTGGGCGCAGCAATGGTCCCTGCTGTGAATTATTAGATCAATAATTATAATTGCATGCCCCTGTTGAACAGGGGCTGGAAAATTGGGCCTTTGGTGGTGGTGGTGGTGGTGGTGATGGTGGTGCTGGTGCCACAACACTGTAAGGCCTGACAGTTACTCTTGGTGGGCGCAGCAATGGGCCCTGCTGTGAATTATTAGATCAATAATTATAATTGCATGCCCCTGTTGAACAGGGGCTGAAAAATTGGGCCTTAGGCACTGGTGGCACAACACTGCAACCCCTCACAGATACTGTACTTGGAGCACAGCAATGAGGCCTGTTGCAAAGTATTGCATCAAAAATTTTAATTACACGCCCCTGTTAAACAGGGGCTGAAAAATTGGGCCTTAGCCACTGGTGGCGTCACCCATAAACCAAAATGATCTTCCAAGCTATCATCGTTAATCGTATCATTGAGGAGGAGGAGGAGGATAGCCAGTCAACATAACAGCACAGGCACTCAGCATCAGCATCAGTCTTGAAGGGATGTGACATTTTAAAATCAATTAGTCTGTTATATCAGCATCTGGTGTGTGGTAGCTGGTGGTGATCCAAGACTGGTTCATCTTGATGAAAGTCAGTCGATCAACTGAGTCGGTGGACATGCGCACCCTGTGATCCGTGACAAATCCTCCAGCAGCACTGAATGTGCGTTCTGAAAGAACGCTGGATGCAGGACAGGCCAGTAGCTCAATTGCATACTGTGCAAGCTCTGGCCAGTGATCCATCCTCAAGACCCAGTAAGCCAGAGGATTTTCGGTGGGAAAGGTGTCCAAGTCTGACCTTGCCCCTAGGTATTCCTGCACCATGTATATCAGACGCTGGCGATGGTTGCTGGAACCGATCATACTTTGGGGCTGCGGACTAAAGAATTGTCTGAACGCATCGGTCAGACGGCCACCTTCCCCACCGCTCCTTCTTTGACTGCCCGAAGCCTCAGCAACTCGTTGTCCAGGACCAGGAGTTTGTAACCTCCCAGTCTCTGGGAACGCGTTGCACAGACCTTTCTGCAAGGCCTCCCGGAGTTGTCTCATCCTCTGCTCCCTCTGCGACGGTACGATAAGGTCCGCAACCTTACCCTTGTACCGTGGATCAAGGAGAGTGGCCAGCCAGTAATGGTCCCTCTCCTTGGACCGAAGAATACGAGGATCCTTCCGCAGACTTTGCAGGATCAGGGAGGCCATGCAGCGTAGGTTAGCTGAGGCATTCAGTCCGGAGTCCTCTGGGTCACTAAGGACGACATGATCCGCAGCCACCTCCTCCCAGCCACGTACAAGTCCACTGGTTTCTTGGGACTGTAAATCATCCCTAAAAGACTGCTGCTGATGATGCTGAGTGCCAGCCTCCACCTCCATGCTGACAAAATCCTCCTCCTCCTCCTCCTCCTCCTCCTCCTCTTCCTGTGCGATGGGTGGGACAGAAGGAACACTGTCTGGGTAAAGGGGGCCTTGAGAGGCAAGGAAGTCCTCCTCTTCCTGCCTCTGTTCTGCCTCAAGTGCCCTGTCCATTATTCCACGCAGCGTGTGCTCCAACAGGTGGACAAGAGGTACAGTGTCACTGATGCATGCACTGTCACTGCTCACCATCCTCGTGGCCTCCTCAAATGGTGCCAGGACAGTGCATGCATCCCTGATCATGCCCCACTGGCGTGGTGAAAAAAACCCGAGCTCCCCTGACCCTGTCCTGGTGCCGTAGTCGCACAGGTACTCATTGATGGCCCTCTGCTGCGTGTGCAGCCGCTGCAGCATGGCCAACGTTGAGTTCCACCTGGTGGGCATGTCACATATAAGGCGGTTCTTGGGCAGGTTCAACTCCTTTTGAAGCTCAGCCAGGCGAGCACTGGCATTATAAGATCTGCGGAAATGCACACAGACTTTCCTGGCCTGCCTCAGGACATCCTGTAAGCCCGGGTACCTGCCCAAGAACCGCTGCACCACCAGGTTAAGGACGTGAGCCATACAGGGCACATGGGTCAGTTGTCCCTGTCGGAGGGCGGAGAGGAGGTTGGTGCCATTGTCGCAAACCACCATTCCTGGCTTAAGCTGGCGTGGCATCAACCACCTCTCGGCCTGCCCCTGCAGAGCAGACAGGACCTATGCCCCAGTGTGGCTCCTGTCCCCCAAACACACCAGCGCAAGCACGGCATGGCATCTTTTTGCCTGCGTACTTGCGTAGCCCCTTGAACGCCTACGGAGCACCGCTGGTTCCGAGGAGAAACCACAGGAAGAGGCCATGGAGGAAGAAGAAGAGAGGTGTGTCACAACCAGTAGTAGCATTTTGGAGGCGTGGCGGTGGAACAACCTCCAACACTACTGCACCTTGTCCTGCATCCTTCCCAGCTGCCAAAAGAGTGACCCAATGGGCCGTGAAAGAAAGGTAACGTCCCTGTCCATGCCTGCTGGACCATGAGTCAGCGGTAATATGCACCTTACCGCTGACCGCCCTGTCCAGCGAGGCCAAGACATTGCCTTCCACATGCCTGTAGAGAGCCGGAATCGCCTTCCGTGCGAAAAAGTGGCGTTTGGGAACCTGCCACTGAGGAACCGCACATTGCACAAACTCACGGAAGGGGGCCGAGTCTACCAACTGAAAAGGAAGCAGTTGAAGCGCTAGCAATTTAGCCAAGCTAGCATTCAACCGCTGGGTATGTGGATGGCTGGGAGTGAACTTCTTTCGACGGTCCAGCAGCTGGGGCAGGGAAATTTGCCTGCTAGAATCGGACGTCGGTGTACTGATAGCAGAGTGGCCGCAAGTACTTGGCTGTGACACACCTAATTCTACACCTTCATTCCTCTCAGTGCAGGTTTCAGAGAGGACTGAAGGTATAGTGGGGTTGGAGATCCCAGCTGATGCGGTGCAAGGAGAGGTCCGCTTTGTTCTTTGGTGTGGGTCTTTAAGGTAGGCTTGCCAACGAGCTGCATGGCAGGTCAACATATGTCTGATCAAGCATGTGGTGCCCAAGCGGCTGATGTTTTGGCCACGCGATATACGCTTGAGACATATGTTGCAAACAGCAGCTGTGCGATATGATGCACTCGCCTCAAAAAAGGCCCACACCAAAGAACTTTTTGAATGACGGGCAGAGGCAGCGCCCTGCACAGGCGGAGCTCTGCGGTGTGATTCCGTCGGTGTGCTGCCCATACGCTGGCCACTCAAGGGCATCCTGCCTCGTTGGAGATGTGCCTCCTCCTCATCCTCCTCCTCTCTCCTATTAGGCACCCACGTGGAGTCAGTGACCTCATCATCCCCTCCCTCCTCATCACTGGAGCCAATCTGGCAGTATGCTGCAGCTGCTGGAGCATGACTGCCAGATTGGTGTCCTTCTTGAGCATCCCCTCTCTCTGCTCTCACGCTGCTGCCTTCCTCTAGCTGGGTATCATCATCAGATCCTTCCAAACGCTGGGCATCCTCCTGGAGCATGTACCCAACACTGTGTTTAAACAGTTCGGGGGACTCCTCAGGAGGAGGGCATGGTGGGTCTAGGGAAGGATTGACTAATGAAGATAATGATACCAGAGAAGAGGACGCTTTGGCAGCTGCTTTGCCAGTACCCTGAGCCTGGGTGAGAGAGGATGAGGAGGATGAGGTGGGCTTGGTCATCCACTCTACCAAGTCTTCGGCATGATGTGGCTCAACATGTCCAGCTGCCGAAAACAAGGACAAGCGTGTCCCATGGCCATGTGCTGATGACAATGCACCGCGTACACGACCAGCACTGTTGCCCCCAGACACAGAGCCTGCTTGCCCTCTTTTTTTGCCTCCTGACTGTCTGCCTCTCCTTGGTTGCCTTCCAGACATTTTAATGGATGGCCTGCAGGGAGATGGGAAAAAGAGCAATAAGGGCTACCTTCAGGTGTATACTGTGCAGGAGGCTTAGCAACAATGACACTGACACTGTCCCCTGCCTATCCTTCTCTGTCCCTAAACACAAGGATTGAAAATATGGTTCAGCAAAAAAGTTTTAGAACAGAATAGCACACTGACACTTTCCCTCACTGTCCTACTCTGTCCCTCCCTACAAACAAGATTTAGCACAGAATAGCACACTGATAATTTGCACGAGTGTCCTTCTCTGTCCCTAAACTCAAGGATTGAAAATATGGAACAGCAAAATTGGTTTAGAACAGAATAGCACACTGTCAGTTTCACTCACTGTACCTCTCTGTCCCTCAACTCAAAGATTGAAAATATGGTTCAGCAAAATAGTTTTCGAACAGAATAGCACACTGACACTTTCCCTCACTGTACCTCTCTGTCCCTAAACTCAAGGATTGAAAATATGGTTCAGCAAAATAGTTTTAGAACAGAATAGCACACTGTCAGTTTCCCTCACTGTACCTCTCTGTCCCTACAAACAAGGATTAGCACAGAATAGCACACTGTCACTGACACTCTCCCTACCTATCCTTATTTGTCCCTAAACACAAGGAATCCAGGAATAGTAAAGGAAAAAAAATGACACTGTCCCTGCCTATGCTTCTCTTTCCCTGCTCCGGAACACACTACACAAGGCCGCCGCGCTGGCGGCCTTTTATAGTGTGGGGCGTGTACTAAACCCCCTCAGCAATAATTGGCCACAGGCATCCTGCCTGTGGCCAATCATTGCTCTCCTCGCTGCCGGCGCTGTGATTGGCCAAGCATGCGGGGTCACAGTGCATGCTTGGCCAATCACAGCGCCTGGATGACACTGCGATGGCGTAGTGCATTGTGGGCCGTTCGCGTCACTCGAATTTGGCGCGAACGGCCCAAATCGTTCGATCTTCGTCGAACGATCGAACAGCCGATGTTCGAGTCGAACGTATGTTCGACTCGAACACGAAGCTCATCCCTAGTATTGATGATGATGATGATGATATGTAAATTTATATCGCGCCAAATACTGTCTTGGAGGACTGTAACTAAGTGCGCTGTACCATAAATTCACCAATCAGCCTTGGGGAAAAAAAAAACTATTTGAGAAAAAGGGAGGGGAAAAAAAAAGAAGGAAAGGCTCACGATGGGTGTCGAAAAACTAGTTGACTTTCAATATTACAGAATTTAATGTCTCTACATCCGTAGTTAGGAAAAAGCATTTTTAAAAAGGTGGGTTTTTAATTGCCTCTTAAAAAGAGCTTGGGGCATTGGGAGCCGGAGATGGTCGGGGAGTTGGTTCCAAAGGGCCGCGCCCATAGTCTGCATTCGTCGACCTCCCAAGGACTGGAGTCGGGCGGGTGCTTGGATGATCCTATTTTGAAGCCCTGACCGCAATGCTCTAATTGGTGTGTAATGGGGGGCCATTTCCGTGAGATAGAGTGGGCCCAGGCCCCAATATGCTATAAACATCAGAACCAAGATTTTAAATTGTACTCTATGCACTATAGGTAACCAATGTAGCTGTGCCAGCACGGGGGTGATGTGATGTCTATATGGTGTACCTGTTATACTGCGTGCTGCTTGATTCTGTATAATTTGGATTTCTTTGACCCACTTAAGGGGAAGGCCAAGGCAAAAACCATTGGCAAAGTCTAGTCTGGATTGTACTAGAGCCAAAGTAAGTGTGATTTGGTGTCGATATGAAAGTAGATGTCGGATCTTCCGAATAATTTGCAAATAGAATGAGGCATTTTTCATACAGTTCATGATTTGCGGAATCCAGGTAAGTTTTGCATCAAAAATGGTTCCAAGGTTCTTGACTTGTCTTTTAGGTTCTGGGCAGGTACCTAGGTCAGATGGCCATCGGGATAGAATGGGAGAGGCTAGAGGTTCGCCCACTTGGAGTATTTCTGTTTTGGAGCAGTTGAGGCTCAACCAGTTTATATTCATCCAGGAATGGATATGAGTCATGCATTCTGCTAGGATCTGGGGGTGTCTGTCATTTTTGGAAGTGTTGACTAGGATTTGGATGTCATCGGCATATAGTTGGCCTTGAAGGCCATGTAACTGCAACATATCGGGTAGGGGGCGCATGTAACAATTGAAAAGGTATGGAGAGAGGGCAGAGCCCTGTGGTACTCCCCAGGGCACTGGGCTTATGGCTGACCTGAAAGGTCCCAGCCTAACCTGTTGGGTACGATTGCACATTGCGGTAGTTGTCAGCTCTACGCGTTTCAGGCCCGTTTGCAGACCGAACTTTTATCCGATGAAAACCAAAAAAGTTTGTCGGATGGACCGTACACACGGTCTGATTTTTTGGCAAACTTTCTCAAAATGAAGTTTGTTGGCAAAAAGTCAGACCGTGTGTACGGGGCTTTAGTCTGAGATTTTGAATATCAATTTAAGTAATCGGGAAGTAGCGGATTTACAGAATGAATTCCCATTCCCTTAGAAAAAAAGAGCTAAAATTTTTTAAGAATTAAACTAGCGAATACGATGAGTACAATATATAAAATCAACTATATACCCTTAAGCCCTGTACACACGATCGGATTTCCGATGAAGCTGACTTCCATCAGTCTTGCCTACACACCATCAGTCAAAAATTTGACCGTCCCAAACGCCGTGACGTAAAACACTCCGGCGAGCCGAGAAAAATGAAGTTCAATGCTTCTGAGCATGCGTCGACTTGATTCTGAGCATGCGTGGGTTTTTTTTTTCCGATGGAGTTCCACACAGATGATCGGAATTTGCTATCGTTTTTTTTTTCTATCGGATAAATTTAAAACATGTTCTATTTTTAATCAACGATGGAAAAAAAGACCGATGGGGCCCACACACGATCGGTTTGTCCGATGAAAAAAGTCCATCGGACTGTTTTCATCGGTAAAACCGATCGTGTGTACACGGCTTTACTGGATGAAATGAAAAATGAAATAAAGAGAGTAATGTATCATGGATAGGGAGGATTAGTACCTTGAAGATGGTATTGTTACCAACGATTTTATACAAGTTCCAAAGGGTACCTGTGGCGCTGTCACAATCCTATTTTTGCGCACTAACCAGCATTATAAGGAGATTTATTTGGCTAAATAAGAAACCAAGAATCTCATTAGCGGTACTCAAACAAGGGAAAAAACAAGGTGGGTTAGCAGTACCAGACATTAAAGAATATTATAAGGCTGTGGTGATATCCAGAGTGGTGGAATGGACTACGAGACAAAAGTGAAAAAAGGTGGGTGAAACTTGAGAACACACTGAGTGAGGCACATTTAAGAATTATAGTTTAGAACCCCCCACAATTTAGAAAATTAGGCGATAACACACACGCACTGATATCAAATGCACTAAAAATTTGGGGCGCAATTCACAAAAAAAGTAAGGGGAGATTTAATTCACTTTTAATTTAATTGAAAGATAATGATTACCGTATTTTTCGCTCTATAAGACGCACCTAGAATTTAGAGGAGGTAAACAAGAAAAAAAAATATTCTGAACCAAATGGTCTACTAAAATATTTACCAGTGCCCATGAAATGCAGCCTGACCATTGCCATTATTGCATCCATCCTGTGCCAACAATGCGGCCGGACCTGTGGCACTACAAGTCCCAGCAGAGCAGGTTGCCATACTTCAGCCCCCCCCACAGAGGCACTACAAGTCCCAGCAGAGCAGGTTGCCATACTTCAGCCCCCCCCACAGAGGCACTACAAGTCCCAGCAGAGCAGGTTGCCATATTTCAGCCCCCTCCACAGAGGCACTACAAGTCCCAGCAGAGCAGGTTGCCATATTTCAGCCCCCCCACAGAGGCACTACAAGTCCCAGCAGAGCAGGTTGCCATATTTCAGCCCCCCCCCCCACAGAGGCACTACAAGTCCCAGCAGAGCAGGTTGCCATATTTCAGCCCCCCCACAGAGGCACTACAAGTCCCAGCAGAGCAGGTTGCCATATTTCAGCCCCCCCACAGAGGCACTACAAGTCCCAGCAGAGCAGGTTGCCATATTTCAGCCCCCCCCCACAGAGGCACTACAAGTCCCAGCAGAGCAGGTTGCCATATTTCAGCCCCCCCACAGAGGCACTACAAGTCCCAACAGAGCAGGTTGCCATATTTCAGCCCCCCCACAGAGGCACTACAAGTCCCAGCAGAGCAGGTTGCCATATTTCAGCCCCCCCCCCACAGAGGCACTACAAGTCCCAGCAGAGCAGGTTGCCATATTTCAGCCCCCCCCACAGAGGCACTACAAGTCCCAGCAGAGCAGGTTGCCATATTTCAGCCCCCCCACAGAGGCACTACAAGTCCCAGCAGAGCAGGTTGCCATATTTCAGCCCCCCCACAGAGGCACTACAAGTCCCAGCAGAGCAGGTTGCCATATTTCAGCCCCCCCACAGAGGCACTACAAGTCCCAGCAGAGCAGGTTGCCATATTTCAGCCCCCCCACAGAGGCACTACAAGTCCCAGCAGAGCAGGTTGCCATATTTCAGCCCCCCCACAGAGGCACTACAAGTCCCAGCAGAGCAGGTTGCCATATTTCAGCCCCCCCCACAGAGGCACTACAAGTCCCAGCAGAGCAGGTTGCCATATTTCAGCCCCCCCACAGAGGCACTACAAGTCCCAGCAGAGCAGGTTGCCATATTTCAGTCCCCTCCACAGAGGCACTACAAGTCCCAGCAGAGCAGGTTGCCATATTTCAGCCCCCCCTTAGAGGCACTACAAGTCCCAGCAGAGCAGGTTGCCATATTTCAGCCCCCCCACAGAGGCACTACAAGTCCCAGCAGAGCAGGTTGCCATATTTCAGCCCCCCCACAGAGGCACTACAAGTCCCAGCAGAGCAGGTTGCCATATTTCAGCCCCCTCCACAGGGGCACTACAAGTCCCAGCAGAGCAGGTTGCCATATTTCAGCCCCCCACAGAGGCACTACAAGTCCCAGCAGAGCAGGTTGCCATATTTCAGCCCCCCACAGAGGCACTACAAGTCCCAGCAGAGCAGGTTGCCATATTTCAGCCCCCCACAGAGGCACTACAAGTCCCAGCAGAGCAGGTTGCCATATTTCAGCCCCCCACAGAGGCACTACAAGTCCCAGCAGAGCAGGTTGCCATATTTCAGCCCCCTCCACAGAGGCACTACAAGTCCCAGCAGAGCAGGTTGCCATATTTCAGCCCCCTCCACAGAGGCACTACAAGTCCCAGCAGAGCAGGTTGCCATATTTCAGCCCCCCCACAGAGGCACTACAAGTCCCAGCAGAGCAGGTTGCCATATTTCAGCCCCCCCACAGAGGCACTACAAGTCCCAGCAGAGCAGGTTGCCATATTTCAGCCCCCCCACAGAGGCACTACAAGTCCCAGCAGAGCAGGTTGCCATATTTCAGCCCCCCCACAGAGGCACTACAAGTCCCAGCAGAGCAGGTTGCCATATTTCAGCCCCCCCACAGAGGCACTACAAGTCCCAGCAGAGCAGGTTGCCATATTTCAGCCCCCCCACAGAGGCACTACAAGTCCCAGCAGAGCAGGTTGCCATATTTCAGCCCCCCCACAGGGGCACTACAAGTCCCAGCAGAGCAGGTTGCCATATTTCAGCCCCCCCAGAGAGGCACTACAAGTCCCAGCAGAGCAGGTTGCCATATTTCAGCCCCCCACAGAGGCACTACAAGTCCCAGCAGAGCAGGTTGCCATATTTCAGCCCCCCACAGAGGCACTACAAGTCCCAGCAGAGCAGGTTGCCATATTTCAGCCCCCCCCCCACAGAGGCACTACAAGTCCCAGCAGAGCAGGTTGCTATATTTCAGCCCCCCCAGAGAGGCACTACAAGTCCCAGCAGAGCAGGTTGCCATATTTCAGCCCCCCCCACAGAGGCACTACAAGTCCCAGCAGAGCAGGTTGCCATATTTCAGCCCCCCCCACAGAGGCACTACAAGTCCCAGCAGAGCAGGTTGCCATATTTCAGCCCCCCCCCACAGAGGCACTACAAGTCCCAGCAGAGCAGGTTGCCATATTTCAGCCCCCCCCCCCACAGAGGCACTACAAGTCCCAGCAGAGCAGGTTGCCATATTTCAGCCCCCCCCACAGGGGCACTACAAGTCCCAGCAGAGCAGGTTGCCATATTTCAGCCCCCCCAGAGAGGCACTACAAGTACCAGCAGAGCAGGTTGCCATATTTCAGCCCCCCCACAGAGGCACTACAAGTCCCAGCAGAGCAGGTTGCCATATTTCAGCCCCCCCCCCACAGAGGCACTACAAGTCCCAGCAGAGCAGGTTGCCATATTTCAGCCCCCCCACAGAGGCACTACAAGTCCCAGCAGAGCAGGTTGCCATATTTCAGCCCCCCACAGAGGCACTACAAGTCCCAGAAGAGCAGGTTGCCATATTTCAGCCCCCCCACAGAGGCACTACAAGTCCCAGCAGAGCAGGTTGCCATATTTCAGCCCCCCCACAGAGGCACTACAAGTCCCAGCAGAGCAGGTTGCCATATTTCAGCCCCCCCACAGGGGCACTACAAGTCCCAGCAGAGCAGGTTGCCATATTTCAGCCCCCCCCCACAGAGGCACTACAAGTCCCAGCAGAGCAGGTTGCCATATTTCAGCCCCCCCCACAGAGGCACTACAAGTCCCAGCAGAGCAGGTTGCCATATTTTAGCCCCCCCACAGAGGCACTACAAGTCCCAGCAGAGCAGGTTGCCATATTTCAGCCCCCCCCCCACAGAGGCACTACAAGTCCCAGCAGAGCAGGTTGCCATATTTCAGCCCCCTCCAGAGGCACTACAAGTCCCAGCAGAGCAGGTTGCCATATTTCAGCCCCCCCACAGAGGCACTACAAGTCCCAGCAGAGCAGGTTGCCATATTTCAGCCCCCTCCACAGAGGCACTACAAGTCCCAGCAGAGCAGGTTGCCATATTTCAGCCCCCCCACAGAGGCACTACAAGTCCCAGCAGAGCAGGTTGCCATATTTCAGCCCCCCCACAGAGGCACTACAAGTCCCAGCAGAGCAGGTTGCCATATTTCAGCCCCCCCACAGGGGCACTACAAGTCCCAGCAGAGCAGGTTGCCATATTTCAGCCCCCCCACAGAGGCACTACAAGTCCCAGCAGAGCAGGTTGCCATATATCAGCCCCCTCCACAGAGGCACTACAAGTCCCAGCAGAGCAGGTTGCCATATTTCAGCCCCCTCCACAGAGGCACTACAAGTCCCAGCAGAGCAGGTTGCCATATTTCAGCCCCCCCACAGAGGCACTACAAGTCCCAGCAGAGCAGATTGCCATATTTCAGCCCCCCCACAGAGGCACTACAAGTCCCAGCAGAGCAGGTTGCCATATTTCAGCCCCCCCACAGAGGCACTACAAGTACCAGCAGAGCAGGTTGCCATATTTCAGCCCCCCCACAGAGGCACTACAAGTCCCAGCAGAGCAGGTTGCCATATTTCAGCCCCCCCCACAGAGGCACTACAAGTCCCAGCAGAGCAGGTTGCCATATTTCAGCCCCCCCACAGAGGCACTACAAGTCCCAGCAGAGCAGGTTGCCATATTTCAGCCCCCCCACAGAGGCACTACAAGTCCCAGCAGAGCAGGTTCCCATATTTCAGCCCCCCCACAGAGGCACTACAAGTCCCAGCAGAACAGGTTGCCATATATCAGCCCCCCCACAGAGGCACTACAAGTCCCAGCAGAGCAGGTTGCCATATTTCAGCCCCCCCCCACAGAGGCACTACAAGTCCCAGCAGAGCAGGTTGCCATATTTCAGCCCCCCCCCCACAGAGGCACTACAAGTCCCAGCAGAGCAGGTTGCCATATTTCAGCCCCCTCCACAGAGGCACTACAAGTCCCAGCAGAGCAGGTTGCCATATTTCAGCCCCCCCACAGAGGCACTACAAGTCCCAGCAGAGCAGGTTGCCATATTTCAGCCCCCCCCCCACAGAGGCACTACAAGTCCCAGCAGAGCAGGTTGCCATATATCAGCCCCCTCCACAGAGGCACTACAAGTCCCAGCAGAGCAGGTTGCCATATTTCAGCCCCCCCACAGAGGCACTACAAGTCCCAGCAGAGCAGGTTGCCATATTTCAGCTCCCCCCACAGAGGCACTACAAGTCCCAGCAGAACAGGTTGCCATATTTCAGCCCCCCCCCCACAGAGGCACTACAAGTCCCAGCAGAGCAGGTTGCCATATTTCAGCCCCTCCACAGAGGCACTACAAGTCCCAGCAGAGCAGGTTGCCATATATCAGCCCCCCCACAGAGGCACTACAAGTCCCAGCAGAGCAGGTTGCCATATATCAGCCCCCCCACAGAGGCACTACAAGTCCCAGCAGAGCAGGTTGCCATATTTCAGCCCCCCCCCCACAGAGGCACTACAAGTCCCAGCAGAACAGGTTGCCATATATTAGCCCCCCCCCACAGAGGCACTACAAGTCCCAGCAGAGCAGGTTGCCATATTTCAGCCCCCCCCACAGAGGCACTACAAGTCCCAGCAGAGCAGGTTGCCATATTTCAGCCCCCCACAGAGGCACTACAAGTCCCAGCAGAGCAGGTTGCCATATTTCAGCCCCCCCCCCCCCACAGAGGCACTACAAGTCCCAGCAGAGCAGGTTGCCATATTTCAGCCCCCCCCACAGAGGCACTACAAGTCCCAGCAGAGCAGGTTGCCATATTTCAGCCCCCCCCACAGAGGCACTACAAGTCCCAGCAGAACAGGTTGCCATATTTCAGCCCCCTCCACAGAGGCACTACAAGTCCCAGCAGAGCAGGTTGCCATATTTCAGCCCCCCCCACAGAGGCACTACAAGTCCCAGCAGAACAGGTTGCCATATTTCAGCCCCCCCCACAGAGGCACTACAAGTCCCAGCAGAACAGGTTGCCATATTTCAGCCCCCTCCACAGAGGCACTACAAGTCCCAGCAGAGCGGGCTGTCATCTCTCCTCCAAACATAGCATTAGGAGACTGCACAGCCTTCCATCCACTCCTCCCCACTCTGGGCGGCATGTCGCGCTGCATAGTGGGGCAGTGGACATGATTTCCCCTTTTCTCAGGACAAGTCCCGGCTCCCAGACCCCGGTGTTCTGTATACCGTAATTCTCCTACCCGCAGCACACAAGGCTGCAGATCACTGGCCAGGCAGTCACCTTCGTGGCTGCAGCGGCGGCTGAAGCAATAAGCTGGGCATCTGTGCGGGAGGAGGCCGTGGGAACCAAGACTCCGGAGTACAGGTCGGGGGGGGGGGGGTTTTCATGCAGGGGTGGCTTTTTTTTTTGCAGGCAGGGGGGCGTTGACAGCGGCGGCGGGGGGCGGAGCCTGATGTACATTCGGACCATAAGACGCAGAGACATTTTTCCTCATATTTTTTGGGGAAAAAAGTGCGTCTTATGGTCCGAAAAATACGTTATTTTCCACCCGGTAAAAAAGCAATAGGAGGAAGTTGGATAATAAGTGAGAATGCACAACTTATGCCGCGTACACACGACCGAGTTTCTTGGCGGTGAAAACACCGCCGTGAAACCCGACGGAAAAAAACGAGGACCGGCTTGGTCCCCTTTTCCCAGTCTACACGCGGCCGTTTTTAATGACGAGAAAAATGACACTTTTTAAAATGGTCATTAAAAATGATGGTGTGTGGGCTCCAGAGCATTTTTCACGATGTGAAAAACGGGCATGAAAAAATTGGAACATGTCCTCATTTTTCTCGTCGTTTTTTACATCGTCATTTTTCTCGTCATGAAAAACGGCCGTGTGTAGGCTTTAACGACGTGAAAAAAAATGCGCATGCTCAGAATCAAGTGTAGCGGGGTATTCCCCTTTAATATCCAGAGACTACATTTCCCAAGACATCTTTCAGCACCCAGGGTGCATTGCCCGGAGCAGGGACTGCTGGGGCGGACTTTATAAAGGGGAGGCGGAGTTTGTTCTGTCTCTTTGGACACCTTCCGCCTATCAAGCAAGAACTCTGTGTTGAGATTGCTGCAAGCTCAGGCCTGAAGCCTGGGCATTTTCTTCCAAAGAGCCCTCCGCCAGCCTAGCGGAACCTGAGAGACATCTTCTCATCCTTGCTGTGCTGCACCAGGAGGACCGAAGAACCGGATGTTGATGGATCCATGTGCCTAGACGAATCGGTGGAGGAAAAGGACTGGGACTGGTCCGGGTGGTGAGAGAGCACTTGCTCACAGATCAAATACTGTATTTCTACTACTCGTTTGGATTACAAAGTTGTTCATCAAGTGCACCACCGAAAGATTGCTAGCGAATATTTTTTTACAGAACTTCCATTTAGATCAGTCAGGCCTGACTGCATAGGTAGACACTGCTGAGCGTTAGCCTGCCCACGAGGGGAAGTAGCTGTAAAAAGGCAGCGTTAGATTCGCATAGTAATACATGTTTATTCTGTTAATTTAAATACTGTTTATTGCATACCTCCCAACTGGCACGGATTGTGCGGGTTTTACCCGCAGAGGCTCCTCCTTCCCGCACTCCCGCGAGACTATAATGGTTCCCGCACAGCAGGAAACATGAACAGAAGAAGAGGAGCAGCAGCAGCAGGTAAGAGCCCCCCCCCGCGATCGGCGGACTAGTATGGCCCCCCCCATCGGCGGCCCCCCGCCGCGAGACCATCCCCCTGCCCCCCCGCTCAACAACTTTTTTTTTTTTGCATGTCCTCTTTTTTTTTTCAAAATGTTCCGGCGACAACCATCACCACCAACCCCCCCCCCCCCCCCCCGCTCAACAACTTTTGTGGCACTTTCCCCGAATTTTTTTGGCAATGTCCCGCACCCCCCCCCCCCGCTCGACAACTCTGGTTGGCAGGGAAGAGGGGACATTGGAATGTCCCGCGATGGGACTTTACAAAGTTGGGAGGTATGTTATTGCAGGGACCTGCAAATTGTTATCCTTTTGTTTATTACTTGTTATTACTTTTTATTAATTGTTATCCTTTTTTTTATTACTTGCCCATTAGCCTCAGTAAAATATCTGGGTCAAGTACATTGGTGTCGGTTTCACTTACTTTATATAGAAGTTTTAAAGTATATCACTGTGTGTGTGTTGCCATAGGACTGCGTCACCAAGGGTTGCGGTCACGCGGTCCTATCTCCCCTTACTAGCTGTGCCACGGGAGGGTAGAGCCGATTGCCAGGGGTTGACAGTGCCTACAGGGCCCAAATCAAAACCAGCAGCCCTCTTAACTGGGGGTACCGCTATGCAAGTGATGAGACGGGAGCTCTCGTTCTGGTAAAAGTAGCGTTTGTAATGGAGATAGCGCATTCGTCACGCTGTAACGGACTGAAAAGCGCAAATCGTCTCTCAACAAACTTTACTAACACGAAGGGTGGCGCCATCCGAATGGAACTTCCCCTTTGTAGTGCCGTCGTACGTGTTGTACGTCACCGCGCTTTGCTTGAGCGTTTTTTTTTCACGATAGTGTGTAGGCAAGGCAGGCTTGAGAAGAATCACGAAAAATCACGTTGAGAAAAATGCCGTTTTTTTCAAGGACATTAAAAACGGTCGTGTGTACGCGGCATTAGAGACATAACTAGCAGAGGGAAAATGTTACCATTTCATGAGTTAAAACACAAACCGGAATTTAGATTGATAAACGAATGGCGGTATCTCCAGTTGAGGCACTTCGTTGAGCAATTACCCCAGCCAATAAGACCTGAGACTGATTTACCGCCTCTAGAGCGGCTTTGTATCGCAGAAAACACAAGAGGTAATATATCCCGAATTTATAAAATACTGTTGGCCGTGGAACAGCCGGAGATCCCGCCATTCATAATTAAATGGGAAAGGGAACTGGGGTCACATATAGATAAAGCCACTATTAGCAAAATACTAAATTTAACCCACAGCTCCGCAGTAGACACCAGAACGGTCAAAATTAACTATAAATGTTTAACCACTTCAACACCGGGGCTTTTTATACCACTTCCATACCGGGCCTATTCTGGCACTTCTCTCCTACATGTACAAATCATCATTCTGTTGCTAGAAAATTACTCAGAACCCCCAAACATTACATATGTTTTTTTTAGCAGACACCCTAGGGAATAAAATGACGGTCGTTGCAACTTTTTTTCTTGTACGGTATTTGCGCAATAATTTTTTTAATGTTTTTTTTGGGGAAAAAAATGGTTTCATGAATTAAAAAATAACAAAACAGTAAAGTTAGCCCAATTTTTGGGGAAAATATGAAAGATGATGTTACGCCGAGTAAATAGATACCTAACATGTCACGCTTTAAAATTGCGCACACTCATGGAATGGCGCCAAACATCGGTACTTAAAAATCTCCATAGGCGACGCTTTGAAATTTTTTACAGGTTACCAGTTTAGAGATACAGAGGAGGTCTAGTGCTAGAATTGTTGCTCTCGCTCATACCTCACATATGTGCTTTGAACTGCGTTTACATATGTGGGCGGGACTTACGTGTGCGTTCACTTCTGATTGCGAGCTACCGGGGACAGAGGCATTTTAAATTTTTTATTATTTTTTTTTTATTTTACTTAATTTTTTTTATTTTTACACTTTTTTTTTTTTGATCACTTTTATTCCTATTACAAGGAATGTAAACATCCCTTGTAATAGGAATGTGTGTGACAGGTCCTCTTTATGGAGAGAGGCGGGGTCAATAAGATCTCCCCCTCCCCCCCACATCTCTCCTCCAGGCTGGAAAGCATGAGATCATGAAAAAAATTTCACTGATCTCATACTTACAGCCGCAATGGCGGCTTTGTTTACATATGAGGACCCGGGCGTGACATCATCACATCGCGCCCGGGCCTCCGACGATCTGTAAAGGGGCCTAAGGATAGAAATGGAATAACAATGGTAATCACACGGTTCAGCTTACAGGGCGACACTTCACATCCAGATCCGCATACATAGTAACATTGTCACCTAAAGTGCAGCAGTCAGCAGTAATAAAGCTTGATTTACCAACCATACCATAGGACACGCCCCTGCCACACCCCTTAAAGGAGAATTAACAAGTGCTTTTTTTTACCACCACTATTCCTTTATATTGGCTTTTAAAATGTACAAATGTAACAATTGGAGGAAAGTTTTAGCACTGGGAAACACTTTTATAAAGATAAAAAAGTGTATTTTATATACAATATACAGATCAGATCAACTTGAGAGACACATGAGGAGGAAAGAGGGACCGCGGGACATTGCTCCAAATCCGGGACAGTCCCTCAAAATCTGGGACAGTGGGGAGCTATGCTCTTCCTTACATTCCACCCCCTTTCCTAATCCCAGCAACTGCATACCATCTAACCCCCCGCCCCCCCCAAACCATCTCACCCCCCGCCCCCCCATACCATCTAACCCCCCCATACCATCTAACCCCCCGCCCCCCCAAACCATCTCACCCCCCGCCCCCCCATACCATCTAACCCCCCCATACCATCTCACCCCCCATACCATCTAACCCCCCAGCCCCCCCCATACCATTTAACCCCCCCATACCATCTCACCCCCTATACCATCTAACCTCCCCATACCATTTCACCCCCATACCATCTAGCCCCCCCATACCATCTAGCCCCCCCATACCATCTAACCCCCCAAATACCATCTAACTCCCCCCCATACACGCTAACTCCCCACCATACCATCTAACTCCCCCATACCATCTAACCCCCCACATACCATCTAACTCCCCCTATACCATCTAACCCCCCCCCATACCATCTAACCCCCCCACCACCATCTAACCTCCCAAATACCATCTAACTCCCCCTCATACACTCTAACTCTACCCCACACCATCTAACCCCCCCCATACCATCTAACTACCCCATACCATCTAACCCCCCACATACCATCTAACCCCCCGCCCCCCATGCCATCTAACCCCCCCATGCCATCTAACCCCCCCCATACCATCTAACTCCCCCCCCCCATGCCATCTAACTCCCCACATGCCATCTAACTCCCCCCCATACCATCTAACCCCCCACATACCATCTAACCCCCCACATACCATCTAAAACCCCCATACCATCTAACCCCCCCATGCCATCTAACCCCCCCCATACCATCTAACTCCCCCCCCCATGCCATCTAACTCCCCACATGCCATCTAACTCCCCCCCATACCATCTAACCCCCCACATACCATCTAACCCCCCACATACCATCTAAAACCCCCATACCATCTAACCCCCCCATACCATCTAACTCCCCCCATACCATCTAACCCCCCACATACCATCTAACCCCCCACATACCATCTAACCCCCCCCATACCATCTAACTCCCCCACATACCATCTAACTCCCCCATACCATCTAACCCCCCCATACTATCTAACCCCCCACATACCATCTAACCCCCCACATACCATCTAACCCCCCACATACCATCTAACTCCCCCATACCATCTAACCCCCCCATACTATCTAACCCCCCCATACCATCTAACCCCCCACATACCATCTAACCCCCCCCATACCATCTAACCCCCCCCATACCATCTAACTCCCCCCATACCATCTAACCCCCCACATACCATCTAACCCCCCCTATACCATCTAACTCCCCCCTATACCATCTAACTCCCCCCATACCATCTAACTCCCCCCATACCATCTAACTCCCCCATACCATCTAACCCCCCACATACCATCTAACCCCCCCATACCATCTAACCCCCCACATACCATCTAACTCCCCCATACCATCTAACCCCCCCATACCATCTAACCCCCCACATACCATCTAACTCCCCCCCATACCATCTAACTCCCCCCTATACCATCTAACTCCCCCCATACCATCTAACTCACCCCATACCATCTAACCCCCCACATACCATCTAACCCCCCCATACCATCTAACCCCCCACACCATCTAACCCCCCACATACCATCTAACTCCCCCATACCATCTAACCCCCCATACTATCTAACACCCACATACCATCTAACCCCCCCATACCATCTAACCCCCCACATACCATCTAACTCCCTTCATACCATCTAACCCCCCACATACCATCTAACTCCCCACATACCATCTAACCCCCCACATACCATCTAACTCCCCCACATACCATCTAACCCCCCCATACCATCTAACCCCCCCATACCATCTAACTCCCTTCATACCATCTAACCCCCACATACCATCTAACCCCCCCCATACCATCTAACCCCCCACATACCATCTAACCCCCCACATACCATCTAACCCCCCACATACCATCTAACTCCCCCACATACCATCTAACCCCCCCATACCATCTAACCCCCCCCCCATACCATCTAACTCCCCCCATACCATCTAACTCCCCCCATACCATCTAACCCCCACATACCATCTAACCCCCCCTATACCATCTAACTCCCCCCTATACCATCTAACTCCCCCCTATACCATCTAACTCCCCCCATACCATCTAACTCCCCCATACCATCTAACCCCCCACATACCATCTAACCCCCCCATACCATCTAACCCCCCACATACCATCTAACTCCCCCATACCATCTAACCCCCCCATACCATCTAACCCCCCACATACCATCTAACTCCCCCCCATACCATCTAACTCCCCCCTATACCATCTAACTCCCCCCATACCATCTAACTCCCCCCATACCATCTAACCCCCCACATACCATCTAACCCCCCCATACCATCTAACCCCCCACACCATCTAACCCCCCACATACCATCTAACTCCCCCATACCATCTAACCCCCCATACTATCTAACCCCCACATACCATCTAACCCCCCCATACCATCTAACCCCCCACATACCATCTAACCCCCCACATACCATCTAACTCCCCACATACCATCTAACCCCCCACATACCATCTAACTCCCCCACATACCATCTAACCCCCCCATACCATCTAACCCCCCATACCATCTAACTCCCTTCATACCATCTAACCCCCACATACCATCTAACCCCCCCATACCATCTAACTCCCCCCTATACCATCTAACTCCCCCCATACCATCTAACTCCCCCATACCATCTAACCCCCCACATACCATCTAACTCCCCCCCATACCATCTAACTCCCCCCTATACCATCTAACTCCCCCCATACCATCTAACTCCCCCCATACCATCTAACCCCCCACATACCATCTAACCCCCCCATACCATCTAACCCCCCACATACCATCTAACCCCCCACATACCATCTAACCCCCCACACCATCTAACCCCCCACATACCATCTAACTCCCCCATACCATCTAACCCCCCATACTATCTAACCCCCACATACCATCTAACCCCCCCATACCATCTAACCCCCCACATACCATCTAACCCCCCACATACCATCTAACTCCCCACATACCATCTAACCCCCCACATACCATCTAACTCCCCCACATACCATCTAACCCCCCCATACCATCTAACCCCCCCATACCATCTAACTCCCTTCATACCATCTAACCCCCACATACCATCTAACCCCCCCATACCATCTAACTCCCCCCTATACCATCTAACTCCCCCCATACCATCTAACTCCCCCATACCATCTAACCCCCCACATACCATCTAACCCCCCCCATACCATCTAACTCCCCCCTATACCATCTAACTTCCCCTATACCATCTAACTCCCCCATACCATCTAACCCCCCACATACCATCTAACCCCCCCATACCATCTAACCCCCCATACCATCTAACCCCCACATACCATCTAACCCCCCCATACCATCTAACCCCCCACATACCATCTAACTCCCCCATACCATCTAACCCCCCCATACCATCTAACCCACCACATACCATCTAACTCCCCCGCATACCATCGAACTCCCCCATACCATCTAACCCCCCACATACTATCTAACCCCCCATACCATCTAACCCCCCCATACCATCTAACCCCCCACATACCATCTAACTCCCTCCCCCCATACCATCTAACTCCCCCCATACCATCTAACCCCCCACATACCATCTAACCCCCCCATACCATCTAACCCCCCACACCATCTAACCCCCCACATACCATCTAACTCCCCCATACCATCTAACCCCCCCATACTATCTAACCCCCCACATACCATCTAACCCCCCCATACCATCTAACCCCCCACATACCATCTAACCCCCCACATACCATCTAACTCCCAACATACCATCTAACCCCCCACATACCATCTAACTCCCCCACATACCATCTAACCCCCCCATACCATCTAACCCCCCCATACCATCTAACTCCCTTCATACCATCTAACCCCCACATACCATCTAACCCCCCCATACCATGTAACCCCCCTATACCATCTAACCCCCCACATACCATCTAACTCCCCCATACCATCTAACCCCCCACATACCATCTAACTCCCCCCATACCATCTAACTCCCCCATACCATCTAACCCCCCACATACCATCTAACCCCCCATACCATGTAACCCCCCCATACCATCTAACCCCCCACATACCATCTAACCCCCCATACCATCTAACCCCCCACATACCATCTAACTCCCCCATACCATCTAACCCCCCCATACCATCTAACCCCCCACATACCATCTAACTCCCCCCCATACCATCTAACTCCCCCATACCATCTAACCCCCCACATACCATCTAACCCCCCCATACCATCTAACCCCCCCATACCATCTAACCCCCCACATACCATCTAAATCCCCCCCCATACCATCTAACCCCCACATACCATCTAACTCCCCCTATACCATCTAACCGCCCGCCCCCCCATACCATCTAGCCCCCCCATACCATCTAACCCACCACATACCATCTAACCCCCCACCCCCCTTACCATCTAGCCCCCCCATACCATCTAACTCCCCCCCATACCATCTAACTCCCCCCCATACCATCTAACTCCCCCCATACCATCTAACCCCCCACATACCATCTAACTCCCCCTATACCATCTAACCCCCCGCCCCCCCATACCATCTAGCCCCCCCATACCATCTACCCCCCCCATACCATCTAACCCCCCCTACCATCTAACCCCCCAAATACCATCTAACTCCCCCCATACCATCTAACTCCCCCCCATACCATCTAACTCCCCCCCATACCATCTAACTCCCCACATACCATCTAACTCCCCCTATACCATCTAACCCCCCTGTCCCCCCATACCATCTAGCCCCCCCATACCATCTACCCCCCCCATACCATCTAACCCCCCCTACCATCTAACCCCCCAAATACCATCTAACTCCCCCCCATACCATCTAACTCCCCACCATACCATCTAACTCCCCCCCACACCATCTAACCCCCCCCCATACCATCTAACCCCCCACATACCATCTAACCCCCCCATACCATCTAACCCCCCCCATACCATCTAACTCCCCCCCACACCATCTAACCCCCCCCCATACCATCTAACCCCCCACATACCATCTAACCCCCCACATACCATTTAATTTTTCTGCCATTGGTCACTGTGCCTCTCTGATAACTAGACATGTGCAAAATGAAAAAAAAAATAGTTTCATTTTGATTCGTGTTTTTTTACATTCATTTGTTTTGTTTTCGGAATTCATTTAGTTTATTTGTATTCTAAACGATTCAAAATTTCTAATTCAAATTTGGATCGATTCTCAAAGTTTTCGAATTTGAATAGTGTTCCAATTTCCAAAGAGAATAAAATTGAATAGAAAATGAAGAAATAGAGTAGAAAAAAAATAGAATAGAATAGAAAAGAATATAACAGAACATAAAAGAATAGAATATAATAGAGTAAAACAGAACCAAATAGGAAGAACAGAATAGAATGGAATAGATTAGAATAAAAAAAGAATAGAATTAAATAGAAAGATTATAACCATCTTCTGAAATCCAAAAAGAATAGAATTTAAAAAAAAATTGAATAGAATAGAAATAATGTAACCATTTTCCAAAATTAAAATAGAATCAATTCGAATTTGAATAGAATAGAAAATAAAGTAGAATTGAGTAAATAATAACACAGTAGTATAGAAAAACAACAGAATCGAATATAATAGAATTAATATAACCATCTTCCTATTCTATTCTAATCTATTCGTTTCTATTCTATTCAAATTGATTCTATTTGAAATTTGGGAAATGGTTATTTTCTTTCTATTCTATTGTTTTTTTTATTTTTTATTATTATATCCTTTTTCTATTTGTTTATTCTATTCTATTATTTTCTATTCTATTATTTTATTTTCTATTTTAGTCTATTCTATTCTTTTCTATTCAAATTCAAATTTATTCTATTCGAAATTCGATTTTCGGAAGATGGTTATATTCTTTTTATTCTGTTGTTTCTTTCTATACTATTCGGTTATTTTCTATTCTATTTATTTCTATTCTATTCAAATTGATTCTATTTGACCTTTGGGAAATAGTTTTATTCTTTCTTTTCTATTCTTTTTTAATTCTTTTATTTTCTATTCTATTATTATTATTATTATACAGGATTTATATAGCGCCAACAGTTTGCGCAGCACTTTACAACATGGGGGAAGACAGTACAATTACAATACAATTCAATACAGGAGGGATCAGAGCGCCGTGCTCGTTGGAGCTTACAATCTAGAAATTATAGTCTATTCTATTCATTTTTTCTATTCTATTATTTTCTAATGTATTCAAATTTAAATTTATTCTATTTGAAATAAAAATTTCAGAAGATGGTTATATTTTTTTTATGTTTTTGTATTCAATTCTATTTGTTTTTATTATATTCTAGTCTTTGCTGTTCTTTTATTTTCTATTCTGTTTTGTTCTCCTTTACTCTATTCCGTTCTTGTATTTTCTGTTATATTCTTTTCTACTTTTTAATTTTTTCTATTCTATTCCTTTATTTTCTATTTTATTTTATTGTCTTTGGAAATTGGAAAACTAGTCGAATTCAAAAAGTATTAGAAAACGATTCGAATATGAATTTCGTCGGAATTATTTTTCGTTGTTTCGGATTCATTTAAAATTTGGTACTTTTGTAATTCGGAAATTCGGATACATCCGAATCTCCGAAAAACGAAAATTTGTCCGAATTTCAATTTGGAATGAAACGAACCGCACATGTCTAATGCTAACTACCTTACCTCCCAGATCAAAGCACTTCCACCTCCTAATACCACCTCCATGCCTCCATTTTACCCACATTTTACACCCTCCATGACTTACCTACCTATCTCTCCCCCACCACACCCCATTTCATTCCACCTCTCACCCCGGAGCACTCACCTTCCACCTCCAACACCTCCCACCTGCAGTTTGGCATCTTCATCCTGGATGCCCTTGTCTCCGCCCCCTGTGGTTATACTGCCTTGTTGGGTACCAGACCCTTCCCCATCAAAGTCATGGATCCCACCACAATGATGGCCAAGAAGTCTGAAAGCAATATGAAGTTTGGAGTGAATGTCTCTGTAACGGGAGGGCCCGTGGAACTCAGAATCTCTTGGAAAGTATGAGATACACTTGCTTCAGATCCCCATGCACCTCTTATGTCTAAATCACCCTGTGTCCATTAGGGGCATAGGGCGACTGAGAAATGATATCTTGGACTACTTCAAATGGGACAGTAATATTCATTAACAATATCTCGCAAGAAATATGAAGATGTTATCCCCTGTACACTGTGGGGGCTATGCCCAGGAAGTATACCTCCTTATATGGGCATTCCAGGAAGTTCAATTTAAGAGTCATTAGATCTCATTGTTGCTTGTGCTAATTGACCCTGCAATTGTGTGAAGGTGTATTTGTGATAATGTTGATTGTGTCTTCTGAGCTAGCAGACGCCAAGTCTGGCCTAAAGGTCATGTCTGAGTCATCAGCTGCTGTAAGGGATTAGTTATTAAGCTCATGTTAATTAGGTCTGGTCACAGGTGTATTTTCAGAGTAGTATGAGCAGGATATGTATGCACCTCCTCTTTTACGGTATATAAGCCTGTAGTCTTTCAATAAAGATGGTGATTCCTGGTTGAACCTCATACAGAGCCTCGTCTCGTATTTGGGGGAGAATTATTCATCTGAGTCTTTTTCGCCTGACTGGAATGTCTGGTAGTGGCCTTGTGTTCGGGAATGGAATATCCTAAAACAACGTTAATCCCTCTCATACACGGGGTGTCGTTACAGTCTCTACAATTCTGGGCCATATATGTACCATACACCCATAATTCTGATGAATGGGAGGTAAAGGAATGATCTGCATGGCTCCTCCCACCATCATGAGATGAGGAACAACCCCCTTTTTTGGAAATGTTCTAAGAAGCCATTTCTCGGCTACTAACCCGAGTTATTCAATTAGCTGAGAACATTCTGTATAATTTTTCATGTCATTGTACAATGTGACATTACAGGGCCATTAAGGTGTCATTCTCTCTTTTCACAATAGGAGCCGGGGCCCTCAGGGGCCCCAGTGAAGTCACTGTCCGTCACGGAGAGGATTTATCTGTGACCTGTTCTTACGATGACGGCTTTGACAAGTCTTATGTGAAGTATTGGTGTAAAGGAAAGTACTGGAAAACCTGTGAGATCCTCATAGAATTAACTGATGAAGGGTCCAAGAACCAATATTCCATGAAGGACAATCCCTCATTGGGCAGCTTTACCATCACCAAAAGACGAACGAGACCCGAAGATTCCGACACGTACCACTGCGGGATCGTACGAAATCTGAAGGACAACATGCACGCCGTGACGGTGACCGTCCTCCCAGGTAATGTCCACCTCTTTGTTTAGTGGGTTTTATTGTCACTATGATGTCACACAAAGCCACACCCACCACCGTCACAGAGCAGACTGAGGTTTGATTTGAGGGGAACTTGGAGTTCATTCACAATGGAAACCAAAGAACTCCATAAAACCTTCCAAAACACTGTGGTTGGAAGGTTTTATGGAATTCTTTGGTTTCCATTGTGAATTTAAAAAATGAAATTCTTCTAAAACGGGTCTCAGATAATAATAATAGATCATACATGGAGGACAATGGTGAGGAAGAGGAATGAATATGATCAGGGCCGCCATCAGGGGGGTACAGGCAGTACACCTGTAAGGGGCCCAGAGGTCCCCAAGGGCTCAGATGGCAACCCCCCTTTTTTTTGTAAGGGACCCAGAGGTCCCCAGGGCCCCGATGGCACCCCCCTTTTTTTTATAATTTTTTTTTATATATTTTTTTTTTTTTATAATTTTTTTTTTATACATTTTTTTTTGTAAGGGGCCCAGAGGTCCCCAGAGGCCCGGTGGGCCCCAGATGGCAACCCCCTTTTTTTTTTTATAATTTTTTTTTTTTTTAATTTGTTTTTTATTTTATTTTTATTTTTTGTAAGGGGCCCAGAGGTCCCCAGAGACCCTGAGGTCCCCAGGGCCCCGGATGGCAACCCCCCTTTTTTTTTGTTCTTTTGTTTTTTTTTCTGTTCGTCAGCACCCAAAGCCCCCCCCCCCCGACCTCAACAATTCACTGCGGCAGTTTGTGGCACCCCCGCTTCTCAATTCGCGCTAAAGCCCCCCCACTTCCCAATTTGCGGCGGTAGCACCCCCCCCCCCGGTTCTCCTCTGTTCCAGGAGGCCCATGCCTGAAGCTGTGTAAGGGGCCCCAAAATTCCTGATGGCAGCCCTGAATATGATAAGAGGAGGAATCTACAGATCTATGGTGATTATTGGTAGAAGATATCAGTAATCATTGCCGGCCGCACCTGGAGTGTGCCGTCCAGTTCTGGGCACCAGTCCTCAGGAAAGATGTGCTGGAAATGGAGCGAGTCCAGAGAAGGGCAACAAAGATAATAAAAGGGTCTGGAGGATATTAGTTATGAGGAAAGGTTGGGAGCTCTGAACTTATTCTCTCTGGAGAAGAGACGCTTGAGAGGGGAGATGATATCATTGTACAAATACCGTCCTGGTGACCCCACAATAGGGAGAAAACTTTTTCCCGGAAGGGAGTTTAACAAGACACGTGGCCACTCGTTAAAATTAGAAGAAAAGAG
Organism: Rana muscosa; assembly: GCA_029206835.1. Taxonomy (NCBI): domain Eukaryota; kingdom Metazoa; phylum Chordata; class Amphibia; order Anura; family Ranidae; genus Rana; species Rana muscosa. Next base: position 1,296,489,369 of record CM055116.1, on the reverse strand, counting down.
GTTTAACCTTAAGGGGTTGTAAACCCTCGTGCATCCTATGCATTAAAGCAGAGTTCCACCCAAAAATGGAACTTCCGCTTTTCGGAACCCTCCCCCCTCCGGTGACACATTTGGCACAATTCAGGGGGGTGCAGATACCTATCTAAGACAGGTAATTGTACCCACTTCCGGGCATAGACTCCCGTGGGAGTCACGCCACTTCCCGTCACCCCCCCCCCCGCTGTCTCCTGGGATACACACTGTTCCCAGGAGAGAGCGGGGACCAGTGACGGCGCGGCGCGCTACTCGCGCATGCGCAGTAGGGAACCGGGCAGTGAAGCCGCAAGGCTTCACTTCCTGATTCCCTCACGAGGATGGCGGCAGCAGCATCCGAGGACCGAGCGATTGCTCAGCCTCGTCTGCCGACATCGCGGGCGCGCTGGACAGGTAAGTGTCCAATTTTTAAAAGCCAGCAGCTGCAGTATTTGTAGCTGCTGTCTTGTAAAAAAAAAATGGGTGGACCTCCGCTTTAAGGTGAAAAAACTTCTTGCAGTCACCGGCCCCCGAGCCCCCCCCCCAGTTTTACTTACCTGAGCCCTGTTTTCTTCTCCTCTGGGACGAGCACACCAGCTACGGCTGGTGTCTCATGTCCTGATTGGATAGACTGATAGCAGCGCAGCCATTGGCTCCCGCTGCCGTCAATCAATTCCAATGACGCGGGCACCGATGGGCGGGGCCGAGTCATACATTTGGCGGCTATGGATGCCTAATGAATGACTCGGGAGTGCGCCCGCAAGGTAACCCCCTTAGTAGAGTGCTTCACCCAGGGGGTTATCCAATGCGAGGAGGAGCCGGGAGGAGCCACGAGAGCCGCAGAGGGACCCCAGAACATGAGGTTCGGGGCCACTCTGTGCAAAACGAACTGCACAGTGGAGGTAAGTATGACATGTTTGTTATTTAAAAAAAAAATGATCCTTTACAAATCACTTTAAACTGTATAGAGGGTTCTTTACTGTAAGAGCGGCAAGGATGTGGAATTCCCTTCCACAGGCGGTGGTCTCAGCGGGGGGGCATCGATAATTTCAAAAAACTATTAGATAATCACCTGAACGAGCACAACATACAGGGATATACAATGTAATACTGACATCTCATCACACACATAGGTTGGACTTGATGGACTTGTGTCTTTTTTCAACCTCACCTACTATGTAACTAAGTGTAGCGGTACCCCCCCCCCCCCCTAGGAGCTGCTGGTTTCGTTTTGGGTCTTTGCACATTACCTTACTTACCCAAGTGTTCGGCTCAGGGGTTCTCCTTGAAGAGTCTACCCATAAGAAATGTCGGCACCAACACAAAGTCTCTTTCAAGGGTTTTATTTGAATAAAATGTTCCAACAGAGGGGGTAGAGGAATGGGGAGGACTCGGGTATCTTACTTGTCAATTACGGAAACTTCCTAGGTCCAGAGGAGCGACTGTCTCCACGCCGGACTCAGCCACCACCGGATAGGCCCAATCTCACGGGCCTAGCAGCCGGTGCGAAGCTCGATCAATAGAATAGTCTCTGCCACAGACCTGTATAACCCCTCACTGGGTTGGCTCCCTTGGAAAGAACACAGCTCTCAGTGCCAGGATCTTTCAGCCACTCCGGCAGCACTGTGAGGTAGATTTTGGGATCCAGGTGCATCCTCCAATTGAGTCCTCATCTGCTCGGTCCCTTCCATCAGGCAAGGCGACACAGGATCATCCCTGGATCAGTAGGCCCCAGCAACTCCTGGGCCTACATCTCAGTTGCGAGGCCTCGGGCCAACGTGGCCTTGAGGCGGGAACTGCTAACACATCCCTGAGGCCAGGAGGGCCCTCAGGTGAGGATCGAAGAACACGACTCCCAACTCTCTCCTCCACCCTAATGGCGTCTGTCACTTAAATACCCCCTCCCAGCATGAACAGCGGGTTCACCACGCCCCCTGGGCTACTTCTGGGAAAGAGGTACTGTGACAGACCTAGCCGGGACAGAGGCTTTTGGAGGGGACTGAATGCAAGTCTCTTGCCTTGCGACCATGGGCCCTGGCATTTGGGGGAACGGTGCTCTTTGTGAGCTGTATGCCTGGGGACCCTTGAGGGGGTGTTACTTTGGATTCAGGTCCATGTCCCCCCAAGACACACAGAATCTGGGGACCCTGGATATGCCATATTAGAGTGACTGATTCATACTGTTGGGACGTTCACACATTCACTCTAAGGATATGCGAATGCCATCACCTCCAGCCATCTGTCTGTCCTCTGTGCTAATTGACCCTGCTAAATGTGTGATGTTTACACTTAGGATAATGTGTATTGTATAGCAGGTGAGACAGGAGACGGGATGTCTACCCTGAAAGGTCATATCTATGAGTCACCTTGGCTGGCTAAAGGATTTAGTTAATTAGCTCATGTTAATTATGTTCTGGTTACTCCCTCTGTTACTGTATATAAGACTTGATTTTTGGTTCTAATAAAGTCTCTCTTGTTGGAACTTACATACAGCCTGCCTGGTGTTTGTTCTGACCGACCACAAATGGATTCGAATGGCACATAGCGGTAGTTTGAATCCTGGAGCACCGGATGATCCAATAGAGCAGAGGAGTGTCGGGAGAGTGGAGCCGAGCGAGCAAAGGGGCTCATTACAGGTACCCAATACGTCCAGCCTGCTGCCTTTCCAACCCTGAGCCGCGGTGACAGCGACACCCACTGGTGGGGGGAAAATCATGCAACCAACCGAACTGAAACAGCGCCACAATTTAAATAAACAATATCTCTGGGCTAAACTAATGTCCAGACAACTAAATCTCAACATATAGCGCCCACTCATCGGGGAGCCGGGCGCCACATATGTAACTATTTATTGGCAATCATTGCTGTTTATAACAATGGTGATGAGAAATCACACCTTTGAAGCCTCGAACACACGACCGAGTTTCTCGGCAAGAACCAGCAAGAAACTTGCTGGCAGAGATTTCTTGCCGAGAAATTCGTTCGTGTGTATGGTTTCTCGTCAAGAAAAGCGACTAGAATCTCGACGAGAAAATAGAGAACCTGCTCTCTATTTTCTCGTCGAGATTCTCGTCGGCCTGTTTCTCGACGAGAAAATGGTGTGTGTGTACACTTACCTGTCCTCCGGGATGCCCGCGCATGCTCAAAATGACTTTGACGCATGCGCGGTAGCTTCCTAGGCATAGGTAGGGTGTACCAAGATGGCGGCGACGGCATCGAATGTGACGAGCGCACGCTCGGCGTAGTCGATGACGTCACCGCGTTCGCTCCATTCAAAGAACCGCGGGTTCTTTGAATGGAGCGTGTGTACACTCGGCCGGGACAAGTTTCTTGTCCAAGGATCTCGTCGTAAAAAACAACGTGTTTTTTCATGACGAGATTCTCGGCCGTGTGTACGAGGTCTTAGGTCTGTGAAAGGCCCGTCATCATCACAGGAAATCACGGAGCAGCTCGGCACAGACAACACAAAATTCGTTCAAAAATCCATAGAAGATTACTTTTTTTTTTTTCTCTTTTTAGCCCATTTTTGGATTCTGTCTTTAGCCTTCTATGTATTTCCACACCCCCTGATAATGCTGTAGAACCTCATAATGTACTGTTGTCATTTTCTTGACATTTCGGCGTGTTTAACCACCTCAGCCCCGAAAGATTTTACCCCCTCCCTGACCAGAGCACTTTTTACAATACGGCACTGCGTCGCTCTAAAAACGGACAATTGCGCAGACGTACGACGTTGTACCCAAACGAAATTTGCTTCCTTTTGTTCCCATAAATAGAGATTTCTTTTGGTGGTACAGCGAAACCTCGGATTACGAGCATAATCTGTTCCAGCAGAATGCTCGTAATCCAAAGCACTTGGATATCAAAGCGAGTTTCCCCATAGAAGTCAATGGAAACGAAAATAATTTGTTCCGCATTGATTTCTATGGCATGCAATCGGGGCCGCCATCAGGAGTTTTCGGGCCCCTTACACAGCTTCAGGCATGGGCCCCCTGGAGCAGAGGAGAACCGTGGGGGGGGGGGGGGGGGTGCTGCCGCCGCAAATTGAGAAGCGGGGGGAGCTGCCGCGAATTGAGAAGTTGGGGGTGCCACGAATTGAGATGCAGAGGGGGGGGGGGGGTGGTGCTGCCGAGAATTGTTGAGGTCAGCGGGGCTTTGGACCTCTGGGCCCCTTACAAAAAAAAACATTATAAAAAAAAAATATATATATAAAAAAAAAGGGGGGGTTGCCATCCGGGGGCCCTGGGGACCTCTGGGTGTCTGGGGACCTCCGGGTCCCTTACAAAAAAATAAAAAATTACAAAAAAATAAAAAATTAATACAAATAAAATAAAAAAATAAAAAAAGGGGGGCATCCGGGCCCCTAGGGACCTCCGGGCCCCTTACAGGTGTACTGCCTGTATGTACCCCCCTGATGGCGGCCCTGCATGCAATACCGCATGTGGCCAGAGGTGGGGGGGTCGCCAGAGTCGGAAATACACAGAAAGGCTTGAGGATAGCTCGGCTGAACTCGGAAAACCTCGGAAAGGCTCAGGAACAGAGTATTTCCGAACAGCTCCGATCGGCTCTGCTCAGCTTCGGCGCCCCCCCCACCTCAGGCCAAATGCAGTACTGCACACCGCTGTGGCTTGAATCCTGCTCATTTTGCGAGACAACATTCGCAAACCGAGAAAGGATTTAAAAAAATTATAAAAAATGCTCGTATTGCGAAACACTTCTTAACTGCGTTACTCGCAATCCGAGGTTTCACTGTATTTGATCACCTCTGCAGTTTTAATTTTTTGCGCTATAAAACAAAAAAAGCGTAAATAAAAAAAAAAAAAAAAAAGAAATATTTTTTACTTTTTGCTATAATAAATATCCCCATTTAAAAAAAAAACAAAAAAAAAATTTCTTCATCAGTTTAGGCCGATATATATTCTTATGGTATTTATTGGTTTGCGCAAAAGTTATTGCATCTACAAACTATGGGAAAGATTTATGGCATTTTTATTATTATTTTTTTTTTACAAGTAATGGCGGTGATCTGCGATTTTTAGCGGGACTGCGATATTGAACCCTACGGACTAATGCCGCGTACAGACGATCGGACATTCTGACAACAAAACCGTGGATTTTTTTCGGACGGAAGTTGGCTCAAACTTGTCTTGCCTACACACGGTCACGCAAATGTTGTGTGAAATTCCGATCGTCAAGAACGCGGTCAAGTACAACACGTACGACGGCCCTATAAAAAGGGAAGTTCAATACCCAAGTGCGCCACCCTTTGGGCTCCTTCTGCTAATCTCGTGTTAGTAGAAGTTTGGTGAGAGACGATTCGCACTTTTCAGTCCGTTACTGCCCTTTGCAGCGTGACGAATGCGCTATCTCCATTACCAACGCTAGTTTTACCAGAACGAGCGCTCCCGTCTCGTACTTGATTCAGAGCGTGCGTGGAATTTTGTGCGTCGGAATTGTCCACACAGGATCGGAATTTACGAGAACGGATTTTGTTGTCGGAAAATTTGAGAACCAGCTCTCAAATTTTGTTGTCGGAAATTCCGAAAGCAAATGTCCGATGGAGCCTACACACGGTCGGAATTTCCAACAACAAGCTCCCATCGAACATTTGTTGTCGGGAATTCCGGTCGTGTGTACGCGGCATAAGACTAGAATGCCATTAAAGTTCATGTGTGTGTATACCGTATATACTCGAGTATAAGCCGTTTTTCGGCACATTTTTTTGTGCTGAAAATGCCCCCCCCCCCTCGGCTTATACTCGAGTCACCTTTTTGCGCCTGATCTCCCGGACTTTGGGGACCCGGTACTGGCCGGCAAACTTGGCACACATGTAGCCCTAGTTTTCCTCTACAAGTGTGCAAAGTTTTTTGTCTGGGGGACCTACGGCAGGGGAGTACCGATTTATCAAAGCCGGGCACCCCTTCCATAGACTCCCATGTTAAACGGTAATTTCTCTGGTAAATTTGGGGACTCGATACCGGCCGTACGTAGGTCCCCTGGACCCAAAACTTGGCACACATGTAGCCCCATTTCCCCTCTACAAGTGTGAAAAGTTTGCTGTCTGGGGGACCTATGGCCAGGGAGCACCGATTTTTCAAACCGGGCACCCCTTCCATAGACTCCCATGTTAAACGTAAGTCTAGTCATGGGCACAGTGAGGCACGGGCACAGTGAGGCAAAGTGAGGCACAGTGAGGCATGCAGATGGACACCCTAGGCTTATACTCGAGTCAATATGTTTTCACAGTTTTTTATGGCAAAATGAGGTGCCTTGGCTTATATTTGGGTCGGCTTATACTCGAGTATATACGGTAGGCAGGCGTCCCAATACCTTTGGTAATATAGTGTATATACTGTATGTATGTGTAGCGGGGTGCTATATTTAAGGGGAGTATCTGAGTGATAGTTAGGCTCAGATACACTAATTGTCAGGTTTCTTGGACCATTGCTGTCCTTGGGAGATAGTGTTTGTGTGCTGTTCCCTGTGGCCTACAGGTGGCGCTGTTGCCGTGGGCAAGGGTTGAACCACTAATACAAGGTTGTGCCTTTTCTTGTCCCCTCTCGGCAGCAGTACGGCGGGGTGGGGAACCTGCTGTGCCTGTCAGGAGAGGGTATAAAAAGGCGCGGCCATCTATCATAGGGGTCGCGCCCAGGCACCTTCAGCCTGGGTGGTGGTGTGTCGTCTCCGGGTGCCCTAGGCCCGGAGGCCGAGTTCCTGTTCCATCCCAGACACCTTCAGTCTGGGGTGAGGTACTATCTTGGAGGCCCGGAGCCCAGCGGCTTCGGCTGGGTTCCGCCCAGGATTGAGGGCTCCCAGGGTGCCGCCTTGCGAGGGGACCCGTATCCAGGATCGAGGAGCCCTTCTGAAGACCCAGCGCAGAGTCGTGGTGACAGTGAGGGCCTCTGGTAACTCTCCGGAGGGAGGTTCTTCTCCTTAACATGGGCCAAGTTTCTTGAAGAAGGAAGTGCATGTTCTGTAGGTCAGTGGCAGGGACTCTACGCACACCAGGTCAGTGGCAGTGACCAAATAGGGCAAGGCTCTATTCACCCGGTCAGTGGCAGTGACCAACTTCACCAAGTCAGTGGCAGTGACTTTCATATTCACCCGGTCTGTGGCAGAGACCGTGCGCCCAAACCTGTTCATGAAATCAGAAACAGTAAGAGAAACCTGAATTGAGTTTGTGCCTGGACCTCCTCCCACCTTATCTGACCCATGTCTCGTGTCAACCTGTCTGCTCTCATAGAGAATATTTGTTATCCGTGGTGAAATAAATACAGAAGTTGGACTTTCAGTTGGTGTGGACAGTTACTTTACTGGGGAGAATTAAGGACTTGTCTCTGGATGATGCAGAGGTGAGATCAGCTCGGGAGGATTCTAACGCCAGCCGCAGGCAGGTCCGAGAAACTAACACCGCTCAACCTCCACATACAGGAGGGTATGGGCTTATGGTGCGGTCCAGAAGGGTACGGGCTTGTGGTGCGGTCCAGGAGGGTACGGGCTTGTGGTGCGGTCCAGGAGGGTACGGGCTTGTGGTGCGGTCCAGGAGGGTACGGGCTTGTGGTGCGGTCCAGGAGGGTACGGGCTTGTGGTGCGGTCCAGGAGGGTACGGGCTTGTGGTGCGGTCCAGGAGGGTACGGGCTTGTGGTGCGGTCCAGGAAGGTACTGGCTTGTGGTGCGGTCCAGGAGGGTACGGGCTTGTGGTGCGGTCCAGGAGGGTACGGGCTTGTGGTGCGGTCCAGGAGGGTACGGGCTTGTGGTGCGGTCCAGGAGGGTACGGGCTTGTGGTGCGGTCCAGGAGGGTACGGGCTTGTGGTGCGGTCCAGGAGGGTACGGGCTTGTGGTGCGGTCCAGGAGGATACGGGCTTGTGGTGCGGTCCAGGAGGGTACGGGCTTGTGGTGCGGTCCAGGAGGGTACGGGCTTGTGGTGCGGTCCAGGAGGGTACGGGCTTGTGGTGCGGTCCAGGAGGATACGGGCTTGTGGTGCGGTCCAGGAGGGTACGGGCTTGTGGTGCGGTCCAGGAGGGTACGGGCTTGTGGTGCGGTCCAGGAGGGTACGGGCTTGTGGTGCGGTCCAGGAGGGTACGGGCTTGTGGTGCGGTCCAGGAGGGTACGGGCTTGTGGTGCGGTCCAGGAGGGTACGGGCTTGTGGTGCGGTCCCGGAGGGTACGGGCTTGTGGTGCGGTCCAGGAGGGTACGGGCTTGTGGTGCGGTGTGCCTCAGTCTTTCCTGCGGAGGAGCCAAGTAAAAGAAAAAGCAGGTAAAGTCTGGGGTGGGTGCGCTAGATATATATATATATATATATTAGGCGTGATGTGTGAACAGAAATTTAGAACAAACATTTAGTGGGCTTTTCTCCAATGTACTGTAGTGATGAGCCGAACACCCCCGGGTTCGGTTCGCACCAGAACCCGCGAACGGACCGAAAGTTCGAACGAACATTAGAACCCTATTAAATACAATGGATGCGAACGTTCGAATTCTAAAGTGCTAATTATAACAACTATTATGCATGTTATTGTCCTAAAAAGGGTTTGGGAACCCGGGTTCTGCACCAGGGGACATGTATCAATGCAAAAAGAAGTTTTAAAAACGGTCGTTTTTCGGGAGCAGTCATTTTAATGATGCATAAAGTGAAAAAAAAAAAGTCAAATATTCCTTTAAATATCGTACCTGGGGGGTGTCTAAAGTATGCCTGTGAAGTGCCACGTGTTTCCCGTGTTTAGAACTGTCCCTGCACAAAATGACACTTCTAAAGGAAAAAAAAGCCATTTAAAACTGCTTGCGGCTTTAATGTAATGTCTGGTCCCGGTAATATGGATGAAAATCTTTAAGAAAAATGGCATAGCTACCCCATGACCCCCCCCCCTACCCCAGCCCATTACCAGCCCCTTTGGGTCTTGTATGGATATTAAGGGGAACCCCGCACATAAAATAAAAAAGGCCCTATATACTCTGAACAGCCGTATACAGGCGGTGCATACAAGACAGGGACTGTAGGTTTGTTCTTATGTAGAATCTGTTTGTAATTTTGAACAGGTACATTGTTGAAGTGTAGCTCCAGACCAAAAATCTATTTTTAAACTTTTTGGAAAACATAGGTAAGGGTTATCACCCCTGTAACATTTGTTTTGCTGTCTGTGCCCCTGTTCAGAACATTTCACCTCACTTTCCGTCCTAATGACAACTGTTTTTGAAATGTGGTGTTTTTCTTGAAACAAGGATTGCTGATAAAGCATCAGTACAGAGGAGACACCTTTCTCCCATATTTATTCTTACAGGAGAGAATTTTCCTTCCTAGTGGTAGATTTCCTCTCACTTCCTGTTGTCTTCTTGCGTTTGCAAGTAGGAGTCGTTTGTAAGTTGGATGTTTGAAAGTAGGGACCTGCCGTATATACTCTGCAGAAATAGGCCCCTTAGTTGTTGGTGTTGGCACAACACTGTAAGCACTCACAGTTACTCTTGGTTGGTGCTGGAACGCCCTGCTGTCAACTATTATATCAGGAATTTTAATTACATATAATTGTTGAACAGTGGTAGTAAAAATTGGGCCTTTGATGGTGGTGCTGGTGCCACAACACTGTAAGCCCTGACAGTTACTCTTGGTGGGTGCAGCAATGGGCCCTGCTGTGAATTATTAGATCAAGAATTGTAATTACATGCCCCTGTTGAACAGGGGCTGAAAAATTGGGCCTTAGGCACTGGTGGCACAACACTGCAACCCTTCACAGATACTGTACTTGGAGCACAGCAATGAGCCCTGTTGCAAAGTATTGCTTCAAAAATTGTAATGACACGCCCCTGTTAAACAGGGGCTGAAAAATTGGGCCTTAGGCACTGGTGGCACAACACTGCAACTCCTCACAGATACTGTACTTGGAGCACAGCAATGAGCCCTGTTGCAAAGTATTGCTTCAAAAATTGTAATTACACGCCACTGTTAAACAGGGGCTGAAAAATTGGGCGTTAGGCACTGGTGGCGGCACCCATAAACAAAAATGATCTTCCAAGCTATCATCATCAATCGTATCATTGAGGACTCGGAGGAGGAGGATAGCCAGTCAACATAACAGCACAGGCACTCAGCATCAGCATCAGTCTTGAAGGGATGTGACATTTTAAAATCAATTAGTCTGTTATATCAGCATCAGGTGTGTGGTAGCTGGTGGTGATCCAAGACTGGTTCATCTTGATGAAAGTCAGTCGATCAACCGAGTCGGTGGACAGGCGCACCCTGTGATCCGTGACAAATCCTCCAGCAGCACTGAATGTGCGTTCCGAAAGAACGCTGGATGCAGGACAGGCCAGTAGCTCAATTGCATACTGTGCAAGCTCTGGCCAGTGATCCATCCTCAAGACCCAGTAAGCCAGAGGATTTTCGGTGGGGAAGGTGTCCAAGTCTGACCTTGCCCCTAGATATTCCTGCACCATGTTTATCAGACGCTGGCGATGGTTGCTGGAACCGATCATACTTTGGGGCTGCGGACTAAAGAATTGTCTGAACGCATCGGTCAGACGGCCACCTTCCCCACCGCTCCTTCTTTGACTGGCCGAAGCCTCAGCAACTCGTTGTCCAGGACCAGGAGTTTGCAACCTCCCAGTCTCTGGGAACGCGTTGCACAGACCTTTCTGCAAGGCCTCCCGGAGTTGTCTCATCCTCTGCTCCCTCTGCGACGGTAACATAAGGTCCGCAACCTTACCCTTGTACCGTGGATCAAGGAGAGTGGCCAGCCAGTAATGGTCCCTCTCCTTGATCCGAAGAATACGAGGATCCTTCCGCAGACTTTGCAGGATCAGGGAGGCCATGCAGCGTAGGTTTGCTGAGGCATTCGCTCCGGAGTCCTCTGGGTCACTAAGGACGACATGATCCGCAGCCACCTCCTCCCAGCCACGTACAAGTCCACTGGTTTCTTGGGACTGTAAATCATCCCTAAAAGACTGCTGCTGATGATGCTGAGTGCCAGCCTCCACCTCCATGCTGACACAATCCTCCTCCTCCTCCTCCTCCTCCTCCTCCTCCTCTTCCTGTGCGATGGGTGGGACAGAAGGAACACTGTCTGGGTAAAGGGGGCCTTGAGAGGTAAGGAAGTCCTCCTCTTCCTGCCTCTGTTCTGCCTCAAGTGCCCTGTCCATTATTCCACGCAGCGTGTGCTCCAACAGGTGGACAAGAGGTACAGTGTCACTGATGCATGCACTGTCACTGCTCACCATCCTCGTGGCCTCCTCAAATGGTGCCAGGACAGTGCATGCATCCCTGATCATGCCCCACTGGCGTGGAGAAAAAAAACCAAGCTCCCCTGACCCTGTCCTGGTGCCGTAGTCGCACAGGTACTCATTGATGGCCCTCTGCTGCGTGTGCAGCCGCTGCAGCATGGCCAACGTTGAGTTCCACCTGGTGGGCATGTCACATATAAGGCGGTTCTTGGGCAGGTTCAACTCCTTTTGCAGCTCAGCCAGGCGAGCACTGGCATTATAAGATCTGCGGAAATGCACACAGACTTTCCTGGCCTGCCTCAGGACATCCTGTAAGCCCGGGTACCTGCCCAAGAACCGCTGCACCACCAGGTTAAGGACGTGAGCCACACAGGGCACATGGGTCAGTTGTCCCTGTCGGAGGGCGGAGAGGAGGTTGGTGCCATTGTCGCAAACCACCATTCCTGGCTTAAGCTGGCGTGGCGTCAACCACCTCTCGGCCTGGCCCTGCAGAGCAGACAGGACCTCTGCCCCAGTGTGGCTTCTGTCCCCCAAACACACCAGCGCAAGCACGGCATGGCATCTTTTTGCCTGCGTACTTGCGTAGCCCCGTGAACGGCTACGGAGCACCGCTGGTTCATAGGACAAACCACAGGAAGAGGCCATGGAGGAAGAAGAAGAGGAGGGGGTGGAGGAGAGAGGTGTGTCACAACCAGTAGTAGCATTTTGGAGGCGTGGCGGTGGGACAACCTCCAACACTACTGCACCTTGTCCTGAATCCTTCCCAGCTGCCAAAAGAGTGACCCAATGGGCCGTGAAAGAAAGGTAACGTCCCTGTCCATGCCTGCTGGACCATGAGTCAGCGGTAATATGCACCTTACCGCTGACCGCCCTGTCCAGCGAGGCCAAGACATTGCCTTCCACATGCCGGTAGAGAGCCGGAATAGCCTTCCGTGAGAAAAAGTGGCGTTTGGGAACCTGCCACTGAGGAACCGCACATTGCACAAACTCACGGAAGGGGGCCGAGTCTACCAACTGAAAAGGCAGCAGTTGAAGCGCTAGCAATTTAGCCAAGCTAGCATTCAACCGCTGGGCATGTGGATGGCTGGGAGTGAACTTCTTTCGACGGTCCAGCAGCTGGGGCAGGGAAATTTGCCTGCTAGAATCGGACGTCGGTGTACTGCTAGCAGAGTGGGCGCAAGTACTTGGCTGTGACACACCTAATTCTACACCTTCATTCCTCTCAGTGCATGTTTCAGAGAGGACTGAAGTTATAGTGGGGTTGGAGATCCCAGCTGATGCGGTGCAAGGAGAGGTCCGCTTTGTTCTTTGGTGTGGGTCTTTGAGGTAGGCTTGCCAACGAGCTGCATGGCAGGTCAACATATGTCTGGTCAGGCATGTGGTACCCAAGCGGCTGATGTTTTGGCCACGCGATATACGCTTGAGACATATGTTGCAAACAGCAGCTGTGCGATCTGATGCACTAGCCTCAAAAAAGGCCCACACCAAAGAACTTTTTGAATGACGGGCAGAGGCAGCGCCCTGCACAGGCGGAGCTCTGCGGTGTGATTCCGTCGGTGTACTGCCCTTACGCTGGCCACCAAAGGGCATCCTGCCTCGTTGGAGATGTGCCTCCTCCTCATCCTCCTCCTCCTCCTCTCTCCTATTAGGCACCCACGTGGAGTCATTGACCTCATCATCCCCTCCCTCCTCATCACTGGAGCCAATCTGGCAGTATGCTGCAGCTGCTGGAACATGACTGCCAGATTGGTGTCCTTCTTGAGCATCCCCTCTGTCTGCTCTCACGCTACTGCCTTCCTCTAGCTGGGTTTCATCATCAGACCCTTCGAAACGCTGGGCATCCTCCTGGAGCATGTACCCAACACTGTGCTGAAACAGTTCGGGGGACTCCTCAGGAGGAGGACATGGTGGGTCTAGGGAAGGAGTGACTGATGATTTGTCTGACATTGATACCAGGGAAGACGACGCTTTGGCAGCTGCTTTTCCAGTACCCTGAGCCTGGGTGAGAGAGGATGAGGAGGAGGAGGAGGGCTTGGTCATCCACTCTACCAAGTCTTCGGCATGATGTGGCTCAACATGTCCAGCTGCCGAAAAGAAGGACAAGCGTGTCCCATGGCCATGTGCTGATGACAATGCACCGCGTCCACGACCAGCACTGTTGCCCCCAGACACAGAGCCTGCTTGCCCTCTTTTATTGCCTCCTGACTGTCTGCCTCTCCTTGTTTGCCTTCCAGACATTCTAATAGATGGCCTGCAGGGAGATGGGAAAAAAGCAATAAGGGCTACCTTCAGGTGTCCTTCTCTGTCCCTGGAAACAAGGACTTGCAGAGTGAAAGAAAAAAAACACTCTCCCTACCTACAGTTTTCTGTCCCTAGAAAAAATGTTTTTTTTAATCACAATATAGCACAAGGAAAATTAACTCACTGTCCTTACAGGTCCCTGGAAACAAGGACTTGCAGAGTGAAAGAAAAAAAACACTCTCCCTACCTACAGTTTTCTGTCCCTAGAAAAAAATGTTTTTTTTAATCACAATATAGCAAAAGGACAATTCACTCACTGTCCTTCCAGGTCCCTGGAAACAAGGACTTGCAGAGTGAAAGAAACTGACACTGTCCCTACCTAGAGTTTTCTGTCCCTGGAATAAATGTTTTTTTCAGCACAATATAGCACAAGGACAATTAACTCACTGTCCTTACAGGTCCCTGGAAACAAGGACTTGCAGAGTGAAAGAAAAAAAATACTCTCCCTACCTACAGTTTTCTGTCCCTAGAAAAAAATGTTTTTTTTAATCACAATATAGCAAAAGGACAATTCACTCACTGTCCTTCCAGGTCCCTGGAAACAAGGACTTGCAGAGTGAAAGAAACTGACACTGTCCCTACCTAGAGTTTTCTGTCCCTAGAATAAATGTTTTTTTTAATCACAATATAGCACAAGGAAAATTAACTCACTGTCCTTACAGGTCCCTGGAAACAAGGACTTGCAGAGTGAAAGAAAAAAAACACTCTCCCTACCTACAGTTTTCTGTCCCTAGAAAAAAATGTTTTTTTTAATCACAATATAGCAAAAGGACAATTCACTCACTGTCCTTCCAGGTCCCTGGAAACAAGGACTTGCAGAGTGAAAGAAACTGACACTGTCCCTACCTAGAGTTTTCTGTCCCTGGAATAAATGTTTTTTTCAGCACAATATAGCACAAGGACAATTAACTCACTGTCCTTACAGGTCCCTGGAAACAAGGACTTGCAGAGTGAAAGAAAAAAAATACTCTCCCTACCTACAGTTTTCTGTCCCTAGAAAAAAATGTTTTTTTTAATCACAATATAGCAAAAGGACAATTCACTCACTGTCCTTCCAGGTCCCTGGAAACAAGGACTTGCAGAGTGAAAGAAACTGACACTGTCCCTACCTAGAGTTTTCTGTCCCTGGAATAAATGTTTTTTTCAGCACAATATAGCACAAGGACAATTAACTCACTGTCCTTACAGGTCCCTGGAAACAAGGACTTGCAGAGTGAAAGAAAAAAAATACTCTCCCTACCTACAGTTTTCTGTCCCTAGAAAAAAATGTTTTTTTTAATCACAATATAGCAAAAGGACAATTCACTCACTGTCCTTCCAGGTCCCTGGAAACAAGGACTTGCAGAGTGAAAGAAACTGACACTGTCCCTACCTAGAGTTTTCTGTCCCTAGAATAAATGTTTTTTTTAATCACAATATAGCAAAAGGACAATTCACTCACTGTCCTTCCAGGTCCCTGGAAACAAGGACTTGCAGAGTGAAAGAAACTGACACTGTCCCTACCTAGAGTTTTCTGTCCCTAGAATAAATGTTTTTTTTAATCACAATATAGCAAAAGGACAATTCACTCACTGTCCTTCCAGGTCCCTGGAAACAAGGACTTGCAGAGTGAAAGAAACTGACACTGTCCCTACCTAGAGTTTTCTGTCCCTAGAATAAATGTTTTTTTTAATCACAATATAGCAAAAGGACAATTCACTCACTGTCCTTCCAGGTCCCTGGAAACAAGGACTTGCAGAGTGAAAGAAACTGACACTGTCCCTACCTAGAGTTTTCTGTCCCTAGAATAAATGTTTTTTTTAATCACAATATAGCACAAGGAAAATTAACTCACTGTCCTTACAGGTCCCTGGAAACAAGGACTTGCAGAGTGAAAGAAAAAAAACACTCTCCCTACCTACAGTTTTCTGTCCCTAGAAAAAAATGTTTTTTTTAATCACAATATAGCAAAAGGACAATTCACTCACTGTCCTTCCAGGTCCCTGGAAACAAGGACTTGCAGAGTGAAAGAAACTGACACTGTCCCTACCTAGAGTTTTCTGTCCCTGGAATAAATGTTTTTTTCAGCACAATATAGCACAAGGACAATTAACTCACTGTCCTTACAGGTCCCTGGAAACAAGGACTTGCAGAGTGAAAGAAAAAAAATACTCTCCCTACCTACAGTTTTCTGTCCCTAGAAAAAAATGTTTTTTTTAATCACAATATAGCAAAAGGACAATTCACTCACTGTCCTTCCAGGTCCCTGGAAACAAGGACTTGCAGAGTGAAAGAAACTGACACTGTCCCTACCTAGAGTTTTCTGTCCCTAGAATAAATGTTTTTTTTAATCACAATATAGCAAAAGGACAATTCACTCACTGTCCTTCCAGGTCCCTGGAAACAAGGACTTGCAGAGTGAAAGAAACTGACACTGTCCCTACCTAGAGTTTTCTGTCCCTAGAATAAATGTTTTTTTTAATCACAATATAGCAAAAGGACAATTCACTCACTGTCCTTCCTGGTCCCTTGAAACAAGGACTTGCAGAGTGAAAGAAACTGACACTGTCCCTACCTAGAGTTTTCTGTCCCTAGAATAAATGTTTTTTTTAATCACAATATAGCAAAAGGACAATTCACTCACTGTCCTTCCAGGTCCCTGGAAACAAGGACTTGCAGAGTGAAAGAAACTGACACTGTCCCTACCTAGAGTTTTCTGTCCCTAGAATAAATGTTTTTTTTTAAGCACACTATAGCAGAAGCACAAAACACACTGACACTCTCCCTACCTATCCTTCTCTTTCCCTAAACTAAAGGAATCCAGGTTAAGCAAGAAAGAAATAACAGTCACTGTCCCTGCCTATGCTACTCTATCCCTGCTCCGGAACACACTACACTAGGCCGCCGTGCTGGCGGCCTTTTATAGTGTGGGGCGTGTACTAAACACCCTCAGCAATAATTGGCCACAGGCATCCTGCCTGTGGCCAATCATTGCTCTCCTCGCTGCCGGCGCTGTGATTGGCCAAGCATGCGGGGTCACAGTGCATGCTTGGCCAATCACAGCGCCTGGATGACACTGCGATGGCGTAGTGCATTGTGGGCCGTTCGCGTCACTCGAATTTGGCGCGAACGGCCCAAATCGTTCGATCTTCGTCGAACGATCGAACAGCCAATGTTCGAGTCGAACGTATGTTCGACTCGAACACGAAGCTCATCCCTAACCACCACCACCAAAAGCCCAATTTTTCAGCCCCTGTTCAACAGGGGTGTAACGGGAAGGCCCGGGGGACTCAGAATCGCTTAGAAAGTATGAGATACCCTTGCTTCAGCTCCCCCAATGGCTCTTATGTGTCAATCACCCTGTGTCTCTATTAGGGGCACAGGGTGAATGAAAACCCCAATATGGCCTATGATGGCCATATTCAAGCTGCACATACATTGTATCTAAATTGAATGTGTACTGTGAGGGGGGGGGGTTGTGTAATCATTGCGGTGAGGAGTTAAGGTTATTTGCATTCTATTGTCTATTATGAATTAAGTCTGCTACTGTGACAATGTGGATTGGAGCTGGTCAACCGTCTGGCTGCATATTATGGGATGTTGAAGTGTCTTCTGTGAGGAGGGGGGGGAATCACCCCTCCTGCCTAAGACTGTTTATCAAAGGAGAAGTTTGAACACACCTGACCTGTATCACCATTGTCATTGGACAGTTTAACCCGCCCTGTTCCCCAAGGATGGGAGGGAAGGGTTTTGAGGAGAAATGTGTTACCATGTGTTTTGAAAATAAAGGCATTCCCTGTTTTTGGAACTTGAATACAGAGCGTTGTCTCGTATCTGGGGGGAGAATCATTCGTATGGGGTCTTATTCAGCTGGTTGGAGTGTCTGGTGGCTGTCGTGTGGTTGGAAAGGGAATATCCTAACGGTGTTAACCCCTTTCATACTTGGGGTGCCGTTACAATTGGTGGCAAGCAGTGGGATTGATCCCCACAGCCAGAAGGACAGCTACAAGAGGACACAGGACAATGGAGGCACAGTATGAACGGCTAAAGCTCTCCACCCTCAAAGACTTACTGGAGAACCGGGGAAGACCGGCCAACAACCGTAAGAAGAGCGACATTATCAGAGAACTAGTCGAAATGGATGGAACCGAAAGGCCCAGTGTAACAGACAGGACACCCGAAGAGGCAAGTTTTGATCGGGCTGTTAAACTAAGACTGGCACATTATGGTCCTAACCCTCCAGCGGAGATCATAGACCTAGTTATAGCGGCTGTGGAGGCAAATTTGCTACAGCAAAAGAGGTGCTGCAGCAGCAGAAGTCACAGCAGCACCAACTGCAAGGAGAGAAGAGGTACAGATACCAGCCGCCATGGAAGAGGAAGTCAGAAGGAGGTTACAAGAGATGCAGATACAGCATAGAGGACCAGTATCAGAGGAGGTCCTGCTGGGATGGTCGGATTCGACCCGCTGCGAACTCTGGAAGAAAGCGCTAGCTCTTGGGCAGCAACACCAGGGAAAGGTTCTCCCCTCCATCTATGTAAGGTACTGGTCGCAGTATGATGTACGAATGCCGTTATTGGGGGAACAACCAAAGCAGGAGTGGACAACTGAGTTAAGCAGGCTGATCCGGGCAGAGATGTGGTTGGACGAGAGCTACAGAGCCCTCCGGTGGTATGTAGCCCAAGAGTGCCCATGGTCAGCGGATGACAGCCCCACGGAAGGCTTTGACTATAATGGCCTGGGATTGTTGTATTGGAGGCTGTCCAGTGACCCTGACTTTGGGAGTGATCGGGAGTGGCGTTTGGAGGAAATAATGGAGCACAGAGAGCGAAAACTGAATGTCTCGGAAGGGCACTGGGCAGAGGAAGATTTGGAGTTTCTGGCCGTTCAGGAATGGGAGCTGGAGATCGCTTACAGACAGCTGCTAGAATCTGTTCAGCTGCAGGGTGGGGCTCCCTTTGCCTGGGACTATCAGGAAATACCAGTTGACAACTATGAAATCCTGGCTGAAGAATCGGCAGTGGAAAAGCTGAAGATTGCCACCCTAAAGCCGAAGTGGATGATGTGGAGTTCCAGGGAGCTAGGGCAGTTGGCTCATCTCCCCAGCCACTGATTACAGAAGGTATGGACTTAAGGGACTGTTCAGAGGATGTTATAAATTATGCATCGCCTGCCCAAGTACTGGCAGCAGGACAAAGTATTACAGACCCCTGCTCTACACCCGTGGCAGTTTTGGAGGCCCGAGTTGAGAAGGTGATGGTTCCTCTTTCCGAGTGGATTTCGGAGATGCAGGGAGGAGAAGCAGCCATTTTCCCTCCCCAACAGTTAACCAGAGCAGATGGTGTGGAGTCCCCAGCAGAAGTGCTGGCAACCGGGCAGAGTGATAGCAACCTCTGCCCAGCACCGGAAACAACTGTGGAGTTTCAGGGAGCCGGGGCAGTTGGCCCCTCTCTCCAGCAACAAGCTGAGGTGGTAAAGCTTTTACCCCCAGCTGAATCACTGGCAGCAGGGCAGAATGCTACTGGCCGCTGCACACAACTGCCACTTGAGCGGATATCGGTGGATGGGACTGCGGTCTCCACTCACAGAAACCCAGCAGAAGAGCTGGCAACAGAGCCGAGTGCCACGGGCCTCTGCTCTCAACTAACAGAAGAGGGAGTTCCTGTGGTACTGGATGGGACTTCGGTCCTCACTGACACAACCCCAGAAAATGGTGTGACACTGGGACAGGAGGATGTCAGCCTTGCTTTGCAAGCACTCTGGGATTTTCACCTACCACAAGTGGATGGGACTTCAGTCTCCACTTGTATACCCCAGGGATGCCGGGCAGTCGACCCAGATCCCCAACAGCATGACGGACTGAGCCCAGTCACCCTGTCTTCTCTCCAGCGGCTGAAAGGACTCCAGGGAGAAGGGCCAGTCTAGGCCTCTCCCCAGCGGCGGGTATATTCTCTGAGAGAGGCAGAGGTTGGCTGGGTAAGTAATGCTCTGTTTGGAGCAATTTATTTGTGGTACTGTGTGGATACCGGCATTAGAAGAAGGGACCTATGGACTAACTTCGGAGTCAACCCGTCTGGGGTCGCCTCCTGTGTTAGTCTCCTGCCGAAAGGGGAGAGATGTAACGGGAAGGCCCGGGGGACTCAGAATCGCTTAGAAAGTATGAGATACCCTTGCTTCAGCTCCCCCAATGGCTCTTATGTGTCAATCACCCTGTGTCTCTATTAGGGGCACAGGGTGAATGAAAACCCCAATATGGCCTATGATGGCCATATTCAAGCTGCACATACATTGTATCTAGATTGAATGTGTACTGTGAGGGGGGGGGGGGGTGTAATCATTGCGGTGAGGAGTTAAGGTTATTTGCATTCTATTGTCTATTATGAATTAAGTCTGCTACTGTGACAATGTGGATTGGAGCTGGTCAACCGTCTGGCTGCATATTATGGGATGTTGAAGTGTCTTCTGTGAGGAGGGGGGGGGGGGAATCACCCCTCCTGCCTAAGACTGTTTATCAAAGGAGAAGTTTGAACACACCTGACCTGTATCACCATTGTCATTGGACAGTTTAACCCGCCCTGTTCCCCAAAGGATGGGAGGGAAGGGTTTTGAAGAGAAATGTGTTACCATGTGTTTTGAAAATAAAGTCATTCCCTGTTTTTGGAACTTGAATACAGAGCGTTGTCTCGTATCTGGGGGGAGAACCATTCGTATGGGGTCTTATTCAGCTGGTTGGAGTGTCTGGTGGCTGTCGTGTGGTTGGAAAGGGAATATCCTAACGGTGTTAACCCCTTTCATACTTGGGGTGCCGTTACAAGGGGCATGCAATTACAATTCTTGATCTAATAATTCACAGCAGGGCCCATTTATGCGCCCACCAAGAGTAACTGTGAGGGCTCACAGTGTTGTGGCAACACCAACATGTAAGGGGCAAATTTCAGCTGAGTATATACGGCAGGCCCCTACTTTCAAACATCCAACTTACAAACGACTCCTCCTTGCAAACGGAAGAAGACAACAGGAAGTGGGAGGAAATCTACCCCTAGGAAGGCAAATTCTCTCCTGTAAGAGTTAATATGGGAAAAAAGTGTCTCCTCTACACTGATTCTTTATCACCAATTCTTGTTTCAATAAAAACCCCAAATTTTCAAAAAACATTTGTCATTAGGACGGAAAGTGAGGTGAACTGTTCTGAACAGGTGCACACTGCACAGACAGCAAAACAAATGTTACAGGGGTGATAACCCTTCCCTATGTTTTCCAAAAAGCTTAAAAATATATTTTTTGGCTGGAGCTACACTTAAACAATGTACCTGTTCAAAATTACAAACAGATTCTACATAAGAACAAACCTACAGTCCCTGTCTTGTATGCACCGCCTGTATACGGCTGTTCAGAGTATATAGGGCCTTTTTTATTTTGTGTGCGGGGTTCCCCTTAATATCCATACAAGACCCAAAGGGGCTGGTAATGGGCTGGGGTAAGGGGGGGGGGGGGGGTGTGATGGGGTAGCTATGCCATTTTTCTTAAAGATTTTCATCCATATTACCGGGACCAGACATTACATTAAAGCCGCAAGCAGTTTTAAATGGCTTTTTTTCCTTTAGAAATTTAATTTTGTGCAGGGAGAGTTCTAAACACGGGAAACACGTGGCACTTCACAGGCATACTTTAGACACCCCCCAGGTACGATATTTAAAGGAATATTTGACTTTTTTTTTTCACTTTATGCATCATTAAAATGACTGCTCCCGAAAAACGACCGTTTTTAAAACTTCTTTTTGCATTGATACATGTCCCCTGGTGCAGAACCCGGGTTCCCAAACCCTTTTTAGGACAATAACATGCATAATAGTCGTTATAATTAGCACTTTAGATTTCGAACGTTCGCATCCATTGTATTTAATAGGGTTCTAAAGTTCGTGCGAACTTTCGGTCCGTTCGCGGGTTCTGGTGCGAACCGAACCCGGGGGTGTTCGGCTCATCACTAACCACCATCATATCACTCCATCGTATCCCACCATCATATCACTCCATCGTATCGAACCATCATAACAATTATATCCCTCCGTCGTATCCCACCATCATATCACTCCATCATATCACTCCATCATATCACTCCATCGTATCACTCCATCGTATCCCACCATCATATCACTCCATCGTATCCCACCATCATATCCCTCAATCGTATCTTTCCATCGTATCACTCCATTGTATACCACCATCATATCACTCTATCGTATCCCACCATCATATCACTCTATCGTATCCCACCATCATATCACTCTATTATATCCCTCCGTCGTATCCCACCATCATATCACTCCATCGTATCCCACCATCATATCACTCCATCGTATCCCACCATCATATCCCTCAATCGTATCTTTCCATCGTATCACTCCATTGTATACCACCATCATACCACTCTATCGTATCCCACCATCATATCACTCTATCGTATCCCTCAATAATATCCCTCCATTGTATCCCATCATCATATCACTCTATTATATCCCTCCATCGTATCCCACCATCATATCACGCCATCGTATCCCTCAATAATATCCCTCCATTGTATCCCATCATCATATCACTCTATTATATCCCACCATCATATCACTCCATCGTATCCCACCATCATATCACTCCATCGTATCCCACCATCATATCCCTCAATCGTATCTTTCCATCGTATCACTCCATTGTATACCACCATCATACCACTCTATCGTATCCCACCATCATATCACTCTATCGTATCCCTCAATAATATCCCTCCATTGTATCCCATCATCATATCACTCTATTATATCCCTCCATCGTATCCCACCATCATATCACGCCATCGTATCCCTCAATAATATCCCTCCATTGTATCCCATCATCATATCACTCTATTATATCCCTCCATTATATCCCTCCATCGTATCCCATCATCATATCACTCTATTATATCACTCCATCGTATCACTCCATCGTATCCCACCATCATATCACTCCATCGTATCCCACCATCATATCACTCCATCGTATCCCACCATCATATCCCTCCATCGTATCCCACCATCGTATCACTCCATCGTATCCCTCCATCATATCACTCCATCGTATCCCACCATCATATCCCTCCATCGTATCCCACGATCGTATCACTCCATCGTATCCCACCATCATATCACTCCATCGTATCCCACCATCATATCACTCCATCATATCCCACCATCATATCACTCCATCGTATCCCTCCATCGTTTCCCTCCGTCATATCACTCCATCGTATCCCACCATCATATCCCTCCATCGTATCCCTCCATCATATCACTCTATCGTATCCCTCCATCGTTTCCCTCCATCGTATCCCACCGTCATATCACTCCATCGTATCCCTCCATCGTTTCCCTCCATCATATCCCTCCATCGTTTCCCTCCATCATATCACTCCATCGTATCCCACCATCATATCACTCCATCGTATCCCACCATCATATCACTCCATCGTATCCCACCATCATATCACTCCATCGTATCCCACCGTCATATCACTCCATCGTATCCCACCATCATATCACTCCATCGTATCCCTCCATCGTATCACTCCATCGTATCCCACTGTCATATCACTCCATCGTATCCGACCATCATATCACTCCATCGTATCCCTCCATCATATCACTCCATCGTATCCCTCCATCATATCACTCCATCGTATCCCACCATCATATCACTCCATCGTATCCCTCCATCGTTTCCCTCCGTCATATCACTCCATCGTATCCCACCATCATATCACTCCATTGTATCCCTCCATCGTATCCCTCCATCGTATCACTCCATTGTATCCCACCGTCATATCACTCCATCGTATCCCACCATCATATCACTCCATCGTATCCCTCCATCGTATCACTCCATCGTATCCCACCGTCATATCACTCCATCGTATCCGACCATCATATCACTCCATCGTATCCCTCCATCATATCACTCCATCGTATCCCTCCATCATATCACTCCATCGTATCCCACCATCATATCACTCCATCGTATCCCTCCATCGTTTCCCTCCGTCATATCACTCCATCGTATCCCACCATCATATCACTCCATCGTATCCCACCATCATATCACTCCATCGTATCCCCCCATCATATCATACCATCGTATCCCCCCATCGTATCACTCCATTGTATCCCTCCATCGTATCCCTCCATCGTATCACTCCATTGTATCCCACCGTCATATCACTCCATCGTATCCCACCGTCATATCACTCCATCGTATCCCACCATCATATCACTCCATCGTATCCCTCCATCATATCACTCCATCGTATCCCACCATCATATCACTCCATCGTATCCCTCCATCGTATCCCACCGTCATATTACTCCATCGTATCCCTCCATCGTATCCCTCCATCGTATCACTCCATCGTATCACTCCATCGTATCCCTCCATCGTATCCCTCCATCGTATCCCACCATCATATCACTCTATTGTATCCCACCATCATATCCCTCTATCGTATCACCTTCTGGGATTTTACATGTGTGTAGATTCTTCTCACATTCTCTTCTATCACTATAAAGCAATTTTTATTTTTAAATCCATAAAACCAGAATGTGACCATTATTTGTGTGTTCCAATCCTGAGAATTAAGGATGGAGTCGCAGAGAGTTTCTGATGGGCTCCTCCAGTTTTTTTATCTCAATCATCCTAATGAGGAACGTTCACAAGAGCAACATGAAAAATATAAAATATACAAACCGAGCTTACTAGACAATACTTACCACCTTCTCAGATTGTAATTGTTCAATGCAAGTTCATTCTTATGGCTTTTTGTTTTTCTATTACTATTTCGAGCCGCAACTCCATTTCTTTGTACTTTTTATTGACTTTCAATAAACTCATTGTTAAAAAAATATATATATATATATATATATATATATATATATATATATATATATATATATATATAAAAATATAAAAGGTCCAACAATTATAAAATGAATAATTTCAACAAAAAATATCCACAAATCACAGCTTTGAAATATTTATTGTACAGGACACCAGCGAAGGATCCTTCATGGGAGATATGTGTCCCCATTATTTGGGTTGTAGTCCCTTTAAGAGGGATGAAAAGAAGCTCTGTGAAATACTCACCCATGAAGGGTGAGTGGGTTCAGGGTGATCCAGTGAAGAGAGAAAATTGATTTACAGTTTTCCTGGGATTGTTAATTCCTGATATCGGACCCGGAATGCAGAGGTTCTGAGAGATTTTGGGTGGGAAAGAGCCTCAAACCCTGACTATGGATTCTGTGGTCCTGAAAGGGTTAACCTGCCTGCTAGAGAGGGCTGAGAAGAGCAGGACGTTCTCAGCGGGTGTCTATGAGGTGTGGTGAGGAGAAGGACACACTTGCAAAAGGAGCTGTGTGCTGCTGAAGCTACAAGATACTATTGAGCTGTACTGTTGGGCGAACGGTTCACGCAGAGCAAAAGTTCGGCCCAAACATTGCATGTTTGCCCGTTTGGCAAAATTATAATTTTCTGTTGTGGTGGCAAGATTGGTTGTATGCAGAGCACACAGCCATTTTTCCTTGTGCTAAGTAGCACACACTTCATCTTAATGCAATAATGCTTCTTAAGCTAAGATTCACTCACCATTCATTCGAAATGCCATTCATTCAATTCAAGAGGCATCACCAGACTGGTCTCATCCTCACGGCATCACAGCAAAAAGCTGCCATGCCGACGCCCTCAAAAGCTTTTATTAAACTCCCAGCAGGAAGTGATGTCACAACATGTGACCTCCTCCATAGGAAGTGACCATATAAGGATATAATACAACAAAAGAACCAATCACAGACATGTATACATTCAAATAGACTAGCAGTGACGTGCACCGCTTCCAATGACGGGAACCATACGAAAGCTATGGCTCTCAATGGGCCACAATTGTCGTATCGTTATGCTATAGTTCTAATGGATGCAGATCTGTCCGCTCGGAGTCATTTAATGCGAACGCTAAGAAGTGGCCAGTTCCTTGGTGAGGCATAAAACAAATATCCCTAAAAGGAGCAAACATCGCTGTGTGCACAGGAAGATTTTAACCGCCACCGGTCTTCCACCAACGTCTGTATGTGCGAATACGTTCACATGAGCCGCATTACAGCAAAACCGACACTGGGGGACATCTGACAACATACATTAATAAAATTTTCCACAACACTGTGTACTCAGAGGGATGTTGGCCCGCCGAGCGCACAGTCAGTATGTTGCTACGGAGCGGTACGGGAAGATGTCTGGCGCATACTTAACAACGAATGAGTCATCAGCTGTCAGCAGGCTTTCCCGTTGCCAGCTGAAAGTAAAAAAAAAAGAATTGCTGGGAAAAAAATGGTGTGGGTCCCCCCCCCCTAGTCTGTACCAGGTCCTTTTGCCCATTTGGGTCAACATGTTGATGGGAATACGAGTCTCTTTCCGACAACCCTGGGTGGTCGTTGTGTGGGTCTGTGGGCGGGGGGCTTAACGGAATCCGGAAGCCACCTTTAACAAAGGCGCCCCCAGATCCCAACCCCCCATGTGAATGAGTACGGGGTACATTGTGCCCCTACTCATTCATCAAAAAAAAAGTGTCAATAATTAATAAAAACAGTACACAGGTTTTTGACAATTACTTTATTTAAAAAATCAAAAAAAAAATGTAGATGTAGATCCATCATCAATCACAGTGCACGCCGCACCGCCGGACCGAGGAAAAAAATGTGCTCTGCCTGCGAGCAAATCTGACCGTCAAATGCCTGATCCTCGGTCTGACAGTTCTTAAATAGGTACGGTAAGGGGCGGGGACACCCGGTGATATCACCTGGTGGCCCCACCCCCTTGTGACATCACCGACCGGTAAAAGCTGGGTCGGTGACATTACAAGGGAGCCCCACCCTTTACCTAATTAAAAACTGAAGCAGGTATTCAGCAGTCAGCCGGCGGCGAGAGCAAAGCTTCTTTTTTGTTTTGGGTCTGTTTTGGAATTTTAGGCTGCTGTTTACAGAGCACACAGCCTATAATTCCTGTGCTATCTAAGCACACATCAGATTTCATCTTCTTGAAGTAATGCTATCGTTAAGTTAAGTTTGCTAAAGTCCACTCACCGTTCATTCCATCATTCAATCAAGGAAACCACCAACACAGGTCTTATCTTCTTATCAGGCCATTCCAGCAAAGACTGTTAAGCCGACGCCTACTCATAGGCTTTTATTAAACTCAAAAGATCTCAAGACAGGAGGTGATTGGCTGCAGCAACCAATCCCCTCCCCATGGGCGGGAACCTCATAGGATGTTCCCTCCTCACAGGAAAATGACAACACTTGGACATTCCTTCCAACAGGAGATGTCATACATGAATACAATAAACGTAGGATGGCTAAAGTTACCGTTGATAGGAATTCTTATTCTGCGCTATTCCATAGAATAACGCATATTAAGATTATACTGTTATTGAATGGGGGAGGGAGGCTATCTGCAGACGCACGCTACGAATTCCAACCAATGTTGATCAGACATAGCAGAGACAAGAGCGCCCATCCGCCTATAACCAATGATGTCATTGCAGAGCGAGCATATCCCCTCCTTAACGATCGTCCATGCTAATGCACAGAGGGCCCCCGTTGGCGGACATATCCGCACCCTGCAAACATCACACTCCAACCTCAAAACGTTTTCCCCTATCAGACGGGATTCAACCAGCCTCAGACTACCCCAATCAGCTCTTTTAGAGCGGGTTGCGGAAGTACTAACACTGGGTGACACTATGACAATACATATTAAATACATCTCCATAAAAATCTCCACAACAGGTCCGGCGGTGCGACGGGCATCACTATTGATGGGGGACACTGCTTTTCTTTTTTTCTTTTTTTAAGGGAATTGTCAAAAACTGTTTACTGTTTTTAATAATTTTTTATGCTTTTTTTGGTGAATGAGTAAGGGTATAATGTACCTCATACCCACTTACATGGGGGGGGGGGGGGTAGGATCTTGTTAAAGAGGTCTTCCAGATTCTGATAAACCTCCTACCCACAGACCCCCGCAACCACCAACCAGGGTTGTCGGGAAGAGACCATTGTCCCCATCAACATGGGGACCTGTTGTGGAACTACATTTCCCATGAGGCATTGCAAGGCTGGCAAATACAATTACTCAGATGTAAAAAGGGGGGGTTTTTCCGCGCTAACTCCCTGTACTACAGGGAGTTAGCGCGGAAAAACCCCCCCTTTTTACATCTATCTTATTGAGAATATTTTTATCTCGCAGCTTCTCCCTCTTATTTCAATATATTTTTGTTCGGAATGGATATCTTTGAATTTCATAAAAATAGGATAATCAACCCAGATGAGGTCTTTGATCAGACCAATACTGAGGTGGATGGGATCCGTGGGATTTTCTTGTTCATACATCACGGGACAAGAGCGGCATAGTCATTACTATGTGGGTTATATAGAATTACCTTCAGGTGCTGGCACTGGCAACTTCCAAAACAGGAAGTACCCTCCCCTATATAAGCCCCTCCCATCCGGGAGCACCTCAGTTTTTTGCCAGTGTCTAAGGTGTTGGCCAAGGTTAACATGTATTCATCTGGGCTTGTGTACAGGTTCCCTGGGCCTTAGCAAGCTATTCCGGATCTGACCAAAAAAGCTTCATAGCTAAACGGTCGGTACCCGGGCCTTGCAGAGAAGAGCAGGGTTTTGCCTGTAATGCCTCTCTTAGGAGGGCTGGACCCTGGGATCCAGAGCTCTGGTCATACCCAAAACCAAGAGGCTATCTGTGCAGGGTGCTATACAGGTCCAGGGGAGTGGAATCCTTGGGAACCCGGTCCCTGAAGGTCTAGTACAATGCCTGCCGTGAGAGGTGAAGTTTGGGCTTCTGTGGACCAAACAAAGTCCTGCGGCGGGGAAAAGGTAAGTGGGGGCCCCTCAGGAACATGGTTCTATTGAGGGGACCCCCAAGCCTAATATGTCTTTCTGCCTGTTACCTAAAGGTATTCCCGCTAATAGCTGTATATGCCTAAGAAATCCTAGAAATGTCTTTTCATAAAGGAAGTTTTAAAAACTGTAAACCTAGAAATGTTTTTCATAAAGGAGTTTTTAAAAAAAAAAAAAAAAAAGACAAAAGTGCGGTACCTGTGTTTGTCCACTAGAGGCCGCTGTGGAACGTCTTTTTTTCTTGGGACTATTCCTTCCATGGTGAAAGTCCAGGCAGATGAGTGAGCTCTCTATCAGGGAAGCTGCATTCCTCTGTCATGCTGCCAAGTAGTTTCCTTCCATCCCCGAGTCCTGGTGAAACAGGGACCCTGGCTCCTCTCCCTACATGGCGCCAAGAGCGCACACACGCTTTCTTTTTATAAGATTTAGCTTCAAAAAAGGGGGCGGAGCCTGGCGGATGATGCGCTCTGTGCGCCCAGCGCTTCTGCGCATGTGCGGGCGTCCCAGCAAGATAAAAGGACTCAGTCCACGCTGCTTGCTATGGACACAGAGCATGAAAAGGAGCTGGTAGCATGGTATAGGGGCTTACAGCGGGCGGTTGATACAGGCATCCCCAGAAAGACGCATTAGTAGACACCCACTGATGTACATAGCAGCAAATTGCATTAGACTATTTCAGTAAAGGGGTGTATTGCGGCTGGAATACCTCAGCTTTGAACTAAGGAATATGCCGCCTAAAAAACTCCGAGATATACCTCTCAGGAAGTGTAGGGGGTCTCCATCGGGCTCTGAGGATCTGGAGCAGTCATCTGCACCCTCCTCCCCTGAGAAATCAGAGGTTAATACCCATAAGGAACCCCCGGGAGTGCCAGGTACTGCGGCTGTCCTCAGTCCACCTGCTCCTGCATATATAACAGAGGAGGTTTTTGCCTCAACTCTGGAGGGATTGGAACAGAGATTGGCAGCATTGATCGCTTCTTCTCTACAGGAAAGAAAACGCGCCAGATCTCCATCACCTCCATTAGAGTGCCTGTTGGCAGAGCAACAGTTCCAGGAAGGGACCGACCTACCTGAAGGGGATCAGGAGGAGGTTATCTCTGTTTTTGAGGAATCGACAGTAGATGAACCATTTTCAGCATCACAGACTGAAAGATTGTGGGTCCAGACCCTAACTGACATGGTTCGATCTGCATTTAAAATGCCTCTTGTTGAACCATCAACTACTGCTGTCTCCTCGTTGGGGTCGCTAAAAGCTCCCCAGATTAATTGCTCCTTTCCAATTCAGCCATTATTGGAAGGACTTATATACCAGGACTGGGAACATCCTGATAAACTATTTGTTCCACCTAAGAAATTTCAGGTGATCTATCCCATGGAGGAAAAATTCACCCAGAGATGGAATGTTCCTACGGTGGACGCAGCCATTTCTTCTGTGAACAAATCACTGACATGTCCAGTAGATAATGTTCAAATGTTCAAAGATCCAGTAGATAAAAAATTGGAATCTTTATTAAAATCTGCTTTTTCCACAGCAGGGGCTGTTACACAGCCAGCAGTGGCAGCTATTGGGGTCTGCCAAACTTTAAAGGATCAAATGAAAATGGTCCTGAGGGATTTGCCAGACCAGCAGGCCCAGGCTCTGGCTGATCTGCCTAGAGCATTATGCTTTGCGGTTGACGCCATCAAGGATTCTATCCATCAGGCCTCCCGCCTCACGCTGTCTTTGGTACATATGCGTAGGCTTCTGTGGCTAAAGAACTGGTCTGCTGAGGCTCCCTGTAAGAAGCTCTTAGTTAGCTTCCCATTTCATGGGGAACGCCTTTTTGGCGAGGACCTGGATAAATATATCCAGAAGATTTCCAGTGGTAAAAGTACTCTCTTACCAATTAAAAAGAGGTCTAGGGGTCCGTCTTTTAAGAGGACTACCTCTCCTATCCCTGGGACGTCTGCTACTAAGCAGTTCCGACGGCCTCCTCGGTCAAACTCAGGAGGTAAAAATCAGGGACAGCCACAGGGTAATAAAAAGCCCTGGATCCGAAGAGGTACTAAACCAGCCTCCAAGTCAAGCCTATGAAGGGCTGCCCCCACTCAAACGGGTGGGGGGAAGACTTCAGTTGTTCACAGAGACCTGGCGGGAGACGATCAAAGACAGATGGGTGCTCTCCGCAGTAACTCTGGGATACAAGTTGGAGTTAAAAGAGTCTCCTCCTTCCCATTTTATGTGGTCAGGCATGCCAAAAGACCCTCTGAAAAGAAGGTGTCTCCTAGTGGCGTTAGAACAACTATTGCTCCAAGGAGTAATTATGGAGGTTCCTATGGAAGTGTGGGGGTTGAGTTTCTACTCAAACCTTTTCACAGTCCCGAAACCAAACGGGGACATAAGACCCATATTGGACCTAAAGAGTCTAAACAAATTTCTAAACGTCCGGTCCTTCCGGATGGAGTCGATCCGATCGGTCACCGCTGCCCTACAGGGGGAGGAATGGTTAGCCTCGATCGACATCAAAGATGCTTACTTGCATGTTCCCATCTTTCCAGGTCATCAAAAATTTCTACGCTTTGCAGTAGAAGGGCGCCATTTTCAGTTCAGAGCCTTACCATTCGGTCTGGCCACAGCACCACGAGTGTTCACAAAAATTCTGGCCCCACTGTTGGCCGATCTAAGAACACGAGGTGTAACGATAATGGCATACCTACACGACCTGTTGTTGATGGACCACTCAGTTGCCAAGCTAGAAGTGGTAATTGTCGATACAATCAAGTATCTAGAATCTCACGGTTGGGTCATCAACCTGGACAAGTCAGCCCTACAGCCAGTGAAAAACCTGGTATATCTAGGGCTACGGCTGGATTCAGACCAGAGGAAGATTTTCTTACCTCTAGACAAGGTATCCTCTTTGAGGGGCTTGGTCCGTCTGCTTTGTGCAAAAAGACAGCCGTCCATACGCCTGTGCATGAGGCTGCTAGGAAAGATGGTAGCATCATTCGAAGCTGTGCCATACGCCCAATTCCACTCAAGGAATTTACAGAGGGCCATATTGTCAGCCTGGAACGGAAAAATTCAGGCTCTAGACTTCCCGATGGCTTTGTCCCCTTCCGTTCGGAAGAGTCTCTGCTGGTGGTTGATCCCCCAGAATCTCCAGAATAGGGATGAGCTTCGTGTTCGAGTCGAACATACGTTCGACTCGAACATCGGCTGTTCGATCGTTCGACGAAGATCGAACGATTTGGGCCGTTCGCGCCAAATTCGAGTGACGCGAACGGCCCACAATGCACTACGCCATCGCAGTGTCATCCAGGCGCTGTGATTGGCCAAGCATGCACTGTGACCCCGCATGCTTGGCCAATCACAGCGCCGGCAGCGAGGAGAGCAATGATTGGCCACAGGCAGGATGCCTGTGGCCAATTATTGCTGAGGGTGTTTAGTACACGCCCCACACTATAAAAGGCCGCCAGCACGGCGGCCTAGTGTAGTGTGTTCCGGAGCAGGGATAGAGCAGCATAGGCAGGGACAGTGACTGTTATTTCTTTCTTGCTTAACCTGGATTCCTTTAGTTTAGGGAAAGAGAAGGATAGGTAGGGAGAGTGTCAGTGTGTTTTGTGCTTGTGCTATAGTGTGCTTAAAAAAAACATTTATTCTAGGGACAGAAAACTGTAGGTAGGGACAGTGTCAGTTTCTTTCACTCTGCAAGTCCTTGTTTCCAGGGACCTGGAAGGACAGTGAGTGAATTGTCCTTGTGCTATATTGTGCTTAAAAAAACATTTATTCTAGGGACAGAAAACTGTAGGTAGGGAGAGTGTCAGTTTATTTCACTCTGCAAGTCCTTGTTTCCAGGGACCTGGAAGGACAGTGAGTGAATTCTCCTTGTGCTATATTGTGCTTAAAAAAAACATTTATTCTAGGGACAGAAAACTGTAGGTAGGGACAGTGTCAGTTTCTTTCACTCTGCAAGTCCTTGTTTCCAGGGACCTGTAAGGACAGTGAGTGAATTGTCCTTGTGCTATATTGTGATTAAAAAAAACATTTATTCTAGGTACAGAAAACTGTAGGTAGGGAGAGTGTCAGTTTATTTCACTCTGCAAGTCCTTGTTTCCAGGGACCTGTAAGGACAGTGAGTGAATTGTCCTTGTGCTATATTGTGATTAAAAAAAACATTTTTTCTAGGGACAGAAAACTGTAGGTAGGGAGAGTGTTTTTTTTCTTTCACTCTGCAAGTCCTTGTTTCCAGGGACCTGTAAGGACAGTGAGTGAATTGTCCTTGTGCTATATTGTGCTTAAAAAAAACATTTATTCTAGGGACAGAAAACTGTAGGTAGGGAGAGTGTCAGTTTATTTCACTCTGCAAGTCCTTGTTTCCAGGGACCTGGAAGGACAGTGAGTGAATTGTCCTTGTGTTATATTGTGATTAAAAAAAACATTTTTTCTAGGGACAGAAAACTGTAGGTAGGGAGAGTGTTTTTTTTCTTTCACTCTGCAAGTCCTTGTTTCCAGGGACCTGTAAGGACAGTGAGTGAATTGTCCTTGTGCTATATTGTGCTTAAAAAAAACATTTATTCTAGGGACAGAAAACTGTAGGTAGGGAGAGTGTCAGTTTATTTCACTCTGCAAGTCCTTGTTTCCAGGGACCTGGAAGGACAGTGACTGAATTGTCCTTGTGCTATATTGTGATTAAAAAAAACATTTATTCTAGGGACAGAAAACTGTAGGTAGGGAGAGTGTCAGTTTATTTCACTCTGCAAGTCCTTGTTTCCAGGGACCTGGAAGGACAGTGAGTGAATTGTCCTTGTGTTATATTGTGATTAAAAAAAAACATTTTTTCTAGGGACAGAAAACTGTAGGTAGGGAGAGTGTTTTTTTTCTTTCACTCTGCAAGTCCTTGTTTCCAGGGACCTGTAAGGACAGTGAGTGAATTGTCCTTGTGCTATATTGTGCTTAAAAAAAACATTTATTCTAGGGACAGAAAACTGTAGGTAGGGAGAGTGTCAGTTTATTTCACTCTGCAAGTCCTTGTTTCCAGGGACCTGGAAGGACAGTGACTGAATTGTCCTTGTGCTATATTGTGATTAAAAAAAACATTTATTCTAGGGACAGAAAACTGTAGGTAGGGAGAGTGTCAGTTTATTTCACTCTGCAAGTCCTTGTTTCCAGGGACCTGGAAGGACAGTGAGTGAATTGTCCTTGTGTTATATTGTGATTAAAAAAAACATTTTTTCTAGGGACAGAAAACTGTAGGTAGGGAGAGTGTTTTTTTTCTTTCACTCTGCAAGTCCTTGTTTCCAGGGACCTGTAAGGACAGTCAGTGAATTGTCCTTGTGCTATATTGTGCTTAAAAAAAACATTTATTCTAGGGACAGAAAACTGTAGGTAGGGAGAGTGTCAGTTTATTTCACTCTGCAAGTCCTTGTTTCCAGGGACCTGGAAGGACAGTGACTGAATTGTCCTTGTGCTATATTGTGATTAAAAAAAACATTTATTCTAGGGACAGAAAACTGTAGGTAGGGAGAGTGTCAGTTTATTTCACTCTGCAAGTCCTTGTTTCCAGGGACCTGGAAGGACAGTGAGTGAATTGTCCTTGTGTTATATTGTGATTAAAAAAAACATTTTTTCTAGGGACAGAAAACTGTAGGTAGGGAGAGTGTTTTTTTTCTTTCACTCTGCAAGTCCTTGTTTCCAGGGACCTGTAAGGACAGTGAGTGAATTGTCCTTGTGCTATATTGTGCTTAAAAAAAACATTTATTCTAGGGACAGAAAACTGTAGGTAGGGAGAGTGTCAGTTTATTTCACTCTGCAAGTCCTTGTTTCCAGGGACCTGGAAGGACAGTGACTGAATTGTCCTTGTGCTATATTGTGATTAAAAAAAACATTTATTCTAGGGACAGAAAACTGTAGGTAGGGAGAGTGTCAGTTTATTTCACTCTGCAAGTCCTTGTTTCCAGGGACCTGGAAGGACAGTGAGTGAATTGTCCTTGTGTTATATTGTGATTAAAAAAAACATTTTTTCTAGGGACAGAAAACTGTAGGTAGGGAGAGTGTTTTTTTTCTTTCACTCTGCAAGTCCTTGTTTCCAGGGACCTGTAAGGACAGTCAGTGAATTGTCCTTGTGCTATATTGTGCTTAAAAAAAACATTTATTCTAGGGACAGAAAACTGTAGGTAGGGAGAGTGTCAGTTTATTTCACTCTGCAAGTCCTTGTTTCCAGGGACCTGGAAGGACAGTGACTGAATTGTCCTTGTGCTATATTGTGATTAAAAAAAACATTTATTCTAGGGACAGAAAACTGTAGGTAGGGAGAGTGTCAGTTTATTTCACTCTGCAAGTCCTTGTTTCCAGGGACCTGGAAGGACAGTGAGTGAATTGTCCTTGTGCTATATTGTGATTAAAAAAAACATTTTTTCTAGGGACAGAAAACTGTAGGTAGGGAGAGTGTTTTTTTTCTTTCACTCTGCAAGTCCTTGTTTCCAGGGACCTGGAAGGACAGTGAGTGAATTCTCCTTGTGCTATATTGTGCTTAAAAAAAACATTTATTCTAGGGACAGAAAACTGTAGGTAGGGAGAGTGTCAGTTTATTTCACTCTGCAAGTCCTTGTTTCCAGGGACCTGTAAGGACAGTGAGTGAATTGTCCTTGTGCTATATTGTGATTAAAAAAAACATTTATTCTAGGGACAGAAAACTGTAGGTAGGGAGAGTGTCAGTTTATTTCACTCTGCAAGTCCTTGTTTCCAGGGACCTGGAAGGACAGTGACTGAATTGTCCTTGTGCTATATTGTGATTAAAAAAAACATTTATTCTAGGGACAGAAAACTGTAGGTAGGGAGAGTGTCAGTTTCTTTCACTGTGAAAGTCCTTGTTTCAAGGGACAGAGAAGGACACCTGAAGGTAGCCCTTATTGCTTTTTTCCCATCTCCCTGCAGGCCATCTATTAGAATGTCTGGAAGGCAAACAAGGAGAGGCAGACAGTCAGGAGGCAATAAAAGAGGGCAAGCAGGCTCTGTGTCTGGGGGCAACAGTGCTGGTCGTGGACGCGGTGCATTGTCATCAGCACATGGCCATGGGACACGCTTGTCCTTCTTTTCGGCAGCTGGACATGTTGAGCCACATCATGCCGAAGACTTGGTAGAGTGGATGACCAAGCCCTCCTCCTCCTCCTCATCCTCTCTCACCCAGGCTCAGGGTACTGGAAAAGCAGCTGCCAAAGCGTCGTCTTCCCTGGTATCAATGTCAGACAAATCATCAGTCACTCCTTCCCTAGACCCACCATGTCCTCCTCCTGAGGAGTCCCCCGAACTGTTTCAGCACAGTGTTGGGTACATGCTCCAGGAGGATGCCCAGCGTTTCGAAGGGTCTGATGATGAAACCCAGCTAGAGGAAGGCAGTAGCGTGAGAGCAGACAGAGGGGATGCTCAAGAAGGACACCAATCTGGCAGTCATGTTCCAGCAGCTGCAGCATACTGCCAGATTGGCTCCAGTGATGAGGAGGGAGGGGATGATGAGGTCACTGACTCCACGTGGGTGCCTAATAGGAGAGAGGAGGAGGAGGAGGATGAGGAGGAGGCACATCTCCAACGAGGCAGGATGCCCTTTGGTGGCCAGCGTAAGGGCAGTACACCGACGGAATCACACCGCAGAGCTCCGCCTGTGCAGGGCGCTGCCTCTGCCCGTCATTCAAAAAGTTCTTTGGTGTGGGCCTTTTTTGAGGCTAGTGCATCAGATCGCACAGCTGCTGTTTGCAACATATGTCTCAAGCGTATATCGCGTGGCCAAAACATCAGCCGCTTGGGTACCACATGCCTGACCAGACATATGTTGACCTGCCATGCAGCTCGTTGGCAAGCCTACCTCAAAGACCCACACCAAAGAACAAAGCGGACCTCTCCTTGCACCGCATCAGCTGGGATCTCCAACCCCACTATAACTTCAGTCCTCTCTGAAACATGCACTGAGAGGAATGAAGGTGTAGAATTAGGTGTGTCACAGCCAAGTACTTGCGCCCACTCTGCTAGCAGTACACCGACGTCCGATTCTAGCAGGCAAATTTCCCTGCCCCAGCTGCTGGACCGTCGAAAGAAGTTCACTCCCAGCCATCCACATGCCCAGCGGTTGAATGCTAGCTTGGCTAAATTGCTAGCGCTTCAACTGCTGCCTTTTCAGTTGGTAGACTCGGCCCCCTTCCGTGAGTTTGTGCAATGTGCAGTTCCTCAGTGGCAGGTTCCCAAACGCCACTTTTTCTCACGGAAGGCTATTCCGGCTCTCTACCGGCATGTGGAAGGCAATGTCTTGGCCTCGCTGGACAGGGCGGTCAGCGGTAAGGTGCATATTACCGCTGACTCATGGTCCAGCAGGCATGGACAGGGACGTTACCTTTCTTTCACGGCCCATTGGGTCACTCTTTTGGCAGCTGGGAAGGATTCAGGACAAGGTGCAGTAGTGTTGGAGGTTGTCCCACCGCCACGCCTCCAAAATGCTACTACTGGTTGTGACACACCTCTCTCCTCCACCCCCTCCTCTTCTTCTTCCTCCATGGCCTCTTCCTGTGGTTTGTCCTATGAACCAGCGGTGCTCCGTAGCCGTTCACGGGGCTACGCAAGTACGCAGGCAAAAAGATGCCATGCCGTGCTTGCGCTGGTGTGTTTGGGGGACAGAAGCCACACTGGGGCAGAGGTCCTGTCTGCTCTGCAGGGCCAGGCCGAGAGGTGGTTGACGCCACGCCAGCTTAAGCCAGGAATGGTGGTTTGCGACAATGGCACCAACCTCCTCTCCGCCCTCCGACAGGGACAACTGACCCATGTGCCCTGTGTGGCTCACGTCCTTAACCTGGTGGTGCAGCGCTTCTTGGGCAGGTACCCGGGCTTACAGGATGTCCTGAGGCAGGCCAGGAAAGTCTGTGTGCATTTCCGCAGATCTTATAATGCCAGTGCTCGCCTGGCTGAGCTGCAAAAGGAGTTGAACCTGCCCAAGAACCGCCTTATATGTGACATGCCCACCAGGTGGAACTCAACGTTGGCCATGCTGCAGCGGCTGCACACGCAGCAGAGGGCCATCAATGAGTACCTGTGCGACTACGGCACCAGGACAGGGTCAGGGGAGCTTGGTTTTTTTTCTCCACGCCAGTGGGGCATGATCAGGGATGCATGCACTGTCCTGGCACCATTTGAGGAGGCCACGAGGATGGTGAGCAGTGACAGTGCATGCATCAGTGACACTGTACCTCTTGTCCACCTGTTGGAGCACACGCTGCGTGGAATAATGGACAGGGCACTTGAGGCAGAACAGAGGCAGGAAGAGGAGGACTTCCTTGCCTCTCAAGGCCCCCTTTACCCAGACAGTGTTCCTTCTGTCCCACCCATCGCACAGGAAGAGGAGGAGGAGGAGGAGGAGGAGGAGGAGGAGGAGGATTGTGTCAGCATGGAGGTGGAGGCTGGCACTCAGCATCATCAGCAGCAGTCTTTTAGGGATGATTTACAGTCCCAAGAAACCAGTGGACTTGTACGTGGCTGGGAGGAGGTGGCTGCGGATCATGTCGTCCTTAGTGACCCAGAGGACTCCGGAGCGAATGCCTCAGCAAACCTACGCTGCATGGCCTCCCTGATCCTGCAAAGTCTGCGGAAGGATCCTCGTATTCTTCGGATCAAGGAGAGGGACCATTACTGGCTGGCCACTCTCCTTGATCCACGGTACAAGGGTAAGGTTGCGGACCTTATGTTACCGTCGCAGAGGGAGCAGAGGATGAGACAACTCCGGGAGGCCTTGCAGAAAGGTCTGTGCAACGCGTTCCCAGAGACTGGGAGGTTGCAAACTCCTGGTCCTGGACAACGAGTTGCTGAGGCTTCGGCCAGTCAAAGAAGGAGCGGTGGGGAAGGTGGCCGTCTGACCGATGCGTTCAGACAATTCTTTAGTCCGCAGCCCCAAAGTATGATCGGTTCCAGCAACCATCGCCAGCGTCTGATAAACATGGTGCAGGAATATCTAGGGGCAAGGTCAGACTTGGACACCTTCCCCACCGAAAATCCTCTGGCTTACTGGGTCTTGAGGATGGATCACTGGCCAGAGCTTGCACAGTATGCAATTGAGCTACTGGCCTGTCCTGCATCCAGCGTTCTTTCGGAACGCACATTCAGTGCTGCTGGAGGATTTGTCACGGATCACAGGGTGCGCCTGTCCACCGACTCGGTTGATCGACTGACTTTCATCAAGATGAACCAGTCTTGGATCACCACCAGCTACCACACACCTGATGCTGATATAACAGACTAATTGATTTTAACATGTCACATCCCTTCAAGACTGATGCTGATGCTGAGTGCCTGTGCTGTTATGTTGACTGGCTATCCTCCTCCTCCGAGTCCTCAATGATACGATTGATGATGATAGCTTGTAAGATCATTTTTGTTTATGGGTGCCGCCACCAGTGCCTAACGCCCAATTTTTCAGCCCCTGTTTAACAGGGGCGTGTAATTACAATTTTTGAAGCAATACTTTGCAACAGGGCTCATTGCTGTGCTCCAAGTACAGTATCTGTGAGGAGTTGCAGTGTTGTGCCACCAGTGCCTAACGCCCAATTTTTCAGCCCCTGTTTAACAGGGGCGTGTAATTACAATTTTTGAAGCAATACTTTGCAACAGGGCTCATTGCTGTGCTCCAAGTACAGTATCTGTGAGGAGTTGCAGTGTTGTGCCACCAGTGCCTAACGCCCAATTTTTCAGCCCCTGTTTAACAGGGGCGTGTAATTACAATTTTTGAAGCAATACTTTGCAACAGGGCTCATTGGTGTGCTCCAAGTACAGTATCTGTGAGGAGTTGCAGTGTTGTGCCACCAGTGCCTAAGGCCCAATTTTTCAGCCCCTGTTTAACAGGGGCGTGTCATTACAATTTTTGAAGCAATACTTTGCAACAGGGCTCATTGCTGTGCTCCAAGTACAGTATCTGTGAGGGGTTGCAGTGTTGTGCCACCAGTGCCTAAGGCCCAATTTTTCAGCCCCTGTTCAACAGGGGCATGTAATTACAATTCTTGATCTAATAATTCACAGCAGGGCCCATTGCTGCACCCACCAAGAGTAACTGTCAGGGCTTACAGTGTTGTGGCACCAGCACCACCATCAAAGGCCCAATTTTTACTACCACTGTTCAACAATTATATGTAATTAAAATTCCTGATATAATAGTTGACAGCAGGGCGTTCCAGCACCAACCAAGAGTAACTGTGAGTGCTTACAGTGTTGTGCCAACACCAACAACTAAGGGGCCTATTTCTGCAGAGTATATACGGCAGGTCCCTACTTTCAAACATCCAACTTACAAACGACTCCTACTTGCAAACGCAAGAAGACAACAGGAAGTGAGAGGAAATCTACCACTAGGAAGGAAAATTCTCTCCTGTAAGAATAAATATGGGAGAAAGGTGTCTCCTCTGTACTGATGCTTTATCAGCAATCCTTGTTTCAAGAAAAACACCACATTTCAAAAACAGTTGTCATTGGGACGGAAAGTGAGGTGAAATGTTCTGAACAGGGGCACAGACAGCAAAACAAATGTTACAGGGGTGATAACCCTTACCTATGTTTTCCAAAAAGTTTAAAAATAGATTTTTGGTCTGGAGCTACACTTCAACAATGTACCTGTTCAAAATTACAAACAGACTCTACATAAGAACAAACCTACAGTCCCTGTCTTGTATGCACCGCCTGTATAGGGCTGTTCAGAGTATATAGGGCCTTTTTTATTTTATGTGCGGGGTTCCCCTTAATATCCATACAAGACCCAAAGGGGCTGGTAATGGGCTGGGGTAGGGGGGGGGGGTCATGGGGTAGCTATGCCATTTTTCTTAAAGAATTTCATCCATATTACCGGGACCAGACATTACATTAAAGCCGCAAGCAGTTTTAAATGGCTTTTTTTTCCTTTAGAAGTGTCATTTTGTGCAGGGACAGTTCTAAACACGGGAAACACGTGGCACTTCACAGGCATACTTTAGACACCCCCCAGGTACGATATTTAAAGGAATATTTGACTTTTTTTTTTTCACTTTATGCATCATTAAAATGACTGCTCCCGAAAAACGACCGTTTTTAAAACTTCTTTTTGCATTGATACATGTCCCCTGGTGCAGAACCCGGGTTCCCAAACCCTTTTTAGGACAATAACATGCATAATAGTTGTTATAATTAGCACTTTAGAATTCGAACGTTCGCATCCATTGTATTTAATAGGGTTCTAATGTTCGTTCGAACTTTCGGTCCGTTCGCGGGTTCTGGTGCGAACCGAACCCGGGGGTGTTCGGCTCATCACTACTCCAGAAGGGAAAACCCTTCAGTCCGATATCCTGGAAGGTGGTCACTACAGATGCCAGCCTTATAGGCTGGGGGGCAGTACTGGAGCAATGGTCTCTCCAGGGCAGATGGTCAAATGTAGTAAAAACCCTGCCCATCAATCTCTTAGAGATACGAGCAGCCCGGTATGCCCTAGTAGCCTGGGCATCCAGACTCCAAGGGTCCCCTGTCAGAATTCAATCAGACAATGCCACAGCAGTGGCATATATCAATCATCAGGGAGGCACCAGGAGTCGTGCAGTCCAGAGGGAAGTAAGTCACATCCTGGAATGGGCAGAAAAGCATGTCCCATGTATATCAGCTGTCTTCATTCCAGGGGTGGAGAATTGGAAGGCGGACTTTCTAAGTCGCCAACAGTTATGCCCAGGGGAATGGTCCCTTCATCCCGAGGTCTTCCGAGCAATATGTCAGCGGTGGGGAACACCGGATGTAGATCTGCTAGCATCCAGATTCAACGCAAAGGTGGACAGATTTGTCTCCCGGACAAGGGATCCCCTCGCTTGCGGCTCGGATGCTCTGGTGTTCCCTTGGAATCAGTTCAGACTGATATATGCATTCCCTCCGCTACAATTGTTGCCTCGACTCCTTCGCAGAGTCAGGTTGGAAAAGAAGCCGGTGATCTTGGTGGCTCCAGCGTGGCCCCGAAGGGCCTGGTACGTGGAGATCATCAAAATGTCTGTGGGGAGTCCTTGGACCCTTCCACGTCGTCCGGACCTGCTTTCGCAAGGGCCGATATACCACCCTTCCTTACTAACTCTAAGTTTAACGGCCTGGCTATTGAATCCCACATCCTAAAGAAGAGAGGTCTCTCTAACTCTGTGGTATCGACTATAATCAATGCCAGGAAGCCTGTATCCAGGCAGATTTACTATAGATTTTGGAAGGCGTACATCACTTGGTGCGAGGCCAGAAAATGGCATCCACGTAAGTACGTTATAGGCAGAATTCTGGACTTCCTACAGTGGGCTGTAGACAGGAAGTTTGCCTTAAGTACTATCAGGGGTCAGGTTTCGGCCTTATCAATACTATTTCAAAGGCCCCTGGCTATGCATTCACTTGTCAAATCCTTTATGCAAGGGGTGACTCGTATTATTCCACCGGTTAAAGCTCCCATATGTCCATGGGATCTAAATTTGGTTCTGTCGGTTCTGCAGAAGCAGCCATTTGAACCTTTGCGGCACATTTCCTTGGTTCTACTCACCAGAAAATTTATATTTTTAGTAGCCATATGCTCGGCTAGAAGAGTGTCGGAAGTAGCCGCCATGTCCTGTAAAGAGCCATATCTGGTTATTCATGAGGACAGAGTAGTATTACGTCCTCACCCAGCCTTTCTTCCTAAGGTGGTATCGAGGTTTCATTTGAACCAAGATGTGGTTCTTCCTTCTTTTCCCCAAACCGAGCTCGGTAGAGGAAAAGTTATTGCATTCTTTGAATGTAGTAAGAGCAGTTAAAGCTTATCTAAAAGCCACTGCTCAGATTCGTAGAACGGATTCTTTGTTTGTTCTGCCGGAAGGCCCCAGAAAGGGTCAGGCAGCATCAAAATCTACTTTAGCCAAGTGGATTCGACAGGTCATAATACAAGCCTATGGCTTGAGAAGTAGACCGCCTCCGTTCAAAGTTAGAG
This sequence comes from Rana muscosa, assembly GCA_029206835.1. NCBI lineage: Eukaryota > Metazoa > Chordata > Amphibia > Anura > Ranidae > Rana > Rana muscosa. The sequence continues at coordinate 1,296,446,936 of CM055116.1, read as the reverse complement.
CGCACTCCACGAGAGCAGTTGGAACTTCATGGGCAGTGCATCACCAGGCCTCCCTGGCTCAAATTTGTAAGGCCGCAACATGGTCTTCAGTACACACGTTTACTAGGTTCTACCAGGTGGACGTTAGAAGTCAGGAGGATGTCGCCTTTGGGCGCAGTGTGTTGCAGGCCGCAAAAGATCCTCATGCCTGATGGCGCCCAGCTTATGTATAGTGTATCCCCCCCCCCTCATGTGGCATTGCTTTGGGACGTCCCACATAGTAATGGCTATGTCGCTCTGTGTCCCATGATGTATGAACAAGAAAGGATTTTTAAAACAGCTTACCTGTAAAATCCTTTTCTTGGAGTACATCACGGGACACAGAGCTCCCACCCCTCTTTTGGGGACATGTATTGCTTTGCTACAAAACTGAGGTGCTCCCGGATGGGAGGGGCTTATATAGGGGAGGGTACTTCCTGTTTTGGAAGTTGCCAGTGCCAGCACCTGAAGGTAATTCTATATAACCCACATAGTAATGACTATGCCGCTCTGTGTCCCGTGATGTACTCCAAGAAAAGGATTTTACAGGTAAGCTGTTTTAAAAATCCTACTTTTATGAGACTGAAAAATGTACTCATAGCAGAATTGCATACAATTTGGGACATAGTTTTCCTAGAGCGATATATTAAGGAAAAGATGATTCCCAGAAGCCTACGGTGGCATGTTTATCCCGATAAGGGAGACGCGGAACTGAAGGAGTGGTTTCTCTACTTTAATGGTGTGGGTTTAGCCTTCCTTGAGTTTCTCGTTACAAGAAAGAAAACTAAGGCAGCCAATTTGCAACTGGAGATCAGTGATATTAAGGAAAAATTGATCCCCATGAGCAAAGAAGGCCTGTACCAGGTATACACTAAGGAACTAAAGGAAATCCTAATAGAGGAAGAGGAAGAACAACGTATCAAAAAGCGCAAGAAATATCTTAGAGACGTTGAGGATTATAAATCACACAACGAGTTTAAGTGGCAGGAGAACTATCGGAATATGTTTGAAAAACCGGAAGAAAGTATAGACATGGAGGAAGGGACAGTTGAGGTACCTATACCTCTACTCCCTAGTTGTGAATATTCAAGACCCTCACTAGGCCCTCCCCCTCCCCCCTCTTCTTCCAGTCAAGGGTTTAGGGAACAGGGAGTTACTAGATCAGGGGGTAACCGGACCCCCCAACGAAATGGGAAAAAGGGTAATCAGAACCCTGGAAGACCCCCACCCAGTGGAGGTAATAATAATAATTATTATCCACTTCCGTATCAAAACCCTAGAAATCAGGGCAGGTTCCCTAACCCTGGAAGTAATAGGGGGAATAGACATCACCAGGGATATAACCAATATCCACCTGATACCTATACATATTCTCAAAACAGACCCACCTATAGGGACCAGTATTATGACGATCCCGCTTACAGAATTCACCCTAATGATGGGTATAGGGAAGGAGGTCCTCCTTCTCCACAGGTGCCTTGGAGACAGGATGTCCCCTCAAGGAACCAATATGGACCCCTCCAGGGATATGAGAATCAGAAGGAGGATTCTGGTAATATGGATCCTCGGAATACAGGGAACCAACAGATTCGTACATATGATGGTCCCCCTGTGGCGGCTCCCTTGAGGAGTAAAATAGATAATTTTTTAGGAAGAGGCCGAGGAAAAAAGGGAAGACTACGAGAGGATGCAGAGGAGGGCAGTGGTGCCACTCCCAAAAAATCAAGGAGGTAGAATGTCAGGGTGTTTTTAATCTCAGTGGGGAAGAACTGACCAGAGCAGAAAAAATCACTCTCAATCAGGGATTAAAATATGCACCTAGGAAGCCTTTAAATAAATTCCAAATGTTCTTAGACGTACAAAAATACGCTAGGAAACTAAGCATCAAACGTCATTTTTTGTCCAATCCTATTATTAGGAATGTTAACCAAGAAGAAGGGCCCACCAGGGGGGAACTGGATTAAGGAATGCATCTTTGTTTAACCCCCCAGGGAAACCAGCTCCTAGCATAACAGTGTTTAAAGACCTCGTGTTGCAGGACCTGTTGAAAATTAAATTCAAAAAAGAGAAACCAAAAAGTGCTGAGGAAGGAATTTCGTCCCTATGTAAAAGGAAAAATTTGGTGATTAGACCGGCGGATAAAGGGGGGGGGGTGGTAATACTAAAGAAGGAGGATTACCTGAAAGAAATGGAGGTTATATTATCAGACCGGGACACTTATAAAGTCTTGGATAGAGATCCTACTGAAAAATATAAAAAATCTCTGAACACCATTGTAATGGCGGGACATAGGAAGGGAGTGATTAATGATAAAGAACTTGAATTCCTGGTCCCCTTGGCCCCCCGCACCCCCATTATATATTACATCCCCAAAGTGCACAAAAACCCATTACAACCCCCTGGTCGCCCGATAGTAAGTGGCATAGACTCCCTTACATCGAGAGTGGGAAAATTTGTGGATGTATTTTTGCAACCGGTGGTAACCAAGACCCCGGCCTTTTTGAAGGATTCTATGCAAATAATCAGAGAGTTATCTCAGTGTGTGGTGGATGAGGATGTTCTACTGGTAACAGCAGATGTTGCCTCCCTATACACCATAATACCCCATGAATTGGGTTATAAGGCAGCCGATTTTTTTCTTAAAAAAGAACTTTCAGTGAAAACGTCTACCCTGGAGTTTGTTATGAAATTGTTGTGTTTCGCAATGGAACACAACTATTTCTATTACAGTGGTCAATTTTTTTTGCAGGGCACAGGAGTAGCCATGGGGGCCAAGTTTGCCCCCAGTCTTGCTGGTCTGTTTATGGCCTTATGGGAACATGACAAACTTTTTTCCCAGGATGAGCCCCGCCTCCTTTTTTGGCGTCGCTATATAGACGACGCCTTTTTTCTGTGGAAGGGAGACGTAGGATCACTAAACACTTTTATGACTCTTTTGAATTCGAACGATTGGGGGATCAAATTTACATATGAGTCAAGTTTTTCTTCTGTTAACTTTTTGGATTTAGTAATATTTAAAGAGAATGGTGCCCTTCTGACCAGAACTTTCTTTAAGGATACCGACCGTAATGGGTATATCCCAATTGACAGTGGTCACCACCCTAACTGGCTCAAAGCTATACCTAGGGGTCAGTTTCAGAGAATCAGGCGAAATTGTTCACGGGTGGAGGATTTTGAATTTCAAGCCACCATTTTGAAAAATCGGTTCCTAGAAAAAGGGTATCAATCCACTATGTTGGACAAAGATCTCAGGGAGATCACATCTATGGATAGACAGGATTTACTTGTCCCCAAGATGAGGGATAAACATAATACACCTAATGACCTGCAATGGTCCTTCCTGACAACTTTTTCGTCTCACTTCTGGTGGGTTAATAAAATAATAAAGAAACATTGGTTGGTCTTGAAAAGTGATAAGGTATTGGGACCCTCGCTGCCTGAGTGCCCCAAAGTCCTATATAGGAGGAACCAAAATTTGAAAGATTTGGTGGCACCAAGTGTGGTTGACCCCCCACCTAGAATTCAGATGTTTGGTCAATTGAAAGGCTTTTTTCCGTGCAAGAGGTGTAAGGTGTGTAGAACATCTAAAACCTTGAGAACTTCTACCTTTACCTCACATGTTACCTCTCAACAATATAACATATCAGAATTTATAACCTGCGGTACAACGGGAGTAATTTACCTCTTGCGTTGTCCGTGCGGTTTTCAATACATTGGCAGGACTACTCGCGCCCTGAAAGTCAGAATAGGGGAACACCTGTCCAACATACGTAGGGGTTTTAGGAAACACAGCGTGTCTTGGCATTTTCGCCAATGCCACAATAGAGACCCCTCTTTGTTGGAAGTGGTTGGCATTGAGAAATATGTCCCCCACTGGAGGGGTGACAATTTGAAACGCCAAATTTCTCGTAGGGAGACTCGGTGGATCTTCGATATACAGTGTTATAGCCCGTGGGGCCTTAACATTGAATGGGACATAAACTGTTATATCAATAACAGCTGATGGGTCCCATCAAAACCACCAGTTTCATTTACAGTATCCACATATATATATATTCTTCCATGTTTTTGTATGTTTTATACATAATTGCCATCTTTATGCTCAATGGATACGTGCACACATGCACATGTGTGTGCTTTTTTCCCCCCTTTTTTCCATTTTCCCTTTGCCCCTTTGTTCCCACTATTTTGGTATCTTTGGATAGCCAAGGGGGGATTGTAGTACAATGGGGCTGGGTAAGCTTAGGCTTCCTTGGTGAGATAAATATGATCAGGAGGTTTAATTGTTAATGTTTATTTTATATATTTTATAAATTTTTTATATATATGTACAGGATTGTCTCATTATGTATTTTGAATATATGCAATCTTTGGCCATTATATATATGATAATTTATGTCACGGAATGCCCAGTGTGCCGAACTTCCTCGATGCGCACTGCGTAACACGCACTGGCATTTTTAGGAGGGGAGGTGGCCCCCTGTGACATAGGTCTGTAGTGTATAGGTACCCAGGTGTTTTATGTGTGTTTGCTGCACCACCCCTCTCAGTGCCCGTTGGGTTTGCGGACACTGTTGGGATGTGGGGGGTAATTTTTATGAGCTAGCATTATCAAATGTAGTTTCATTTTGTCAAATGTTTACCCTTTCCCAGAGTACAGCACCACGTAGGGTTAAGTGTTTATAATACTTTATAAATTGCTTTACATTTATTATAAGTATGGTTGCAACTGTAAAAAAAATTATTTTTTCAATAGGGAGCTATATTGCAATCATAATGTTCAGATGTAATTATTTATTTTTTATATTTTTTTATTTTTTGTATCTCTTCGGAGATACGGACTAAGTGAGGTGTACATTGCTGACATGTAGGATGATACCTCTGTGTTGCGGTGTTCGCTCGCTATATTTAGGGTACAGTGCGCCGGGGAACTGATGATTCGATGGAATCATCGGGACTTCCGGTGTCACTCTCCTGCCTTGCATATAAATATCGTGGTGCGTGACGTCTTGATCCAGCCTCCTTTCCCAGACGACGCCTCTTACGGAGAAACGCAGCGTAGGGTGGAGCTCAGGACCCTGACGTCACCACGCCCCCAGCTGATCGGCTGACGCCTGGCGGGGTTGCAGTGCCTTTTTGAAAACGTTTGTTTTTTATCGTGTATGGACGTCTGTTTACGCGCACATTGCAATAAAGGGTATTTGTCTTTTTAAACAAATCTACACCATGAAGCCTCTTTATTTTTCCTTCTGAAAACAACATCACGCTGGACGAGTGTTCACACTACTGTGGGGAGTACCAACGTTTGCTGACCGGTGTTGGAGCTGAGTGAGGACCTATAGGATCACATCGCTGACATCTTGATCGGTTTTCTTTGCTGAGCCCGTTTGGTCCCCGTAATAGGGACCCATCTGTTCTGGTAAGCCTCCTGTGTATACATTCTTTGCCGCTGAAGTCTATACCTATGTTTGAAGATCCATATCTGCTGTCCTTTTTACACACTTTGGTGTTTTTACACACTTTGATGATTTTTTTCTATGGATTTTTTCTTTTGAACTTTTTATGTGTATGCTGCTGGAGCAGCATCAATAATTGGACTTTATTAAGTGAATATTCATATAGTTGCACTTCTTTTCAGGTCATCAATATTTTGTTTGGCACTTTGTTTTGCCTTTTCCAGGGTTGCGCAATATATTTTATTTTATGCAAATACAATTACTCCCAGAGGCATGATGGGAATGGTAGTTCTGCAACAGCTGGAGGGGCACAGGTTACCTACCCCTGAATTACAGACACATACTGAAATACCTGATCTGAGCACTAGATGACAGCAGAGTGCCTATACTTGTCCTTTATCTTCCCTGCAATCCCCAACACACACAAGAATACCAAATCTGAGCTCAGTATGACAGCAGAATTCCCATCCCCTGCCTGTATGTTCTCTGCACCCCCTGACACACATTACACTATCAAACCTGAGCTCCGGACGGCAGCATAATTCCGATCCTCAACATCTGTGTTTTCTCTGCAATCCCTGACACACACTGCAATACCTGATCTGAACTCCAGTTAGCAGCACAGATCCCATCCTCTGCCTGTGTATGCTATGCAGTCACTTTCACAAACTGCAATACCCTATCTGAGCTCCAGATGACAGCAGAGTTTCCATCCTCTGCCTGTGTGTTCTCTGCTGTCCCTGACACACACTGCAATACCCTATCTGATCCCTAGATGGCAACAGACTTCCCAAACTTGTCCTATGCCTTTTCTGTAGTCCTTGACACACTCTGCAACACCCTATGTGATCTCTAGATGGCAGCAGAGTTCCTGTACTTTCCTGAAATCCCTGACACACACAAACATGCCCGATCTGAGCTCTAAAGTTCCCATCCTCTGCATTTGTCTTATCTTCTGTCTCTGACACACACTACAATATGTAATCTGAGCTCCAGATGGCAGCAGAGTACCCATCCTCTGCCAATATGTTTTCTGCACCCCACGACACACACTGTAATATCAAATCTGAGCTTCACATGGCAGCAGAATTCCCATCCTCTGTCTGTGTGCTCTATGCGGTCACTGACACACACTGCAATATCTGAAGGGAGCTCTGGATGGCAGCAATGTTATGTGATCTCTAGATAGAAGCATAGTACCCACCTCTGCCTGTGTGTTCTCTGCAGCTCCTGATACAATTTTCAATACCTGATCTGAGCTTTAGATGGCAGCAGAGTACACAACCTCTGTCTGTGTGTTCTGTGCATTCACTAACTCAATTTGCAATGCCCTATGTAATCTTTAGATGGCAGCAGAGTTTCCATATTCTACTTGTTCGTCCTCTGCAGTCCCTGGCACACTCTGCAATGCCCTAGTTGAGCGCTAGATGGCAGCAGAGTTCCCACCCTTTTCCTTGTGTGTTTTTTGCAGACCCTAATACAATCTGCAATACTTGGTTTGAGCTTTAGGTGGCAGAAGAGATCACATTTTCTGCCTGTGTTCACTGTAGTCCCTAATACAATCTGCAATACCCGTTCTGATCTCTAGATGGCAGCAGAGTTCCCATCCTGTGTCTGCGTGTTCTCTGAAGTCCCTGATACACACTGCAATACCTGACCTGAGCTCTAGATAGCAGCAAAGTTGTTATCCTCTGTCTGTGTATCATCTGCAGTCCCTGACACACTCTGCAATGCCCTAGTTGAGCGCTAGATAGCAGCAGAGTTCCCATCTTTTTCCTATGTGTTCTTTGCGGTCCCTAATGCAATCTGCAATACTTGATTTGAGCTTTAGATGGCAGAAGAGGTTTACATTTTCTGCCTGAGAGTAGATGGCAGCATAGTACCCATCCTTTTGCCTGTGTGTTCACTGTAGTCTCTAATACAATCTCCAATACCTGTTCTGAGCTCTAGATGGCCGCAGAGTACCCATCCTTCGTCTGTATGTCACATACTGAAATACCTGATCTGAGCACTAGATGACAGCAGAGTACCTATCCTTGTCTTTTATCTTCCATGCAATCCCTGACTCACACAAGAATACCCAATCTGAGCTCAGTATGACAACAGAATTCCCATCCCCCTGCCTGTATGTTCTCTGCACCCCCTGACACACATTACAATACCAAACCCGAGCTCCAGACTGCAGCATAATTCCCATCCTCAACATCTGTGTGTTCTCTGCAATCCCTGACACACACTGCAATACCGGATCTGAACTCCAGACAACAGCATAATTCCCATCCTCAACATCTGTGTGCTCTCTGCAATCCCTGACACACACTGCAATACCGGATCTGAACTCCAGATGGCAGCAGAGATCCCATCCTCTGTCTGTGTATGCTATGCAGCCACTTGCACAAACTGCAATACCCTATCTGAGCTACAGGTGGAAGCAAAGTTCCCAGCATTGGACCTTGTCCTCTCTGTAAAACCTGACACATTCTGCAATATTTGATCTGAGCTGTAGATGTCAACAAAGTGCTCATCCTTGGTTTTTGTCGTCTCTGCAGTTCGGGACACATTGCAATAACTGATCTGCACTCTAGATGGCAGCAGGTTGCAGATTGTTGTGTTAAAGCCCAACTCCAGCTAAAAAAAAAATATTTATTTTTTTAAAGCCTTTCTCTGCAATCCCTGACACACTGCAATACCCTATCTGAGCTCCAGATAACAGCAGAGTTCCCATTCTCTTCCTGTGTGTTCTCTGAAGTCCCTAATACAATCTGTAATACTTGATTTGAGCGTTAGATGGCAGAAGAGTACCCGTCCTCTGTCTGTATGTTCTTTTCAGTAACTGATACACAATGCAATACCTGATCTGGCCTGTGTCTTCCCTGCAATCCCTGATACACACACACAGAAATTCCTGATATGAGTTCCAGATGGAAGCAGAGTTCCCAAAATTGGACCGTGTCTTCTCTGTAAAACCTGACACATTCTGCAATATTTGGTCTGAGCTGTAGATGGCAACAAAGTACTCATCCTTGGCCTGTGTCTTCTCTGTGGTCCCTGATATGGACTGCAATACCCAATCTGAGCTCTAGATTCCAGCAGAATTCTGAACTTGACACATTCTGCAACACTCTATGTGAGCTCTAGATGGCAGCAAAGTACTCATCCTTGGCCTGTGTCTTCTCTGCAGTCCGGGACACATTGCAATACCTGATCTGAGCTCTAGATGGCAGCAAAGTACTCATCCTTGGCCTGTGTCTTCTCTGCAGTCCGGGACACATTGCAATACCTGATCTGAGCTCTAGATGGCAGCAAAGTACTCATCCTTGGCCTGTGTCTTCTCTGCAGTCCGGGACACATTGCAATACCTGATCTGAGCTCTAGATGGCAGCAAAGTACTCATCCTTGCCCTGTGTCTTCTCTGCAGTCCCTGACACATGGCAATACCTGATCTGAGCTCTAGATGGCAGCAAAGTACTCATCCCTTGCCTGTGTCTTCTCTGCAGTCAGGGACACATTGCAATACCTGATCTGAGCTCTAGATGGCAGCAAAGTACTCATCCCTGGCCTGTGTCTTCTCTGCAGTCCTGGACACATTGCAATACCTGATCTGAGCTCTAGATGGCAGCAGGTTGCAGATTGTTGTGTTAAAGCCCAACTACAGCAAAAATGAGTATAGTTTTCTTTTTTTTTTATATATCTCCCTCTTTCTCTCAGTGTGCTCCTCTCACCTCATCTGACCACCCTCCCCCCTTAATCACTGTGGTGGTACTATGCGCAAAACATCCTGTAGTCTCACTTACTCTGCTGCGTCATAACGGAGTACCTGTCTTTGGCCACCACTGAACATCTGATAATGTAACACATAGACAGGAAGTCACCATTGAGTTTTTTTCATCTCACATAATCGTGTTTTTGACACTGAGATCTGATGTTCCCCTTTCTGTTCTCATTTCACATCAGCACACAGACCGTTCATCAGTATCAGAGGGGCACCGCTGTCTCCTGGGGTCCCTCTGTGTGCCATTGTCCAGGATGAGGGTCTCTGCTGTGATCTGGGGGTCCCTCTGCCTTATTGGTAAGTTTGGGAAGATTCATCAATACATAAATATTAGGGGTGAGAGGGATTTAGGATGAGGGGATCCCCCACAAATTGGGGTCCCTCTGTATGTCAGTGTCTGGGATGAGGGTCTCCACTGTGATGTTGGGTCTCCCTCTTCATCAGTTTCTGGGATTAGGGGTTCCTATGTGATCTGGGGGCCATTTCTTAATCAGAGTCTGGGATGAGGGGCATAGCTGTGATCTGGGGTCCCTCTCTTCATCAATATCTGGGATTAGGGTTCTGCCTTGTCCTGGGGTCCCTCTTCTCATCAGAGTCTGGGGTAAAGAGCTCCACTGTGATCTGGGGTCCCTCTCTTTATCAGAGTCTGGAATGAGGGGCTCCGCTGTGTTCTGGTATTCCTTTTATCAGTGTCTGGGATGGGGGCTCTGCTGTGATCTGGGGTCCCTCTCTTCATCAATGTCTGGGATTAGGGTTCTGCCTTGATCTGGGGTCTTTCTCTTTATCAGTGTCTGGGATGAGGGGGTCCATTGTAATCTGGGGTCCCTCCCTTGATCAGTGTCTGGGATGAGGGGGTCCATTGTGATCTGGGGTCCCTCTCTTCATCAGTGTCTGGGATGAGGGGGTCCATTGTGATCTGGGGTCCCTCTCTTCATCAGTGTCTGGGATGAGGGGGTCCATTGTAATCTGGGGTCCCTCTCTTCATCAGTGTCTGGGATGAGGGGGTCCATTGTGATCTGGGGTCCCTCTCTTCATCAGTGTCTGGGATGAGGGGGTCCATTGTAATCTGGGGTCCCTCTCTTCATCAGTGTCTGGGATAAGGGGGTCCATTGTGATCTGGGGTCCCTCTCTTCATCAGTGTCTGGGATGAGTGGGTCCATTGTAATCTGGGGGCCCTCTCTTCATCAGTGTCTGGGATGAGGGGGTCCATTGTGATCTGGGGTCCCTCTCTTCATCAGTGTCTGGGATGAGGGTGTCCATTGTGATCTGGGGTCCCTCTCTTCATCAGTGTCTGGGATGAGGGGGTCCATTGTAATCTGTGGTCCCTCTCTTCATCAGTGTCTGGGATGAGGGGGTCCATTGTGATCTGGGGTCCCTCTCTTCATCAGTGTATAGGGTGAGGGGCTCCGCTGTGATCTGGAGTCCCTCTCTTCATCAGTGTCTGGGGTCAGGGGCTTCTCTGTAATCTGGGGTCTCTCTCTTCATCAGTGTATAGGATGAGGGGATCCATTGTGATCTGGGTTCCCTCTCTTCATGCACTGTGATCTGGGGTCCCCTCTTCATCAATGTCTGGGATTATGGTTCTGCCTTGATCTGGAGTCCCCCTCTTCATCGGTGTCTGGGATGAGGGGCTCCTCTGTGATCTGGGGTCCCTCTCTTCATCAGTGTCTGGGATGAGGGGGTCCATTGTAATGATTGATTGATTGATTGATATGTAAATTTATATTGCGCCAAATACTGTCTTGGAGGACTGTAACTAAGCGCGCTGTACCATAAATTCACCAATCAGCCTTGGGAAAAGAAAAAAAACTACTTGAGAAAAAGGGAGGGGAGAAAAAAAGAAGGAAAGGCTCACGAGGGGAGTAGAAAAACAAAGTTGACATTAATTATTACAGAATTTAATGTCTCTACATCCGTAGTTAGGAAAAAGCGTTTTTAAAAGGTGGGTTTTTAATTGCCTCTTAAAAAGAGCTTGGGGCATTGGGAGCCGGAGATGGTCGGGGAGTTGGTTCCAAAGGGCCGCGCCCATAGTCTGCATTCGTCGACCTCCCAAGGACTGGAGTCGGGCGAGTGCTTGGATGATCCTATTTTGAAGCCCTGACCGCAATGCTCTAATTGCTGTGTAATGGGGAGGGCCATTTCTGTGAGATAGAGTGGGCCCAAGCCCCAATATGCTATAAACATCAGAACCAAGATTTTAAATTGTACTCTATGCACTATAGGTAACCAATGTAGCTGTGCCAGCACGGGGGTGATGTGATGTCTATATGGTGTACCCGTAATAGTGCGTGCTGCTTGATTCTGTATAATTTGGATTTTTTTAACCTACTTAAGGGGAAGGCCAAGGCAAAAACCATTGGCAAAGTCTAGTCTGGATTGTACTAGAGCCAAAGTAAGTGTGATTTGGTGTCGATATGAAAGTAGATGTCGGATCTTTCCAATAATTTGCAAATAGAATGAGGCATTTTTCATACAGTTCATGATTTGCGGAATCCAGGTAAGTTTTGCATCAAAAATGATTCCAAGGTTCTTGACTTGTCTTTTAGGTTCTGGGCAGGTACCTAGGTCAGATGGCCATCGGGATAGAATGGGAGAGGCTAAAGGTTCGCCCACTTGGAGTATTTCTGTTTTGGAGCCATTAAGGCTCAACCAGTTTATATTCATCCAGGAATGGATGTGAGTCATGCATTTAGCTAGGGTCTGGGGCTGTCTGTCATTTTTGGAAGTGTTGACGAGGATTTGGATGTCATCGGCATATAGTTGGCCTTGAAGGCCATGTAAGTGCAATATATCGGGTAGGGGGCGCATATAACAATTGAAAAGGTATGGAGAGAGGGCAGAGCCCTGTGGTACTCCCCAGGGCACTGGGCTTATGGCTGACCTGAAAGGTCCCAACCTAACCTGTTGTGTACGATCTTGTAGAAAAGACTGGATCCATAACAGGACAGCACCTCGAATTCCAAACTGGTCATGAAGGCGCGAGATCAGAATGTCGTGATCAATGGTGTCAAAAGCCGCGGAGAGGTCCAATAGCACTAAGGCCGCCGATTCCCCAGCGTCCCTGACCCTCAGCAGCTGTTCCCTCATGGCCATCGTGGAGAGCTCTATTCCCCTGCCCGGACGGAACCCAGACTGGACATCGTGGAATAGGCCCTCCCCTTCAGAGTATTCCTGAAGTTGCTCAAGAACGATGGTTTCCATAATCTTTGCCACGAAATGAATGCTAGAAATGGGTCTTAGATTATTCGGGTCTTGAAGCTCTGTTTTTTTTTTTTTGGAATTGGCGTAACGTATGAGTGTTTAAGTTTCCCCGGTATAACTCCCAGCCTCAAACTGAAGTTGATGATTGTACATAGGTCTGGAAGGAATGCCTTTGACTGGAGTTTGAAAAACCAGGCAGGGCAAAATTCATCCGCAAAGTGTGTGGGCTTCAATTTAAGAATTACTTTGTGTAGTAACTCCGGCGTGATGAGTGTAAAGTTTTTTAAGCTGGACAGAGTAGGTTGGATAGCCTCTTGTAGTGGACCAGGTTGGTCAATCAGGTGAATGTTCTTGGCAATGCCCAACCGGATTTTATGAATTTTATCGTGGAAAGCAATCCCTAATTTATTGGTGAATTCTTGTGATGGTATTATCGTCTTGGTTAACCTACGTGGATTAAGCATTTCGTTTACGATTTTGAAAAGTTTCTTATCCTGATTTCCGACGTTATCGATCTGTTCACCGTAATATGCTTTTTTCCTGTGGCGAATGGCTTTGAAATATCTGGGGTCCCTCTCTTCATCAGTGCCTGGGATGAGGGGGTCCATTGTGATCTGGGGTCCCTCTCTTCATCAGTGTCTGGGATAAGGGGGTCCATTGTAATCTGGGGTCCCTCTCTTCATCAGTGTTTGGGATGAGGGGGTCCATTGTAATCTGGGGTCCCTCTCTTCATCAGTGTCTGTGATGAGGGGGTCCATTGTGATCTGGGGTCCCTCTCTTCATCAGTGTCTGGGATGAGGGGGTCCATTGTAATCTGAGGTCCCTCTCTTCATCAGTGTCTGGGATGAGGAGGTCCATTGTGATCTGGGGTCCCTCTCTTCATCAGTGTCTGGGATGAGGGGGTCCATTGTAATCTGTAGTCCCTCTCTTTATCAGTGTCTGGGATGAGGGGGTCCATTGTAATCTGGGGTCCCTCTCTTCATCAGTGTCTGGGATGAGGGGATCCATTGTGATCTGGGGTCCCTCTCTTCATGCACTGTGATCTGGGGTCCCCCTCTTCATCAATGTCTGGGATTAGGGTTCTGCCTTGATCTGGAGTCCCCCTCTTCATCAGTGTCTGGGATGAGGAGCTCCTCTGTGATCTGGAGTCCCCCTCTTCATCAGTGTATAGGATGAGGGGGTCCATTGTGATCTGGGATCCCTCTCTTCATCAGTGTATAGGGTGAGGGGCTCCGCTGTGATCTGGAGTCCCTCTCTTCATCAGTGTCTGGGGTCAGGGGCTTCTCTGTAATCTGGGGTCTCTCTCTTCATCAGTGTCTGGGATGAGGGGTCCATTGTGATCTGGGGTCCCTCTCTTCATGCACTGTGATCTGGGGTCCCCCTCTTCATCAATGTCTGGGATTAGGGTTCTGCCTTGATCTGGAGTCCCCCTCTTCATCAGTGTATGGGATGAGGAGCTCCTCTGTGATCTAAGGTCCCCCTCTTCATCATTGTATGGGATGAGGGGGTCCATTGTAATCTGGGGTCCCTCTCTTCATCAGTGTCTGTGATGAGGGGGTCCATTGTGATCTGGGGTCCCTCTCTTCATCAGTGTCTGGGATGAGGGGGTCCATTGTAATCTGAGGTCCCTCTCTTCATCAGTGTCTGGGATGAGGAGGTCCATTGTGATCTGGGGTCCCTCTCTTCATCAGTGTCTGGGATGAGGGGGTCCATTGTAATCTGTAGTCCCTCTCTTCATCAGTGTCTGGGATGAGGGGGTCCATTGTAATCTGGGGTCCCTCTCTTCATCAGTGTCTGGGATGAGGGGATCCATTGTGATCTGGGGTCCCTCTCTTCATGCACTGTGATCTGGGGTCCCCCTCTTCATCAATGTCTGGGATTAGGGTTCTGCCTTGATCTGGAGTCCCCCTCTTCATCAGTGTCTGGGATGAGGAGCTCCTCTGTGATCTGGAGTCCCCCTCTTCATCAGTGTATAGGATGAGGGGGTCCATTGTGATCTGGGATCCCTCTCTTCATCAGTGTATAGGGTGAGGGGCTCCGCTGTGATCTGGAGTCCCTCTCTTCATCAGTGTCTGGGGTCAGGGGCTTCTCTGTAATCTGGGGTCTCTCTCTTCATCAGTGTCTGGGATGAGGGGTCCATTGTGATCTGGGGTCCCTCTCTTCATGCACTGTGATCTGGGGTCCCCCTCTTCATCAATGTCTGGGATTAGGGTTCTGCCTTGATCTGGAGTCCCCCTCTTAATCAGTGTCTGGGATGAGGGGCTCCTCTGTGATCTGGGGTCCCTCTCTTCATCAGTGTCTGGGATGAGGGGCTCAGAAGTCATCTCAGGCCCCTTCTATTTAGAAATATCTAAGATGAGGAGCTCCAGCATTATTAGGATTAGGACCAGGCATGGGTCTTGGGTCCCAATGGGACAGGGTAATCTGGAGGGTTCTATTGTCTTGTTGGGTCCCAATCCTCCCTCTATAGGAATCATGGTTTCCATACACTGCACTGATGGTGGCCAAGAAGCCTGAATCCCCCATGGGCAGATTGGAATGAATGGCCTCATGATATTTGGCTATACTTGTACCACCCCCCGGCAGTGTGATACTAACCTGAGTAGATGAAATGGTCCAGTTGGATTTTTCGATGTTGGGGACATTTTGTATCATTGTCTGGTCTGCTGGAAGAGTATCATACAATGTGACATCACAGGGACATTAAGGGTGACGTTCTCTTCTTTCACAATAGGAGCCGGGGCCCTCAGGGGCCCTAGTGAAGTCACTGTCCCTTACGGAGAGGAGTTATCTGTGACCTGTGATTACGATGACCACTTTAAATCTCATGTGAAGTATTGGTGTAGAGGAGCCTACTGGAAAACCTGTGAGATCCTCATCAAAACAAGTGATGAAAAGTCCAAACACCAATATGCCATAGAGGACAACCCGTCATCACTCAACTTCACCGTTACCGGAAGAGGAAGAGGAATGAGACTGGAAGATTCCGACACGTACTTCTGTGGGATCGAACGACAAGGGATTGATTACATGCACGTCCTGAAGGTGACCGTCCTCCCAGGTAACGTCCTCTTCAGTGTTTGTTGGGTTTTATTGTTACAATGATGTCACACAACGCCACCCCACCCCCCTCACAGAGCAGACCGATGTTTGATTAGCTTCCCGCCTGGCCTATAAGAGAATGATGGGCGAGTGGGAGCGCTGCCTTCCTGGGGGGACATTATATGTGTCAGGAGATGATCTACATTTATATCTATCCAGGTAACATAATAATAATATGACATGACGGGTTTGCTTAGATGAAGAGTTAATGACTGTGATTTGTTGATTGTATGTTAACCACTTCAGCCCCGGACTATTTGGCTGTCCAAAGACCGGGCCCCTTTTTGCGATTCGGCACTGCGTCGCTTTAACTGACAATTGCGCGGTCGTGCGACGTGGCTCCCAAACAAAATTGACGTCCTTTTTCCCCACAAATAGAGCTTTGATCACCTCTGCGGTTTTTATTTTTTGCGCTATAAACAAAAATAGAGCGACAATTTAAAAAAAAAAGCAATATTTTTTACTTTTTGCTATAATAAATATCCCCAAAAATATATAAAAAAAACATTTTTTTTCCTCAGTTTAGTCCGATACGTATTCTTCTACATATTTTTGGTTAAAAAAACAAAACACAATAAGCGTTTATTGATTGCTTTGCACAAAAGTTATAGCGTCTACAAAATAGGGGATAGTTTTATGACATTTTTATTATTATAATTTTTTTTACTAGTAATGGCGGGACACTAGGCTGGGGCCCCAGGCCAGCTCGGGGGCCCCAAGCAATTGCTTGTTTTGCCTGTCCTGTTCTGACGGCCCTGCCCACACAGTTAGAATCACTCCCTAGGACACACTTAACCCCTTCCTCAACCCCTACAGGTTAACCCCTTCACTGCCAGTGTCATTTACACAGTAATCAGTGCATTTTTATAGCACTGATCGCTGTATAAATGTGAATGATCAGCGATTTTTATTGGGACTGCGACATAATGGCGGACACATCGGACACTTTTAATGCTATTTTGGGACCATTCACATTTATACAGCGATCAGTGCTATAAAAATGCACTGATTACTGTGTAAATGACACTGGCAGTGAAGGGGTTAACCTGTAGGGGTTGAGGAAGGGGTTAAGTGTGTCCTAGGGAGTGATTCTAACTGTGTGGGCAGGGCCGTCAGAACAGGACAGGCAAAACAAGCAATTGCTTGGGGCCCCCGAGCTGGCCTGGGGCCCCAGCCTAGTGTGCCTGCCTGCTGCCTGTCACTGTCCTGGATTTCCGCCCTGAGCCGATCCGCGGATTGCGGCCATAGGAAAGGCCACGGCTTCGGCCTAGCTCCGGAGCGGCGGCCATCTTGGTACACCCGGCGGCAGCGGCCGAGGTGAGATGTGGGGAGATGTGGACATTACAGGGGGGAGATCTGGACATTACAGTGGGGGAGATGATGTGGATATTAAAGTGGGGGAGATGACGTGGATATTACAGTGCAGAGTCCCCCTGTCCATCCCACGGTCCCTCTGTTCATCCCACTGTCCCCCTGTCCATCCCACTGTCCACCTGTCCATTCCACTGTCACCCTGTCTACCCCACTGTCCCCCTGTCCTTCCCACTTTCCCCCTGTCCTTCCCACGGTCCCCCTATCCATCCCACGGTCCCCCTGTCTATCCCACTGTCCCCCTGTCTATCCCACTGTCCCCCTGTCCATCCCACGGTCCCCCTGTCCATTCCACGGTCCCCCTGTTCATCCCAGTGTCCCCCTGTCCATCCCACGGTCCCCCTGTCCATCCCACTGTCCCCCTGTCCATCCCACGGTTCCCCTGTCCATCCCACTGTCCCCCTGTCCATCCCACGGTCCCCCTGTCCATCCCACAGTCCCCCTGTCCATCCCACGGTCCCCCTGTTCATCCCACTGTCCCCCTGTCCATCCCACGGTCCCCCTGTTCATCCCACTGTCCCCCTGTCCATCCCACGGTCCCCCTGTCCATCCCACTGTCCATAAACAGTCCTAAACAGCATCTTAATGTTAATGTGAGTGTGTATGTGTTTTAAGTATGTTGGATTATATGCAACAGCAGTATTTGCACTGTAAACCTTTTTTATTTATATAAAGTGTGGGTGAGCTTAAACTGTATCGCTATGCTGTGGTTCCTGTAGGCTTTGCGTGAGTGTGTGTGTGGGGGGGGGGGGGTGGGGGACCTCCATGTCCATTTTGCTTGGGGCCCCCAAATTCCTTCAAACGGCCCTGTGTGTGGGGGATGGGCTATGAGTGACACGACACTGATCACTGTTCCCAATGAGAGGGAGCAGTAGATCAGTGTCCTGTCACTAGGCAGAACAGGGAAATGCCTTGTTTACATCGGTATCCCCCCGTTCTGCAGCTCGCTTACACGGTCGCGGGACACCGGCAGGCATCGAGTCTGCGATTCCAGCGGGCACAGTCACGGAGCTCGCGGCCCTTTGTGTACGTCCCTTTGCGCAGCCGTGCCATTCTGCCAACGTAAATGTACAGGCGGCGGTCAGCAAGCGGTTAAAGTGTATTTCCACATTTGCACCCAGATTGGGATAACACCTACCTTATATTTGTTCCCATTCACGTAGTATAACTTTAAAAAATATTAAAAAATCACATCTTAACTTTTTTTAGATGCTCTGTTCTGGACCCTCCAGCAAGGAAACATCCTATATAGTTCTCTTTGTTTGTAAGGTGGCTGAGCAGCCAGCTGCGTTTTTCATAATTAACCCTGTCAGTACTGTACTGACAGATCTCATTATCATTTGTAAATAAAGGTGAACATGGGGGGGGGGATTTTACTAAAACGGGTGTATGGCAGCCAATCAGCTTCTACCTTCAGCTTGTTCAGTAAAGCTTTGGCCATAAAACCTGGAAGCTGATTGGTTTCTATGCAGAGCTGCACTACATTTTGCACTCTCCAGTTTTAGTAAATCCCCCCCACCCTCCTGTTTGTCCTAACAAATGCTTAGAGGTTTAGAGGCAAAGCTTCTTCCATTGTATATGTAGCGGGTATTTGAATTTAGGGGAAGCATCTGGGTGGTAGTGTAACCCAGATGCACTGATTGCTAGGGAATCTGAGACCCTTTTATGGTTCTTGGAGGACTCTGGTGGTGCAAGGTTCCCTGCGGCCTGCAGGTGGCATTGTCGCCCTGGCCGGAGTTGAACCCACACCGCGAGACTGTGCCTTTTTGTCCTCCCCTGGCGCTGGTACAGCGGGGCGGGGAACCTGCTGTGACGCAAAGGGAGAGGGGATAAAAGGGGCGGACGCCCTTACCACGGGGTTCAGAGTTCAGAGGACGCGGCCGCACTCAGGCACCCTCAGCCTGGGTGCTGGCGTTCCGGAGTTCCGGGCCCAGGTGCCCTTGACCTGGCCAGAGCGAGAGATGGAGTCCATCTCAGGCACCTTTAGCCTGGGGTGAGGTACTATGGCGGATGCCTGGGGCTCAGTACCTTCGACTGAGTTCCACGAGGGTGGAGGAATCCGAGGGGGCCCTAACTCCTTAGGTGCCCGTGTCTGAGGTCGAGGAGACTGGTAAGCGGAACTTCTCTGGAGAGTCCGGCGCAGCATCGCTGGTGACAGAGAGGCCTCCGGTTTCTCCCTTGGACGGATATCCTTCCCCTGACAGGGGCTGTGCTAGCGAAGGTAATTCATGTTCCACCTCATATAGTCAGTGGCAGTGACTATTCGCCATTGGTGACACCACAGTGGTTAGCGATACTTTAAAGCAGAGGTCTCAAACTGGTGGCCCTCCAGCTGTTGTAGAACTGCAATTCCCATCAGGCCTTGCAAGGCTGACAGTTACAAGCATGACTCCCATAGGCAGAGGCATGATGGGACTTGTAGTTCTGCAACAGCTGGAGGGCCGCCAGTTTGAGACCCCTGCTTTAAAGGATTGTGCCTCGACCTACTCCCATTCTGTTGCGAAGGTCCCAACTTGACTGTGCTGTGTGTTTATTCGCTGAGAAGAATAAAGCTGTGTTGGACCTATTCAGTGTGTGGAACTCGGGTTACTAGGAGCAAAGGGGGAGTCAGGGACGAAGGAAAGGATTTGACTCTAGGACACCTACACAAGGCCCGATCTTTCTGGCCTTCATCTCTTCACTATGGAGGACATGGGCCGTGGTGTATCTCATCCCTCCCCCCAGCACTGACACCTCTAGACAATGACAGACAAGCCGTGAATGAGAAGGGGTGAGAGGGGTGAGGTTGCTACATATGTTAATGAGGACAAATTTGGGACAGACTCACTTTAACATAAAAAAAAAAAAAAACTTGCAGAGAAACATCTAAAAGGTAAGAATTATTTTAAAACGTTCTTTTGCTGTGTGAATTGGAACTCATAGCAGACATATTGAGGGGTTTTCTCAAATTTGACCACAAAAGTAGAAATAGGCTTTAATCTCACCCTCAATCGTATATCTAATTTCCTTCCCTTTTTTTTTATTCTACTCACTTCCCTTCTTTATAGTGCAGCACATTTCCTTGAAGTAGTGCAGCCGGCGAGGAATGGCTTTATACTTCCTTATAGTGTTAGAGAATATCTAATCCTGAGAAGAAGAATATAACACATAACTCAGCTTGTCAGTCCTCCAGATGTAGCGGCTGCATTTGTTTTCTTTTCTCAGGCTTTTTGTAACTTCCCGTGCCATAAACTGAAAACCCCAAACTATGGACTTCCTCAGCTATCTTCTGTGACCTACAAATCACCCCTCCCCCCTTTGTAATGCAAATAAATAGAGGGGTGTACTGTAGTCCTAACACACTTCCTGTCCTAGGGTGACAACTCCATAGATACAGTGCAGTAAGTGAGCGTTGTCACCCTAAAACAGGAAGTGGGTTACTGGCAGGATCACCGGGTGAAAAGGAAGAAAGAAAATTGCCTTAAAGTGATTGTAAAGGTTCAACATTTTTTTTTTAAATAACAAACATGTCATACTTGCCATCACTGTGCAGCTCGTTTTGCACAGAGTGGCCCCGAACCTCATCTTCTGGGGTCCCTCGGTGGCTGTCTTGGCTCCTCCCCGCATCAGATAACCCCCTCTGGGAAGCTCTTTTCCAAGGGGGTTACCTTGTGGGCGTGCTCCCGAGTCCAGCATTTGCGTCCATAAACACGAATGCCAGACTCGGCCCTGCCCCCCCGGCACCCGCATCATTGGATTTTGATTGACAGCAGCGGGAGCCAATGGCTGCACTGCTATCAATCTATCCAATGAAGAGCCGAGAAGACTGGGCCGAGATCAATCGCCTTCTCGAGGGGGGATTTTCAAGGGCTCAGGTAAGTAAAACGGGGGGGGGGGGCTGGGGGGCCGGCAATTGTCGGATGTTTTTTCACCTTCATGCATAGGATGCATGAAGGTGAAAAAACTGGAAGGTTTAACACCCCTTTAAAACACAAACTAATGCAGCCACTATGTCTTGCAAGCTGCAATATATGACGTTTTTCCTCTTGTGTTAAGATACCCTTTAATGGCAATCCCAGTCGTTCTTAATATTGTATAAATGTTACACTTTTATCCAGGGCTTTTTTTGTCAGAGAATAGGTGCAGGAACCCCCTTCAATTCTTGTCTCCGCCCCCTACCCATCTCTGAGCACTGAGCCAATTATCATTTTGTGGTGTTAAGTAATTTGTATGGAATTTGTTAATGATAACAAGGAAAGCAGTAAAATGGATCCCCTGCAGCCAACAATAATAGCCCCCACCAACAACAAAAGACCACCCAGCAGCAACAACAGATCTCCCAGCAGCCGCAATCAAACCCCTCCCTCAACAGTAGATCCCTTCCAGTAACAATTGACCCCCCCCAGGAACATAAGACCATCCAGCAACAATAGATCCCCTAACAGCAACAGCAGACCTCCCCAGAAACAATAGACCAACGGGAAAAAATAGACCCCCTCCAGCAATAATATATCCCCCAGCAGTCAGCATCAATAGACCCTCCAGCACACCCCAGCACCCCTTGCCATTACAAATAGTACATTCAGTGCTGAAGGTGCCGGAACTGCGTTCCCCCACATTCCTGCTGAAAAAAAGCCCTGCTTTTATCTAGATTCAAAAATAATCTGGATAAAATAGAGGTGTATCCCCTAAATATCTCCCCTGCACAACAAAAATTGCTGCTCAGTTTCAATGGAAGCCGGTGGATATAAAATACTTGGGTGGAACCTTAATGGGCACCCCTTGGGCTCCCTACAGATTGAACTATGAAATATCTAAATAGAACCCAAGTGGACACCATAAACTCCATGAACAGCTCGAAAGATGGAACACATGAAGGATTTAATATGTGGTCCTGCTCATTCTGTATCTGTATAAATCTTCATTCATTTGGATTCCCTCTAGGATCTCATCCCTTTTCATTTTGTTAGACTTTTGAGGCAGAAGTTTGGTAAACGTACGCATGGTGAAGGTACAAGTCCCTAGATTCTACGCCAGAAAATTAAGTTGGGTCATGCAATGGGTCAACTCCTCTCTGTCTCTTGTCCCTCACAATCCAGCTAGATGAAGGTGGAAGGTGAGCTTGGTCTTCTATATCTGTATAAAACTTTGCCTAATAATTGTCCCATCTAGGATCTGTACATTCTCTGTAGAAATATCTGTCAGAAGAACCCTCAAGAATCAGTCATGTTTGATAAAGTTAGATACACATAGAGTAGGAGGTACAGGTCATCCAGTTTCTATGCCAGAAGACCAGGTCAGGTCCTACAATGGAACTATTTTCTGTCTCTTGCCCCTCAAAATCCAGCTGGGTGGAGGTGGGAAGTCTTCCTGGTCCAGTCAGTACAATATAACATCCTATAACTCATTCTGTATCTGGATAAATCTTTGCTCATTTGCGCCCCCTGTAGGATCGCCACAATCTCATATTTGTGGGTTTGTCTGGCTGAAGAACCCCCAAGAATCAGTAAAGTTTGGTAAACTTAGAAACACAGTAGCTGCCAGAGATTGAGGGCGACAGGGCCGATCCGAGACGGGGTGCACGGGGTGCACGGCACCCAGGCGCCAGAGGGGAGGGGGCGCCAAAGTGTCAGGAGCACCGTTGGTCCCAAGTGTGTTTCCAACGAGTCGGCATTGTGCTTTCCCGCAGCAGCTGCCCCTGGTTCTAAATAGTGCTTTGCGCCGGTGCTTCGTCCTAGACGAGTCACGAGCGCATGTCAGCGAGGGCGCCGTGACCTCGTTCATTGCCCCCTACCTCCGCCGCCCACTGACCCACCCGCCAGCATGCCCGCAGCAGTGTCCACACCCCCTGCCCGGTGCCCGCTGTATCCGTACAAGGAGGGAAGAGGAGGTAAGTTAGGTCCGCCCCACCTCCTCCCCATGTCCCCCCTGTGCCCACCCACAACCCTTTGTGCAACCAATCTGTGCCTGGAAAGGGGTGTGGGCGGGAGATTTCAAAGCAGCCAGACCAGTGACACTGATCTGATGTCGCTGGACACCGTCTCCTCCAGCCTCCTCTCTGCTCCAGCATCAGCAGTCAGTGAGGCCTGGAGGACAAGGATGAGTGGGAGGCGCAAGCTGCCAGGGAGCTGCTGGAAGAAGCAGCAGAGCACCTCCCGGATCAAGAAGGTACTTGTCATCATACACGGACACAGACCTATCTTCAGATACAGACAGAGCTAGGGATCTCTCTGTCAGTCCAGTCCCCCCTCTCTCTCTCTCAGCCGTCCTCTCTCTCAGCCCCTCCCTCTCTCTTAGCCCCACCTCTCTCTCTCAGCCCCCTCTCTGTCCACCACCCTCTCTCTCAGCCCCACATCTCTCTCATCCCCCCTCTCTCGCGGATCCACATTCTGACCACTACCCTTTCTCTCAGCCCCACATCTATCTCAGCCCCCTCTCTCTCAGCCCAACCTCTCTCACTCAGCCCCCCTCTCTGTCCACTATCCTCTCTCTGAGCCCCTCTCTCACTCAGCCCCCCTCTGTATCCACTACCCTCTCTTAGCCCCCCTCTCTCTCAGCCCCCCTCTCTGTCCACTACTCTCTCTCTCAGCCCCACCTCTCTCTCTCAGCCCCCTCTCTGTCCACTACCCTCTCTCTCAGCCCCACCTCTCTCTCAGCCCCCTCTCTGTCCACCACCCTCTCTCTCAGCCCCACATCTCTCGCAGCCCCCCTCTCTCTCAGATCCACCTTCTGACCACTACCTTTTCTCTCAGCCCCACATCTATCTCAGCCCCCTCTCTCTCAGCCCAACCTCTCTCACTCAGCCCCCTTCTCTCTCCACTAACCTCTCTCTAAACCCCTCGCTCACTCAGCCCCCCTCTCTGTCCACTACCCTCTCTTAGCCCCCCTCTCTCTCAGCCCCCCTCTCTGTCCACTACCCTCTCTCTGAGCCCCTCTCTCTCTCAGTCCCACCTCTCTCTCTCAGCTCCCTCTCTGTCCAGTACCCTCTCTCTCAGCCCCACCTCTCTCTCAGCCCCATCTCTCTCTCAGCCCCTCTCTCTGTCCACTACCCTCTCTCTGAGCCCCTCTCTTTCTCTCAGCCCCGCCTCTCTCTCTCAGCCACTCCTCTCTCTCCCAGCCCTCTCTCTAAGCCCCTCTCTCTCTCAGCCCCCCTCTCTGTCCACTACCCTCTCTCTCAGCCCCACCGTTCTCTCTCAGCCCCACCTCTCTCTCTCAGCCTCACCTCTTTCTCTCTCAGCCTCACCTTTCTCAAACCCCCTCTGTCTCAGCCTTACCTCTCTCAGCTTCACCTCTCTCTCAGCGTCATCTCTCTCTCTCTCAGCCTCATCTCTCTCTCAGCCTCACCTCTCTCTCTCAGCCTCACCTCTCTCTCTCTCTCAGCCTCACCTCTCTCTCTCTCAGCCTCACCCCTCTCTCTCTCTGCCCCACCTCTCTCTTTCTCTCTCAGCCCCACCTCTCTCTCAGCCTGACCTCTCTTTCAGCCTGACCTCTCTCACTCAACCCCCTTCTCTGTCCACCTCCATCTCTTTCAGCCCCACCTCTCTCTCTGAGCCTTATCTCTCTGTCAGCCCCCCTCTCTCTCTAGTAGAGATGGAGTACTCTGCAGTGTTTAGAGGGGTATCCAGGGGTGTAATCAGGGTAGTGGTATCTGGGGGTGTGTGTGATCAGAGTGGGGGGCATCTGGGGTTGTAATCAGGGTAGGGGTAACTGGGGAGGTGTGATCAGTGTAGGGGTATCTGGGGAGGTGTGATCAGGGTGGGGGTATATGGGAGTATAGTTAGGGTTTTGGAATCTAGGGAGGTGTAATCAAAGTGGGAGTATCTGGGGGGTGTGACCTGGGAGTTGCTTATTGGGGTTTTAGTTGGCCTCAGCTGCCTGTGGCCAGTGAGGGGAAGCAAGAAATGCATAACCCCACCCCCTCATTACACACTGCTGTTTAGTGGAAGTTCTATGTTCAGTGGTATGTGACGTCCTTCACATTGCACTCATCACATTACGGGCGCACTGTGAAGGAGGTACCAGCTCGATTTTAAACAGGGAGTAGCAAGAGGACGGTGTGGATGGGTTGGGGGGCGTCAAAATGGATCTTTGTCTATGTAGTCAAAAATACTTATCACCGCCCCTGAGTGCTCCTCTCCCTCCTTCGCTCCGTGTGTATGTCACACACACCGCATGAGCTTTGGTCTGAAATGCCCAGGTGGCGCTGTAACAAAGTCTCGCCTCCTAGACCGGCTCCTGTGATAGACGGAACACTGATGCAATGCCGTGAAATTGAATCAGTGTGATGTGTACCATAGGAGCTGCGAGTCAGTCTTTTTTACAGTGGCTGCCCGGGTGAATCAAATCCAAGCTCTGTGACAGCAGTATTTTGCTCTTCTGTGTGATCCAGGGGCACTGGTAGGCTGAAATTGGTGAGCACTTATAAGGCTGCAATTGTTTTGTACTGGTAGGCTGCATTTGGTGGGCACTGGTAGGCTGCATTTGATGGGCACTGATAAGCTGCATTTAGTGGGCACTGATGAGGCTGCATTTGGTGGGCACTGGTAGGCTGCATTTGATGGGCACTGGTAGGCTACAATTGGTGAGCAATGGTAGGCTGCATTTGGTGGGCACTGGTAGGCTGCATTTGGTGGGCACTGGTAGGCTGCATTTGGTGGGCACTAATAAGGCTGCATTTGGTGGGCACTAATAAGGCTGCATTTGGTGGGCACTGGTAGGCTAAAATTGGTGAGCAATGGTAGGCTGCAATTGGTGGGCACTGGTAGGCTGCAGCCTACCAGTGCTCACCAATTTGGTGGGCACTAATAAGGCTGCATTTGGTGGGCACTGGTAGGCTGCATTCGGTGGGCACTGGTAGGCTGCATTTTGTGGGCACTAATTAGGGTGAATTTGGTGGGCACTAATAAGGCTGCATTTGGTGGGCACTGGTAGGCTACAGTTGGTGACCAATGGTAGGCTGCAATTGGTGGGCACTGGTAGGCTGCATTTGGTGGGCACTATTAAGGCTGCATTTGGTGGGCACTGGTAGGCTGCATTTGGTGGGCACTAATAAGGCTGCATTTGTTGGGCACTGGTAGGCTACAATTGGTGAGCAATGGTAGGCTGCAATTTGTGGGCACTGGTAGGCTGCATTTGGTGGGCACTAATAAGACTGCATTTGGTGGGCACTGGTAGGCTACAGTTGGTGAGCAATGGTAGGCTGCAATTGGTGGGCACTGGTAGGCTGCATTTGGTGGGCACTAATAAGGCTGCATTTGGTGGGCACTGGTAGGCTGCGTTTGGTGGGCACTAATAAGGCTGCTTTTGGTGGGCACTGGTAGGCTGAATTTGGTGGGCACTAATAAGGCTTCATTTGTTCGGCACTGGTAGGCTAAAATTGGTGAGCAATGGTAGGTTGCAATTGGTGGGCACTGATAAGCTGCATTTGATGGGCACTGATAAGGCTGCATTTGATGGACACTGGTAGGCTGCATTTGCTGGGCACTGATAAGGTTGCATTTGATGGGCACTGGTGGGGCTGCATTGATCTCTTGTACCATGTCTGCAGTCTCTGACCATCTCCTGTACTATTTCTGCAGTCTCTGACCATCTCCTGTACTATGTCTGCAGTCTCTGACCATCTCCTGTATCATGTTAGAAGTCTCTGACTATCTCCTGTATTATGTCTGGGGGCTCTTTTTAAACAGACTCTAACAGAAGCCCTCTCTGTGTCCATTAGAGAGACCCCCCTCCAGGTCCAATTAGAGTACTCTGCTTCTCTTCCTGTATTTTGTTTATTGTTAAGAGATCGTGGGAGGATCCCAGGGTAATGATGACTCCTTAGGGGAGCATCTCTGTGTTTGAATCGTTGCCATAGAAACATTTATAAAGGGGGAGTTAGTAAGGTGACCACGCCCTTGTAGGGGCGCTAGAAATATTTCTGCACCCAGGCGCATGTAACCCTAGGATCGGCCCTGGAGGGCGACCTGTGAACCACATCTGCTTGTTTGTTAGCGTCATTTATTTAATCTCTATTGGTCACATGTTGTTCTACATACAGGCGCCCTCCATTATATGCTCTGAATAAAATTTTCTTTTAACCTGGTCGTGGTGTGTTCTCGGTGGGTGCCTCCTCCTCTTGGTGGTCCTTCCTCCAGTGGTGACCTTCCTGGGGGCTTTGAGGTGTTTCTCGTAGTCATTGGTTGATTCATAGATCCCTGATGAAGCCATAAGGCGAAACATGCCGGGATAGCATATGAATATCAGATCTCTGTTCAACCGAACCCCTTCTTACATGACCACCAAAATGGAAATGTTAAACAAAATTCAACGAACTGTTATGTTTGGTTCTTAATAATTTTCATATTAAATTTATATAATTTTATATATGTGTAGCGGGGCCTCCTTTAAGGCCCCACGGACTACGTTACCCAGAACCCCGTTTGGCACCCAAGGTGCAATTGCCACCCGCAGAGACTCATGGGTGGGGTATAAAAAGGAAGGGTGAGGCTAAGCTCGGCCTCTTTGGACACCGCGCTGCTAGCAAAAAGGACTCCCTGTGCGGACCTGCTACAAGTGCAAGGCCCAAAGCCTGGGCCTTGCGCACTTCCAAAGAGCCTTCCACCCCACTGCGGAGCCTGTGTGGCACCTGATCCCTATTTGCTTTACGGACATCAGTTGGACCGGAGACCCGGATGTCGCGGACCCTGTGTGCGGAAACACAGCGGTGGAAGTCTAGGATAGAGTCCGGAGTGGTGAGAGAGCACTTGCTCACAATCATAGCCGAGTACTTTGTTTAGGCCTATTGACTGCCTTGGCCCATCGTGCTATGCTTGCTGTCCTGACAGGAGACTAGTTCCAGAACTGAGTTGTATAGTCTCCGGGGAGTTGTTTCCATTACCATAAACCGTTATTTGGATTTACAAATTGTTGTTCCTGTATGTGCACCACCAATCACCTTGCATGCGAAGATTCCTCACCTTAAGACTGAGCTTTTACTAAGTCAGGCCTGACTGGGTAGTTAGAACTTTACTGAGCGCCATATTGCTCACAGGGAGAATAGCTGCACATGGTGTGTGATCTCTTTCTATACAGCAGTTGACTAGTGTCATTGTTACTGCAGGGCTCTGCATGTATGTGATGTACTGTATTGATCGTTGACTTTTATACTCAAGTAAATCTGATATAGTTAATCATTCCGGTATTAGTGTCTATTAATATATTTCACAACTGTTTGCATTATTGTGGGATTACTATTAGACAGGTACAGGGCTACACTAATACCTCATTCCCTAGACTAGCTGTGCCAGAGGAGGGTCGAGTAGATTGCCGGGGGTTGGCAGTGCTGTGTACAGGGCCCGAAACAAAACCAGCTGCTCTCTTAGATTGGGGGTATCGCTACATATGTATTATCTGTAAGCACCATGATAATCCCTTCCCAACCCCCCTGTTTTGAAAATTTGATTTCTTGGGATGAGGTGCTAGATACCAGGTGTCTACCTTAGTCAGATACAACTTTACATTAGATACACAGTGAGATGATGCAGCAACGCTGTATCCTGGCCTAGGCCAACAAGGCCCAGGCCTAGGGCAGCCCTTTGCAGGGGGGGCAGCATGGAAAGAGTCCCCACCGGCTTGCGCTACACTGTTAGTGTAGCGCCAGTCTTATGGGGTGGACTGGGCTGAGAGGCAAATTAGTCTAGTGCCCCCATAAAGCGACCGCACTGCTTCCGGTATGCGGGCGGCCGGCATTCTGCAACTGTGGGGGGGGGCGCTGCTTCTAATTTTGACTGTCTTATCTTCCTGGACCACAAACCTTCCTCACTGTGCTATATGTTTTCTGCTGCACCATCGGTATGGTTACATCTTCTTAGTACTCTCCATAAAATAAAGTAGAACTATAGGAAACTTTTTTTTTTTTTTCCATTTTGGATAGAGTAAGGGAGGGTTATAGTCCCTGACAGTTTATTTTTTACCATCCCTGTCCCATTGCAGAGATTTCCCTTTACTTCCTGCCCCCATAGCCAAACAGGAAGTGAGAGGAAATCTATGCAAATGAAGGGAATCCATTGCCCCCCTCGAAAATTTCAGGGCGGGTCCTAAACAGAAAGGGGTGTGGCCTTGACAGGAAGGGGTGGGTCATATTTAAATTAGGGGGTGCGCGAGTTTAGTCAGGCCTAGGGCAGCGCAAAACCTAAATACACTACTGTGATGCAGGTCACCTAGTTCCAGACGATTAGGTCAGGCCATACAATGGAACTTGTGTCTCTCTCTTGTTCCTCACAATCCAGTCCAGGTGGAGATGAAAGGTCCTTCTCAGAAGAACCCCAAAGAATCTTTGGTTTGGTAAACTTAGATGGAGTAGGATGTACAGGTCATCCAGTGGCTATGTCAGATGATGAGGTCAGGTCATACAATGAAACTCTTGTCTCTGTCTTGTCCTTCTCAGTCCAGCTGGGTCTCATCTAACACAGGCGAGGACTGGGATTTTCTGAGCTGGGGAACCAACCCAACCAACTAGCACCAATTCCCCACCTATATTACCTTTTCTAGCACAAATGCCCCAAATAAACCCTCCTAGCATACATCCTCTTCACCCATCCCCCCTCCCAACACAAATCCCCCCCAAAGCACCACTTTCAGCACCCCTCCCCCAAATTCCCCCTCCTAGAACAATTCTTCCCCCCTACCACCCCCCCCCCCAAATTCCCCCTCCCAACACAAGTTTCCTCCCCCCAATCTCTTGGTGGTGCCCCACTACCTCACATGATACCACAGTGCCCAGGGCAGCCATCCCTTGTCCCGGCCCTGATACCATGCTATGGTGAATGGCCTTCCCAAAGGATATGGTTTATTGAGACACTTTTGGGCATTTCTCAACATTGGCTTCCTGTGCAGCTCTCTGCAGTCAGCCTGACATCTCAGAGTTGCTAAGAATGTCAGTGCTGGAAGATTTCCATCAGTTACAATTTGTGATCCCAGGTCTGAACAGGGAGGAGGCAGCTAAACAATGCCTACCATGTGTCACAGACTGTGGGTCCCACACTGATCGATATCTGGATGGTGAAGTATCTCCACTCTGACATACTAAAATCAAAAGACGTACAAACTCTACGCACAACAAAAATGATTATTTCTCTGATCACTAACAACCTGGCCCCATAAATATAGATGTAATAATAATAATATTGGTGTGTTGTGTCTTCTTAGGGGTCTGCAAGAAGACTCCACTCTGGGCCTCCATAGTGGATTTCCCGCCTGGATTTGAGACCATAGAGGAGAACAAAGTGGTGGAGGTGTCATGTAAAGAGCAGTATGACAGAAGGATGTTCCATCTGAAATGTGTGAAGGAGTCAGACGTTTTCCAGTTTTATCCTCATCCTGAGACGTCATCGTGTACACGTGAGATCCATTCACTTATTACAGACCTGAAGACTTGGCTGAGCTACATATATGTCACAGATCTTGCCTTTTGCTTAGTCAGAAGTTTTCTTTACTGCTTTCAAAATGTACCTGGGTGTTCAAACAATTGACTCTCATTCTGTAGTTTGGCTAATAAAGTGTTTCTCCACCCAGAACTAATCCCAACTTTGTACTTTAGCGCCCTGGGGTTTAGTCAGGGAGCTGCTCACCAAATTCCTTGTCAGGAGTAGCTACTGCAGTTAATCGATAGAGATCTATTGATTTCTCCCTACATTTGACCTTGTTGTACCTTTCTCTTCTACCACTAGGTGACCGGGAACTTGGTGGTACTAGATATGAGAAGGGCTACCCAAGGTCAGATTATGGGTATATGGGGTATCCCAGCCAATGGACAGGGGTTTTCATGAATCCCTTGGCCTACTGAGAGAGCCTATATATTCGGGTGAGGTCAGGTGATCTACTGTATGTTCTGTGCCACCCGGCCCGCTGTCTGGGTGGACGTGTGCCGGGCTGCTAGGCCTGAGATTTGGCCTATCCTGGAGGCTTGGGGCTGCCATGCTGTGTGAGGGCCTATCCAGAAGTAAGAGAGCAGTGCAGGGTTGGGACTACGACTTGCAGTCCAACCAAAACTGCCGGTTGGAGAACCTGTTGTGGTCAGAGGTAGAAGGGAAGCTGTCGCCACTAAGGGGCCAACCGCCTTTACCAGGGACCACAGTGAGTAACTGAAGCGAGTACCGGAGCAGTTTTCTCAATGGGCACAGTGGAGAATCCGGCTTCAGGCGGTGATCAAGTCAGGGACCCAACCAGAGGAGGTGACGCATGCAGAGCAGCCTTGTGTGCCAAGCCAGGGACCAAGCTGGTTAGCAGGGGGGAAGATTGAGAAGTATCTGGAGTGCCAAGCTAGGGACCCAGCAGGGAAGCGGGGGTGATGCTTGAGGAATATACCACCGCAAAAGCCTTGAGGAGCTCATGGGATTCAGAGCAGTGAATCAGAGAGTCCAGTGAGTGACTAGGAGCTCAAGGGGCTGTAGAGCTACACGTGGACATTGTAGTGAAGCTGAGTGAACTGTTGAACCTTGAGTTAGGAACTGTTAAGTACTGTTTCCATAGGAGACAGCAATCCGGCACGTGCAGAAGTGGCGCCTTGCTGGGGCCTTTCCCTGTACGGCTGTCCTCCTATTGAAGTCTCGGAGTCCGCCAATTTAAATTGCAACTACTTAAGGGTGTACTGGCCCCAACCCTCTTTCCCTTCAAAATATAAAAAGGACTGGTAAAAGAAATAAAAGAAGAAGTGTCATCCAGGAAGTGTCTGGCGCCCAATGACTTTCACCATCTTTGCACCCACTATGCCTCACAACCCACCACATATTGAAGGATGTCAGCTGTCTTTGGCCTTGAAGGTCCTCATTAGGCTGGAAGAGGTTAAAGACTTTGCTACAGTACAAAGAGCTGACCCATTAACCCCTTCCTCTCCTCAGCCATCTGCTTGATTTATGGTTTCCTATCTGCTGAACCTCTGCTCGGGACCATTCCTTTATAAACCCTCCAGAGTTCCTTGCTCCTTTCCAGTCTGGCCTTGTATTACACTGGCCTCCCCCCCCCCCGTCACCTTCTATCTCAGCTGTGTCATCAGTGAGGGCCACAGGAGTGTCACCATTCCCCTAGTAGGAGCTCCAGTGAACACATGGTGGTCTGTAGTCCCGACACCTCTTGGTGAGACCCTACTGGGGTTTCCACCTCTACTGTTCCATCCAGTTATTCTGCCATCTGTGTGCGTCGTGGTTTGCACTTATATTACTCCTAAACCGTGTCAGGCCTTTGGCATCCCATTAATCACCCCGGTGACCCCCAGTAATGGCCGTTGTATCTTCTCTATTCCAGGGAAATGTGGAAGGTTGATGGATTCAGGGCAGAATATAAGCATGTATCCAGTGAAGGAATATTATGATCAGGATGAAGAAGTGACGATAACGTGTCCCGCAGGATATTCACCCAATTACACCAAAATCCGATGTGTGAGAGCCGACAGCACCAATATCTGGAATGTGACCGAGGTTCTCTGTATCTCCTCACCAAGTAAGTCAGACTTCTAATTGGCTGGAGCTCAATGGCCAGATCACACCTTATACTCATCATGTCCCCTCACCGACCCGCGTGACAACATGGAGGACATTTCATCCACTTCCCCAAAACTCAACTAAATCCAGTATGAATAAAAGCCTCTAAAAGTAAAATACATAAACACTGTGATGAGTAGAACCATCATCCTGAAAATGTGAATATAGAAAGATCGGGTCTAAGGTCCCCGAGCCAAAGAACCAAAAGAAGGGAAGGGCCAACAGGACTATTGCGGTACTGATAAAGGGGTAACATCAAATATAAAAATGCCGGTATAAAACAAAAAGGAATTTTATTGAATACAACATCAAAATAAGACACAATCGGAAAATACAGAACTAAAATAATGATAACCACGTACAACGCCAATGTAAGGATCCCCAGGGGGGGAAACAGCACAGTGGGTTGAAGGTCACAACAATCTCAACTTGTTTCGTGGCGTGTGCCGCTTCATCAGGAGCATATCTAAAAGTAATTAGACAATCAGTCAATGGTTAATTGAAAAGGAACAACAATATGTGGGTTGGCGGGGTCCTTTTAGGTAAGCGACTGAGCCCTTGCTCCCCAACCCACATATCGTTGTTCCTTTTCAATTAACCATTGACTGATTGTCTAATTACTTTTAGATATGCTCCTGATGAAGCGGCACATGTCGCAAAACTAGTTGAGTGTCAGACTTACACGTATCTGGTCAACGAGCCCAATGGAGCAGAGGAAGGTCCCCCGTACGGATCCGACTCGCGGCCCCTGGTAGTGCAGACAGGAGGCACAGGAGTACGGAAGGGTAAGAGAGCCTGGTGGATATTTGCTGGAAGACGGCTCAGGATCCTGATGCAGAAGGGAAGGTGAGCCTCACAGACAGGCAGGCAGGGATGCTGGAGGGTGAAGCTGAGCAGGAGCAACACAGAATGGTCAAATAACAGGCAGGGTTTGGCAACGTGGTACAGAGGAGCAGACAGGTTCAGGGTCAAAGGCAAGCCGTGGTCAGATGCAGGCGGAAGGCAGGAGAAGTCCAAGTAACAGGTCGGGTGGTCAGCGGGTCAGATTTCAGGCAAACAGCAGGGGCAGGATACACAGGGAGCTGCAGATCAGACAGCACCGGGCTGAAGTGTTCCAGGGATTTAAATAGGCCGTTTGGCGCGCATCGGCACGCGCACGCGGCGCAAACGCGGCGCGCATCGGCGCATGTGCGCACAGGAGAATGCGCAGGAGAACGCACAACAGCAGCTCGCGACGGCGCGCGCGCACCAAGGCGATGAACAGCACGTCTGGCAAGGTAAGTTCTCTGACATTGAGATTGTTGTGACCTTCAACCCACTGTGCTGTTTCCCCCTCCGGGGATCCTTATATTGGCGTTGTACGTGGTTATCATTATTTTAATTCTCTATTTTCCGATTGTGTCTTATTTTGATGTTGTATTCAATAAAATTCCTTTTTGTTTTATACCGGCATTTTTATTTTTGATGTTACCCCTTTATCAGTACCGCAATAGTCCTATTGGCCCTTCCCTTCTTTTGGTTCTTTGGCTCGGGGATCTTAGACCCAAACTTTCTATATTTAAATCCAGTATGGATGAAGCAGTGCAATCAGAGATTAACCCCTCCCCCACCCCATACACCCCCCATGGAGCAGAGTGATCCTTACATGTTTGTTATGGGAATGAATATTCAGCAATAACTGCCATTACTTCAGATTCACAATGAAAGCGCCGCTCGTTTTAGCCACACTTTAGCGCTGTTTAACCACTTAAGCCCCAGACCAATACGCAGCATAAAGACCAGGCCCCTTTTTGCAATTCGGCACTGCGTCGCTTTAACTGACAACTGTCCTTTTTTTCCCCACAAATAGAGCTTTCTTTTGGTGGTATTTGATCACCTCTGCGATTTTTATTTTTTGTGCTATAAACAAAAATAGAGCGACAATTTTGAAAAAAAAGCAATATTTTTTACTTTTTGCTATAATAAATATCCCCCAAAAAATATATAGAAACATTTTTTCTTTCCCTCAGTTTAGGGCGATACGTATTCTTCTACATATTTTTGGTAAAAAAAAAACGCAATCGGCGTTTATTGATTGGTTTGCATAAAAATTATAGCGTTTACAAAATAGGGTGTAGTTTTATGGCATTTTCATATATTTTTTTAATTTTTTACTAGTAATGGCGGCGATCAGCGGTTTTTTTTCCGTGACTGCGACATTATGGCGGACACATCGGACACTTTTGACACATTTTTGGGACCATTGTCATTTTTACAGCGACCAGTGCTATAAAAATGCACCGATTACTGTGAAAATGACACTGGCAGTGAAGGGGGTTAACCACTAGGGGCGCTGAAGGGGTTAAGTGTGCCTAGGGGAGTGATTACTACTGTGTGGGGGGGCGTGGCTACGAGTGACACGTCACCGATCTCCGCTCTGATTACACAGAGCGGAGATCGGTGACATTGTCAGTAGGGGAGCGGGGAGATGTTGTGTTTACACTGACATCTCCCCGCTCCATCCCTCCGTGAGACGATCGCGGGGATCAGAGAAAAAATGGGAGGGTAGACTCAAGGAGGAGAAATACCCAGAGAGGCCGGACTTTGAAGGCAATGACACGGTAGATAGACAAAAAATAAAAAAATTATTTATAAAAGACAAAGAACAGTAAGTACATGAATAGAAAGAATTAAAAAATGTAGCAAGATGGAATGTACAAATGTGGTCCCGTTTGCGTCAACGCGTTTTGCCGTGAGGCTTCTTCAGGACGACTCAAGGATAGCACGAAAGAACAGGACTTGCTATCTTGGGAATGGCGGGGTATTTATTAACCCTTGTTTAGAAAGAGTGCAGTAATGCACAGATCCAATATAGTCAAAGTGGGAATCATTCACATCTCAGTGGTGCCAGAATGAAGTTCAAGGTACTTCTTATAATGGAAGGTGGCTATAAAGAGGAGTCATATAACTCAGCACACCAATAGAGCACCCAGTAGTACATATATAAAGATGTATTGTATGGGGACCTCAGTAGATAGACCAGACCTATCAGCACAAATGCAGCCAAGCATAAGGACAATTATATCCTCAGAATCAGTCAGGTATGTGCCAGATAAGCAGGAAAATAGCCATGCAATTGTGGCCGCAACTGGTCCAAACAAACGAATGTCCCCAGAGACAGCTACCTGCGGCGATCGAGTCCACGGGACCCGCGGTCCGACTCACGGGAATGACTGCAGGGATAGCGAGCGCGCCGCCGGTGGCGCGCGCGAAACCACACAGCAGGCAGTTAAAAGGGACGTACAGGTACGTGATTGTGCCAGGACGAGCCATTCTGCCGACGTATAAATGCCGCGGCCGGTCGTTAAGCGGTTAAGCAGCGCTTTTGGGGTGGCACTTTTAATGGGCAGGGCGTTTTTGGGAGCGTTAAATACAGCGCTTGTCTTCCCAGCGCCCGCAAAGATGATGCTTGGAGGACTTTTCATAACGTCCCGAAGCAAGAGCAACGCCCCGGTGTGAAAAGTCCCACTGGAATGAATGAATGGGAGGCGGTTTTCTGGCGCTTAGCAGAGGCTATTTCCAGCGTTAAAGTGCCTGAAAAGCGCCCCCCGGTGTGAATTGGGTCTAAAATGTAAGATGGCGTCCTGCAAATATTGCTTTATTTTTTTAACAATCCATCGACAAAAAAGTAACGTCTATTTGGATAAACATTTGTTAACCGCTTCCCGCCCGCCATGTAGCAATACGATGTGCGCAAAGTGGTTTTCGCTATTCTGACCGGACGTCATATGACGTAATCAGGATAACAAGCCGGCGCATGCGCGCGTGCAGGGGGGCGCGCAGTGCGGCGGCCTGTGGTGCGGCCCGTCAGTCTGACACACCACAACTCCGATCTAGACAAAGAGTCCCTGATGGAGGCTCTTTACCATGTGATCAGCTGTGTCCAATCATGGGGGTCGCCACCTTTTTTTCAAGCCAAACCCAAACACGTTAGCGGCTCGCAGATAAAACATTTTTTTTATAAGAGGGAATGCTGTGTGGACTCTGGTGTAAAGGGGGACTCTGGTGTAAAGGGGGACTCTGGTGTAAGGGGGGACTCTGGTGTAAAGGGGGACTCTGGTGTAAGGGGGGACTCTGGTGTAAGGGGGAACTCCGGTGTAAAGGGGGACTCTGATATAAGGGGGTCTCTGCTCCCCAACCCCCCCCCCACTTACATCAGAGTTCCCAGCATTACCCCTTAAATCAGGGTTCCCAAATACCCCCATAAATCAGAGTCCACAGGGCACGCCTTACATCTGAGTCCCTCTTCCCTTAGTGTATTTACTCGCTCTGAGGCAAGAGAGAGAAGGGAGGGTGGGGGGGGGGTGAGACTTCAGTCACAGACATTGGATGGTGAGCTCACTCACCCAAGGATGGAGGCTCAGGTATCGACACCTTTCATCCACGATGTATCTGCCAATTGCTGAACTTCAGATTTCCAGGCCACACATCCCTTTCCAGAGGACCAGAACACCTGGGATTGGAGTGTGGGTGGGCAGCAGACAGAGGGGTAGGGGTGGGAGGAGGAGGAGCAGATCAAGCCCTCTCCTCTCTCCTCTCCTGTCCGGGTATGGGGGATGGGTCCTGTGCACACCCCTATGCACTCGGCGGTTGTGGTACTCCGTTACTTGGGGAGCCAGATTCCATTATGAATATTGTGTCCGGGTTTCAGGAGGTCTGAAACCCGGACACACGATTCAAAACCCGAACTGTCCCGGTGAATCCTGGACAGGAGGCAACCCTAGTCCAATCACAGCTGATTACGGTGTAAACAGGAAAAGCCGTGTATCGGCTTTTCCTCAATCGCGTCTGTTAGATGCGAGTAGAAGAGAGCCAATCGGCTGCTCCTCTGACAGGGGGGTGAGTGCAGCTCCCCCGAGGATGCCCACCCAGGACCACCAGGGATGTCCACCACTTGAGACCACCAGGTATGCCACCCATGGCCACCAGGGATGCTAATCAGTGCCCACAATTGATGCCAATCAGTGCCCATCACTAATGCCTGCCAGTGCCTCCTTATCAGTGATGCGCATCAGTGCCACTTATCAGTGTCCATAAGTGCCGCCTATCAGTGCCCATCAGTGTTCCCTATCGGTGCCCATCAGTGTCGCCTATCAGTGACAATCAGTGCCACCTATCAGTGCCCATAGGTGCCATCTATCAGTGCCCATCAGTGCTGCATATCAGTGCCCATCATCAGTACCCATCAGTGCCACCTCATTGGTGCCACCTTATCAGTGCCGCCTTATCAGAGCCCATCAATGCAGCCTCATGAGTGCCCATCAGTGAAGGAGAACCTTACTTAAGTTTTGTAACAGAAACAAAGAAAAACTTTTTTTTTTCAAAATTTTCGGTCTTTTTTTATTTGTTAAGCAAAAAATAAAAACAGCAGAAGTGATCAAATACCACCAAAGAAATCTCTATTTGTGGCAAGAAAATGATAAAAATTCTGTTTGGGTACAGTGTAGCACGACCGCGCAATTGTCAGTTAAACAGCGACAGCGCTGAAAAATCACACTGATTATGATTCTAGTAATGGTACTTTTTTATCTCTATATCTCCTGTCTGATCAATGTTTATAAACAATGTTACTTTGTATCTCTCTATCTCCAGTCTGATGAATGTTTATAAACAATGTTACTTTGTATATCTCTTTCTTCTGTCTGATCAATGTTTATAAACAATGTTACTTTGTATCTCTCTATCTCCCGTCTGATCAATGTTTATAAACAATGTTACTTTGTATCTCTCTATCTCCAGTCTGATGAATGTTTATAAACAATGTTACTTTGTATATCTCTTTCTTCTGTCTGATCAATGTTTATAAACAATGTTACTTTGTATCTCTCTATCTCCCGTCTGATCAATGTTTATAATTTTTTTTACTTTGTATCTCTCTATCTCCCGTCTGATCAATGTTTATAAACAATGTTACTTTGTATATCTCTTTCTCCCGTCTGATCAATGTTTATAAACAATGTTACTTTGTATCTTTCTATCTCCTGTCTGATCAATGTTTATAAACAATGTTACTTTGTATCTCTCTATCTCCAGTCTGATGAATGTTTATAAACAATGTTACTTTGTATATCTCTTTCTCCCGTCTGATCAATGTTTATAAACAATGTTACTTTGTATCTTTCTATCTCCTGTCTGATCAATGTTTATAAAAAATGTTACTTTGTATCTCTCTATCTCCCGTCTGATCAATGTTTATAAACAATGTTACTTTGTATATCACTACTTCTGATCAATGTTTATAAACATTGTACCCGTCTATTTTGACAGCTGCTCTATTTACACAGTAAGTATCCCTGTGACGGTTGGGAGATGGTGGGAAGAGAGATTGGGGACATAATAATAGGATGTAGTGCACATGCCTGCAGTACATTGAGGGGTGTGTAGAACTTCCTGTCTGCCCAATCAGATGAGAGCTGCACATTTATATGCAGGAAATTCCTTATCTGGTTTCTGATTCGCTCATTGTCTTTTCTTTCATTCCAGCTGTTATTCCGATCTTCTCCGATCACTCCGTGTCCTGGAAGTGAGTATGACCCTCATCTGACATCTAGTCCAGCCATTGGGTGTCTACTGTCTATAACCCCTCCCCCCCCCCCACCAACCTGCACTCTACATTCACAGTGTGCAGACAGCATCCCCCCTGACAATACAGGAACTCTGCAGACAGATGAGGACTCTGAAATAAGAGGAGGATTTGATGTGCATAGATTTGGGAAATTACAATAAAGTGTAGAGAGGGAAGGAGGGGGTCTGTCATTGTTAATCTCCTTTTGGAAATGCCAACTGCCTGGCTGCTCTGGGAATAAAATGGCCTCAGTGCTTTCTGATTCACCAGCAGATCTTCTGCCCCCTGATATCTGAAGTCACTGTCAGTAAATACAATGTAACAGATCTCATCGTTATATAGGAGGCGAGGGTGAGAAAAGACACAAGTCCCCCCTCTGTGTGATGAGATGTCAGTGTTACATTGTATCTCCCTGTATGTTGGGCTCCTTCAGGTGATTATCTAATAGATTCTTGAAACCATCGATGTTCCCCGCTGAGAACACCACCTGTGGAAGGGAATTCCACATCCTTGCCGCTCTTACAGTAAAGAACCCTCTACATAGTTTAAGGTTAAACCTCTTTTCTTCTCATTTTAGTGAGTGGCCACGTGTCTTATTAAACTCCCTTCTGTGGAAACGTTTTCTCCCTATTGTGGGGTCACCAGGACGGTATTTATACATTGAAATCATCTCCCCTCTCAAGCGTCTCTTCTCCAGAGAGAATAAGTTCAGAGCCCCCAACCTTTCCTCATAACTAATATCCTCCAGACCCTTTATTAGCTTTGTTGTCCTTCTTTGTACTCTCTCCATTTCCAGTACATCCTTCCTGAGGACTGGTGCCCAGAACTGGACGGCATACTCCAGGTGCGGCCGGACCAGAGTCTTGTAGAGCCGGAGAATTATCCTTTTATCTCTGGAGTTGATCCCCTTTTTAATGCCAATATTCTGTTTGCTTTGTTAGCAGCAGCTTGGCATTGCTGAGTCAATCATCTACTAGGACCCCCAGGTCCTTCTCCATCCTAGATCCCCCCAGAGGTTCTCCCCCCCCCATACCTGAGCTCCTCCCTCCCATACCTGAGCCTATCATCTACTAGGACCCCCAGGTCCTTCTCCATCCTAGATCCCCCCAGGGGTTCTCCCCCCATACCTAAGCTCCTCCCTCTCCCATACCTGAGCTCCTCCCTCCCCCATACCTCTGCTCGTCCCTCCCCCATACCTCTGCTTGTCCCTCCCCCATACCTGAGCTCCTCCCACCCCATACCTGAGCTCCTCCCTCCCCCCATTGCTGAGCCTATCATCTACTGGGACCCCCAGGTCATTTTCCATCCTAGATCCCCCCCGGAGGTTCTCCCCCCATACCTGAGCTCCTCCCTCCCCCATACCTGAGCTCCTCCCTCCCCCATTGCTGAGCCTATCATCTACTAGGACCCCCAGATCCTTCTCCATCCTAGATTCCCCCAGAGGTTCTCCCCCCAGTGTATAGATTGCATTCATATTTTTGCCACCCAAATGCATTATTTTACATTTTTCTACATTGAACCTCATTTGCCATGTAGTTGCCCACCCCATTAATTAGTTCAGATCTTCTTGCAAGGTTTCCACATCCTGCGGAGAAGTTATTGCCCTTCTTAGCTTAGTATCATCCACAAATACAGAGATTGCACTGCTTACCCCATCCTCCAGCACAGAACCCTGGGGGACCCCACTACCCACCCCCGACCATTCCGAGTACTCCCCATTTATCACCACGTCTACGGGCCTTCCTTTATCCAGATACACCACATCTACGGGCCTTCCTTTATCCAGATACACCACATCTACGGGCCTTCCTTTATCCAGATACACCACATCTACGGGCCTTCCTTTATCCAGATACACCACGTCTACGGGCCTTCCTTTATCCAGATACACCACATCTACGGGCCTTCCTTTATCCAGATACACCACGTCTACGGGCCTTCCTTTATCCAGATACACCACATCTACGGGCCTTCCTTTATCCAGATACACCACGTCTACGGGCCTTCCTTTATCCAGATACACCACATCTACGGGCCTTCCTTTATCTAGATACACCACGTCTACGGACCTTCCTTTATCCAGATACACCACATCTACGGGCCTTCCTTTATCCAGATACACCACGTCTACGGGCCTTCCTTTATCCAGATACACCACGTCTACGGGCCTTCCTTTATCTAGATATGCCACGTCTACGGGCCTTCCTTTATCCAGATACACCACGTCTACGGGCCTTCCTTTATCCAGATACACCACATCTACGGGCCTTCCTTTATCTAGATACACCACGTCTACGGACCTTCCTTTATCCAGATACACCACGTCTACGGGCCTTCCTTTATCTAGATACACAACGTCTGCAGACCTTCCTTTATCCAGATACACCACATCTACGGGCCTTCGTTTATCCAGATACACCATGTCTACGGGCCTTCCTTTTTCCAGATACACCACGTCTACGGGCCTTCCTTTATCTAGATATGCCACGTCTACGGGCCTTCCTTTATCCAGATACACCACATCTACGGGTCTTCCTTTATCCAGGTACACAACGTCTACAGGCCTTCCTTTATCCAGATACACCACGTCTACGGGCCTTCCTTTATCCAGATACACCACGTCTACGGGTCTTCCTTTATCTAGATACACCACGTCTACAGGCCTTCCTTTATCCAGATACACCACGTCTACGGGCCTTCCTTTATCCAGATACACCACGTCTACGGGCCTTCCTTTATCCAGATACACTACGTCTACTGGCCTTCCTTTATCTAGATACACCACATCTACGGGCCTTCCTTTATCTAGATACACCACGTCTACGGGCCTTCCTTTATCCAGATACACTACGTCTACTGGCCTTCCTTCATCTAGATACACCACATCTACGGGCCTTCCTTTATCTAGATACACAACGTCTACGGGCCTTCCTTTATCCAGATACACCACGTCTACGGGCCTTCCTTTATCCAGATACACCACGTCTACGGGCCTTCCTTTATCCAGATACACCACGTCTACGGGTCTTCCTTTATCCAGATACACCACGTCTACGGGCCATCCTTTATCTAGATACACCACATCTACGGGCCTTCCTTTATCTAGATACACCACATCTACGGGCCTTCCTTTATCCAGATACACTACGTCTACTGGCCTTCCTTTATCCAGATACACCATGTCTACGGGCCTTTCTTTATCTAGATATACCACGTCTACGGGCCTTACTTTATCTAGATACACCACGTCTACGGGCCTTCCTTTATCCAGATACACCATGTCTACGGGCCTTCCTTTATCTAGATACACCACGTCTACGGGCCTTCCTTTATCTAGATACACCACATCTACGGGCCTTCCTTTATCCAGATACACCACGTCTACGGGCCTTCCTTTATCCAGATACACCACGTCTACGGGCCTTCCTTTATCTAGATATACCATGTCTATGGACCTTCCTTTATCCAGATACACCACGTCTACGGGCCTTTCTTTATCTAGATGGCAACTCACCTCCTCATAGAAGGGTAATAGATTGGTTTGGCAAGAACAATTCTTCATGAATCCATGCTGATTACTGCTAATGATACCGTTTTCATTACTAAAATCTTGTATATAGTCTCTTATCATCCCCTCCAAGAGCTTACATACTATTGATGTTAGGCTAACTGGTCTGTAATTCCCAGAGATGTATCTCAGCCCTTTTTTAAATATTGGTGCTACATTGTCTTTTCTCCAATCAGCTGGTACCATTCCAGTCAGTAGACTGTTCGTAAAAATTAGGAACAATGGTCTGGCAATTACTTCACTTTTTCTTAAGTACCCTCGGGTGCAAGCCATTTGGTCCCGGTGATTTATTAATGTTAAGTTTCCCAAGTCTAATTCTAGTTCTGTCCTGTTAGTCATGGAGGTGCTTCCTGTG
Organism: Rana muscosa; assembly: GCA_029206835.1. NCBI lineage: Eukaryota > Metazoa > Chordata > Amphibia > Anura > Ranidae > Rana > Rana muscosa. The sequence continues at coordinate 1,296,403,992 of CM055116.1, read as the reverse complement.
ATGTGTCATGAGAATAAACACTGACGTTTTGGTTACTGAAGCCCCCCGATTCCCCCGTGGAGACTGAGGAGAAGAATAAATTCAAAGCCTTTGCCATCTACCCATCCTTAGTAACCAGATTCCCTTTCTCATTCTTTATGGGACCAATATGGTCTTACCTCCCTTTCTTACTATTTATATACTTAAAGAATTTCTTGGGATTTTTTTTTTTTACTTTCCTCCGCTATGTGTCTTTCATGTTCTATTCTTTGTATAGTTGGAATGCAGATGATGATCCCTCAGCCTTGTATTTTTTTGAAGGCCTTCTCCTTTACTTTTATATGCATTTTTACGTTGGAGTTAAGCCACCCAGGACTTTTATTAGCTCTTTTAAATGTATTTCCCATTGGGATGCATTGGCCAATGCTCTTATTTAATATGCTCTTAAAGCAAACCCATCTCTCCTCCGTCTTCTTTGTTCCTAAGATTTTATCCCAATTTTTATCCTCTAGCAAGGTACGTAGTCTAGGGAAGTTGTCTCTTTTGAAATTCAGTGTCTTTGTGTTCCCCTTATGTTTCCTATTTGTGTAATTTATACTGAAACAAATTGACCTGTGATCGCTGTTAGCTAAATTGCCCCGTATTTCCTCATCCATGATCAGGTCTGTATTGTTGATAAATGAGAAAAAGAAAGAAAGGGTGCACCAGCCTAATGCATTATCATTTGGATGGATTTTATTAAAAATAGATAAAAAAGAAAACTACTCACAAACGTAGGTGAATGGCACACATATAAATAGTTTCTACAGGTAGCAGCAATGAGTCAGACCCAAATACACTCCAAATGACTGCTGGGCTCTGAGGAAGAAGGTTGTCATTTGAAACACGTCAGCCGGCAGTGGCCCTCGTCATTCCCTCTGTGACCATTTGGAGTGTATTTGGGTCTGACTCATTGCTGCTACCTGTGGAAACTATTTACATGTGTGCAATTCACCTACGTTTGTGAGTAGTTTTCTTTTTCATCTATTTTTAATAAAATCCATCCAAAGGATAATGCACTAGGCTGGTGCGCCCTTTCTTTCTTTTTCTCGTTTATCGTTAGGATACCCCTATCCCTGAGGGCAGCAAGGCCAGTGACATGCACCATTATGACATACAGACTGTCTGGTAATCCACTCGTGCGTAGGAGTGCTTGTTTTTTGCTATCAAAGTACTGTGTTGTTGGTAATCAGTAGGTCTAGTAACATTTTTTTTCTAGTTGGTGCGTCTACCATCTGACCCATGAAATTGTCCTGCAAGACATTTCGGAACTGGCGAGCCTTAGATGAATGCGCGGTTCCTTCCGTCCAGTCTATGTCTTGATAATTAAAATCCCCCATTTCGATAACACTTCCCATCCTTGCTGCTAATCCAAATTGTGATAGGGGGTCTGCCTCCCCCTCCTCCCTCAGGTTAGGGGGCCTATAGCATACTCCCAGTATTATTTTCCCCTTAGCTTTATCCCTTTGGAGCTCTACCCATAAGGGTTCCACCTCCTCCCTAGCTCCCTTAGTTATGTCATCTCTCACATTCACTTGTACATCATTTTTGATATACAGGCATACTCCTCCCCCTTTTTTACCCTCTCTATCCCTTCGATATAGGGAATATCCTTGAATGGTTGCCAGCCAATAATGAGAGCTGTTGAACCAGGTCTCTGTAATTCCTACAAAATCCAAATCCTCCTTGTAACAACAGTATCTCTAGTTCTCCCATCTTGTCCGCCAGGCTCCTGGCATTGGTGAACATGCCACGTAGTTTAGACCGGTCACATACTATCTCCTTATTGGGTGCTCTGGGGTTGCAAATAGGACTTATTACTATGCTTACCTCGAGTTTATATGGTTTAGTCAACCTACCACTAATGCCCCCAATACTACCCTCTGAAATATGTTCCATGCTGGCTAACTCTATCTCTGGACCCTCCCCCCGTCGTCTAGTTTAAAAGCCCCTCTAACTTTTCGGCCATTTTCGCTCCCAGCAGATCTGCACCCTCTTCATTTAGCTGCAGTTTGTCCCTTCTATAGTACTGGTGATCGACTGAGAAGTCAGCCCAGTCCTCCAGGAACCCAAACCCGTCCTTACTATACCAGCTCTTCAGCCACTTGTTTACTTCCCTTATCTCCCTCTGCCTTTCTGGTGTGGCTCGATGTACCGGTAGTATTCCTGAGAATACCACCTTGGAGGTCCTTTTCCTCAATTTAGCTCCCAAGTCCCTAAAATCTTCTTTAGGACACTCCATCTGCCTCTGACTTTGTCATTGGTGCCAACGTTCACCATGGCAGTGGGGTCTTCCCCAGCCCCTCCCAGTAATCTGTTCACCAGATCCCCTTCCCTCCTCATATCTAAAGTCATTGTCAGTAAATACAATGTAACAGACTGTACAAACTTGATATTTTTTTTTAGCTTTTTTTACCTGCGTGTTTAGCTGTGTTTATTGTGTTTTTGCATGCAGAAATCTGCCTCCGGGGTGCCATTAATAATGAATGTGTGTGAATGCAGTTTGATTGGCTGGAAAGTTCTTCAGAATAAAAAAACGTTGATAGTAGAAAGTTCTGATGATGGAATAGAGAAGGATGGAGGGCGGACAGAGCCGAATTATAAATGGTGGAATAGAGAAGGATGGAGGGCGGACAGAGTGGAGGTATAAATGGTGGAATACAGAAGGATGGAGAGCGGACAGAGCCGAGGTATAAATGGTGGAATAGAGAAGGATGGAGGGCGGACAGAGCTGAGGTATAAATAGTGGAATAGAGAAGGATGGAGGGCGGACAAAGCCGAGGTATAAATGGTGGAATAGAGAAGGATGGAGGGCGGACAGATCGGAGGTATAAATGGTGGAATAGAGAAGGATGGAGGGCGGACAGAGCCGAGGTATAAATGGTGGAATAGAGAAGGATGGAGGAAGGACAGAGCCAAGGTATGAATGGTGGAATAGAGAAGGATGGAGGGCGGACAGAGCGGAGGTATAAATGGTGGAATAGAGAAGGATGGAGGGCGGGCAGAGTGGAGGTATAAATGGTGGAATAGAGAAGGATGGAGGGCGGACAGAGCGGAGGTATAAATGGTGGAATAGAGAAGGATGGAGGGCGGACAGAGCGGAGGTATAAATGGTGGAATAGAGAAGGATGGAGGGCGGACAGCGCCGAGGTATAAATGGTGGAATAGAGAAGGATGGAGGGCGGACAGAGCCGAGGTATAAATGGTGGAATAGAGAAGGATGGAGGGCGGACAGAGCCGAGGTATAAATGGTGGAGAAGAGAAGGATGGAGGGCGGACAGAGCCGAGGTATAAATGGTGGAATAGAGAAGGATGGAGGGCGGACAGAGCAGAGGTATAAATGGTGGAATAGAGAAGGATGGAGGGCGGACAGAGCCGAGGTATAAATGGTGGAATAGAGAAGGATGCAGGGCGGACAGAGCGGAGGTATAAATGGTGGAATAGAGAAGGATGGAGGGCGGACAGAGCGGAGGTATAAATGGTGGAATAGAGAAGGATGGAGGGCGGACAGCGCCGAGGTATAAATGGTGGAATAGAGAAGGATGGAGGGCGGACAGAGCGGAGGTATAAATAGTGGAAAAGAGAAGGATGGAGGGTGGACAGAGCTGAGGTATAAATAGTGGAATAGAGAAGGATGGAGGTCGGACAGAGCGGAGGTATAAATGGTGGAATAGAGAAGGATGGAGGGCGGACAGAGCCGAGGTATAAATGATGGAGTAGAGAAGGATGGAGGGCAGACAGAGTGGAGGTATAAATGGTGGAATAGAGAAGGATGGAGGGCGGACAGAGCCGAGGTATAAATGGTGGAATAGAGAAGGATGGAGGGTGGACAGAGCCGAGGTATAAATGGTGGAATAGAGAAGGATGGAGGGCGGACAGAGCCGAGGTATGAATGGTGGAATAGAGAAGAATGGAGGGTGGACAGAGCTGAGGTATAAATGGTGGAGTAGAGAAGGATGGAGGGCGGACAGAACCGAGGTATAAATGATGGAGTAGAGAAGGATGGAGGGCGGACAGAGTGGAGGTATAAATGGTGGAATAGAGAAGGATTGAGGGCGGACAGAGCGGAGGTATAAATGATGGAGTAGAGAAGGATGGAGGGCGGACAGAGCCGAGGTATAAATGATGGAGTAGAGAAGGATGGAGGGTGGACAGAGCGGAGGTATAAATGATGGAGTAGAGAAGGATGGAGGGCGGACAGAGTGGAGGTATAAATGGTGGAGTAGAGAAGGATGGAGGGCGGACAGAGCCGAGGTATGAATGGTGGAATAGAGAAGGATGGAGGGCGGACAGAGCCGAGGTATAAATAGTGGAATAGAGAAGGATGGAGGGCAGACAGAGCCAAGGTATAAATAGTGGAATAGAGAAGGATTGAGGGCGGACAGAGCCGAGGTATAAATTGTGGAATAGAGAAGGATGGAGGGCGGACAGAGTGGAGGTATAAATGGTGGAATAGAGAAGGATGGAGGGCGGACAGAGCCGAGGTATAAATAGTGGAGTAGAGAAGGATGGAGGGCGGACAGAGCCGAGGTATAAATGGTGGAATAGAGAAGGATGGAGGGCGGACAGAGCCGAGTTATAAATAGTGGAAAAGAGAAGGATGGAGGGTGGACAGAGCGGAGGTATAAATGGTGGAATACAGAATGATGGAGAGCGGACAGAGCTGAGGTATAAATGGTGGAATAGAGAAGGATGGAGGGCGGACAGAGCTGAGGTATAAATAGTGGAATAGAGAAGGATGGAGGGCGGACAAAGCCGAGGTATAAATGGTGGAATAGAGAAGAATGGAGGGTGGACAGAGCGGAGATATAAATGGTGGAATAGAGAAGGATGGAGGGCGGACAGAGCCGAGGTATAAATGGTGGAATAGAGAAGGATGGAGGGCGGACAGATCCGAGGTATAAATGGTGGAATAGAGAAGGATGGAGGGCGGACAGAGCCAAGGTATAAATGGTGGAATAGAGAAGGATGGAGGGCGGACAGAGCCGAGGTATAAATGATGGAGTAGAGAAGGATGGAGGGCAGACAGAGTGGAGGTATAAATGGTGGAATAGAGAAGGATGGAGGGCGGACAGAGCCGAGGTATAAATGGTGGAATAGAGAAGGATGGAGGGCGGACAGAGTGGAGGTATAAATGGTGGAATAGAGAAGGATGGAGGGTGGACAGAGCCAAGGTATAAATGGTGGAATAGAGAAGGATGGAGGGCGGACAGAGCCGAGGTATAAATGGTGGAATAGAGAAGAATGGAGGGTGGACAGAGCTGAGGTATAAATGGTGGAGTAGAGAAGGATGGAGGGCGGACAGAACCGAGGTATAAATGATGGAGTAGAGAAGGATGGAGGGCGGACAGAGTGGAGGTATAAATGGTGGAATAAAGAAGGATTGAGGGCGGACAGAGCGGAGGTATAAATGATGGAGTAGAGAAGGATGGAGGGCGGACAGAGCCGAGGTATAAATGATGGAGTAGAGAAGGATGGAGGGCGGACAGAGCGGAGGTATAAATGATGGAGTAGAGAAGGATGGAGGGCGGACAGAGTGGAGGTATAAATGGTGGAGTAGAGAAGGATGGAGGGCGGACAGAGCCGAGGTATAAATGGTGGAATAGAGAAGGATGGAGGGCGGACAGAGCCGAGGTATAAATAGTGGAATAGAGAACGATGGAGGGCAGACAGAGCCAAGGTATAAATAGTGGAATAGAGAAGGATGGAGGGCGGACAGAGCCGAGGTATAAATAGTGGAATAGAGAACGATGGAGGGCAGACAGAGCCAAGGTATAAATAGTGGAATAGAGAACGATGGAGGGCAGACAGAGCCAAGGTATAAATAGTGGAATAGAGAAGGATTAAGGGCGGACAGAGTGGAGGTATAAATGGTGGAATAGAGAAGGATGGAGGACGGACAGAGCCGAGGTATAAATAGTGGAGTAGAGAAGGATGGAGGGCGGACAGAGCCGAGGTATAAATGGTGGAATAGAGAAGGATGCAGTGCGGACAGAGCCGAGGTATAAATGGTGGAATAGAGAAGGATGGAGGGCGGACAGAGCCGAGGTATAAATGATGGAGTAGAGAAGGATGGAGGGTGGACAGAGCCGAGGTATAAATGGTGGAATAGAGAAGGATGGAGGGCGGACAGAGCCGAGGTATAAATGATGGAGTAGAGAAGGATGGAGGGTGGACAGAGCCGAGGTATAAATGGTGGAATAGAGAAGGATGGAGGGCGGACAGAGCCGAGGTATAAATGATGGAGTAGAGAAGGATGGAGGGCGGACAGGGTGGAGGTATAAATGGTGGAATCTGCATTTCTTCATCCTGCTCCATTATATCATACCGATCCCCCGTCTTCTCACACCTCTTCTCCTCTCAGGAATATCGGGGTTTCCTGCTGTCTCGGTGTCATTCCTCCGGTGGTGGTGAAGCTGATAACCATTCTGGTGATCCTCACTGTCAAGTTCTCCGGCTTTGTAAAGAGAAGATCCTCATCAGTGGAGGAGAGTCCCCGCCAAAGACAACCAGGTAATCCCGACACAGAAGATGTTTCTCTGAGTCCCCTATAATATGGTTTTATTACCTCTTGGTCTGACCAGTAGAGTTGTTATATTTCCACTTCCTTTAACAGGGAGACATTACTGTTTGTCTGTGTTTTTTATAAAAACATTATTGGTTACAGTAGGGGGAAGGCCCTCCAATTTAGCCCTTATTATCTGCAGAACAGAAGCAGATGAGGATCCTCTACAATCTTCACAATGTTGGCTCTGACCTGCGAGACATTTTTTCCCCCCATTTGCCCTTTTCCGATCCTCTCAGTCACCCCAGTCCTGAGTCCCTTGTCTATAAGTGTACAGGAAGTCCTGTCCGCCCATATATTGGTTCCCCTCTCCATTAATGTGCTGATATCCTTTTATTTCATCAGATGTAAAGATTATGAAATCGTCACATCGGGCAAGGACCAACCTCTACCTTAAGGTGAGACCTCCATCGCTGCAACCAATCAGCAGCTGACTTTTCTTTGATAACAGAACAATATAAAATGTAAGAAAGCCTCTGGTTGGCTATGTGGCCGAATGTAACTAAACTTGTTAGAGCTGGACTGTCCATGGCTTGTCCTCAGGACCGATATTCTGACCTCCGGTGAAGAATTTGCAGTGAACATTGCTGCTTTATGAGTTCGGGAAGGATTCCCTTGCTCTGTTTTTTTGCAGTTCCTCATCAATTAAACCCATAGACACCAATCACCCTGACCCGTGCCATGGCTGTCAGATCACCAGTCCGGGCCCGGTATTTACTTATGCCGCGTACACACGATCGGAATTTCCGTCAGAAAAACCTTGGATGGTTTTTCCGATGGAATTCCGTTCAAGCTTGGCTTGCATTTACACCATCACACAAAAGTTCTCGGAACATTCGACCGTCAAGAATGCGGTGACGTGCAACACTACCACGAGCCGAGAAAATTAAGTTCATTGTTTCTGAGCATACGTAGGAATTTTGTGCGTCGGAATTGCTACAGACGATCGGAATTTCCGATCATAATTTTTTTGGTAGGAAAATTTGAGAACCAGCTCTAAAAATTTTCTTCTCGAAAATTCCGACAGGAAAAGTCAGATGGAGCTACACACGGTTGGAATTTCTGACAAAAAGCTCACATCAAACTTTTCTTGTCGGAAATTCCGACCGTGTGTACGCGGCATAACACTTACATACCGATAAGAAGATTACAGGAGATTCTCATAGTGGAAGGTCAATGAGGTTCACAGATTGGGAGGAAAGTGTTCATGAAGAAGAACTCACAATATATTTAGAGCTCAGGATGGAAAAGATTCTCATGAGATATAGACAACCATATCATGACCTTTACCATGGACTCACCCAGATACTCACCCAGATACTACTACAACATTGTAGACAAAACCAAATTGAATTTGTAAGTCACAAATATAATATTTTTAATAGTTTTTCCTATTTTAATAAAGATTTCATATAAAAACACATAAAATGCAGTTATCACTGTAGATGATTCAGAGTGTCCATCCATCAGGATATCCTCCCCTCTGCCCTATCATTCAGACTAACAACATATCTGCTTATTGTACACAGTGGTGTGTTTTGGTTTTTGTGCTGCCCTAGGCAAGACTAAAATAGGGCGCCCCCCTGATCCCAATCTGTGGCACCCCAGCCACATTATACTATTCTTGTCTCAGAATCTCGTGAGAAAGTTTCAGCCATTCACAATGAACAGCTGCAGCTTCTTCATCTGACCCTGAGACATGATTCATCCAAGTTCTACATATGTGGTCAATCGGGTAGAGGATGGGGTCAGAAGGACATAGGATGGGGTCATCAGGGCAGAGGATGGGGTCTGAAGGACATAGGATGGGGTCATCAGGGTAGAGGATGGGGTTAGAAGGACATAGGATGGGGTCATCAGGGTAAGGGATAGGGTAAGTGTGGGGCAGAGGACAGGGTCAGTCAGGTAGAGGATGGGGTCAGAAGGACATAGGACAGGGTCAGCAGGGTATGGGACAGGAATCAGTATGGCAGACTATGGGGTCAGTAGGGCAGTGGATGGAGTCAGCATGGCACAGGATGGGGTCAGTGGGGCAGAGGAAATGGTCAGTAGGGCAGAGGATGTGGTGAATGGGGCAGAGGATGGTATCAGCAGGGTATATGACAGGGGTCAGTAGGGCAAAGGATGTGGTCAGTAGTGCAGGGGATGGGGTCAGCAGGGCATAGGACAGGAGTCAGTAGGGCAGAACATGGTGTCAGTGGGGCAGTGGATGGAGTCAGCAGGGCACAGGATGAGGCCAGTGGGGCAAAGAACAGGGTCAGTAGGGCAGAGGATGTGGTCAATGGAGCAGAGGATGGGGTCATCTGGACATAGGATGGAATCAGCAGGGCAGAGGTTGGGGTCAGCAGGGTATAGGACAGGAGTCAGTAGGGTTAAGGATGGGGTCAGTAGTGCAGGGGATGGGGTCAGCAGGGCATAGGACAGAGGCCAGTAGGGCAAAGGATGGGGTAACTGCTGGCTGGGCTTTCAGCAAAGCTGCTATTTCCCACACAGCACACAGCTGAGGTTGGATTATTTTACAGACACAGCCTCAATCTGTGTAGCTGGCTGTTGCAGCTCTGCTGCCTTTCCAATATGAGGATTTCACAGGTCAGAGCTGCAACAGCCAGCTCCACACAGTGCAGATCGAGGTTTTATCTGTAGAAGAATCCAATCTCGGCTGTGTGCAGTGCAGGCAGAAGCAGCTCTGCTTTATGTCCTATGTGACGCTAAGTACAGTATGATAAGGGGGTGTCATCTTTTCAATCCCAGCACATCATTGGGGGGTGCACCACCCTCTAGATCCAGCTGCCATCAACGTAACTTCAGTGTGGTGCCCCCCGGGACTGCCCATAGGGGAAGAGCTTCTAGTGGGAGATATCAGCGGAGAAGCTGATCAGCAGGCAGTGCCAGCGCAGGATGCAGAGCACCTGGCCCACCATGGCTGAGGATCGGCACTGGACTAAGCCGTGACCCCCAGACACCCGCAGCAGAGGGAGGGGACAGGGGCTGACAATCAAAGGCAGGCACGGGGACACTGGCAGAGGACTGAGCTGTCCTGACTGTTTGGGAGCAGAGGTGGCACTTTAATAGGTAAGCCCCTGATTGTATACAACAATATAACATACCTGATATCAATTTAAACTGTCACAAAAAGATTCACAGATGGCTAGAGGATAACTGGGTTTCATGAATCAAAGGTCCACTTCCATGGGAGTATATAGGAAGTATTGGGGGGACAATTTTGGAATTCCTGCAATGGCATTCACAGAATTCCTGCCAGTACTTTCAATGATACTCACATAATCCCTGCCAGGATTTCCAGAATCTCTGCCAGGATTTCCACGGGCATTTGTAGACACTCTGTAGGGACTTCAGAAACCCTGCCAGTAGTTCCAATAGTACTTGCAGAATCCCGGACTTTCAGAGTTTGCTGGAACAATGCTAGGTGTGTTCTCTGACCCAAAGTGTATTTAAGGTCCAGCCTTTAGAGTGGCTGATACTGTGTCTACTCACCAGCTACACTTTGTTGCAAGTGTTATAATACTTACTGTACCTATGATATTGACTTGACAATTGCTGACTTGGATTGGCTAAGATTACTCTTCTGCCTGCTGCCTGCCAAGACCCATGTCTAGACTTGATTCCTCTTCTGCTTGTCAAGACCCCTGCCTGGACCTGACTACTCTTCTGTCTGCTGCCTGCCAATAACCCTGCATGGACTAATTTGTCTTTTGCCTGCTTCATGCAAAGGCTCCTGCTTAAAGTTGACTACTCTTCTGCCTGCATCTTGCGGAAACCCCTCCCTGAACTTGAATAATATTCTGCCTGCCAAGACCCCTGTCTAGACTTGACTACTCTTCTGCCTGTTTCCTGCCAAGACCCCTGCTTGGACCTGACTATCCTTCTGCCTACTGCCTCCCAAGACTCCTGCCTGGACCTGACTATTCTTCTGCCTGCTGCCTGCCGCCTGCAAGACTCCTGCCTGGACCTGACTATTCTTCTGCCTGCTGCCTGCCAAGACTCCTGCCTGGACCTGACTATTCTTCTGCCAACTGCCTGCCAAGACTCCTGCCTGGACCTGACTATTCTTCTGCCTGCTGCCTGCCAAGACTCCTGCCTGGACCTGACTATTCTTCTGCCTGCTGCCTGCTGCCTGCTGCCTGCCACCCACAAGACTTCTGCTTGGTCCTGAATATTCTTCAGCCTGCCACCTGCCAAGACCCCTGCCTGGACCTTACTGCCCTTCTGCCTGGTGCCTGCCAAGACACCTGCCTGGAGAGACTAGAGAACATGTGAGAAAGAGTCAGCAGCTCCCCCTTCTGGCTGGATATTACTATATATATTATTGGTGAGCAATATTTCATATTTGCCTAATTTATGTAATATTGTTCCGTCCCGATTGTAACAAAAAAAGAAAAGATGTGTAAGCGCACTATACTAACCCTTTCATTGTCCAGCCTGCCACAAAGAAATGGAAGGGAGACTTCTGCAGGCAACAGAGACAGTTCATTTTGCTGTGAGAAGCTTCTTCCTGACAGATTTTCTCTCTTTTTCTACATATGTGTGCTGGAATAAAATGTACACTGCCAGAGTTCTATCTCCTCCCTATGAATCTCAGGATTTTATCATCATTATTTATTTCCAGGTGAGAGAAGATCAGAAGATCCCCACGGGCACACAAGATGATCCCGAGCTGATCTATGAGAATATGGAGGTGACCCCGTCCTGAGATGTTTACCTGTCGCCTTGCTAAGAGCCAATCAGCTGTCACCGATGGATGTCACTCGTCTGTCACTGATGGATGTGGAGCTGACAGCCAACACAAACAGACAGAATGAGACTAAATGATATAAAAACTTTGTGCCCTGGACGCACAGAAAAATATTATAGTGAGACTTTTTCTTTAAACCAGACCTTCCCTTATACAAAACACCTCAATCCTCGCCTCTCCACAATCTGAAAAGCCATTTTTTGTTTCTTACTTTTGTTTTTACACCCCGTCTCACCTCTGCCTCCACTTTAGCCTCCTCCACTCCTGAAGCCTCCTGGGATATGCACATCACATGTCCCAGCAAAGCATCAGTTTAGGAGAGGGAGCGCCATCAGGGGGCCCACTGCCTGAACCGGAAAGAGACAGCCAGCTCCTGATGACATCACAGAGCAAGATGGTGGCATGGGACCCAGCATGTAGCAATGGATCACAGCAGGACAATGCAGGATTCATTGAGTGTATATGTTTTCTGAGCACAACCCAGCAGACAAGGTAAAAGGGGGGAAACAATGTACAGGGGAGTGAAGTTCCTCCTTAAAGTCAACCTTGTCATAGATTGGCCTGGGGACACACATGATGTCCTAGATTTCAGCCCTCTGTTCCACCACCCCAAGGCAGAAGTTGGAATTAACAAGACTTGTTCAGACTATTTTGTCCTCTCTAATGGTGCTCACCAGGGATGTTTACTTTCCCATTTAATTTTTACATTACCCTGGAACCACTTTATGCACCTCTAGAGAGAATAAGACTAGGGAAGGTCTGTCACTGCCTCATCACCTCATACAATAGCAGTATATGCTGACAACCTTCTCTTTTCCATATCCAAACCAAAGATTGACCTTTCCTAATCTATTGATGCTTTGTAAGCAATATGGAGACCTTTCCAATTTCAAAATAAATTTCCCCAGATTTGAGGCCCTTATTTTTTTTTTTTTTTTTTTTACCTTAGACAGACTATAGGTATTGAAGAAGGACATCCCTTTATGTTGGGAACATTCTACTGTAGTCCTATATACTAGTGAAGTAAATTGTGTAAAGATAACTTTTTGTCACAAGGTCCTTTGACACTGGCAATCAATGACTTTTACATGGATCGGGAGAAGTAGCACTTTCAAGGTGACTTTACCCCAGATCTTATAACTGATCACAATGGTACCTTACCATAGTCTGCCATTTTAGTTCTCCCACTTAGCGTATATACTCGACTATAAGTCGAGGCCCTAATTTTATCACAAAAAACGGGGAAAACGTATTGATTTGAGTATAAGCCGAGGGTGAGAATGCAGCAGCTACTGTAAGTGGAAAAGAGGGTAAACAATGCCCATTTACACGCCTCACTGTGCCCATCCTCACTGTGCCCATTACAACCTCACTGTGCCCATTACAACCTCACTGTGCCCATTGCAACTGCACTGTGCCCATTGCAACCTCACTGTGCCCATTACCTCACTGTGCCCATTACAACCTCACTGTGCCCATTACAACCTCACTGTGCCCATTACCTTACTGTGCCCATTACAACCTCACTGTGCCCATTGCAGCGTACCTGAAATTTTTGACAGGCTGCGCTGCGGGCGTCCATTTTTTAAAACTCGCGGCTTCCTCCTGGTCCCGTCCTGTTCCTTGATAGGCATTTGACACTGTGTTTAGTGTTTCGCCTATCACGGAGGTCCTCTCATCCTCGGACTCAGTTTCCCAGCAGACACTGTGTTCAGTGTTCCGCCAATCACAGACGTTCTTTCATCCTCAGACAAGAGAAGGTCCATGATAGGCGGAACACTGAACACAGTGTCTGCTGGGAAACTGAGTCCGAGGATGAGAGGACCTCCGTAATAGGCGGTAGCGGAACATAGTGTCAAACACCGATCACGGAACGGGACGGGACGGGACCAGGAGGAAGCCGCGAGTTTTAAAAAATGGACGCCCAAGGTACACTGACTCGAGTATAAGCCGAGAGGGGTATTTTCAGCCCTAAAAAAAGGGCTGAAAAACTTGGCTTATACTCGAGTATATACGGTATATAAATGTTCAGTAGCAGAGAATGTAAGACCACAAACCCACTGTACGCTTCCCTCTCTACTTCTACTCACAATCCCTAAGCACAACAGAGGCCTAGGCTTTCCTTACATGTCCCAGTACTACAAGGCACTTCATCTTGTCTGAATAGTAAACAGATGTCGATACTCTGCTGAACTAAAAATGGTGTAGGTGTGGCGCTGGTCTGTCAAGGTGCTGTTAGTAATTGGTTTAAAGTGACGGGTGCTACTTTTACCTGCGCATGAATAGGTAAATAAAGTGCTAGTGAAGTGTTGCACCCTCGGCCGGCTGTTGGCTAAATTAAAATGTGCTAAAAATCACTTGATTGATGTGACACATGTAAAGTGCTATATCCAATAAAATCACATATGCAATAATACATCGAATGATGGAAAATACATAAACATAATACATTTTACAGTTGGTGATAAAATTGCTCATAAAAAAATATATAAAAAATAAAAAATATATATAAAGTCCAGTGATGGTGAGCAAATGCTTAATCTTGCTTTCTTGCGGTGTGCGTGACTATCCGTGCTCGTTCTATATATGCACTCACCAGAAACTTCTTACCCTCCTGGGGTATGACGCAGCCACAGTATTTGCCACTGTGTAGCAACCTGGGAAATAGTCAGCTCCGGATGTCTTTAACGTTCCTCCAAAATTGATTATGTAGAAGAGAAAAGGATGCCCTTCGTTGATACTCTGCCACCAGACAAGGGGTCCAGTTGGAGCAGGACAGTATCCATATATCCCTCTGGTGCCTCACATGTAACACCAGATCCCTAAAATCTCACCCACCAATAGGGGGTCACACTCCAGGTCATCATGACCTTCCCTCTGTCCGTGATCTCCTCTCCTTGGAATTGACAATAAACATCTCAAATGCTTCGCGGACGCAGGCAAAGTTTGACTCTTCCACTTCCCAGCCCTGACTGGATGGCTAAGCCAGATCCAAAATCTGACATCTCCACCCTTGGATGTCCGGGTGGCATTCCAACTCAGAAACTTTTTGAGAGTTATCCCAGGACAAGACCTACTTATGAGACCCACCATCTCTGGAGGGTCACCTCTCCATTGTCCCATTTCCTCTGTTATAACAATCTTTAATCCGCTCCTCCAGGAGGGTTTGCACCTCCATACATTCACATTGGGAAGCTAAAATACAAATCTCATTTACAACTACGTGTAGCACCCTCCTAGTTGGGATGCTAGGTAAATTTAGTTTTTGGCCCCTTTTGCTATCAAGGGAGCAGTAATTGTTTGGTCTGGTCTGTTTGATTGCTTCCCCCTGCCTCTGGAAGAAGTTTCTGGAGCTTGGGGGAAGGAAGAATTCAAATGAAAATCCTGAATATTGAGCAGGGCCTAACCAATCTCTGAGAGGGTATGGCCAGTTGGTGGCTGGGATGCTGCCCATAGTAAATAGTCTGGAGCCCTAAGGAGATGGTCTTTTGCCCTCCTGAGGGAATGGATCGGTTTGCTAAGAGGAGGGGGGATGTCTGCTTTCCCCTGGTGCCCCTGAGACTGGATGCTGGATTACTTACGTGAGGCTGCACCTATGGACTGATCTCACTCTAGGATTTTGTGCCCAACCATGAATCTGTCTAGCTGTACTTGAGCTGAAGTTACTTCCTGTTCCTTATCCATGAACCTATAGACTGTCCCAGTCTGGCTATACCTGCTCTGCAAAACGATCTCATGGTTCCCAGCTGTGAGTGAAAGGCTGCATTGCTGCTGTTTATAGAGAGAGGGAGAGACCAAGAGAGAGAGAATTGCCCTCTGCAGAATTGTGCTCAAGCATTTTTAGAGTATCTCACAATACCCCTATTTCCCTTTCAAGTTCTACATGCAATAATAAAAAAAGAAGAAAACCCCAAGAGTAAATACACTGTTGCTGTGCCCCTGCACTGAGTTGGGAAAGAACCAGATAAGTCTAAGGGGCTCCTTCAGGGTTAGTCCATCCCCATGACTAACCACTTCTCGCCCGGCCTATAGCAGAATGACGGCCGGGAAGTGGTTCAGTTGTCCTGACTGGGCGCCATATGATGTCCAGCAGGATAACAAGCCAGGGCGCGCCCATGGGGGCACGCAGCATGGCGGTCGGTGGTGTGGTGTGTTGACACATCACATCTCCGATCTTGGTAAAGAGCCTCTGACGGAGGCTCTTTACCATGTGATCAGCTGTGTCCAATCACAGCTCATCGCAGTGTAAATAAGAAGAGCCATTAATCGGCTTTTCCGCCACTCGCACTGACAGATGCAAGTAGAGGAGAGCTGATCGGCTGCTCTCCTGATAGGGGGGTCTGTGCTGATTGATTAACAGTGGAGCCCCCCCCAAGGATGCCCACCCAGGACCACCAGGTATTCCAATCAGTGCCCGATAGGGATGGCCCATCAGTGATGCTTGCCAGTGCCTCCTGATCAGTGCTGCCTAACAGTGCCATCTATCAGTGCCCAGTGCCACTTATCAGTGCCCATCAGTGCTGCCTGTGAGTGCCCATCAGTTCTGCATATCAGTGCCCATCAGTGCTGCTAATCAGTGCCGCCTATCAGTGCCTGTCAGTGCTGCTTATCAGTGCCCATCAGTGCTGCATATCAGTGCCCATCAGTGTTGCTTATCAGTGCCACCTATCAGTGCCCATCAGTGCTGCCTATGAGTGCCCATCAGTGCTGCCTATGAGTGCCCATCAGTGCTGCATATCAGTGCTGCTTTTCAGTGCCAACTATCAGTGCCCGTCAATGCTGCTTATCAATGCCGCCTATCAGTGCCCATTAGTACTGCATATAAGTGCCTCATCATTAGGGATGAGCTTTGAGTTCGAGTCGAACTCATGTTTGACTCGATCATCGGCTGTTCGATCGTTCACCGAATTTCGAACATTATGGGCCGTTCGCGCCAAATTCGAGTGGCACGTCACGGCCCATAATTCACTGCGGCATCGCAGTGCATTGCTGGCTGATGATTGGCCAAGCATGCACTATGACCCGCATGCTTTGGCTAATCACAGCGCAGAAAAAACGGAGAGCCGTAATTGGCCAAAGCCAGCATGGCTTTGGCTAATTATGGCTCAGGGGGTTTAGTACAAGCCCCACACTATATAAGCCGCCTTGAAGTCGGCCTTGTGTAGTGTGTTGGTGTTTGTGAAAGAGGCAGTTTCAGAGAGACAGAGAGAGAGAGAGACAGTGTCATTTATATTGAGTTAGATAGAGCAGGCAGGCGAGTCAGTTAGCTGCAGTTACAGTGTGTAGAGGATATATATGCATCCTAGGTGTTGTATATATATTTATACACTGTATTCAGTTTAGCTAGATCCGTTCCTGTTATTCTCTATACTGACAGGCAGGCAGGTGATTGCGCTAGCTGCAGTATTTTCACTTAGTGTACTGTGTCATTTGCACAGTGTGCACCAAAAGCTTACCTGAATACAATTGCTGGTGTTCTGATACAAATACAAGCAGTGAGGCAGGGACCTCCAGTATTTTGTTTTAAGCCTCATACACACGGCCGAGAATCTCGTCAGGAAAAAACTCGTCGTTTTTCTTGACGAGATTCTTGGACAAGAAACTTGTCCCGGCCGAGTGTACACACGCTCGATTCAAAGAACCCGCGGTTCTTTGAATGGAGCGAACGCGGTGATGTAATCGACTACGACGAGCGTGCGCTCATCGCATTCGATGCAGTCACCGCCATCTTGCTACACCCTACCTATGCCTAGGAAGCTACCGCGCATGCGTCAAAGTCATTTCGAGCATGCGCGGGTTTCCACGGCGACAGGTAAGAGTACACACACACAATTTTCTCATTAAGAAACATGCTGACGAGAATCTCGGCGAGAAAATGGAGAATCCTGACGAGAAAATAGAGAGCCGGTTCTCTATTTTTCTCGTCGAGATTCTTGACGGTTTTCTTGACGAGAAACCCGATAGCCGCGTACACATGGCCGATTTACTCAGCAAGAAAGCTCTGCCAGCAATTTTCTTGCTGGTTCTTGCCGAGAAACTTGGTCGTGTGTATGAGGCTTCAGTGTCCTTTGCACAGTGTGCACCTAAAGCTCATCTGAATACAAATACAAATATCCAAAGGGGCTGGTAATGGGCTGGGGGGGGGGGGGGGGTGGGGGGTACCCACGCCATTTATTTTTTTAAATTGGGTGTGGGGTTCCCCTTAATATCTATACAAGACCCAAAGGGCCTGGTAATGGGCTGGAGGGGGGGTACCCATGCCGTTTTTCTCAATGATTTTCATCCATATTGCCGGGACCAGACATTACATTAAAGCCGCAAGCAGTTTTAAATGACTTTTTTTTCCTTTAGAAATTTCATTTTATGCAGGGACAGTTCTAAACACGGGAAACATGCGCCACTTCACAGGCATATCATACACACCCTCCAGGTACGATATTTAAAGGAATATTTCACTTTTTTTTCACTTTAAGCATCATTAAAATCACTGCTTCCGAAAAAAATGCAATTTTTAAAACTTCTTTTTGCATTGATACATGTCCCCTGGGGCAGGACCCGTGTCCCCAAACACTTTTTAGGACAATAACTTGCATATTAGCCATTATAATTAGCACTTTTGATATTGAACGTTCGAGTCCATTGTATTTAATAGGGTTCTAAAGTTTGCGCAAACTTTAGGTCTGTTCACAGGTTCTGGTGCGAACCAAACCGTGGGGTGTTCGGCTCATCCCTAGTCATCATCAGTGCTACCCCATCAGTGCCAATCAGGGCAGCCTTATCAGTGCCCATCAGTGAAGGAGAAAACGTAGTTATTTACAAAGTTTCGTAACAGAAACAAAGAAAAAATAAATTTCAACATTTTCGGTCTTTTTTTATTTGTAGTGCAAAAAATAAAAACCCCAGAGGTGATCAAATACCACCAAAAGAAAACGGAAAATTGTATCATACTTACCAGTAATTTTCCTTTCCTGGTGCCTATCCATGGCAGCATACCTGTGACAAGCTCCGCCTTGGCTCCTCCCTCAGGACTAGTGAATATTATAAAAGAGTTGATTAGCACAGCCCCAGCATTCTCTGTAATATAGAATACCGAGGGTGGAATTGTATGCTGCCATGGATAGGCACCAGGAAAGGAAAATTACTGGTAAGTATGATACAATTTTCCGTTTTCCTGGTGCCTCCATGGCAGCATACCTGTGACAAATAACTAGCTGATATGGGTGGGATGATGCTCAGAGGTTTATTTTAAAGAGATTATTATCATAATTTAGAGGAAGAAGCAAAGGCCGATTTGACCGCCTGTCTGCCAAACTCCACCGATGAGAGAGCTCCTGGGTCTACTCGGTAATGTTTCAGAAACGTATGTTGGAACGACCAAAGTCGCTGTCCTGTAAATAGTTTCAATTGACACATTCACTCTTGCCACCCAAGAGGCAGAAACCGTTCTGGTGGAGTGTGCCCTGACTATCAAAGGGGATCCCAGACCTTTTGCCCTGTACACCTTGTGGATGAGTTTAACAAAACATGAGGCAATCGTTCTTGCTGACGCCTCCTTGCCTTTGTTTATGAACAACCTGATAGTGTCCCTGAAGGATGCTGTAGCCTGCCGATAGCATCTCAAAGTGGAGGCAATGTCCAGCTCGTGAAGAGAACCTGAGTCCTATTTTGAAAATGTTGGAAGTACCCAAGGCTCAGATATGTTCGAGGATGATGTGACTTTAGGGCTAAATCCTTGCACCGTTCCGAGTTCTACTTTGTCAGGAAATAATCTGATATGATTATGATCCACTCCTAAAGCTTGGAGCTCTGAAACCCGTCTGTCAGAAGTTATGGCTATCAAGAAGGATAGCTTCATGGTTAGATTCCAAAGCGATGCTGACTCTGAAGAGGCAAGAGGTGGATTGGTTAAAGACTCTAGGATGATAGCAAGGTCTCAAGTGGGAAAAGATTGTTTAGTTGGTGGTCGGATCTTTTTGACAGCTTTGAAAAATTGGATTATTAATGAATCCTCAGCCCATCTTTTACTTGATGCCGCTGAAATTGCCGCTACCTGCTCCTTTAGTGTACTGTGACAGCAGGAAGGTAAAGTCACCTGGTTGCATCCAGGGGGGTAGATATATTTCGCCCAGATTCAGGCTTTACGCCGACTTATACAACTAGGTGGAGAGTTGTATAAGGCTAGTGGGCTCATGGATGACTCATACCTCTAGGGAGAGTGTGGGGCGTCGTGCAGACAGAGATGAGGAGACCAGCTGAACCTTGTCAGCTCATTTAGGCCTCTATAAGAACTCCCAGCTTCATTAGATGTTAGCTCATGCCTGGAACCAGACCTGTGTGGACTGTCTAGGGAGAGTGAACCCCTGTGCGGTGAGGCAAAGCCTGTGTGGCTATTTGTTTGGACTTTTACTAAACCAGGGACTTAGGGACTAGGACAGCACTAGGCTGATCCCAGTTGTTAGTTAGGAAACCTGTATGTTTAGTCAGAGGTCAACTTGACCAGGATTTATTTTGGTTATGTTTCTTTTGCTTTGCTGTGTTTTGTCACTGTAAATAGAAAATAAACCGCACCTTTTTGATTTTGAAAACCACAACCTCCGTTTGCTGGGCCTGTTTTGTGTGGGGAGCCCATCCCGGGGGGTCACACACACCCGCTGCCGAGCTAACCCCCTCACAGTTGGTGGAGAACCAGTGGCAGTTTTTTTTTAAGCCAGCATGGAGGAGATACTGAAGCAGCTGGCTCTAGCAAATGCCAATCAACAGCAGACAAATGCAGGTTTGCAAAAGAGCCTTGCAGCTCAACAACAGAGCCTTGCAGCCCAGCAGCAGACAAACGCAACTTTGCAACAGAGTCTGGAGGCTCAGCAACGAGCCCAGCAGCAATCTGAGGCCCGCTTCATAGACCTGTTGCAGAAGCAAGAGCAGAGACTACAACAACAGATGGAAGCAGTAATGCAGCAACGTCCGCAGACCAGTGAGGAAAGCCGTCCCACTAATACCGCGTCCTTTGGGGTGAGTCGTTTATTGACAAAAATGACTGGAGAGGATGATCCAGAGGTATTTTTGACCACATTTGAAAGGACCGCTGAAAGAGAAAAGTGGCCTGAGGAGCAGTGGGCTGGACTGGTGGCTCCTCTGTTAACTGGTGAATCGCAGAAAGCTTACTATGACCTAGAGCCTAACCAAGCAAAAGACTATGTGATGCTAAAAGCTGAAATATTGGCAAGGCTGGGTGTCACCCAGGCTGTCCGGGCTCAGCGTGTGCATAACTGGACTTTCCAGCTTGGAAAACCCCCCAGGTCTCAAATGTATGATCTCATTCACCTGAGCAGAAAGTGGCTACAGCCAGAGACTTTGTCCGCACCAAAGATTGTGGAACGTGTTGTAATGGATCGGTTTTTGAGAGCTCTTCCTACTGCCATCCAAAAGTGGGTAAGCCATGGAGACCCAGAGACGGCCGATGGTCTTGTGGATCGTGTGGAGAAATACTTGGCTACAGAGAACCTGACGGCCTCTTCCAGAGACACTCGGACTTTCCACCCTAAGACCAGACCATCCCCAGGGGCGGATAAGAGGATTCCAAGGGGTGAGGGTGGAGAGAGTGAGAGGGTGGGAGCTCTACCCCAAGTTTGGCGAGAACAGCCTGGGAAATCAGCGGCTCAAGAGGCGGCAAGAAGGATCGTTTGCTACCGCTGCCGGCAAGCGGGACATATTGCAGCCAATTGCCCGGTTGTGGAGGAACCCATGCAGTGTGACTTTCTGACGGGCAGACGTCAGTCGCTGTGTGCGACAGTCGCATGCACTGCCATTCGAGGAACTGAGAAACATTTATGCAAAATGTGTGTTAATGGTAGAAATGTTGTGGTATTGCTGGATTCAGGTAGCCTTGTGACCCTGATAAAGGCTGAGTTAGTTAAAACAGAGGTCTCTGGGAATAGCAAGGTAGCTGTTATTTGTGTGCATGGGGACACCCGAGAGTATCCAGTGACTACAGTGTGTTTCGAGACCCCCAAAGGTACCCTCTCTCATCCAGTGGGCTTAGTATCTCAGTTACCGCATGACGCCATTGTGGGAAGGGATTTTCCGAAGTTCTGGGAACTGTGGGATGATCCTGAGCCCCTCACTGGTGCCCCTATGTACCAGGAATGGGATAGCCAGAACTCCCCTGAGAGTGGTGAGGACTCTCCGGAATTTCCCTTATCAGTATTGGCAGGGGAGACTCAAGAAACTGGAGAGGAGCCCACCTCCTCAGACGAAAACCTACCGTCTGTGGAGTTTTCTGATCTTGAGGTTCACAGGGAAAACTTTGCCACAGAACAGTTGAAAGACCCCGCCCTAATAAAGGCACGGGAAAACGTAGTGAAAATAGATGGCGAGTTAGTGAACCCAGATAATACCTGCACTTACCCATACTTCAGCGTAGAGAAGGACCTACTGTATCGGGTGGCAAAAAGGGCAGAAGAAACCGTTGAGCAGCTTGTGGTGCCCAAACCTTACAGGAAGTTGGTGTTGGAGTTGGCCCATGGGCACATTCTTGGAGGTCATCTGGGGACAGAGAAAACCCGAGAGAGGGTATTACAGAGATTCTATTGGCCGGGGGTGATGAAGGACGTAGAAAATTATTGTTCCTCCTGCCCTGTGTGTCAGAGGTTGGCCCCGATGCCACATTTCCGTAGCCCGCTGGTCCCTCTACCCATCATTGAGGTCCCGTTTGAGAGGATCGCCATGGATTTGGTAGGTCCTATAATCAAGTCCGCTAGGGGGCACCAGTACATATTAGTTATAATGGACTATGCCACCCGTTATCCAGAAGCGATCCCTCTCCGAAATACCTCGGCCAAAACCATAGCCAAAGAGCTATCTCTTGTTTTTAGCCGGGTGGGTATTTGTAAAGAACTGCTTACGGACCAAGGTACACCCTTTATGTCCCGGGTTATGAAAGAGCTGTGTAAATTGTTCAAAGTGACGCAATTGCGTACGTCTGTGTATCACCCCCAAACCGATGGGCTGGTTGAAAGATTCAACAAAACCCTAAAACAAATGTTGAAGAAAGTGGTGGATAGAGATGGAAAGGATTGGGACTGTTTACTTCCTTATTTGATGTTTGCTATTAGGGAGGTGCCCCAATCCTCTACGGGATTCTCCCCCTTTGAGTTACTGTATGGGAGACACCCAAGAGGGCTGTTGGATATTGCCAAGGAAACTTGGGAAAGTGAGAGTTCTCCCCACAGGAGTGTGATTGAGCATGTCGCCCTGATGCAAGATCGAATTGCACAGGTAATGCCCATCGTGAAGGAACATTTGGCCCAAGCGCAGTTGGCACAGCAGAGAGTGTACAACCGTGGAGCCAAGACCCGTACCTTTTCCCCGGGGGATAGGATATTGGTACTTGTCCCTACGGTTGAAAGTAAATTCCTTGCCAAATGGCAAGGCCCCTACGAGATAATGGAAAAAGTGAGCGAAGTGAATTACAAGGTCAGACAACCAGGAAGGCGAAAGCCCGAACAGATCTATCACGTTAATCTGTTGAAAGCCTGGAGGGATAGAGAGTCCCTAGTCGCAGACACTTGGTCACCAGCTCAAACTGGTTGCGTGATTCCTGAGGTTGGAATAGCAGCCACCTTGTCACAACCCCAACAACAGGAGGTTAAGGAGTTTGTGCTTCGCAACAAGGAGGTATTCTCTGAGCTGCCGGGACAAACATCTGGGGTAGAGCATGACATCATTACCCCGCCCGGTGAAAGGGTGAAGTTAAAACCCTATCGGATCCCAGAGGCTCGACGGGAGGCAATACGGGAGGAAGTACAGAAAATGCTGAACTTAGGGGTGATAGAGGAGTCCCAAAGTGATTGGTCTAGTCCCATCGTGTTGGTGCCTAAACCGGATGGGAGCTGGCGATTTTGTAACGATTTTCGTCAGTTGAACAAAGTTACAAAATTTGACACCTACCCCATGCCACGTATAGATGAGTTGATCGACCGGCTGGGAACAGCCCGATACATGACGACTCTTGACCTCACAAAAGGGTATTGGCAAATCCCCCTGGCCAAGTCGGCCAAAGAGAAAACCGCATTTGTAACCCCAGACGGGGCGTTCCAATATAAAAGAATGCCGTTCGGGTTACAGAATGCGCCGGCCACATTCCAGCGGAAAATGGACCAGATGCTGAGGCCCCATCGGAAGTATGCTGCGGCTTACCTGGATGACGTAATTGTCCATAGCACAGATTGGGCCTCACATCTGCCAAAAGTGCAAGCAGTCCTGGACTCTGTTCGGGAAGCGGGGTTTACGGCTAACCCCAAGAAGTGTACCATTGGGCAGGAGGAGGCCAAATATCTTGGGTACACCATTGGGAGGGGAGTAATAAAACCCCAACTCAACAAAGTCGAGGCCATCCAGAGTTGGCCACGTCCCAACAGCAAGAAGCAGGTACGAGCCTTTCTGGGAATCGCTGGGTATTATCGGCGATTCATTCCCCACTTTGCTTCTAAGGCTGTGCCCCTAACCAACCTGACGAAGGGGAAAGGGTCGGTCATGATTAAATGGACCCCCGAGGCTGAGGCAGCATTCCAATTCTTGAAACAAGCCTTATGTAGCCAGCCAGTGTTGTACTCACCCGACTTCTCTAAAGACTTTGTCGTACAAAGTGATGCGTCAGATGTGGGGTTAGGAGCAGTATTGTCCCAGGTCTGGAACGGGGAAGAGCACCCAGTCATTTACCTCAGCAGGAAATTGAAGTCCCATGAGGTAAATTACGCCACCGTTGAAAAGGAGTGTTTAGCGGTGAAGTGGGCTCTAGATTCCCTTCGGTACTACCTGCTAGGTAGGCACTTTGACATGGTTACGGATCACGCTCCGTTAAAGTGGATGGCTCAAAACAAGGAAACAAATAGAAGAGTGAATAGGTGGTTCCTGGCCCTCCAGGAATTCAACTTCACAGTAAAGCATCGCCCTGGCGTTCAAATGGGGAATGTGGATGCTTTGTCTCGAGTACATGAATGCCTGATTGCTGGTGTTCCAACCCCGAGGTTAAAACAAGAGGGGGGGGTATGTGACAGCAGGAAGGTAAAGTCACCTGGTTGCATCCAGGGGGGTAGATATATTTCGCCCAGATTCAGGCTTTACGCCGACTTATACAACTAGGTGGAGAGTTGTATAAGGCTAGTGGGCTCATGGATGACTCATACCTCTAGGGAGAGTGTGGGGCGTCGTGCAGACAGAGATGAGGAGACCAGCTGAACCTTGTCAGCTCATTTAGGCCTCTATAAGAACTCCCAGCTTCATTAGATGTTAGCTCATGCCTGGAACCAGACCTGTGTGGACTGTCTAGGGAGAGTGAACCCCTGTGCGGTGAGGCAAAGCCTGTGTGGCTATTTGTTTGGACTTTTACTAAACCAGGGACTTAGGGACTAGGACAGCACTAGGCTGATCCCAGTTGTTAGTTAGGAAACCTGTATGTTTAGTCAGAGGTCAACTTGACCAGGATTTATTTTGGTTATGTTTCTTTTGCTTTGCTGTGTTTTGTCACTGTAAATAGAAAATAAACCGCACCTTTTTGATTTTGAAAACCACAACCTCCGTTTGCTGGGCCTGTTTTGTGTGGGGAGCCCATCCCGGGGGGTCACACACACCCGCTGCCGAGCTAACCCCCTCACAGTACCTAAGCAAGACCTAGGTCTAAGCCTGCCTGCAAGAATTTTTCGAATTTGAGAGGATGATGGAAAATCTGGATCACAGTTTCTGCCAATCATGAAGGCCCTGAATTTGTTCCACACCTTATTGTATATACTGTTTGTGGATGGCTTTCTTGCGTTGAGCAGGGTTTCGATAACTTTGTTGAGACACCCTAGGGATTGGAATCTTTCCCTTTCAGCTGCCAGATGTGAAGATTTAACCTGCGGGAATCTGGATGGGTGTGACATCCCTGTGACAGGAGAAAAGGTATTATTGGAACCTTGACTGGAGGCTGTGTATTCAGGTACATTGCTGTGGGGAACCAGGGACATCTTGGCCAGTACGGTAGGACTGCTATCACCGTTGTGGTTTCTACCATAAGCCTCAACAGGAGTTTTTTTGGAATGAGAGGCCATGGAGAGAAGGCATAGGCCAGATTGCATACCCAGGGGCTGAGAGAGCATCTACTGCCTCCGCCTGGGGATGAGGAAGTCTTGAGATGAACCTTGAAAACTTGGTATTTAATGCTGTTGCAAATAGGCCCAGCCTGAGGGGACCCCACTGGTCCACTAACCAGTCGAAAACTTTCGGGTACAGAGACTATTCGTTGGAATCTACGAACCTGTTGTCCATTCGGAGAGGAACTGGTTTGCCTGTAATCTTGAATTCTAGGGCTAGCAATGCAAAAGGTAGGCTGCCCGGACCTCCAGGATATTTGATACCAGGCCTGTTGTATGGAATGACCATCTTCCTTGCCCTGAGATCTGGTTGCAGTGTGATCCCCACCTGCTTCACTGGCATCGGTAATAATTGTGATCCAGTTGACATGCACGTGATTTCATAGGTGTGTGTTTCTTCATCCACCAATGTAGACTCCTGAGCATCAGGGTCGTCAGGTGTATGGGTTGGGATAGATACCGTCTGTTCCACAGCCTCAAGAACTCCAGCTGGAAATGTCTCAAATGCCAATGGGCCCAAGGGACCATAGGGATGCATGACAACATCCGGCCTATCAGGCTCTGACAGTTTGAGTATGACAGGTAGGATCTCACACTGACTTTCTTCATCTGTCGAATAGTCGATGTCACCTTTTGAGGTGGGAGGGATACTGTACCATTCTGTTCCACTAACTGGGCTGGATCCTTCGCCCGGAGATGAAGGTCATCCAAGTAATGGTATACTCGAAGCCCTAATTCTCTTAGAGGGGCTATGATGGCAATTAGGGTCTTCGTAAAGACTCTTGGTGACGTGCAGAGGCTGAATGGGAGACTCCAAAATTTAAGATGTACAGGCACCACTGCAAACCTCGGATATTTCTGGAAAGGAGGGAGTGTCGGTATATGCAGGTAAACATCCTGCAAGTCTATTGATAACATCCGATCCCCTGGTTGGATTACACGTATAATCGCTTATAGCGACTCCCTTTTGATTTTTTTAGGAAGATATAGCGATTTTGCCTCTTCAGGTCTAACACGGGTCTCCAACCTCTGTTTCTCTTGGGGACTAGAAACAGGGTGGAGTAAAAACCGAAAATCTTTCTGATGGAGACACTGGAACCACTGCTTGCTGTTCCTGCAAGGAGAGAAGAAATCGCTGTAGTGCTTCCGTTTTTTGGGGGGAACCTTGACACCCTTGTCGGAGAGAAGAAGTCTTTGGAGGGTTTGTCTAGAAACGACCAGAAGTGACCGTATTTAACTGTGGAGACTACCCACGAATCCCTGCACTTTGATCCCAGATCTTCAAGAAGTGTTTGAGTCTGGCCCCCACAGGGATCGCTTGAGATGGCCTGGCGTCAAAAGTAGGGATGAGCCGAACACCCCCGGGTTCGGTTCGCACCAGAACCCGCAAACGGACCGAAAGTTTGCACGAACGTTAGAACCCTATTAAATACAATGGATGCGAACGTTCGAAATCTAAAGTGCTAATCATAACGACTAATATGCATGTTATTGTCCTAAACAGGGTTTGGGAACCCGGGTTCTGCACCAGGGGACATGTATCAATGCAAAACAAAGTTTTAAAAATGGACGTTTTTCGGGAGCAGTCATTTTAATGATGCATAAAGTGAAAAAAAAAAAAAGTAAAATATTCCTTTAAATATCGTACCTGGGGGTGTCTAAAGTATGCCTGTTAAGTGCCACGTGTTTCCCGTGTTTAGAACTTTCCCTGCACAAAATGAAATTTCTAAAGGGAAAAAAAAGCCATTTAAAACTGCTTGCGGCTTTAATGTAATGTCTGGTCCCGGTAATATGGATGAAAATCTTTAAGAAAAATGGCATAGCTACCCCATCACACCCCCCCCCTACCCCAGCCCATTACCAGCCCCTTTGGGTCTTGTATGGATATTAAGGGGAACCCCGCACACAAAATAAAAAAGGCCCTATATACTCTGAACAGCCGTATACAGGCGGTGCATACAAGACAGGGACTGTAGGTTTGTTCTTATGTAGAATCTGTTTATAATTTTGAACAGCTGCATTGTTTAAGTGGAGCTCCATGGCAAATTCCTTTTTTTTAGCTTTTTGGAAAACATAGGTAAGGGTTATCACCCCTGTCACATTTGTTTTGCTGTCTGTGCCCCTGTTCAGAACATTTCACCTCACGTTGCGTCCCAATGACAACTGTTTTTGAAATGTGGTGTTTTTATTGAAACAAGGATTGGTGATAAAGCATCAGTAGAGAGGAGACACCTTTTTCCCATATTAATTCTTACAGGAGAGAATTTCCCTTCCTAGGGGTAGATTTCCTCTCACTTCCTGTTGTCTCCTTCCATTTGCAAGGAGGAGTCGTTTGTAAGTTGGATGTTTGAAAGTAGGGACCTGCCGTATATACTCTGCAGAAATTTGCCCCTTACATGTTGGTGTTGCCACAACACTGTAAGCCCTCACAGTTACTCTTGGTGGGCGCATGAATGGGCCCTGCTGTGAATTATTAGATCAAGAATTGTAATTACATGCCCCTGTTAAACAGGGGCAGAAAAATTGGGCCTTAGGCACTGGTGCCACAACACTGCAACCCCTCACAGATACTGTACTTGGAGCACAGCAATGAGCCCTGTTGCAAAGTATTGCATCAAAAATTGTAATTACAAGCCCCTGTTAAACAGGGGCTGAAAAATTGTGCCTTTGGTGGTGGTGGTGGTGGTGGTGTTGACACAACACTGTAAGCCCTCAGTTACTCTTGGTGGGCGCATGAATGGGCCTTGCTGTGAATTATTAGATCAAGAATTGTAATTGCATGCCCCTGTTGAACAGGGGCTGAAAAATTGGGCCTTTGGTGGTGGTGGTGGTGGTGTTGACACAACACTGTAAGGCCTCACAGTTAGTCTTGGTGGGCGCAGGAATGGGCCCTGCTGTGAATTATTAGATCAAGAATTGTAATTACATGCCCCTGTTAAACAGGGGCAGAAAAATTGGGCCTTAGGCACTGGTGCCACAACACTGCAACCCCTCACAGATACTGTACTTGGAGCACAGCAATGAGCCCTGTTGCAAAGTATTGCATCAAAAATTGTAATTACAAGCCCCTGTTAAACAGGGGCTGAAAATTGGGCCTTAGGCACTGGTGCTGGTCCCACGACACTGCAACCTCTCCCAGATACTCTAGTTGGAGTGCAGGAATGAGCCCTGCTGCAAAGCATTGCATAAAAAATTGTAATTACATGCCCCTGTTAAACAGGGGCTGAAAAATTGGGCCTTAGGCACTGGTGCTGGTGCCACGACACTGCAACCTCTCCCAGATACTCTAGTTGGAGTGCAGGAATGAGCCCTGCTGCAAAGCATTGCATAAAAAATTGTAATTACATGCCCCTGTTAAACAGGGGCTGAAAAATTGGGCCTTAGCCACTGGTGCTGGTGCCACTACACTGCAACCTCTCCCAGATACTCTAGTTGGAGTGCAGGAATGAGCCCTGCTGCAAAGCATTGCATAAAAAATTGTAATTACATGCCCCTGTTAAACAGGGGCTAAAAATTGGGCCTTAGCCACTGGTGGCGGCACCCAGAAACAAAAATGTTCTTCCAAGCTATCATCATCAATCGGATCATTGAGGAGGAGGAGGATAGTCAGTCAACATAACAGGACAGTCACTCAGCATCAGCATCAGTCTTGAAGGGATGTGACATTTGAAAATAAATTAGACTGTTATATCAGCTTCAGGTGTTTGGTAGCTGGTGGTGATCCAAGACTGGTTCATCTTTATGAAGGTCAGTCGATCAACCGAGTCGGTGGACAGGCGCACCCTGTGATCCGTGACAAATCCTCCAGCAGCACTGAATGTGCGTTCTGAAAGAACGCTGGATGCAGGACAGGCCAGTAGCTCAATTGCATACTGTGCAAGCTCTGGCCAGTGATCCATCCTCAAGACCAGGGATGAGCCGAACACCCCCCTGTTTGGTTCGCACCAGAACCTGCGAACAGACAGAATGTTCGTGTGAACTTTAGAATCCTATTAAATACAATGGACTTGAACGTTCGAAATCTAAAGTGCTAATTATAAAGGCTAATATGCAATTTATTGTCCTAAAAAGTGTTCGGGGACCCGGGTCCTGCCCCAGGGGACATGTATCAATGCAAAAAAAGGTTTAAAAAATAGACGTTTTTACGGGAGCAGTGATTTTAATAATGCTTAAAATGAAAAAATAAAAGTGAAATATTCCTTTAAATTTCGTACCTGGGGGGTGTGTATGATATGCATGTAAAGTGTTGCATGTTTCCCGTGCTTAGAACTGTCCCTGCACAAAGTGTCATTTCTGAAGGAAAAAAAGTCATTTAAAACTCACTCGCGGCTATTAATGAATTGTCGGCTTTTATCAATACATAGAAAAGTCATTGATAAAAAAAAAAAGCGTGGGGGTCCCCCCAAATTCAATTACCAGGCCCTTCAGGTCTGGTATAGATATTAAGGAGAACCCCGCCGCAAATTTAAAAAAAATGGCGTGCGGTTCCCCCTAAATATCCATACCAGGCCCTTCAGATCTGGCATGGATTTTAAGGGGAACTCCACCCCAAATAAAAAAAAAATGGCGTGGAGTCCCCCCAAAAATCCATACCAGACCCTTATCCGAGCACGCAACCTGGCCGGCCGCAGGGGAAGAGGGGGGACGAGAGAGCGGCCCCCCCTCCCTCCTGAACCGTACCAGGCCACATGCCCTCAACATGGGGAGGATGTCCCCATGTTGATGGGGACAAGGGCCTCATCCCCACAACCCTTGCCCGGTGGTTGTGGGGGTCTGCGGGCGGGGGGCTTATCGGAATCTGGAAGACCCCTTTAACAAAGGGGACCGCCAGATCCCGCCCCCCCCCTATGTGAATTGGTAAGGGGTACATTGTACCCCTACCATTTCACGAAGAAAGCGTAAAAAAATGTAAAAAAAAAACACACAAAAACCTTGAAAAGGTCCTTTATTAAAAAAATAAATAAAAAATAAATAAAAACCATTCCAGCGGTGAAATCCAGTGTCCCGCGGCGATCCCGATGTCCAGCGCTGTCTGTCATTGGTTGTGCCTGAGCGGACCTGATGGGGAACTTCCTCCGCAGTGTTTTAAATGTATAGACCCGCCCCTTCTAAAGTTCCCCATCAGGTCCGCTCAGCGGACCAGATGCGGAACGCGAGAAGGGGCGGGTCTATTCATGTATTACACAGCGAACGAAGTTCCCCATCAGGTCCGCCCCCTCGGTATGTCCGACCCCGCCTACGTCATTGGCCTGAGCGGGGAACTGAAGGAAGTTTCCCGCTCAGGCCAATGACGTAGGCGGGGTCGGACATACCGAGGGGGCGGACCTGATGGGGAACTTCTCTCACTTTGTAATACATGTATAGACCCGCCCCTTCTCATGTTCCGCATCAGGTCCTCAGCCTTACACTGAGTCATTGGCTGAGCGGACCTGATGGGGAACTTTAGAAGGGGCGGGTCTATACATTTAAAACACTGCGGAGGAAGTTCCCCATCAGGTCCGCTCAGGCACAACCAATGATGGACAGGGCTGGACATCGGGATCGCCGCGGGACGCTGGATTTCATCGCTGGAATGTTTTTTTTTTTTTAATAAAGGACTTTTCCAAGCTGTTTGTGTGTTTTTATTTACATTTTTTGACACTTTCTTTGTGAAATGGTAGAGGTACAATGTACCCCTCACCAATTCACATAGGGGGGGCGGGATCTGGGGGTCCCCTTTGTTGAAGGGGTCTTCCAGATTCCGATAAGCCCCCCGCCCGCAGACCCCCACAACCACCGGGCAAGGGTTGTGGGGATGAGGCCCTTGTCCCCATCAACATGGGGACATCCTCCCCATGTTGAGGGCATGTGGCCTGGTACGGTTCAGGAGGGAGGGGGGCCGCTCTCTCGTCCCCCCCCTTCCCCTGTGGCCGGCCAGGTTGCGTGCTCGGATAAGGGTCTGGTATGGATTTTTGGGGGGACTCCACGCCATTTTTTTAAAAATTTGGGGTGTAGTTCCCCTTAAAATCCATGCCAGATCTGAAGGGCCTGGTATGGATATTTAGGGGGAACCGCACGCCATTTTTTTTTTAATTTGCGGCGGGGTTCCCCTTAATATCCATTCCAGACCTGAAGGGCCTTTCTAATTGAATTTGGGGGAACCCCCACATTTTTTTTTTTATCAATGACTTTTCTATGTATTGCCGGGAGCCGACAATTCATTAATAGCCGCGAGTGAGTTTTAAATGACTTTTTTTCCTTCAAAAGTGACACTTTGTGCAGGGACAGTTCTAAGCACGGGAAACATGCGCCACTTTACATGCATATTATACACACACCCTAGGTACGAAATTTAAAGGAATATTTCACTTTTATTGTTTCACTTTGAGCATTATTAAAATCACTGCTCCTAAAAAAATGGCCGTTTTTAAAACTTTTTTTTGCATTGATACATGTCCCCTGGGGCAGGACCCGGGTCCCCAAACACTTTTTAGGACAATAACTTGCATATAAGTCTTTATAATTAGCACTTTAGATTTCTCCCATAGATTTTTTGAATTTGCCGCGAACACCCCAAATTGTTCGTTGTTCGGCGAACGGGCAAACAGGCAATGTTCGAGTCGAACATGAGTTCGACTCGAACTCGAAGCTCATCCCTACTCAAGACCCAGTAAGCCAGAGGATTTTTGGTGGGGAAGGTGTCCAAGTCTGACCTTGCCCCTAGGTATTCCTGCACCATGTATATCAGACGCTGGCGATGGTTGCTGGAACCGATCATACCTTGGGGCTGCGGACTAAAGAATTGTCTGAACGCATCGGTCAGACGGCCACCTTCCCCACCGCTCCTTCTTTGACTGACCGAAGCCTCAGCAACTTGTTGTCCAGGACCAGGAGTTTGTAACCTCCCAGTCTCTGGGAACGCGTTGCACAGACCTTTCTGCAAGGCCTCCCGGAGTTGTCTCATCCTCTGCTCCCTCTGCGACGGTAAGATAAGGTCCGCAACCTTACCCTTGTACCGTGGATCAAGGAGAGTGGTCAGCCAGTAATGGTCCCTCTCCTTGATCCGAAGAATACGAGGATCCTTCTGCAGACTTTGCAGGATCAGTGAGGCCATGCAGCGTAGGTTAGCTGAGGCATTCGGTCACTAAGGACGACATGATCCACAGCCACCTCCTCCCAGCCACGTACAAGTCCACGGGTTTCTTGGAACTGTAAATCATCCCTAAAAGACTGCTGCTGATGATGCTGGGTGCCAGGCTCCACCTCCATGCTGACACAATCCTCCTCCTCCTCCTCCTCCTCCTCTTCCTGTGCGATGGGTGGGACAGAAGGAACACTGTCTGGGTAAAGGGGGCCTTGAGAGGCAAGGAAGTCCTCCTCTTCCTGCCTCTGTTCTGCCTCAAGTGCCCTGACCATTATTCTACGCAGCGTATGTTCCAACAGGTGGACAAGAGGTACAGTGTCACTGATGCATGCACTGTCACTGCTCACCATCCTCGTGGCCTCCTCAAATGGTGCCAGGACAGTGCATGCATCCCTGATCATGCCCCACTGGCGTGGTGAAAAAAACCCGAGCTCCCCTGACCCTGTCCTGGTGCCGTAGTCGCACAGGTACTCATTGATGGCCCTCTGCTGCGTGTGCAGCCGCTGCAGCATGGCCAACGTTGAGTTCCACCTGGTGGGCATGTCACATATAAGGCGGTTCTTGGGCAGGTTCAACTCCTTTTGCAGCTCAGCCAGCCGAGCACTGGCATTATATGATCTGCGGAAATGCACACAGACTTTCCTGGCCTGCCTCAGGACATTCTGTAAGCCCGGGTACCTGCCCAAGAACCGCTGCATCACCAGGTTAAGGTTGTGAGCCACAAAGGGCACATGGGTCAGTTGTCCCTGTCGGAGGGCGGAGAGGAGGTTGGTGCCATTGTCGCAAACTACCATTCCTGGCTTAAGCTGGCGTGGCGTCAACCACCTCTCGGCCTGCCCCTGCAGAGCTGACAGAACATCTGCCCCAGTGTGGCTCCTGTCCCCCAAACACACCAGCGTGAGCACGGCATGGCATCTTTTTGCCTGCGTACTTGCGTAGCCCCTTGAACGCCTACGGAGCACCGCTGGTTCCGAGGACAAAGCACAGGAAGAGGCCATGGAGGAAGTAGAAGAGGAGGGGGTGGAGGAGAGAGGTGTGTCACAACCAGTAGTAGCATTTTGGAGGCGTGGCGGTGGAACAACCTCCAACACTACTGCACCTTGTCCTGCATCCTTCCCAGCTGCCAAAAGAGTGACCCAATGGGCCGTGAAAGAAAGGTAACGTCCCTGTCCATGCCTGCTGGACCATGAGTCAGCGGTAATATGCACCTTACCGCTGACCGCCCTGTCCAGCGAGGCCAAGGCATTGCCTTCCACATGCCGGTAGAGAGCCGGAATCACCTTCCGTGAGAAAAAGTGGCGTTTGGGAATCTGCCACTGAGGAACCGCACATTGCACAAACTCATGGAAGAGGGCCGAGTCTACCAACTGAAAGGGCAGCAGTTGAAGTGCTAGCAATTTAGCCAAGCTAGCATTCAACCGCTGGGCATGTGGATGGCTAGGAGTGAACTTCTTTCGACGGTCCAGCAGCTGGGGCAGGGAAATTTGCCTGCTAGAATCGGACGTCGTTGTACTGCTAGCAGAGTGCCCGCAAGTACTTGGCTGTGACACACCTAATTCTACACCTTCATTCCTCTCAGTGCAGGTTTCAGAGAGGACTGAAGGTATAGTGGGGTTGGAGATCCCAGCTGATGAGGAGCAAGGAGAGGTCCGCTTTGTTCTTTGGTGTGGGTCTTTAAGATACGCTGCATGGCAGGTCAACATATGTCTGGTCAAGCATGTGGTGCCCAAGCGGCTGATGTTTTGGCCACGCGAGATACGCTTGAGACATATGTTGCAAACAGCAGCGGTGCGATCTGATGCACTCGACTCAAAAAAGGCCCACACCAAAGAACTTATGGAATAACGGGCAGAGGCAGCGCCCTGCACAGGCGGAGCTCTGCGGTGTGATTCAGTCGTTGTGCTGCCCTTACGCTGGCCCCACGAGGGCATCCTGCCTCGTTGGAGATGTGCCTCCTCCTCATCCTCCTCCTCCTCCTCTCTCCTATCAGGCACCCACGTGGAGTCAGTGAACTCATCATCCCCTCCCTCCTCATCACTGGAGCCAATCTGGCAGTATGCTGCAGCTGCTGGAACATGACTGCCAGATTTCTGTCCTTCTTGAGCATCCCCTCTCTCTGCTCTCACGCTACTGCCTTCCTCTAGCTGGGTATCATCATCAGACCCTTCGAAACGCTGGGCATCCTCCTGGAGCATGTACCCAACACTGTGCTCAAACAGTTCGGGGGACTCCTCAGGAGGACATGGTGGGTCTAGGGAAGGAGTGACTGATGATGACATAGATACGAGGGAAGAGGACGCTTTGGCAGCTGCTTTGCCAGAACCCAGAGCCTGGGTGAGAGAGAGGATGAGGAGGATGAGGAGGGCTTGGTCATCCACTCTACCAAGTCTTCGGCATGATGCAGCTCAACACGTCCAGCTGCCGAAAATAAGGACAAGCGTGTCCCATGGCCACGTGCTGATGGCGATGCACCGCGTCCATGAGCAGCACTGTTGTCTCTAGAAACAGAGCCTGCTTGCCCTCTTTTATTGGCTCCTGACTGTTTGCCTCTCCTTGTTTGCCTTCCAGACATTCTCTAAAGGCCTGCAGGGAGATGGGAAAACCAGCAATAAGGGGTAGCTTCAGGTGTATAATGTGCAGGAGGCACACTACGCCCGCTGTAAGTGCTGCAGATGCCTGCCTGTGTTACTCAAACAGGAAATCACAGCAATAAGGGCTAGCTTCAGGTATATATTTTGCAAGAAGCACAATACGCCTGCTGTAAGTGCTGCATATCCCTGTTAGTGTAACACAAAAGAAAAAAAACTACGAGCAATAAGGGGTAGCTTCAGGTGTATAATGTGCAGGAGGCACACTACGCCTGCTGTAAGTGCTGCAGATGCCTGTCTGCGTTACTCAAACAGGAAATCACAGCAATAAGGGCTAGCTTCAGGTGTATATTTTGCAAGAAGCACAATACGCCCGCTGTAAGTGCTGCAGATGCCTGCCTGTGTTACTCAAACAGGAAATCACAGCAATAAGGGCTAGCTTCAGGTGTATATTTTGCAAGAAGCACAATACGCCTGCTGTAAGTGCTGCAGATGCCTGTCTGTGTTACTCAAACAGGAAATCACAGCAATAAGGGCTAGCTTCAGGTGTATATTTTGCAAGAAGCACAATACGCCTGCTTTAAGTGCTGCAGATGCCTGCCTGTGTTACTCAAACAGGAAATCACAGCAATAAGGGCTAGCTTCAGGTGTATATTTTGCAAGAAGCACAATACGCCCGCTGTAAGTGCTGCAGATGCCTGCCTGTGTTACTCAACAGGAAATCACAGCAATAAGGGCTAGCTTCAGGTGTATATTTTGCAAGAAGCACAATACCCCCGCTGTGAGTGCTGCAGATGCCTGCCTGTGTTACTCAAACAGGAAAATCACAGCAATAAGGGCTAGATTCAGGTGTATATTTTGCAAGAAGCACAATACGCCTGCTGTAAGTGCTGCAGATGCCTGCCTGTGTTACTCAAACAGGAAATCACAGCAATAAGGGCTAGTTTCAGGTGTATATTTTGCAAGAAGCACAATACGCCTGCTGTAAGTGCTGCAGATGCCTGCCTGTGTTACTCAAACAGGAAATCACAGCAATAAGGGCTAGCTTCAGGTGTATATTTTGCAAGAAGCACAATACGCCTGCTGTAAGTGCTGCAGATGCCTGTCTGTGTTACTCAAACAGGAAATCACAGCAATAAGGGCTAGCTTCAGGTGTATATTTTGCAAGAAGCACAATACGCCTGCTGTAAGTGCTGCAGATGCCTGTCTGTGTTACTCAAACAGGAAATCACAGCAATAAGGGCTAGCTTCAGATGTATATTTTGCAAGAAGCACAATACGTCTGCTTTAAGTGCTGCAGATGCCTGCCTGTGTTACTCAAACAGGAAATCACAGCAATAAGGGCTAGCTTCAGGTGTATATTTTGCAAGAAGCATAATACACCTGCTGCAGATGCCTGTTAGTGTGACACACACGGAAAACACAGCAATAAGGGCTAGCTTCAGGTGTATGCTATGCAGGAGGCTTAGCAAAAATATCACTGACACTGTCTCTGCCTATCCTTCTCTCTCCCTATACACAATTTCACTAACACTGTCCCTGCCTATCCTTCTCTCTCCCTGCACGCCGGAACACACTACACAAGGCCGCCGCGCTGGCGGCCTTTTATAGTGTGGGGTGTGTACTAAACCCCCCGAGCTATAATTGGCCACAGGCATCCTGCCTGTGGCCAATTATGGCTCTCCTCGCTGCCGGCGCTGTGATTGGCCAAGCATGCGGGGTCTCAGTGCATGCTTGGCCAATCACAGCGTCGGGATTTTGGGCCGTTCGCGTCACTCGAATTTGGCGCGAACGACCCAAAACGTTCAATCTTCGTCGAACGATCGAACACACGATGTTCGAGTTGAACGTATGTTCGACTCGAACGCGGAGCTCATCCCTAATACCGAATATAACAAGGCCCAGGATGGTAACCTGAAGATAACAAAACACCTGTGCATTCCCAAATGGGTAAACACGGCCTTTCTTGGGCATACGATATAGTACACCCCATGTGAATGAGGTCTAAATCTCCTTTTAAACCATGAGGAGATCTGTAAGGGAATAAAAGATCCTTTCCATTATATGATATTGTGGCATGAAGGTATTTCATCTACTATAGATCTTCTGTGTGCCGTGTATAGAGATGCCGTATTGTCCACATCGCTCTGATTGCGCAACCGAGACTGAGGGCTTATTGCTATTTCCAAACTGACCCCCTCCCCCTGATTGCCCCATAGACCTCCACCCAGTTCATAATGACTGTAATTTTTATTGTAATGACTTCTGTAAATATAATAAATACCTGAGAATGATATCATCTGATGTGTAAATAAAAGAAGAGAAAGCCGCATTAAGTAATGTCCCCCCAACACAAACAGAGAGTATTAGAGCGATAAGAATTTACCACCATGTTACCAGAGAACCAATTCCCGGAGATTAGCGGTAAACACCACGCGATGTCCTGCTGCTATCGGCACACATTGTAATGTGTAATATCCCAGCTGAGCCAGGAAAACACTACAGAGGGAACATGCCGATCATTCAACATACTGCAACAACCAACAAACAAAATTATTATTTTTT
This sequence comes from Rana muscosa, assembly GCA_029206835.1. Lineage (NCBI taxonomy): Eukaryota > Metazoa > Chordata > Amphibia > Anura > Ranidae > Rana > Rana muscosa. Next base: position 1,296,366,251 of record CM055116.1, on the reverse strand, counting down.
TAAATGTAAAAAAAATGCATTAACCACTTCAGCCCCGGACCATATTGTTGCTAAAGGACCAGACCATTTTTTGCGATTCGGCACTGCGTCACTTTAACTGACAATTGTGCGGTCGTGCGACGTGGCTCCCAAACAAAATTGATGTCCTTTTTTTCCCACAAATAGAGCTTTCTTTTGGTGGTATTTGATCACCTCTGCGGTTTTTATTTTTTGCTCTATAAACAAAAATAGAGCGACAATTTTGAAAAAAATTCTATATTTTTAACTTTTTGCTATAATAAATAACCCAAAAATATATAAAAAAACATTTATTTTCCTCAGTTTAGTCCGATACGTATTCTTCTACATATTTATGGTAAAAAAAAAAACGCACTTATGCCGCGTACACACGGCCGTTTTTCTCGTCGAGAAAAACGTCTTTTTTCCCATTCCCATTCCCAGAAAAATGATAGTCTGTGGGCTTTCTGCCGTTTTTTTCGACGAGAAAAACGGCATTAAAAACGGCGAGAAAAATTAGAACATGTTCTAATTTTTCTCGTCGTTTTTCCTGACATTTCTTCCGCGGCAGTGTTTCCCATAGGGAAACACTGCCGCGGAGCCCACAGACGATCGTTTTTCTCGTCATTTTAAAAAATGACGAGAAAAATGACCGTGTGTGGGGAACAAGCTGTTCCCTCATTTAAAATGTCATTATTCACGGCGTTTTTTTAACCGCCGTGAATAATGATCGTGTGTACGCGGCATAAGCGTTTATTGATTGCTTTGCGCAAAAGTTATTGCGTCTACAAAATAGGGGGTAGTTTTATGGCATTTTTATTAATATTTTTTTTTTTACTAGTAATGGCGGCGATCAGAGGTTTTTATTGTGACTGCGACATTATGGCGGACACATCGGCCACTTTTGACACCATTTTGGGACCATTGTCATTTTTACAGCGAACAGTGCTATAAAAATGCACCGATTACTGTAAAAATGACACTGGCAGTGAGGGGGTTAACTTGTAGGGGGAACTGAAGGGGTTAAGTGTGACCTAAAGAGTAATTATTAATGTTAGGGGGCGTGGCTTGGCGTGACACATCACTGATCGTTGTTCCCTATGACAGGGAACAGACGATCAGTGACAGTGTCACTAGGAAGAACGGGGAATGGTTTGTTTACACTTACCTCTCCCCGTTCTTCAGCTCTGTGACCCAATCGCGGGACACCGGCGGCGATCGGGTCTGCAGGTCCCGCGGGCGCGGTCACGGAGTTCCCGACAGGGTCGCGCGTGTGCCGGCACACGCACGACTCACGGCTCGCACATTAAAGGGGACGTACCTGTACGCTAATGTCCGCAGCCGTGACATTTTGTCGACATTATGGTGCCCACGTGTCCCGGATTGCCATCTCTGTCCCTGATCCCGGGCACCATCATTCTGGGACAACACAGTGTCCCGGAATGAAATTGAGGTCACAGCCACCACCTACTAACTAGTAATTACATTTCACTACACTTTCGGAACTGGTTGCTAGGGTCGGCCCGCCTGGTGTCCAGCAGACATCACAGACTCTTAATCTCTCAGACAGTGAGGCCGGGAGCCAGGCCCGTGCTTAGTGCTGCTCTGCTGTCTCCACCTTCTTCCTTCTCTGGTGCCCAGTAGCAAGCAGCAGGGACTGGCGTGATCTTCACTCTCCAGGCAGTGTCTCCTCTCCACACACCTCCTTCCTCGGCGCCTGTGGCCCTCCACCCAGCAGCATGCAGAGGGAGTGGCAACAGCAGGGACTGGTCATCTGGTGTCTGTTCTGTGAGCTGCTGCTGCATCAGATCGATGGCTGCCCGAGCGCCTGACTTCTCCTCCTTTCACCCACAGCCAGACTCACTGTCTGAGGGACCACTTAGAGCCATTAGAGGGAATATTGGAACTTGGAAGGTGAGGGAAAAAAGTAATGAAGAAGAAGGTGACAGTCACATGAGTGGACACTGGACAGTAATGAAGGCGACACAGGGGAACATGGGTGGCAAGTGACACAGCTGCGGGTGGCAAGTGGCACACTGTATCTGGTGGCAGGCTATGGGTGGCAAGTAGCACATTACATCTGGGCTCCGGGTGGCAAGTGGCACACTGTATCTGGTGGCAGGCTATGGGTGGCAAATAGCACATTGCATCTGGGCTACGGGTGGAAAGTGGCACACTGTATCTTGTGGCAGGCTATGGGTGGCAAGTAGCACATTGCATCTGGGCTACGCGTGGCAAGTGGCACACTGTATCTGGTGGCAGGCTATGGGTGGCAAATAGCACATTGCATCTGGGCTACGGGTGGAAAGTGGCACACTGTATCTTGTGGCAGGCTATGGGTGGCAAGTAGCACATTGCATCTGGGCTACGGGTGGCAAGTGGCACACTGTATCTGGTGGCAGGCTATGGGTGGCAAATAGCACATTGCATCTGGGCTACGGGTGGCAAGTGGCACACTGCATCTGGTGGCAGGCTATGGGTGGCAAGTGGCACACAGCACCGGGTGGCAGGCTATGGGTGGCAAGTGGCACACTGTATATGGTGGCAAGCTATGGGTGGCAAGTGGCACGCTATATCTGGTGGCAGGCTATGGGTGGCAAGTAGCACATTGCATCTGGGCTACAGGTGGCAAGTGGCACACTGTATCTGGTGGCAGGCTATGGGTGGCAAGTAGCACATTGCATCTGGGCTACGGGTGGCAAGTGGCACACTGTATCTGGTGGCAGGCTATGGGTGGCAAGTAGCACATTGCATCTGGGCTACAGGTGGCAAGTGGCACACTGTATCTGGCGGCAGGTTATGGGTGGCAAGTAGCACATTGCATCTGGGCTACGGGTGACAAGTGGCACACTGCATCTGGTGGCAGGCTATGGGTGGAAAGTGGCACACAGCACCGGGTGGCAGGCTATGGGTGGCAAGTGGCACACTGTATATGGTGGCAGGCTATGGGGGGCAAGTGGCACACTGTATCTGGTGGCAGGCTATGGGTGGCAAGTAGCACATTGCATCTGGGCTACGGGTGGCAAGTGGCACACTGTATATGGTGGCAGGCTACAGGTGGAAGGTGGCACACTGCACCTGGTAGCAAGCTATGGGTGGCAATTGGCGCGCTGCATTTGGTGGCAAGCTCAGGGTTCCCACTGATTCTGCATTATGGTGACTTAAACTATTACATGATATATTACAATGTGATAATAGAAATAATGTAATTTGATCATCCTGACACCATATCTAGTACGGTGTGGGGATGATGGATGATCTATGTGCTGAGCCTGACACCAGCCATTCACCCGACAAATCACACCAAATTCCCCGTTATCCCTGAGACTACATTGCCGCCCCCCATTTTCTGGGGGGAAAGTGGGTGTCCCTGAATGGCAGTTTGGAAATGTGGTCACCTTAGTCGACGTACATCATCGTGCGGCGGTCGGGAACCGGTTAATATACAGAGCATCTCTCTATATAGAAATTACACCTTCATTAGTTCCGTCTATTTCTCCTTCACGTTTGTGCTGTACAGCTTCAGATAATTACTGTTAATGTTTAAACTTTACATCCCATAAATTGTAGCCAGGGGCGGATCCAGGGGGGGGGGGCAACAGGGCAATTGAACCCCCCACACCCCGAGACCATCTGTTATTTTTTATTTGCGCCTGATCTCCCGCACTTTGGGGACCCGGTACCGGTAGTGCACATATAGCACACATATAGCTCCATGTCTCCTCTACAAGTGTGCAAAGTTTGGTGTCTGGGGGACCTACGGCCGGGGAGCACTGATTTTTTAAAGTCAGGCACCCCTTCTATAGACTCCAATGTTAAACGGTAATTTCTCTGGTGACTTTGTGGACCCAGAACCAGACAGTCGTAGGTCCCCTGGACCCCAAACATGGCACACATGTAGCCCCTTGTCTCCTCTACAAGTGTGCAAAGTTTGGTGTCTGGGAGACCTACGGCCGGAGAGAACCGATTTTTCAAAGCCGGGCACCCCTTCCATAGACTCCTATGTTAAACATCAGTCTAGGCATGGGCACAGTGAGGCACAGTGAGGCATGCAGATGGACACCCTAGGCTTATACTCGAGTCAATACGTTTTCCCAGTTTTTTGGGGTAAAATTAGGTGCCTCGGCTTATATTCGGGTGCTTATACTCGAGTATATACAGTACTTGTTCTGCGGCTGCCGCTGCCTCTCTAAGTCTCTCTCTCAGTTTCTCACATCAGCCGATCAGTGGCGCCGAGAGAGAGACTCGTCTAATGTAGTTACGCGGCGCACTGACACTGTTGTGGAGATTTTTATGGAGATGTATTTAATATGTATTGTCATAGTGTCACCCAGTGTTAGTACTTCCGCAACCCGCTCTAAAAGAGCTGATTGGGGTAGTCTGAGGCTGGTTGAATCCCGTCTGATAGGGGAAAACGTCTTGAGGTTGGAGTGTGATGCTTGCAGGGGGTGGATATGTCCACCGAAGGGGGGCCCTCTGTGCATTAGCATGGACGATCATTGAGGAGGGGATATCCTCGCTCTGCAATGACATCATTGGTTATGGGCAGATGGGCGCTCTTGTCTCTGCTATGTCTGATCAACATTGGTTGGAATTCGTAGCGCGCGTCTGCAGATAGCCTCCCTCCCCCATTCAATAATAGTATAATCTGAATATGCGATATTCTATGGAATGGCGCAGAATAAGGATTTCTATCAGCGGTGACTTTAGCCATCATACGTTATTGTATTCACTGTATGTATTATTGTATTGAATCCTTTTATTTCCTGTTGGAAGGATGTCCTTGTATGGTCATTCTCCTGTGTGGAACGGACATCCTGTGATGTCCCCTCCCATGGGGGGAGGTGACTGGTTGCTGCAGCCATTCACCTCCTGTCTTGAGATCTTTTGAGTTTAATAAAAGCCTATGATTAGGCGTCGGCGAATCAGTCATGCTGGTATGCTGGAGATGAGAACATAGCTGTGTTGGTGCTGCTTTCCTTGGATGAATGATGGGACGAATGAACGGTGAGTGGATTTTAGCAAACTTAACTTAACGATAGCATTACTTCAAGAAGATGAAATCTGATGTGTGCTTAGATAGCACAGGAATTATAGGCTGTGTGCTCTGTAAACAGCAGCCTAAAATTCCACAACAGTTAATGGCGACTCACGGTTGGGACCAATTGCGGCCTCTTTGAGCATCAGATCAGCAGAGGGGGGAGAGTGGACCTGCGATGTGATGTGTAAAGAGGCTGTACTTTGAAACGAACAAAAAAAAAAAAAAAAAAATTGTCTTTTTGAAATAATGTTTCAAGTTTGCAGCATGTGTGTATGTCTGTGAATCCGATCGGATGCCTGTGAATTTGTTTGTGTATGCCTGTGTGTGATTGTTTGTGCGATGTATTGAGAAGTCTGATGCCAGCCATGGCTGCTGCATTGTCCTGGTCTTTGTGAGCCATGAGGTTTAGCGGGGGAGGGGCTGCTAGCATCTCAGGTACAAGGGTGAAAGTTGGTGACTTTCTGTAAATAGCATGTTTTGCAGTGGGAGGGCCCTGAGAGATGATCTGATGGAAACTGTGGGCTGTAAGAGTGTAACTAAGTGAGAAATATAGACTGTATATTGTGTATGAAATGAAGGTATAGATGTGGTATTTAGTGCACTGAACAGTTTGTAAAGTAGATTGCTTGGCTGCCATGTGCTTGAATGGGGGAAGGGCTTTGTGTTGCTGGGCTATGCCCTAAGGGAAGGACAATGGTGCTGGAAGGGAAACGCCCTGAGGGAAAGAAACTCTGAGCAGATGTACAAGCAACAATATACTGTATGTGTGTAGTGTTTGTGATTTCTATGAAAAATTGAAATGAATAGATTGTGATTTTTGCCTTTATAGGGGACAAAGACACATGTCCCCATAAGTGTAAAAATATTAAGTGTTTGGTTTTTGAGTTGAAAGTTCCCGCCAAGTGGCCAGGCTGAGGCCACTGTGTGTGTGAACTTTAGGTAGAGACGTGGTGAATATCTCAGAGTATATGGACTTAGAGAAATGAACATGTTTTTAATATTGTCATGTAACTCACATTTATTGAATGTGCTGTTTAGTTGGCCAAAGGGAGGCTAAGTCTGTAAGTGTACATGTGGTCCTTGTAGAGTGTAGCTGACACCTTTTTCAGTGGATTTTGATGATAATTTAGAAAAGTTTCAATGGTGTAGTCAGTCTTTGTGGAGAGAAACATTTTTGATTTTCTTTTAAAGAGATGCTGGTTTTGGCGGGAAAAAGCAATGGCGCCATTCTTGGTTTTTGTTAGCCTTGCAGGTTTGTCTGCCATTTTGAGGCACAGTTTTTCTTTGCACCTTCCCTTATATGATACTCACAGGCTAGACACCTTTCTTTTGGGCACTATACCATGTGGCATTCGTCAGCTATGTTGCTGATAGAATTTCTCAGTTTTTGATGTTTAGTGCGAATTGGGTAGTGCGGCCTTTTTAACCTGCTGGAGGCCATTTGTGTTTGTCTTTGTGTGGGGGAACCCATGTGGTGTTCATTGTGACGCCCCATGCGGGTTATTGGCGGGAAAAAATTGCATGCGTCAATGGCGCAATTTTTGTTGTCCATGAGGTGCTGTGGTGGGTCATCCACCATTTTGTAGTCCTGGCTTGTCGGCCATTTTGAGAGACGTTTACAGTTTGAGATAGGAAGTTCCAGTTTAGCAAACACGGCCCCTGAATATGCTGTATTGGCATTTGTTGATTGGCGCAGTTTTGTCCTGTTTTGTGCGCTTGCAGTTTGACCTGTGCACTGCTGGGGAGAGTGCTGGGACGCCAGAGTGACATACTGAGGATGGTTTTGTCTCTGGTTTAAATTGCTTTTCTAAGCATCACCTTTTGAGGTGAGTTGAGAGGTATCTTAAAATAGCGCGGTCTTACCCTGAGGGGCCACGACGCGCTTGCGGACACACGCACATGCTGGGGCCTATTTATGGATAGGATCTGGCTGACCTACCAGCAGTTGGAGTGTGGGAGGAGGCCAACGCAGACACAGGGAGGACATGCAAACTCCATGCAGATGGTGTTAGGAGGGGGGATTTCTCTGTTTTCATTTAAGTAGATGTAAGCTATTGCAGGGTCGGCTGGCTTTGCAGTATATGAAAAACTCCACTTTACACTGAATTTTGATGGATTGTAAGACTAACAGAGTTTTTGTACAATGATGTGTTTTTATGTTTAAATATTTCCTTCCCAGAAGGCAATTCATATGTTTTGAAGCTTGTATTGTATAGCCTGTAGAGGAGGAGTGGGGGTTTTGGTCGAAACTCCTAGAGCCATCTTTTTGCAGGAGTTTTGTATTTGAGTCAACTTGTGGTTTTGCTTGCAGGGGATGTTTGGGTCAGGACCCTCCCATTTGCAAAGGGGGGTTTTATTCCATCATTTCCTTGACAAGGTTTTAAATGGTTGAAATATATAATGTGTAGCCATGGATTTTTTTGGAGTCTTGATAGACACAGCAATGTGGCTGGGCTCCCCCCTCCCCCCCCCCTCTTCCTGAACAATTGATATGTAAATAAACCAGTTTTTTTTTTTTTTTAAGTAGCTGAGCATAACCGGAAGTTTCTTTTCAGCATTTATATATCAGCAAAAAGTTAGTGGGAGGAGCTTGGGGTTTTTAAAGGTGAGCAATGAGATTTGTGCTTAGAAGGAAAATGGAAAGCATTTTGGCGTTTAAAAGTGTTTTATATTTTGTTCCAGTTTTGTGAAGTTTTGTACTGTAATACAGTTTTGGGTAGAGAGAAAAACAGGGGGTATCACCATTATTTTATCATCTAGATACAGAGAGAAGCCACATTGTCCTGCAGGTGGTAAACTGGCGTAATTGTTCTGTGTGGTTTAGTCTGACAACGCAGTGTATGGGTGTATAGCGGAAAACTCTTGTGTATGCATGCACTGTGAGGGGTAGAGGCCTAATTTGGGGGTTGATCTGTGGTTGTTGCTTTGGGACAACAAGCCATAGAGTTGACGCCTCGGTTAGGGTTTCTAGTTGGAGGACTTGACCATATAGTGGTTGTAGTTCTGCAATTCACCGTATAAGAAGACACCGGGCGGTGATCTCCGAAATGGGTGCAACGGTTTAACCTGGACGCAGGTTTAAGACGATAAGCCAATTCGAATCGCCATGGACACAAGGAGGTCTGTGCAAAGGGAAGGAATGGAGGCTTCCCATAGTCAGACGGTCACACAGTGCACGAAGCCTAGTTTTGGGGCAAAGGCCTTTGAACCCCAAAAAGATTAACATAGGTGGTCCAAGGATACTATTTTGGGTATCCCTCTGGAATGGATGTAGTTGAGCTGCGGCTTCAGAAATCTGTAATGATGAGGAACGGTGGCTCATGCCCATTTGTTTGAACTTTGTATGGCTGGTACATGGAAGGTTCTCGAGCTGCTCTCATGGTTGTCCCATTGTATTTTTTTTCCTATTGCTGAAAGAGTGAAGGTAGAATCCTGGCTGTTTTTGTTTTTTTTCATTTGTGGTTTTGGAAACTGGGAAGTATTTCCCCCACGTTTGTATCGGAATGTTTGTATGTAGTAACATGAATATGTTCGAACTTACCGCGGCGATCCTTCAATGCGTCGTGGCTGTTGTATGTTTGTAGGAACGGGAAAAGTAAGGGTTACAGAGGGTTTTGTTTGAATCAGTTTTGAAAGAATGTCATTGACAATTTACCAATGTACAGGAATGTCATTATTATTTTCCATTCTTTGCAGGTTAAATATGAAGGATAGAGTAATGATTTTGCTTATAAGTATTTTTCAGGTCCAAGGAGTTTGTACACAGAGAACAGGTGTATGTAGACAGCGGTACATATGGATAAATATGAGTCTAAGGCGGTAAAAGTATCATAGGCTATTTCATTGTTTCTTTTTTCCTGCACCACGCATTTCTTCCTTCAGTCTGTAATGAGGAAGAAAAGGGGGGAGAATGATAAATGTAAGAGTGACAGTTTTTTTTTCTGTCAAACTAATAATAACCTCTGTAATTCTAACCAAGTTTGTGCCAAGACGGTCTTTCTTTGATAGAATTTGAATCGGCAAGCAGCAGTCTGGTGAAGTAGGTTCCCATCCCAGAGGCTAAGAACCTTGTCAATGGCTCCAGGTATTGTAAGCCACGCCCAGGTTATGCAGTGACCACAGTCCCGATGTCTGGGTTATTGTCATATGAGGGTTGTTTGGAGGTCAATCAAAACCAGGGTCGTACTCTCCTCATTAGCTGTCACTTATATTCTCGGCTGATGGGGGAGGTGCGATCGTTGTGACATGAACTTCAAAATGTCCACCAAAAGGTTTTCACGATTCCCTCCTGGACCCGACTCAATAATCAGTTTACATTCTTTCCAACCAGGTGACTGGGTCGTTGTAAAGAAGCTTGAGGGATGAGACCACGCCAGCCACTGCAAGAAGCGGCTCAACCACACCAAAGAATGAGGAGTATCTTTGTTTATTTATATTTTTGTTGTTTAGTAAATTTTAGCGAGGGTAACGGTGAAAAGCATCCCAAGTTATTATGTTAAAGTGTATGTCCTGACTAGCTCAGAAAGCGAACAGGACCGATGGTCTGTTCTGAGTCTTCACCGAGTTTTAGTCCCCAGCGATGACAGAGGTACATGACATTTATGATGTTATTATGGGTATGAGGAGTTTTGACAAACTAGTGAAGACTCCAGACAGACACTTGTCAATGGAATCTAACGATGCATTTTTAGAGGGTAAAATTGGTTTTAGTTTTAATGGCTCTTGTCGGTTTGGGTACCTAGGCAGCCCACAAGTGTGTTTGAACTTTAGTTTGGTGTTTATGTGGATCTGCAGCTTATAAAGGTAATTCCCCCAAAGCAAGAGGTTCATGCGCGATGGTGAAGCTGTCCCAAAATTTTAGGTCGCGGCCGATCGCGAGGATCTGATGGCGCAGGAAATTAAGAATGGCAGGGACAGCTAGAAGGGATTTGTTCACCAATCCCGACCAGGTCTGGGCATGGGGTCCTGCATGTACAAGGTGGGGGCGGCTCAGGCTTGGGATACAATTGAACAATTCTCATCCGTTAAGGATAGGGTTCTTCATGTAATTGTTGAAGCCAGAGCTGTAGCTAAGTGAAGGTTGGGAGTCCTTTTTAAGGGTCTGGGAATCTTTGGGGATCTAATTTTTTTATTTTACAGCGGATCGTGGTTAAAGGAAGTGGGAATATATATACTCATGTCGTTTTTATTTCTATTCTTTCTATGTCGTGACGAGGTGCTCCTGTTGCCTGATTTGACGCGTGACCAGAGTTTCCTTGATGAGACGCCCCGAAGCTGGACCCACATACAAGACACAGAGGATCACAGACGGATCAGCGATTACTACAGCTCACCATGTCGTGTCCTCCTTTATAAGTCATGCCCCTGAAGAGTAGAGTCTACATGTCAAGCCGTGTTTTCCTTTTTATGGACTAATAACTGATTGATTTCCAGGTGTAAGAAGCATATCAACTCTCATCGAGGGACACATAGGGTGCATATGACAAAAAAGGGAGGACTGTTGTGGAGATTTTTATGGAGATGTATTTAATATGTATTGTCATAGTGTCACCCAGTGTTAGTACTTCCGCAACCCGCTCTAAAAGAGCTGATTGGGGTAGTCTGAGGCTGGTTGAATCCCGTCTGATAGGGGAAAACGTCTTGAGGTTGGAGTGTGATGCTTGCAGGGGGCGGATATGTCCACCGATGGGGGGCCCTCTGTGCATTAGCATGGACGATCATTGAGGAGGGGGTATCCTCGCTCTGCAATGACATCATTGGTTATGGGCAGATGCGCGCTCTTGTCTCGGCTGTGTCTGATCAACATTGGTTGGAATTCGTAGCGCGCGTCTGCAGATAGCCTCCCTCCCCCATTCAATAATAGTATAATCTGAATATGCGATATTCTATGGAATGGCGCAGAATAAGGATTTCTATCAGCGGTGACTTTAGCCATCATACGTTATTGTATTCACTGTATGTATTATTGTATTGAATCCTTTTATTTCCTGTTGGAAGGATGTCCTTGTATGGTCATTCTCCTGTGTGGAACGGACATCCTGTGATGTCCCCTCCCATGGGGGGAGGTGACTGGTTGCTGCAACCATTCACCTCCTGTCTTGAGATCTTTTGAGTTTAATAAAAGCCTATGATTAGGCGTCGGCGAATCAGTCATGCTGGTATGCTGGAGATGAGAACATAGCTGTGTTGGTGCTGCTTTCCTTGGATGAATGATGGGACGAATGAACGGTGAGTGGATTTTAGCAAACTTAACTTAACGATAGCATTACTTCAAGAAGATGAAATCTGATGTGTGCTTAGATAGCACAGGAATTATAGGCTGTGTGCTCTGTAAACAGCAGCCTAAAATTCCACAACAACGCGATACCAGGAGCGGAGGAGGAGGTGGGTGGAGCCTCTTCCCTGCACTCGTTGCTAACGCCTGGGCCGCTTGGCGTCTAGCAACCAGTGACGTCAGTGAGTGACGTCGGGCCGCTCTGTGGGCAGGTGTGATAGCGTGCGGTTCCACAGATGGGTAAGAAAGCAGACGGCTCCACTTGCGGCACGGTTTGTGGGCGGGCGGCGCGGTTGGTGGGCAGACCGTGCTGCTCAGTGTGTTGGCAGCGCAGGTGAGAGTGAGAGAGCAGGCTCAGTGTGGCAGCTGGCCAATCAGCTAGCTGGGAGCGGGGGAGCAGAGAGATGAGATCATCTCTCACCGCCCGTGTCTGCCCTGCATTCCTGCAGTGACTTCCGCCCTCACTGTGCAGGCAGCAGAGAGATTACATTATCTCTGGGAGTCTGGGACACAGCAAGAGACAACCAAAACTACACCCTAGCAGGCAAGTTAGTGATAATCCGCAAGGTGTGGCAGGCGACGTGGCAAATGACAATCTGCATCTGGTGGCAGGCAAGTGACAATCAGCAAGGTGTGGCAGGTGACGTGGCAAGTGACAATCCGCAACGTGTGGCAAGTGACACGCTCGGGGCTCCCACTAATTGCAGGCGACGGTGGCAAGTGACACACTCGGGGCTCCCATTGAACTATTTAATTTCATATTACAATGTAATAATAGAAATATTGCGCTTCCATCATCCTGACACCATAACAACCATGGTGCCAGGATGATTGAAGCGCCAACACCAGCCATTTCCCCGATAAATTTCCCACAAAAATAACATATTTTTTGGCAGTGCCCCTCCCGAGAAAAGACTCTGGATCCGCCCCCTGATTGTAGCAGACATCTTGTGTTAGATTTTTAGCATATGCAGCTGTGGAGTCACTAAAGGCAAAGCTGGCCATACATGGATCGAAATTTGACCAGTTTTGGAGGGATGGGCCATATTTCCATCCATGTACAGCATGGGCAGGCTGGTTTTACAGAAGTCGGTCCAGCCATTGGATATTCCTCCTCTTGATCATCACTGCCTGTAGGTGGGGTGCAGCGCAGTGCGCCAGCAATAACACACACAGTCCAGGTGCAATGCAAAGAACTTGTATTGAAGTAAGGCAAAGACAGTTCACAATAAACCCAGAGGGAGGGCAACCCAACGGGGAACAATTTCCAACAGCGTGTAGAAAGCAGGTTTCAGCCGAACTGACCGTGCCTGTGAGGAGGGGCTGTCTCATACCAAAGCAGGAAGATGTCCAGAAAAGTTGCGATCCTACACTTTACCTCCTCATCTGGAAACTTTTCCTGCCACATGTTGTGTCCCTACCAGGTGGGGCACCTGTCCCCACACTACCAAGTCACAAAATGGGTGCCAAGCCTGGGAGCCAGGGCCCTAAATAGGCTGTAGATAGGAGAAGCCGCGTTAATAAGGTCCAAGTAAAAAATTGTATTTGATTGTAAAAATAAAAAAAGGATTTGATTGTAGAAATAAACATCATGCTTGTGTAGCGGGTACCCCAAAAATAGGGGGGTTGCTATGGCTAAATTTAAGGGATGACCCGAGCAATAGTATGGCTCGGGCCTTCTAATTATGTTCTGGACTCCGCTTTGCTGCTATGTGCCTATGTAAAGTTCCCTGTGGCCTGCAGGTGTCACTGCCATATCAGGTCAGGGTTGAACCGTAGGTTGCATTAATGCAATTAGATGTTTTCTCTCGGCTGCCGTACAGTGGGTGGGTCGGCCTTCTGTGCATGCCGGGAGAGGATATATAAGGGGCAGACGCCATGAGGTGAGGAGCAAGTACCCGGGGACAAGTACCCGGAGGAATGTGCCCCCTGAGGGGGGGTGCGTACACTGGCCGAGGAGTCTCGGGCACCTTCAGCCCGATGCTACAATGTTCCAGGTAGGCCCGGTACCTTTGACTAGGTCTACAGGCAGAACTTTGGAGTCCTAGGATGCCCGGGTGAGGGTCTCTACTCTGACCAAGAGGAAGCCAGGGGAGGATCGGTCCCATAACAGGAGATGAGTGATAGTAGATTGCTGTCTCGGGAAAGGCCTGGTAACCTGTCAGAGGGAAGGATTCTATGCTCCGCAGAGCTGACCCTGCGGAGTGCTGCTGCTCTTGGAGGATACACTGAATTTGTCCTTGGAGGGGATAAAGTGACTGTTCGAGCTTCACGCCGGCTGCTAGGACCATTGAGGGACTATCCGGGTGAGCTGTGCCCACTCGTGATCGAGTGGTGATGAATCTAGGAGTTCTGTGCCTGAATCTACCTCTTAGTTCAACTATCCTTTTTCTCATCAACTCTCTCTTACCTATCAAGCAAAAATATAAAATAAACTCAGCGTTGGAGTTTAAGTGGTCTGGACATTGACTTTCTTAAAGGGGGGAAAGTATAGACTCGTCTCTACATTCTGGAGACGAGAACCAGTGGAAGGAGGTAACTTGCTGCGGGACCCAAATACATAAACACCGCTTGACCTCCAATACAGAGGACACGGGCTTGTGGCATGGTGTCTCCTCTTCCCCGCAGGAGAAGGTAAGCGGGGCGGGAAGAGTGGGTGTGTGCTACACTTCTAATAGCAGAAATTATGAAATAATAGAACAGATTTTGTGCCACCACCTTTAGAAAAACTTGCTTACCAGATGGCAAGCAAAACCAGGCATGTGGCTATAGCCCAGCCAAGGCCTTTGCTTGCACGGAAGATCGTGGAAATAAGCTTTGGATGGATGGCTGCATAAGTATATCCAAACACTGATACCACTGTTCAATCCAGGACCATTAGTTCAGCAACAAACTCAGCAGTGAAACAAAGAAAATAAAACCAACCATAGCGTAATATTGTCTAACCGGATATTTAATTAGTAAAAACAGTAGTGTATTTGTAGAGTATAATAATCACGCATAAAACAACAGAGCCCGCCGGCTACAAACAAACTCCCGTCCTCCTAGTGAGACAGCGGGGTGACGTCAGCACGTATCCTCCTCCAGACGTGTTTCATGACGTTGTCCCCCATTGACAACGTCACATATGACGAAATGCGTCTGGAGGAGGATGGTGGCACACTTCATTGAATGACTCACTGTGGTGTCAATACTAGAAAAATCTGTTCTGTTATTTCATCATTTCTGCTATTAGACGCATGATGTTTATTTCTACAATCAAATACAATTTATTATTTGGACCTTATTAGCGCGGCTTCTCCTATCTATTTGTATTCTGTGTATATCTCACATTAAGCTGCTGCTCATTGGACTATAATTTAATTAATTTCTTAACTGATACATTAGCACATTTTTTTTCCCTTTATATTCTAAATAGGCTGTGCCTGACCCAAGATAGCTGCTAGAGTCACATGGGGCAGCAGTATCCAATAGGGATGAGCCGAACACCCCCCTGTTCGGTTCACACCAGAACCTGCGAACAGACAGAAAGTTTGTGCGAAATTTAGAACCCTATTAAATACAATGGACTCGAACGTTCGAAATCAAAAGTGCTAATTATAAAGGCTAATATGCAAGTTAGTGTCCTAAAAAGTGTTTGGGGACCCGGGTCCTGCCCCAGGGGACATGTATCAATGCAAAAAAAAGGTTTAAAAACGGTCATTTTTTCGGGAGCAGTGATTTTAATAATGCTTAAAGTGAAACAATAAAAGAGAAATATTCCTTTAACCACTTAACGACCGCTCACTGTATATATACGTCGGCAGAATGGCACCGACAGGCACAATCACGTAGAGTGTACGTGATTGCCTTTGCATAGTTGGGGGGTCCAATCGGACACCCCTCCTATACAGTGAGCGGTGGCTAAGTGTCCGGGAGCGTTCCGGGATGAGGGGGCAGCCATTCGTTTCGGGCCACCCCCTCGCGATCACTCCCGGCGAATGGAAATGCCCCCTCTGTCTGTGTCAGGCAGAGGAAGCAGGAGGAAGTGATGTCATCTCTGGTGCGGCGCTCACATATACCGAGCGCCGTACAAGAGAAGACATCAGGTCAGTGCACACAACACTACACTGACACCAGGACACATAGGGACATAAATCGCCCCCCCAGGCCCCCCCAGACACCCCCAGATCACCCCCCAGATCACCCCCCCAGCCCCCAGTCACAGTGTCACTGATTGCAGTGACCATTTATTTACTGATCACTGCAATCAGTGACATTTGTGACTGTAAAAGTGTCAGTACATTCAGTTTTAGGTCCAGTGTAGCCCCCTAACCCCCCCTAATAAAGGTTTAACCCCCTGATCACCCCCAGATAACCCTTTCACCCCCTATCACCACTGTCGCTAAGCTATCATTTTTCTGATCGCTGTCTTAGCGTCAGTGATGCCGATCGGCAGCCAGTAATTTTTTTTAGGTTCGCCGCATGTTTTTATAGCGTCAGGTACCCCAATATATTATCTAATAAAGGTTTAACCCCCTTGATCGCCCCCCAGGTAACCCTTTCACCCCCTATCACCACTGTCGCTAAGCGATCGTTTTTCTAAACGCTGTCTTAGTGTCGGTGATGCAGATCGGTAGCCGGTAATTTTTTTTAGGTTCGCCGCAGGTTTTCATAGCGTCATGTACCCCAATATATTATCTAATAAAGGTTTAACCCCCTTGATCGCCCCCCAGGTAACCCTTTCACCCCCTATCACCACTGTTGCTAAGCGATCGTTTTTCTAAACGCTGTCTTAGTGTCGGTGATGCAGATCGGTAGCCAGTAATTTTTTTTAGGTTCGCCGCAGGTTTTTATAGCGTCAGGTACCCCCATATATTACCTAATAAAGGTTTAACCCCCTTGATCGCCCCCCAGGTAACCCTTTCACCCCCTATCACCACTGTCGCTAAGCGACCGTTTTTCTGATCGCTGTCTTAGCGTCGGTGATGCAGATCGGTAGCCAGTAATTTTTTTTAGGTTCGCCGCAGGTTTTTATAGCGTCAGGTACCCCCATATATTATCTAATAAAGGTTTTAACCCCCTGATTGCCCCTAGTTAACCCTTTCACCAGTGATCACCATATAAGTGTTACGGGTGACGCTGGTTAGTTAGTTTGCTTTTTATAGTGTCAGGGCACCCGCCGTGTATATAACCCAATAAAGGGTTAACCCCCTGATCGCCCGGCGGGTGATATCATTTAGGTTTTAGCGTCAGAGAGGGTCTGTGTCACACCCCAGGCAGCGTCAGGTTAGTGCCAGTAACGCTAACACCCACGCGTGAAGCATACACCCCCCTTAGTGGTATAGTATCTGAACAGATCAATATCTGATCTGATCAGATCTATACTAGCGTCCCCAGCAGTTTAGGGTTCCCAAAAACGCAGTGTTAGCGGGATCAGCCCAGATACCTGCTAGCACCTGCGTTTTGCCCCTCCGTCCAGCCCAGGCCACCCAAGTGCAGTATCGATCGATCACTGTCACTTGCAAAACACAACACACATAACTGCAGCGTTCGCAGAGACAGGCCTGATCCCTGCGACTCCAGTGCTGTAGGAGGTGATTTCACCACCACAGTTAAATAAAAAAAGCATATATGCCGAAGCATTGGGGCAGCAGGGGCGGAGGAGTGATTTTGCTCCTAATGCCGCGTACATACGGTCGAAATTCCGACGGAGGCTTGCCCGTGGAAAAGTCCGACCATGTGTGTGCGGCATAACTTTTTTGCGGGAGGATGCCCCCATGCTTCGGCATATATAAATGGTGTGTGTATGCCCATCATTGGAAGTGGGTGGATGAAGGGAGGTATTCTAATGGTGGGCATACCCACCGATCAATCTTTTTTTTTCGTTCAGCCAACTGGCTGCATGAAAAAAAAAGATTACAATACATGTCCAACAAGGACCAGCAACGTACTGGTATGTTGCTGGACTTTGAATGGTTATACCAGATTGATGCCTGTGGGTTTAGGTATCATCTTGGTATCATTCTTTTCAGCCTGCGGCCGGCTTTCATGTAAAAGCAATCCTAGTGGCTAATTAGCCTCTGGACTGCTTTTACAAGCAGTGGGAGGGAATGCCCCCCCCGGATATAAAAAGCGCCATTGGGAAATTGGGAAAGCATTTTATCACACCGATCTTGGTGTGGTCAGATGCTTTGAGGGCAGAGGAAAAATCTAGGGTCTAGAAGACCCCATTTTTTTCAAAAAAAGAGTACCTGTCACTACCTATTGCTATCATAGGGGATATTTACATTCCCTGAGATAACAATAAAAATGATAAAAAAAAAAAATACTTGGAAGGAACAATTTAAAAATAAAATAAAAAAGCAAAATTAATAATAAAAAAATAAAAAATAAAAAAAAAGCACCCCTGTCCTGCCCTGCTCTTGCCCAATGGCGAACGCAAGCGTCGGTCTAGCGTCATATGTAAACAGCAATTGCACCATGCATGTGAGGTATCACCGCGAAGGTCAGATCGAGGGCAGTCATTTTAGCAGTAGACCTCCTCTGTAAATCTACTGGGGTAACCTGTAAAGGCTTTTAAAGGCTTTTAAAAATGTATGTAGTTTGTCACCAATGCGCGTTTGTGCGAAATTTTAAAGCATGTCGTGTTTGGTATCCATGTACTCGGCCTAAGATCATCTTTTTTATTTCATCAAACATTTGGGCAATATAGTGTGTTTTAGTGCATTAAAATTAAAAAAAGTGTATTTTTTAACCCAAAAAATGCGTTTGAAAAATCGCTACGCAAATACTGTGTAGAAAAAAAAATGCAACACCCACCATTTTAATCTGTAGGGCCTTTGCTTTAAAAATATATATAATGTTTGGGGGTTCAACATAATTTTCTTGCAAAAAAAAAAAAATGTTTTCATGTAAACAAAAAGTGTCAAAAAGGGCTTTGTCTTCAAGTGGTTAGAAGAGTGGATGTAAGCTTCCTAATGTTGTGTATAAAATGCCAGAACAGTTCAAAAACCCCCCAAATGACCCCATTTTGGAAAGTAGACACCCCAAGCTATATACTGAGAGGCATGTCGAGTCCATGGAATATTTTATATGTTGACACAAGTTGCGGAAAAACAACAATTTATTTTTTTTTTTTGCACAAAGTTGTCACTAAATGATATATTGCTCAAACATGCCATGGGCATATGTGGAATTACACCCCAAAATACATTCTGTTGCTTCTCCTGAGTACGGGGATACCACATGTGTGAGACTTTTTGGGAGCCTAGCCGCGTATGGGACCCCAAAAACCAATCACCGCCTTCAGGATTTCTAAGGGTGTAAATTTTTGATTTCACTTCTCACTACCTATCACAGTTTCGGAGGCCATGGAATGCCCAGATGGCACAAAACCCCCCCAAATGACCCCATTTTGGAAAGTAGACACCCCAAGCTATTTGCTGAGAGGTATGTTGAGTATTTTGCAGATCTCGCTTTTTGTCACAAAGTTTTGATAATTGAAAAAAAAATATATATATATATATATATATATATTTTCTTTCTTCATTTTTTTCTTCATTTTCAAAAACAAATGAGAGCTGTAAAATACTCGCCATGCCTCTCAGCAAATAGCTTGGGGTGTCTATATTCCAAAATGGTGTCATTTGGGGGGGTTTTGTGCTATTTTGGCATTTTATGGCCTTCGAAACTGTGATAGGTAGTGAGGAGTGAAATCAAAAATTTCGGGGTCCCGTACGCGGCTAGGCTCCTAAAAAGTCCCACACATGTGGTATCCCCGTACTCAGGAGAAGCAGAAAAATTTATTTTGGGGTGTAATTCCACATATAACCATGGCATGTGTGAGCAATATATCATTTAGTGACAACTTTTTGTAATTTTTTATTTTTTTTTGTCATTATTCAATCACTTGGGAGAACAAAAAAATATATATTTAATGGGCTCAACATGCCTCTCAGCAAATAGCTTGGGGTGTCTACTTTCTAAAATGGGGTCATTTGGGGGGGTTTTGTGCTATTTTGGCATTTTATGGCCTTCGAAACTGTGATAGGTAGTGAGGCGTGAAATCAAAAATTTGCGCCCTTAGAAATCCTGAAGGCGGTGCTTGGTTTCCGGGGTCCCGTACGCGGCTAGGCTCCCAAAAAGTCCCACACATGTGGTATCCCCGTACTCAGGAGAAGCAGCAAAATGTATTTTGGGGTGCAATTCCACATATAACCATGGCATGTGTGAGCAATATATCATTTAGTGACAACTTTTTGTAATTTTTTTTTTTTTTTAGTCATTATTCAATCACTTAAGACAAAAAAAAAATTCAATGGGCTCAACATGCCTCTCAGCAATTTCCTTGGGGTGTCTACTTTCCAAAATGGGGTCATTTGGGGGGGTTTTGTACTGCCCTGTCATTTTAGCACCTCAAGAAATGAGATAGGCAGTCATAAATTTAAAGCTGTGTAAATTCCAGAAAATGTACCCTAGTTTGTAGACGCTATAACTTTTGCGCAAACCAATAAATATACGCTTATTGACATTTTTTTTACTAAAAACATGTGGCTGAATACATTTTGGCCTAAATGTATGACTAAAATTTAGTTTATTCGATTTTTCTTATAACAAAAAGTAGAAAATATCATTTTTTTCAAAATTTTCGGTCTTTTTCCGTTTATATCGCAAAAAATAAAAATCGCAGAGGCAATCAAATACCATTAAAAGAAAGCTCTATTTGTGGGAAGAAAAGGACGCAAATTTCGTTTGGGTACAACATTGCATGTCCGCACAATTTACAGTTAAAGCAGCGCAGTGCAAAATTCTGAATTCACCTCTGATCCTTTAGCTACCAAATGGTCCGGGGCTTAAGTGGTTAAATTTCTTACCTGGGGGGTGTGTATGATATGCCTGTAAAGTGGCGTTTGTTTCCCGTGCTTAGAACTGTCCCTGCACAAAGTGTCATTTCTGAAGGAAAAAAAGTCATTTAAAACTCACTTATGGCTTTAATGAATTGTCGGCTCCCGGCAATACATAAAAAAGTCATTGATAAAAAAAAAAAAAAATACGTGGGGGTTCCCCCAAATTCAATTACCAGGCCCTTCAGGTCTGGTATTGATATTAAGGGGAACCCTGCCACAAATAAAAAAAAACATGCGTGGGGTTCCCCCCAAATATCCATACCTGGCCCTTTAGAACTGGTATGTATTTTAAGGGGAACTCAACCCCAAATTTAAAAAAATGCCATGGAGTCCCCCCAAAAATCCATACCAGACCCTTATCCGAGCACGCAACCTGGCAGGTCGCACGAAAAGAGGGGGCATGAGAGAGCGCCCCCCCTCCTGAACCGTACCATGACACATGTCCTCAACATTGGGAGGATGCTTTGGGGGTCTGTGACCCCTCAAAGCACCATGTCCCCATGTTGATAGGGACCAGGGCCTCATCCCCACAACCCTTGCCCGGTGGTTGTGGGGGTCTGCGGGCTAGGGGCTTATCGAAATCTGGAAGACCCCTTTAATAAAGGGGGGGGCTGTATTAGGTGGTCCATTGATGTTGGGGGATCTATTGTTGCTGGAGGGGGCTCTGTTGTTACTGGCTACAGGAAATCTATTTTACATTTTTTTTATTTTTTATCATTTATCATTTACAAGTTCTATACAAATTACTTATCACCATAAAATGATACTTGGTTCCGTATTCCCTAAAAGGGCACTAATTGGAGGTGGATAGGAGGGTGGAACCAAGGAACAGTGATCAGAGGTGGGTAGGGGCAGAGAAAAGGGATGAGGGGGAGTTCCTGCATCTATGTGGTGCCTTGTGGTAGTAACCCAAAGTTTATCTGAGGTATAATAAAAATAGAAAAACTCAAGATGGTGACCTGAAGCTAACCTGAAGTAAGATAGAAATGGTGATAACCTGCAGCTAACCTTGGGTAAGATAGAAATATAAAGACTCTAGGTGGTAACCCAAAGTATGATAGAAATGGAAAGACTCAAGGTGGTAATCCGAAGTATGATAGAAATGGAAAGACCCAAGGTGGTAACCCGAAGTATGATAGAAATGAAAAGACTCCAGGTGGTAACCCGAAGTATGATAGAAATGGAAAGACTCAAGGTGGTAACCCGAAGTATGATATAAATGGAAAGGCTCCAGGTGGTAACCCGAAGTATGATAGAAATGGAAAGACTCAAGGTGGTAACCCGAAGTATGATATAAATGAAAAGACTCCAGGTGGTAACCCGAAGTATGATAGAAATGGAAAGACTCAAGGTGGTAACCCGAAGTATGATATAAATGGAAAGGCTCCAGGTGGTAACCCAAAGTTAATATGGGCTATGACAGAAATAAAAAGACTCAAGGTGGTAACCCGAAGTATGATAGAAATGGAAAGGCTCCAGGTGGTAACCCGAAGTATGATAGAAATGGAAAGGCTCCAGGTGGTAACCCGAAGTATGATATAAATGGAAAGGCTCCAGGTGGTAACCCGAAGTATGATAGAAATGGAAAGACTCAAGGTGGTAACCCGAAGTATGATAGAAATGGAAAGGCTCCAGGTGGTAACCCAAAGTTAATATGGGCTATGACAGAAATAAAAAGACTCAAGGTGGTAACCCGAAGTATGATAGAAATGGAAAGGCTCCAGGTGGTAACCCGAAGTATGATAGAAATGGAAAGACTCAAGGTGGTATCCCGAAGTATGATAGAAATGGAAAAACTCAAGGTGGTAACCCGAAGTATGATAGAAATGGAAAGGCTCCAGGTGGTAACCCGAAGTATGATAGAAATGGAAAGACTCAAGGTGGTAACCCGAAGTATGATAGAAATGGAAAGACTCAAGGTGGTAACCCGAAGTATGATAGAAATGGAAAGGCTCCAGGTGGTAACCCGAAGTATGATAGAAATGGAAAGACTCTAGGTGGTAACCCAAAGTATGATAGAAATGGAAAGACTCCAGGTGGTAACCCAAAGTATGATAGAAATGGAAAGACTCAAGGTGGTAACCCGAAGTATGATAGAAATGGAAAGACTCAAGGTGGTAACCCGAAGTATGATAGAAATGAAAAGACTCCAGGTGGTAACCCGAAGTATGATAGAAATGGAAAGACTCAAGGTGGTAACCCGAAGTATGATATAAATGGAAAGGCTCCAGGTGGTAACCCGAAGTATGATAGAAATGGAAAGGCTCCAGGTGGTAACCCGAAGTATGATAGAAATGGAAAGGCTCCAGGTGGTAACCCAAAGTTAATATGGGCTATGACAGAAATAAAAAGACTCAAGGTGGTAACCCGAAGTATGATAGAAATGGAAAGGCTCCAGGTGGTAACCCGAAGTATGATAGAAATGGAAAGACTCAAGGTGGTAACCCGAAGTATGATAGAAATGGAAAGGCTCCAGGTGGTAACCCGAAGTATGATAGAAATGGAAAGACTCAAGGTGGTAACCCGAAGTATGATAGAAATGGAAAGACTCAAGGTGGTAACCCGAAGTATGATAGAAATGGAAAGGCTCCAGGTGGTAACCCGAAGTATGATAGAAATGGAAAGGCTCCAGGTGGTAACCCAAAGTTAATATGGGCTATGACAGAAATAAAAAGACTCAAGGTGGTAACCCGAAGTATGATAGAAATGAAAAGACTCATGTGGTAACCCGAAGTATGATAGAAATGGAAAGACTCAAGGTGGTAACCCGAAGTATGATAGAAATGGAAAGGCTCCAGGTGGTAACCCGAAGTATGATAGAAATGGAAAGGCTCCAGGTGGTAACCCAAAGTTAATATGGGCTATGACAGAAATAAAAAGACTCAAGGTGGTAACCCGAAGTATGATAGAAATGGAAAGACTCCAGGTGATAACTCGAAGCTAACCTGGAGTATGATGAAAATGTAAAGTCCTAGAGTGGTAACCAGAAGATAACCCGGAGTATCAGAAATATGGAAAGTGACATAGTGGTAACTAGACGATAACCCGGGGTATGACAAATAATGAAAGTCCCAGGGTGGCAACCCAAAGGTAACCTGTAGTATACCAAATATAACAAGGCCCAGGATGGTAACCTGAAGATAACAGAACACCTGTGCATTCCCAAATGGGTAAACACGGCCTTTCTTGGGCATACAATATAGTACACCCCATGTGAATGAGGTCTAAATCTTCTTTTAAACCATGAGGAGATCTGTAAGGGAATAAAAAATCCTTTCCATTATATGATATTGTGGCATGAAGGTATTTCATCTACTATAGATCTTCTGTGTGCCGTGTATAGAGATGCCGTATCGTCCACATCGCTCTGATTGTGCAACTGAGACTGAGGGTTTATTGCTATTTCCAAACTGACCCCCTCCCCCTGATTGCCCCATAGACCTCCACCCAGTTCATACTGACTGTAATTTTTATTGTAATGACTTCTGTAAATATAATAAATACCTGAGAATGATATCATCTGATGTGTAAATATAAGAAGAGAAAGCCGCATTAAGTAATGTCCCCCCAACACAAACAGAGAGTATCAGAGCGATAAGAATTTACCACCATGTTACCAGAGAACCAATTCCCGGAGATTAGCGGTAAACACCATGCGATGTCCTGCTGCTATCGGCACACATTGTAATGTGTAATATCCCAGCTGAGCCAGGAAAACACTACAGAGGGAACATGGCGATCATTCAACATACTGCAACAACCAACAAACAAAATTATTATTTTTTTAAATGTAAAAAAAATGCATTAACCACTTCCCGGACCATTTTGTTGCTAAAGGACCAGGCCATTTTTTGCGATTCGGCACTGCTTCGCTTTAATTGACAATTGCGCGGTCGTGCGACGTGGCTCCCAAACAAAATTGATGTCCTTTTTTTCCCACAAATAGAGCTTTCTTTTGGTGGTATTTGATCACGTCTGCGGTTTTTATATTTTGCGCTATAAACAAAAATAGACCGACAATTTTGAAAAAAAATTCAATATTTTTTACTTTTTGCTATAATAAATATCCCCAAAAAATATATAAAAACATTTTTTTCCTCAGTTTAGTCCGATACGTATTCTTCTACATATTTGGGGCATGATGGCCCAGACGATGCAAGGTTTTGCGAAACGCGTCGGGAGACTCCATTGCTGCCATTGAGTGTCTTTGCAAAGCGCTATATTCATGGATTGGATGTAAGTGTATCTGCCTATATTCATTAAAATTCCTTTGCGTTATTACGCTATGTGCCTTCTCCCTTCTTTTTCCACATGAACTTTATGTGAGCCAAGTCAATACTCCTATTGGCTTGAATTTCCGGTGTTTTTTCCTGAGTTTGAACCTTGGACACAAGGGTGCATTGTGCCGGCCTGGTTTCCATATGTATGGACATATACATATTCAGCCTGTCTGACCCCTTACACATACGTGCATTGGGTCCATTACATCTGGTAAGCCTCCCTTTCACGTGGTGGTGGTTACGTTACAAGTCACTTTTTTACTTTGGAAGATTCACCTTTACAATTTGGGACTGATTCAAACTGGAACTGATTCGAATTTATGTTTCTCACATCCTTTGGAGTTTCATATACATTTGGACTTATACTTAATCATTTGTGATTTAGTTTAATTTAGAGCACTTGGGTGTTTTACATTGTTATACGCATAGCGCTGCATTTTTGTATATTGTTTGTTGTTGCCTTTTTCCACAGGTATTGTAGCTGCTTATATGTGTTAGCGGCGCGAATATTGTTTGTATTTTGTGTTCTATTATGGATGGCAAGTAGCACATTACATCTGGGCTCCGGGTGGCAAGTGGCACACTGTATCTGGTGGCAGGCTATGGGTGGCAAATAGCACATTGCATCTGGGCTACAGGTGGCAAGTGGCACACTGCATCTGGTGGCAGGCTATGGCTGGCAAGTAGCACATTGCATCTGGGCTACGGGTGACAAGTGGCACACTGTATCTTGTGGCAGGCTATGGGTGGCAAGTAGCACATTGCATCTGGGCTACGGGTGGCAAGTGGCACACTGTATCTGGTGGCAGGCTATGGGTGGCAAATAGCACATTGCATCTGGGCTACGGGTGGCAAGTGGCACACTGCATCTGGTGGCAGGCTATGGGTGGCAAGTACAACATTGCATCTGGGCTACGGGTGGCAAGTGGCACACTGCATCTGGTGGCAGGCTATGGGTGGCAAATAGCACATTGCATCTGGGCTACTGGTGGCAAGTGGCACACTGCATCTGGTGGCAGGCTATGGGTGGCAAGTGGCACACTGTATATGGTGGCAAGCTATGGGTGGCAAGTGGCACACTGTATCTGGTGGCAGGCTATGGGTGGCAAGTGGCACACTGTATGTGGTGGCAGGCTACAGGTGGAAGGTGGCACACTGCATCTGGTAGCAAGCTATGGGTGGCAATTGGCGCGCTGCATTTGGTGGCAGGCTCAGGGTTCCCACAGGGTTCTGCATTATGGTGAGTTAAACTATTACATGATATATTACAATGTGATAATAGGAATAATGTAATTTGATCATCCTGACACCATATCTAGTATGGTGTGGGGATGATGGATGATCTATGTGCTGAGCCTGACACCAGCCATTCACCCGACAAATCACACCAAATTCCCCGTTATCCCTGAGACTACATTGCCGCCCCCCCCATCTTCGGGGGGGGAAGGTGGGTGTCCCTGAATGGCAGTTTGAAAATGTGGTCACCTTAGTCGACGTACATCATCGTGCGGCGGTCGGGAACCGGTTAATATACAGAGCATCTCTCTATATAGAAATTACACCTTCATTAGTTCCGTCTATTTCTCCTTCACATTTGTGCTGTACAGCTTCAGATAATTACTGTTAATGTGTAAACTTTACATCCCATAAACTGTAGCAGACATCTTGTGTTGGATTTTTAGCATATGCAGCTGGGGAGTCACTAAAGGCAAAGCTGACCATACATGGATCGAAATTTGACCAGTTTTGGAGGGATGGGCCATATTTCCATCCATGTACAGCATGGGCAGGCTGGTTTTACAGAAGTCAGTCCAGTCATTCGATATTCCTCCTCTTGATCATCACTGCCTGTAGGTGGGGTGCAGCGCGGTGCGCCAGCAATAACACACACAGTCCAGGTGCAATGCAAAGAACTTGTATTGAAGTAAGGCAAAGACAGTTCACAATAAACCCAGAGGGAGGGCAACCCAACGGGGAACAATTTCCAACAGCGTGTAGAGAGCAGGTTTCAGCCGAACTGACCGTGCCTGTGAGGAGGGGCTGTCTCATACCAAAGCAGGAAGATGTCCAGAAAAGTTGCGATCCTACACTTTACCTCCTCATCTGGAAACATTTCCTGCCACATGTTGTGTCCCTACCAGGTGGGGCACCTGTCCCCACACTACCAAGTCACAAAATGGGTGCCAAGCCTGGGAGCCAGGGCCCTAAATAGGCTGTAGATAGGAGAAGCCGCGTTAATAAGGTCCAAGTAAAATTTTTTATTTGATTGTAAAAATAAAAAAAGAATTTGATTGTAGAAATAAACATCATGCTTGTGTAGCGGGTACCCCAAAAATAGGGGGGTTGCTATGGCTAAATTTAAGGGATGACCCGAGCAATAGTATGGCTTGGGCCTTCTAATTATGTTCTGGACTCTGCTTTGCTGCTATGTGCCTATGTAAAGTTCCCTGTGGCCTGCAGGTGTCACTGCCATATCAGGTCAGGGTTGAACCGTAGGTTGCATTAATGCGATTAGATGTTTTCTCTCGGCTGCCGTACAGTGGGTGGGTTGGCCTTCTGTGCATGCCGGGAGAAGATATATAAGGGGCAGACGCCATGAGGTGAGGAGCAAGTACCCGGGGACAAGTACCCGGAGGAGTGTGCCCCCTGAGGGGGGGTGCGTACACTGGCTGTCATGTTCTAGGTAGGAGGCCGAGATGCTGGGAGGGCTCCCCTTGTGGCCGAGCGCAGCACAGCCCTGGAGATGATACAGGGGGTGTGGCACCCACAGAAGCACGGGTTGCCTGGTAGGTAGTGCTGGTTGCCAGGAACTTGGTGGAACAGGCAGACTGCAGGGAAGCAGGTGTGCTTAAGAGGTCCAAAGTGTAAGGACCAGTGGAATGTCCAGATAGCAGAGTCAGGAGCCAGGCCAGGGGATCAAACACAGCAAGACAGTCCGAGATCACAGCAGAGCTGGGTCTTAGCACAGAAGCCAAGGTAAGCGAAGTCTGTTGGTCGGGCCGGGGTCAGGTGCAGGGAGCAAACAGCAGAAAGCCAGGTGCACGCCAGGAAGTCAGCAGGAACAGGTCAGGCAAGCCGGGTTTGGTACACAGGAGATCAGACAGGCAGGAGTTACAGGGCACAGGAACACAGTAGGAGCTGAAGATAATCCATCAACTTGTATGTGCCAGTGACAGGCTTAAATAGGCCGGGGGGTGCGCCCACACCGTCTGTTTGCTTCTGTACGTGCCGTCCGTGCGGCGCATCTGCGTGCGCGCATGGCGCATCTGCGTGCGCACATGCACATAGGGGTGAGTCTGGCACGGCCATAATGGACACTGGCAGGAATGCGAATAACTCTGCTATTTCCCTGACAGTGCCCCCCCCCAAGGAGCAGCCTCCGGATGCCCAACCGGGCCCATCTTTCGGGGTAACGGGCTCGGAACCTCTGCAGAAGTCTAGGAGCATGCACATGGTTTGCAGGCTCCCAAGAATTTTCTTCAGGAGAATACCCCTTCCACTTAATTAAGAACTGAATTGTCCTACCTCTCCGACGACAGTCAAGAATGGACTCCACTTCAAATTCAGTTCCATCACCAACCTGGACCGGAGGCGGGGGCACTTCTTCTCTCCCTGGAAAAGAACTAGAAATCACAGGTTTAAGAAGAGAAACATGAAATACCGGGTGGATCCTAAAAGACTCTGGTAAGGCAAGTTCAAATGCTACAGGATTGATTACACGTTTGATTTCAAAAGGACCCAGGAACTTGGGTCCCAATTTCCGGGATGGACATGATAATTTGATATTTGTAGATGACAGCCATACTTTGTCCCCTAACTTAAAGGTAGGGTTTCCTCTTTTCTTTTTATCATATTGTTCCTTGTATACTTCCTGAGCTTTCTTCATTGTGTCCTGGAGCATTTGGTAGTTTGTCTGAATGAAATTCACTCTGTCCTGAACTGCCGGTACCGATGATTCTGGAATAGTGTTAGGTAAGAATGAAGGATGAAAGCCGTAATTTGCCCAGAAGGGTGATTGGTTGGTAGTAGCGTGCACGGAGTTGTTATATGCAAATTCTGCACAAGGTAATAATGGAATCCAATCATCTTGAGAGAACGAATAGAAGCATCGCAGATATTGTTCTAAAGTCTGATTGGTCCTTTCAGTTTGACCGTTACTCTGAGGATGGTAGGCTGAGGATAAACATACCTTGATTGAAAGTAATTTGCAGAGATCTCTCCAGAACCTGGAGGTGAATTGTACACCTCTATCAGATACGATGTTGTCTGGTATGCCATGTAATCTGACGATTTCCTTTATAAAGGTCTTTGCTGTGTCCATGGCGGAAGGTGTGCCCATCATTGGTAGAAAATGTGCCATCTTGGACAATCGGTCCACAACGACTAGGATGGTTATAAATTCCTCTGAGGGGGGAAAATCCACTATAAAGTCCATAGAAATTTCTTTCCAAGGTTGTTCCGGGACTGGCAGTGGTCTTAGCAGGCCCCACGATCTGGTGTTGGACCCCTTGCTCCTCTGGCAGGTTATACAGGAGTTGACGTATTCTTTACAGTCAGATCTCAAAGTAGGCCACCATAAGGACCGTTGAACAAGTTTGGTCGTCTTACGGACCCCAAAGTGGCCAGCCAGCTGATGGTCATGGAATGTCTTTAACACTTGTAGCCTGGCTTGCAGTGGGACAAAAATTTTGTTCGGATGCCATAGAAGGCCCTCCTGACTCCTTAGGTAAGAGACTTCTGCTTCAGTGCATTGGGAGGAAGCCTGCTCAATTGAAGTCCTTAAATCAGGCTGAATCAAGAGAAAGTTCTGTGAGGACAGAATTGTACTGGGCATGATCTCTTCAGGAGTGTCTGGGAACATTCGGGACAGGGCATCGGCTTTTTCAGTTTTTAGAGCCTGGGCGGTAGGTAATATGAAAATTGAACCTTGAAAAGAACAGAGCCCACCGAGCCTGTCGGGGTCTTAATCGCTTGGCTGTGCGAAGGTACTCCAGGTTCTTGTGGTCCGTAAAAATTAAGATGGGATGTGTGGCACCTTCCAGGAGATATCTCCATTCCTCTAGAGCAGTTTTAATGGCTAAGAGTTCTCGATCCCCCACATCGTAATTTTTCTCTGGAGGACTCATCTTCCGTGAAGAGAAAGCCACGGGGTGCAATAATGCTTTGGGGCCCTGACGTTGGGATAATACTGCCCCTGTGGCTACTTCCGAAGCATCAACCTCCAAGACGTAGGGCATGGCGGGATCAGGATGCAGTAGGATTGGTGCCGAGGTAAAGAAGGCCTTAAGTTGGTCAAAGGCGATTTGTGCTGCTGCGGACCACTGGAATTTGGTATGTTGGCGGGTTATCTGGGTAATTGGTGCTACAATGGTGGAGAAATTCTTTATGAATCTTCTGTAGAAATTCGCAAAGCCGATGAATCTTTGTACGCCCTTCTTGTCAGACGGAACCGGCCATTCAAGAATAGCCTTCACTTTTTGTGGATCCATAGCTATCCCGCCTGTGGTGATGATGAGCCCCAGGAATTGGATTGAGACTTTTTCGAAATCGCATTTCTCTGCCTTGACATATAACCCGTGTGTTCTGAGGATGCACAGCACTTTCTTGACATGCGTTCTATGGAGTTCCAGGGTGGCAGAAAATATAAGAATGTCGTCGAGATAGACGACAACAAAGTGATCCAAATGTTCTCTGAAAATATAATTTATAAAATGCTGGAATGTCGCTGGGGCGTTACACAGTCCGAATGGCATTACTAAATATTCAAAATGTCCGAATCTTGTTCTAAAAGCTGTCTTCCACTCGTCCCCCTCCCGGATGCGGACGAGGTTGTAGGCTCCACGTAGGTCTAGCTTGGTAAAGACGTGAGCTGTATGGAACCTCTGGAAGACTTCGGGAATGAGGGGAAGCAAATAGCTATTCTTAAGGGTAATTGTGTTTAATTCCCTGTAATCTACACATGGTCTCAAAGTCTTATCCTTCTTCTCAACAAAGAAAATGCCAGCACCGGCAGGAGAGGAGGATGGGCAGATAAACCCTTTTTCGAGGTTCTCATCGACATATTCCCTTAAAGTCTCAAGCTCAGTCTCAGAAAGAGAGAATATAAGACCGAAAGGGATTTCAGCCCCTGGCAGTAGCTCGATGGGGCAGTCGTATGGACGATGTGGAGGTAGCGTATCTGCTTTCTTCTTGTCAAAGACGTCCAGGAATTCCTGGTAGGCTGCCGGTATGTTCGGGTCCACTTGGGACATGGGTAATACAGTCAGGCAACTGGAGGAGTCCTTGGGTACAGGAGCAAAACAATGTTTAAACACTAAGAAAGTTTGAAACTAGTTAGCTCTAACCAGAATTTTGTGACTTGCTGTGCTGTATTTGGATTTTTGAAGATTTTACATATTAAAGGCTTTTTATTGGAGTGCTGCTGTCCAGAAGACTTGATCTTTTGTTTTGCCAGCAAAACAATGTTGCCGGCAGTAGGAGGATGTGAAGAGTACTTCTTTCCTGGGCCAATCAATCTGAGGATTGTGCGCCTGTAGCCATGGAATTCCCAAGATGACCGGGAAGATGGGGGAGCTCAAGACGTCAAATCGAAGGAATTCCTGATGACCTGAGTTGGTAGAGGTAAGAATAGGCACTGTTTCTTGGGTGACATGCCCAGAACTCGGCATTGAGCCGTCAGCCAGATGGATGGTCAGTCTCTGCTTCTTGGGATGAAGAGGAATAGCGAGTCTTTTTGCTAAAGCCAGATCCAAGAAGCAACTACAGGCCCCAGAATCCAGTTTCGCCTGGAGGTGAATTTCTCCTCCTGCCAACCGTAATGTGACAGGAAGGGCAATATGAGCCGAGGAAGACTTGGCTACCTGGAAGTTAACTGGAGTGCGGGGGGGTTGTCTTCCTAGGTTTTATGGGGCAATTGTTTATGAAATGTCCTGTACCCCCACAATAGAAGCAGAGATTCGCCTGTCGGAGGTGAAGTCTTTCCTCAGTAGTCAGTGCTGGGCGGACCATGCTAAGCTGTACGGGAACTGATGAACACAGGACTTCAGGTAGTGTCTGGGTAGGCATGAAGGTTCGGGCACGTTCAGACTGACGTTCCCGCAAGTGTCTATCAAGCTGAATGGTCAGCTGGATGAGACACTCCAATGTAGGGGGGGTCTCTACCCTGGCCAGTTCATCTTTAAGAGATTCAGACAACCCCATCTGATACTGATATCTCAAGGCTGCTTCATTCCATCCAGAGTCTGTGAACCATGTACGGAATTCTACCGTATAATCTTCTGCAGGGCGCTGACCCTGCCGGAGAGCATGCAGAGTAGCTTCAGCCGTGGTAGTTCGTAGGGGGTTATCATACAAGCGGGCCATGGCTTCAAAGAACTGATCCACGGAGTTAAGGGTAGGGCTCTCTTGCTCCAATAGACCATGGGCCCAGGTCTGAGGTTCGTCACTTAACAGGGAAATTATGAATCCCACTTTCACCACTTCAAAGGAAAATGTCCGTGGCTGCAAGGAAAAGTACAAGTTGCAGGCGTTCCTAAAGGACCGGAACTTCTCTCGATCTCCACGGAAACGTTCTGGTACTGAGACTCGTGGTTCTAGAGGGAATGTAACCACAGTAGGGGCAACCTTAGGAGGACTGGCTGAAGGCGGACCTTGACCTGTGGAGGTGGATGATTGTGGCAGGTGCTGCAAGCGATCCTCTAGTTGAAGGTATCCCTCCTGAAGCTTTTGGATGACCTGAGTCAGGGCTGTGACGTGTTGCATTACGGTTTCCATCGGGGAGACACCTCCGTCGGCCTCTGTCAGTGGCTGGATTATACTGTCACGTTCTAGGTAGGAGGCCGAGATGTTGGGAGGGCTCCCCTTGCGGCCGAGCGCAGCACAGCCCTGGAGATGATACAGGGGGTGTGGCGCCCACAGAAGCACGGGTTGCCTGGTAGGTAGTGCTGGTTGCCAGGAACTTGGTGGAACAGGCAGACTGCAGGGAAGCAGGTGTGCTTAAGAGGTCCAAAGGGTAAGGACCAGTGGAATGTCCAGATAGCAGAGTCAGGAGCCAGGCCAGGGGGTCAAACACAGCAAGACAGTCCGAGATCACAGCAGAGCTGGGTCTTAGCACAGAAGCCAGGGTAAGCGAAGTCCGTTGGCCAGGCCGGGGTCAGGTGCAGGGAGAAAACAGCAGAAAGCCAGGTACACGCCAGGAAGTCAGCAGGAACAGGTCAGGCAAGCCGGGTTTGGTACACAGAAGATCAGACAGGCAGGAGTTACAGGGCACAGGAACACAGTAGGAGCTGAAGATAATCCAGCAACTTGTATGTGCCAGTGACAGGCTTAAATAGGCCGGGGGGTGCACCCACACCGTCTGTTTGCGTCTGTACACGCCGTCCGTGCGGCGCATCTGCGTGCGCGCATGCGCATAGGGGTGAGTCTGGCGCGGCCATGATGGACACTGGCAGGAATGCCAATAACTCTGCTATTTCCCTGACACTGGCCGAGGAGTCTCGGGCACCTTCAGCCTGAGGCTACAACGTTTCAGGTAGGCCCGGTACCTTTGACTGGGTCTACAGGCAGAACTTTGGAGTCCTAGGATGCCCGGGTGAGGGTATCCACTCTGACCAAGAGGAAGCCAGGGGAGGATCTGTCCCAAAACAGGAGATGAGTGATAGTAGATTGCTGTCTCGGGAAAGGCCTGGTAACCTGTCAGAGGGAAGGATTCTATGCTCCGCAGAGCTGACCCTGCGGAGTGCTGCTGCTCTTGGAGGATACACTGAATTTGTCCTTGGAGGGGATAAAGTGACTGTTCGAGCTTCACGCCGGCTGCTAGGACCATTGAGGGACTATCCGGGTGAGCTGTGCCCACTCGGGATCGAGTGGTGATGAATCTAGGAGTTCTGTGCCTGAATCTACCTCTTAGTTCAACTATCCTTTTTCTCATCAACTCTCTCTTACCTATCAAGCAAAAATATAAAATAAACTCAGCGTTGGAGTTTAAGTGGTTTGGACATTGACTTTCTTAAAGGGGGGAAAGTATAGACTCGTCTCTACATTCTGGAGACGAGAACCAGTGGAAGGAGGTAACTCGCTGCAGGACCCAAATACATAAACAACGCCTGACCTGCAATACAGAGGACACGGGCTTGTGGCATGGTGTCTCCTCTTCCCCGCAGGAGAAGGTAAGCGGGGCGGGAAGAGTGGGTGTGTGCTACACTTCTAATAGCAGAAATGATGAAATAATAGAACAGATTTTGTGCCACCACCTTTAGAAAAACTTGCTTACCAGATGGCAAGCAAAACCAGGCATGTGGCTATAGCCCAGCCAAGGCCTTTGCTTGCACGGAAGATCGTGGAAATAAGCTCTGGATAGATGGCTGCATAAGTATATCCAAACACTGATACCACTGTTCAATCCAGGACCATTAGTTCAGGAACAAACTCAGCAGTGAAACAAAGAAAAGAAAACCAACCATAGCGTAATATTGTCTAACCGGATATTTAATTAGTAAAAACAGTAGTGTATTTGTAGAGTATAATAATCACGCATAAAACAACAGAGCCCGCCGGCTACAAACAAACTCCCGTCCTCCGAGCGAGACAGCGGGGTGACGTCAGCACGTATCCTCCTCCAGACGTGTTTCATGACGTTGTCCCCCATTGTCAACGTGACATATGACGAAATGCGTCTGGAGGATGTTGTGGAATTCCAGGCTGCTGTTTACAGAGCACACAGCCTATAATTCCTGTGCTATCTAAGCACACATCAGATTTCATCTTTTTGTAATAATGCTATCTTTAGCCTAAGTTTGCTAAAATCCACTCACCGTTCATTCCATCATTCATCCAAGAAAGGCAGCACCACAAAAGCTTATCTTCTTATCAGGCCATTCCAGCAAAGACTGTTCAGCCGACGCCTAATCATAGGCTTTTATTAAACTCAAAAGATCTCAAGACAGGAGGTGATTGGTTGCAGCAACCAGTCACCTCCCCCCATGGGCGGGAACATCACAGGATGTTCCTTCCACATGAGAATGACAATACCTGGACATTCCTTCCAACAGGAGATGTCATACATGAATACAATAACGTAGGATGGCTAAAGTTACCATTGATAGGAATTCTTATTCTGCGCTATTCCATAGAATAACGCATATTAAGATTATACTATTATTGAATGGGGGAGGGAGGCTATCTGCAGATGCGCACTACGAACTCCAACCAATGTTGATCAGACACAGCAGAGACAAGAGTACGCATCTGCTCATAACCAATGATGTTGTTGTAGAGCGAGCATATCCCCTCCTTAACGATCGTCCATGCTAATGCACAGAGGGCCCCCGTTGGCGGACATATCCGCACCCTGCAAACATCACACTCCAACCTCAAAACGTTTTCCCCTATCAGACGGGATTCAACCAGCCTCAGACTACCCCAATCAGCTCTTTTAGAGCGGGTTGCGGAAGTACTAACACTGGGTGACACTATGACAATACATATTAAATACATCTCTATAAAAATCTCCACAACAGTCCTCCCTTTTTTGTCATATGCACCCCATGTGTCCCTCGATGAGAGTTGATATGCTTCTTACACCTGGAAATGAATCAGTCCTTAGTCCATAAAAAGGAAAACACGGCTTGACATGTAGACTCTACTCTTCAGGGGCATGACTTATAAAGGAGGACACGACATGGTGAGCTGTAGTAATCGCCGATCCGTCTGTGATTCTCTGTCTTGTATGTGGGTCCGGCTTCGGGGCGTCTCATCAAGGAAACTCTGGTCACGCGTCAAATCAGGCAACAGGAGCCTCTCGTCATGACATAGAAAGAATAGAAATAAAAACGACATGAGTATATATATTCCCACTTTCTTTAACCACGATCCGCTGTAAAATAAAAAATTAGATCCCCAAAGATTCCCAGACCCTTAAAAAGGACTCCCAACCTTCACTTAGCTACAGCTCTGGCTTCAACAATTACATGAAGAACCCTATCCTTAACGGATGAGAATTGTTCAATCGTATCCCAAGCCCGAGCCCCCCCCCACCTTGTACATGCAGGACCCCATGCCCAGACCTGGTCGGGATTGGTGAACAAATCCCTTCTAGCTGTCCCTGCCATTCTTAATTTCCTGCGCCATCAGATCCTCGCGATCGGCCGCGACCTAAAATGTTGGGACAGCTTCACCATCATGCATGAACCTCTTGCTTTGGGGGAATTACCTTTATAAGCTGCAGATCCACATAAACACCAAACTAAAGTTCAAACACACTTGTGGGCTACGTAGATACCCAAACTGACAAGAGGCAGAGCCATTAAAACTAAAACCAATTTTACCCTCTAAAAATACATCGTTAGGTTCCATTGACAAGTGTCTGTCTGGAGTCTTCACTAGTTTGTCAAAACTCCTCATACCCATAATAACATCATAAATGGCATGTACCTCTGTCATCGCTGGGGACTAAAACTCCTCATACCCATAATAACATCATAAATGTCATGTACCGCTGTCATCGCTGGGGACTAAAACTCCTCATACCCATAATAACATCATAAATGACATGTACCGCTGTCATCGCTGGGGACTAAAACTCCTCATACCCATAATAACATCATAAATGACATGTACCGCTGTCATCGCTGGGGACTAAAACTCGGTGAAGACTCAGAACAGACCATCGGTCCTGTTCGCTTTCTGAGCTAGTCAGGACATACACTTTAAATAATAACTTGGGATGCTTTTCACCGTTACCCTCGCTAAAATTTACTAAACAACAAAAATATAAATAAACAAAGATACTCCTCATTCTTTGGTGTGGTTGAGCCGCTTCTTGCAGTGGCTGGCGTGGTCTCATCCCTCAAGCTTCTTTACAACGACCCAGTCACCTGGTTGGAAAGAATGTAAACTGATTATTGAGTCGGGTCCAGGAGGGACTCCTGAAAACCTTTTGGTGGACATTTTGAAGTTCATGTCACAACGATCGCACCTCCCCCATCAGCCGAGAATATAAGTGACAGCTAATGAGAAAAGTACGACTCTGGTTTTGACTGACCTCCAAACAACCCTCATATGACAATAACCCAGACATCGGGACTGTGGTCACTGCATAACCTGTGCGTGGCTTACAATACCTGAAACCATTGACAAGGTTCTTAGCCTCTGGGATGGGAACCTACTTCACCAGACTGCTGCTCGCCGATTCAAATTCTATTAAAGAAAGACAGTCTTGGCATAAACTTGGTTAGAATTACAGAGGTTATTATTAGTTTGACAAAAAAAAAAAAACTGTCATTCTTACATTTAGCATTCTCCCCCCTTTTCTTCCTCATTACAGACTGAAGGAAGAAATGCGTGGTACAGGAAAAAAGAAACAATGAAATAGCCTGTGATACTTATACCTCCCTTAGATTTATCCATATGTACCGCTGTCTACATACACCTGTTCTCTGTGTACAAACTCCTTGGACCTGAAAAATACTTATAAGCAAAATCATTACTCTATTCTTCATATTTAACCTGCAAAGAATGGTAAAATAATAATGACATTCCTGTACATTGGTAAATTGTCAATGACATTCTTTCAAAACCGATTCAAACAAAACCCTCTGTAACCCTTACTTTTCCCGTTCCTACAAAAATACATCAGCCGCGACGCATCAGAGGATCGTCGCGGTAAGTTCGAACATATTCACGTTACTACATACAAACATTCCGATACAAACGTGGGGGAAATACTTCCCAGTTTCCAAAACCACAAATGAAAAAAAACAAAAACAGCCAGAATTCTACCTTCACTCTTTCAGCAATAGAAAAAAATACAATGGGAATATGAGAGCAGCTCGAGAAGCTTGCATGGACCAGCCATACAAAGTTCAAACAAACGGGCATGAGACTACACCTCCATCAACACTCATCATTACAGATTTCTGAAGCCGCAGCTCAACTACATCCATTCCAGAGGGATACCCAAAATAGTATCCTTGGACCACCTATGTTAATCTTTTTGGGGTTCAAAGGCCTTTGCCCCAAAACTAGGCTTTGTGCACTGTGTGACCGTCTGACTATGGGAAGCCTCCATTCCTTCCCTTTGCACAGACCTCCTTGTGTCCATGGCGATTCGAATCGGCTTATCGTCTTAAACCTGCGTCCAGGTTAAACCGTTGCACCCATTTCGGAGATCACCGCCCGGTGTCTTCTTATACGGTGAATTGCAGAACTACAACCACTATATGGTCAAGTCCTCCAACTAGAAACCCTAACCGAGGCGTCAACTCTATGGCTTGTTGTCCCAAAGCAACAACCACAGATCAACCCCCAAATTAGGCCTCTACCCCTCACAGTGCATGCATACACAAGAGTTTTCCGCTATACACCCATACACTGCGTTGTCAGACTAAACCACACAGAACACTTACGCCAGTTTACCACCTGCAGAACAATGTGGCTTCTCTCTGTATCTAGATGATAAAATAACGGTGATACCCCATGTTTTTCTCTCTACCAAAAACTGTATTACAGTACAAAACTTCACAAAACTGGAACGAAATATAAAACACTTTTAAACGCCAAAATGCTTTCCATTTTTCTTCCAGACACAAATCTCATTGCTTACCTTTAAAAACCCCAAGCTCCTCCCACTAACTTTCTGCTGATATATAAATGCTGAAAAGAAACTTCCGGTTATGCTCAGCTCTTAAAAAACCAAACTGGTTTATTTACATATCAATTGTTCAGGAAGAGGGAGGGGGAGGGGAGGCGTTAGCCATAATCGCCTTGTCTATCAAGACTTCAAAAAAAAATCCATGGCTACACATTATATATATTTCAACCATTTAAAACCTTGTCAAGGAAATGATGGAATAAACCCCCCTTTGCAAATGGGAGGGAATCCCCCCTGACCCACATTCCCTGGAAGTCAAACCATAAGTTGGGACCCAAAATACAAACTCCTGCCAAAAGATGGCTATACAGTACAAGTTCCAAAAAATGAATTGCTCTCTGGGAAACTCCCAAATATTTAAACATAAAAACACATCATTGTACAAAAACTCTGTTAGTCTTACAATCTATCAAAATTCAGTGTAAAGTGAAGTTTTTTCTTAAAACCAAAATCCAAAACCCCAAACCCCTGCTCATATACTGCTAAGTCAGCCGATCCTGCAATAGCCCACACTCACCCAAATGAAAACAGAGAAATCCCCAACCTAACATCATGTGCATGGAGTTTGCATGTCCTCCCTGTGTCTGCGTTGGCCTCCTCCCACACTCCAACTGCTGGTAGGTCAGCCAGATCCCATCCATAAATAGGCCCCAGCATGTGCATGTGTCCGCAAGCACGTTGTGGCCCCTCGGGGTAAGACCGCGCTATTTCAAGATACCTCTCAACTCACCTCAAAAGGTGATGCTTAGAAAAGCAATTTAAACCAGAGACAAAACTGCGCCAATCAACAAATGCCAATACAGCATATTCAGGGGCCGTGTTTGCTAAACTGGAACTTCCTATCTCAAACTGTAAACGTCTCTCAAAATGGCCGACAAGCCAGGACTACAAAATGGTGGATGACCCACCACAGCACCTCATGGACAACAAAAATTGCGCCATTGATGCATGCAATTTTTCCCGCCAAAACCAGCATGGGACGTCACAATGAACACCACATTGGTTCCCCTACACAAAGAAAAACACAAATTGCCTCTAACAGGTTCCAACGCAGAAAAGATCGCACTATATTCGCACCAAACATCAAAATCTGCCCCAAAGGCTGAGAAATTCCACCAGCGAAATAGCAGACGAATGCCACATGGTATAGTGCCCAAAAGAAAGGTGGCTGCACCTTCCCTTATAGGATACCCACAGGCTAAGGAAAAACTGTGCCTCAAAATGGCAGACAAACCTGCAAGGCTAACAAAAGCCAAGAATGGCGCCATTACTTTTTCCCGCCAAAACCAGCATCTCTTTAAAAGAAAATCAAAAATGTTTTTCTCCACAAAGACTGACTACACCATTGAAACTTTTCTAAATTATCATCAAAATCCACTGAAAAAGGTGTCAGCTACACTCTACAAGGACCACATGTACACTTACAAACTTAGCCTCCCTTTTGCCAACTAAACAGCACATTCAATAAATGTTAGTTACATGACAATATTAAAAACATTGTTCATTTCTCTAAGTTCATATACTCTGAGATATTCACCACTTTTCTCTACCTAAAGTTCACACACACAGTGGCCTCAGCTTCCATAACAAGCCATTGCAGAGACATACCTCCTCAATGCTAGCATCCAAAACAGCCTGCAACCATTCAAAGGGCGTATTCCTTTCAACAAACAGCTACTATTGTCTGGCTTCCAACAATGCCTGGCCACTTGAATATGCGGCAGGAATTTTCAACTTTAAAACCAAACACTTTTGTTAAAATATTTTTACACTTATGGGGACATGTGTCTTTGTCCCCTATAAAGGCAAAAATCACAATTTATCCATTTCTATTTTTCATAGAAATCACAAACACCACACACATACAGTATATTGTTGCTTGTAACATTTGCTTAGAGTGTCTTTCCCTCAGGGCACAGCCCCTGCAACACAAAACAGTGGGCAAGCCCTTCCCCCATTCAAGCACATGGCAGCCAAACAATCTACTTACAATTTTCTCAGTGCACTAAATACCACAGCTATACCTTCATTTCATACACAATATACAGTTTATATTTCTCGCTTACACATGTCCTACATCACACAAACAATCTAATCACACAGGCACATGCAGGCATACCCACACACAATCAAATTCACAGGCATACGATCCATGACAAAATCACACACACACATACGATTCGCAGACATACACACGCACACATACACATGCTGCAAACTTAAAGCATTATTTCAAAAAGACAAAAAAATGTTCTTTTAAAGAGTAGAGCTCCCCACATCGGAACGTAGATCCACTCTTCCCCCCATCTCGATCCGTTGTCCAAAGGGACTCCATCTATTCCCAAAAATCCTGGCCCGCCATTACTGTTGTGGAATTCCAGGCTGCTGTTTACAGAGCACACAGCCTATAATTCCTGTGGTATCTAAGCACACATCAGATTTCATATTTTTGCAATAATGCTATCTTTAGCCTAAGTTTGCTAAAATCCACTCACCGTTCATTCCATCATTCATCCAAGAAAGGCAGCACCACAAAAGCTTATCTTCTTATCAGGCCATTCCAGCAAAGACTGTTCAGCCGACGCCTAATCATAGGCTTTTATTAAACTCAAAAGATCTCAAGACAGGAGGTGATTGGTTGCAGCAACCAGTCACCTCCCCCCATGGGCGGGAACATCACAGGATGTTCCTTCCACATGAGAATGACAATACCTGGACATTCCTTCCAACAGGAGATGTCATACATGAATACAATAACGTAGGGTGGCTAAAGTTACCGTTGATAGGAATTCTTATTCTGCGCTATTCCATAGAATAACGCATATTAAGATTATACTATTATTGAATGGGGGAGGGAGGCTATCTGCAGATGCGCACCACGAACTCCAACCAATGTTGATCAGACACAGCAGAGACAAGAGTACGCATCTGCTCATAACCAATGATGTTGTTGCAGAGCGAGCATATCCCCTCCTTAACGATCGTCCATGCTAATGCACAGAGGGCCCCCGTTGGTGGACATATCCGCACCCTGCAAACATCACACTCCAACCTCAAAACGTTTTCCCCTATCAGACGGGATTCAACCAGCCTCAGACTACCCCAATCAGCTCTTTTAGAGCGGGTTGCGGAAGTACTAACACTGGGTGACACTATGACAATACATATTAAATACATCTCCATAAAAATCTCCACAACAAGGAGGATGGTGGCACACTTCATTAAATGACTCACTGTGGTGTCAATACTAGAAAAATCTGTTCTATTATATCATCATTTCTGCTATTAGACGCATGATGTTTATTTCTACAATCAAATACAATTTATTATTTGGACCTTATTAGCGCGGCTTCTCCTATCTATTTGTATTCTGTGTATATCTCACATTAAGCTGCTGCTCATTGGACTATAATTTTATTAAATTCTTAACTGATACATTAGCACATTTTTTTTCCCTTTATATCCTAAATAGGCTGTGCCTGACCCAAGATAGCTGCTAGAGTCACATGGGGCAGCAGTATCCAATAGGGATGAGCTGAACACCCCCCTGTTCGGTTCACACCAGAACCTGCGAACAGACAGAAAGTTCGCGCAAAATTTAGAACCCTATTAAATACAATGGACTCAAAATCAAAAGTGCTAATTATAAAGGCTAATATGCAAGTTATTGTCCTAAAAAGTGTTTGGGGACCCGGGTCCTGCACCAGGGGACATGTATCAATGCAAAAAAAAGTTTTAAAAACTGTCGTTTTTTCTGGAGCAGTGATTTTAATAATGCTTAAAGTGAAACAATAAAAGTGAAATATTCCTTTAAATTTCGTACCTGGGGGGTGTGTATAGTATGCACGTAAAGTGGCGCATGTTTCCCGTGCTTAGAACTGTCCCTGCACAAAGTGTAATTTCTGAAGGAAAAAAAGGCATTTAAAACTCACTCGAGGCTATAATGAATTGTCGGCTCCCGGCAATATAGAGAAAAGTCATTGATAAAAAAAAGAAAAATGCGTGGGGGTTCCCCCAAATTCAATTACCAGGCCCTTCAGGTCTGGTATGGATATTAAGGGGAACCCTGCCGCAAATTAAAAAAAAATGCGTGCGGTTCCCCCCAAATTCAATTACCAGGCCCTTAAGGTCTGGTATGGATTTTAAGGGGAACTCCACCCCAAATTGAAAAAAAAAAGACGTGGAGTTCCCCCAAAAATCCATACCAGACCCTTTATCCGAGCACGCAACCTGGCAGGCCGCAGGAAAAGAGGGGGGACGAGAGAGCGCCCCCCCTCCTGAATCGTACCAGGCCACATGCCCTCAACATGGGGAGGATGCTTTGGGGGTCTGTGACCCCTCAAAGCACCATGTCTCCATGTTGATGGGTACAAGGGCCTCATCCCCACAACCCTTGCCCGGTGGTTGTGGGGGTCTGCGGGCGGGGGGGCTTATCGGAATCTGGAAGACTCCTTTAACAAAGGGGACCCCCAGATCCTGCCCCCCCTATGTGAATTGGTAATGGGGTACATTGTACCCCTACCATTTCACAAAGAAAGTGTAACAAATTGTAAAAAAAAAACACAAGACACTGTCGGGAAAGTCCTTTATTAAAAAAAAAAAAAAAAAAAACCCATTTCAGCTATGAAATCCAGTGTCCCACGGTGATCCGATGTCCAGCGATGTCCACACAAAATGTTATTTGCTGAGCCTGAGTGGGCCTGATGGGGAACTTTCTCTGCAGTGTAATAAATGAATAGACCTGCCCCTTCTAAAGTTCCCCATCAGGTCTGCTCAGCCAATGACGTAGGTGTAAGGCTAAGCGGACCAGATGCGGAACGTGAGAAGGGGCGGGTCTATTCATTTATTACACTGCGGAGGAAGTTCCCCAGCAGGTCCGCTCAGCCAATGACGTAGGCGGGGTCTGACATACAAGGGGGCGGACCTGATGGGGAACTTCCTCCGCAGTGTAATAAATGAATAGACCCGCCCCTTCTCACGTTCCGCATCAGGTCCTCAGCCTTACACCTAGTCATTGGATGAGTGGACCTGATGGGGAACTTTAGAAGGGGCGGGTCTATTCATTTATTACACTGCAGAGAAAGTTCCCCATCAGGTCCGCTCAGGCTCAGCCAATGACGTTTCGTGTGGACAGCGCTGGACATCGGATCACCCCGGGACACTGGATTTCATTGCTGGAATGTTTTTTTTTATTTTGTATTTTTTTTATTTTTAATAAAGGACTTTCCCAACGGTGTCTGTGTTTTTTTTTTAC
This sequence comes from Rana muscosa, assembly GCA_029206835.1. NCBI lineage: Eukaryota > Metazoa > Chordata > Amphibia > Anura > Ranidae > Rana > Rana muscosa. Next base: position 1,296,322,869 of record CM055116.1, on the reverse strand, counting down.
AATTTTTTACACTTTCTTTGTGAAATGGTAGGGGTACATTACCAATTCACATGGGGGGGCGGAATCTGGGGGTCCCCTTTGTTAAAGGGGTCTTCCAGATTTCGATAAGCCCCCCGCCCGCAGACCCCCACAACCACCAGGCAAGGGTTGTGGGGATGAGGCCCTTGTCCCCATCAACATAGGGACATAGTGCTTTGAGGGGTCACAGACCCCCAAAGCATCCTCCCAATGTTGAGGGCATGTGGCCTGGTATGGTTCAGGAGGGGGGGAGCTCTCTCGTCCCCCCCCTCTTTTCTGCGGCCTGCTAGGTCGCGTGCTCGGATAAAGGGTCTGGTATGGATTTTTGGGGGAACTCCACTCCATTTTTTTTTTAAATTTGGGGTGGAGTTCCTCTTAAAATCCATACCAGACCTGAAGGGCCTGGTATGGATATTTGGGGGGAACCCCACACATTTTTTTTAATCTGCGGCAGGGTTCCCCTTAATATCCATACCAGACCTGAAGGGCCTGGTAATTGAATTTGGGGGGAGCCCCACGCATTTTTTTTTTTTTTTTTTATTAATGACTTTTCTATGTATTGCCGGGAGCCGACAATTCATTATAGCCGTGAGTGAGTTTTAAATTACTTTTTTTCCTTCAGAAATTACACTTTGTGCAGGGACAGTTCTAAGCACGGGAAACAAGCGCGACTTTACATGCATATCATACACACCCCCCAGGTACGAACTTTAAAGGAATATTTTACTTTTATTGTTTCACTTTATGAATCATTAAAATCACTGCTCCCGAAAAAACGGCCGTTTTTAAAACTCTTTTTTGCATTGATACATGTCCCTCTTTCCCTCGATCTGACACAGGCCCCCAAGGACCCTCCAGGACAAGCCACCCAGCACCCAGACCAACCCACCAGCAGCCGTAGGCCCTCAGGCATCCTCAGTGTGAGTCCCTGAACCCTCCTGCTCCCCTTTGCTGTACCGTATTACAGTCCTAAAGGATCATTTCCCCTTGCAGTGCCCCTCTTGTCACCCTGTGTCCCGATTCCCTGTTGCTGTGCCATATTGCCATTCCATGGATTTTTCCTTGTGTTGTGTCCTGTTGCCACCATTCCTGTAAACACAACTTCCCCAATAAACTTTGGCACATTGAGTTCTGTGTGACTCGCTTCCGTGCTCTTTCTCTCTGTGCTCCTTGTTTGTCACAGTGTGTGAAGTACAAACTGCTTTTGGTTTTCTCTTATGACCTCGTATAATGTGCTTTATACAACATTAGGTTGGGGTACCTCTACTTTAAACCCATACACGCGTCATAGACATCCTCCATATTAGCAAATATTCTAAGGAGATTGCCTCTAATATCCAGGAAGTAAAGGGAAAAAACACCATCAGTAACAAGATCTGATATTTCACAATAACTCGTAGAACGGCTGCGTGTCGCAGGCTATTTGTTCAGTATTACAGCCTCTCAGTGTAATTAGTGTTCTCCTATTAAATAATGTTACTACATTCCTGTAATCACTCTTTAGCCTCATCCACTATTACCTGCATTATTCTATTCCTTGTGAGCTGCAATCCTCTTTCCATCTACGTGTCATGGATAGAGATCCATATCTACAGAGAGAAGGACAGTCTAGGAAATACTGGAGTCTACCTGAGGCTACATGGAGATATGGATGTCATGGAGGCTTTACTGGAGTCACAGGTTGACGCAGAATACTCTGGACACACAATTGCACAGGTGTGACTGGAGACTGGGGACTGAAGTCACAGAGAAATCGGTCACTGGAGACACAGGAGGACAATAAGGTCACTGGAGACACAGGAGGGTAATAAGGTCACTGGAGACACAGGAACACATAGGGGTTCCTGGAGAAACAAGAGGGCAGTGGGGTCACTGGAGACACAAGAGCATATAGGGGTCACTGGAGACACAAGAGGGTAATAAGGTCACTGGAGACACAGGAACACATAGGGGTTCCTGGAGAAACAAGAGGGCAGTGGGGTCACTGGAGACACAAGAGCATATAGGGGTCACTGGAGAAACAAGAGGGCAATGGGGTCACTGGAAACACAGGAGGGCAATGGGTTCACTGGAGACAGAGGAACACACAGGGGTCACTGGAGAAACAAGAGGGCAATGGGGTCACTGGAGACACAGGAGCACACAGGGGTCACTGGGGTTACAGGAGACAAAGATGGCACTGAAGATGCAGAAGTCAAAGGGGGTCACTGGAGACAGCAGAGCCACAATGGTTGGGAAATAGGATTACTGGAGACACAGGAGCACACAGAGGTCACTGGAAACAGGAGGGCAATGGGATTACTGGAGACACAGGAACACACAGGGGTCACTGGAGAAACAGGAGGGCAATGGGATTACTGGAGACACCGGAACACACAGGGGTCACTGGAGAAACAGGAGGGCACTGGGATTACTGGAGACACAGGAGCACACAGGAGTCACTGGAGAAATAGGAGGGCAATGGGACTACTGGAGACACAGGAGCACACAGGGGTCACTGGAGAAAAAGAAGGGCAATGGGATTACTGGAGACACAGGAGCACACAGGGGTCACTGGAGAAACAGGAGGGCAATGGGATTACTGGAGACACAGGAGCACACAGAGGTCACTGGAAACAGGAGGGCAATGGGATTACTGGAGACACAGGAACACACAGGGGTCACTGGAGAAACAGGAGGGCAATGGGATTACTGGAGACACAGGAGCACACAGAGGTCACTGGAAACAGGAGGGCAATGGGATTACTGGAGACACAGGAACACACAGGGGTCACTGGAGAAACAGGAGGGCAATGGGATTACTGGAGACACGGGAACACACAGGAGTCACTGGAGAAACAGGAGGGCATTGGGATTACTGGAGACACAGGAGCACACAGAGGTCACTGGAAACAGGAGGGCAATGGGATTACTGGAGACACAGGAACACACAGGGGTCACTGGAGAAACAGGAGGGCAATGGGATTACTGGAGACACAGGAGCACACAGAGGTCACTGGAAACAGGAGGGCAATGGGATTACTGGAGACACAGGAACACACAGGGGTCACTGGAGAAACAGGAGGGCAATGGGATTACTGGAGACACGGGAACACACAGGAGTCACTGGAGAAACAGGAGGGCATTGGGATTACTGGAGACACAGGAGCACACAGAGGTCACTGGAAACAGGAGGGCAATGGGATTACTGGAGACACAGGAACACACAGGGGTCACTGGAGAAACAGGAGGGCAATGGGATTACTGGAGACACAGGAGTACACAGGAGTCACTGGAGAAACAGGAGGACATTTTGGTATACTGGAGACACAGGAGCACACAGAGGTCACTGGAAACAGGAGGGCAATGGGATTACTGGAGACACGGGAGCACACAGGGGTAACTGGGGTTACAGGAGACAAAGATGGCACTGAAGATGCAGAAGTCAAAGGGGGTCACTGGAGACAGCAGAGCCACAATGGTTGCTGGAGACATAGGGGTCACTTGAGCTGTAGGTAAAATGCAGCATTAGACACTTCTTTGTTCTTTGGCACAGTGACACCTTGCTTGAAACACAGGAGTCACTAGGATCACAGGAGACAAAGACAGCACTGAGGATTCAGGCGTCAAAGGGGGTCACTGGACACAGAACAGCCACAAGGGTTACTGACATTTTCTTTGAGAAATCTTGGGATTTAATGAACTTTGTAACCTTGTGATGGATTAGCAGTAGGTGTAGCAAGAGACGTAGGATGGAAAACCTATTCAGGATCAAATGTTTAAGCAAGGAGACATTGAAAGAATTCAGTAATAATCATGGTAGGCAGACACCAGAGCATAAACTGTAGATGTCCAGAGACTTACAGAGGCTTTTCCAAAAGACAGAGGTAAACAGGACCCCACAATCCATGAAGTAGGCATGCCATGAGGTCTGGGGATTTTACAGTGCACCTGAAGGCAGCAAAAGAGGTACACTTTGTTCCCAAATTACCGTAGTCATAAGTCATAATATCAATAATGAAGTCCATTGAAAAATGGTGCCATGGTTCATGGTGGGAAAGGGAAGCAGTGGAACAGAGGTTGCTGTTAATTAGGGTTTTGGCCTGGTACTAATCATACAATCTTTCATGTAGTCCTATACATCCTTACTAGGGATGGGCTATCTGTTCGAGTCGAACATAAATTTGACTCGAAAATTGGCTGTTCGCTCGTTCGCTGAACAGTGAACAATTTGGGGTGTTCGTAGCAAATTCGAAAAGCCGCTGAACACCCTTTAAAAGTCTATGGGAGAAATCAAAAGTGCTAATTATAAAGGTTAATATGCAAGTTATTGTCATAAAAAGTGTTTGGGGACCCGGGTCCTGCCCCAGGGGACATGTATCAATGCAAACAAACGTTTTAAAAACTGCTATTTTTTTCGGGAGCATTGATTTTAATAATGCTTGAAGTGAAAAAATAAAAGTGAAATATTCCTTTAAATTTCATACCTGGGGGGTGTCTATAGTATGCTTGTAAAGTGGAGCTTGTTTCTCGTGCTTAGAAAAGTCCCTGCACAAAATGTAATTTCTAAAGGAAAAAAAGTAATTTAAAACTGATCGCGGCTTTAATGAATTGTCGGGTCCCAGCAATACAGATAAAAGTCATTGAAAAAAAAACAACATGGGTTCCCCCCAGTCCATTACCAGGCCCTTTGGGTCTGGTATGAATATAAAGGGGAACCCCAAACCAAAAAAAAAAAAAAAGCGTAGGTGTTCCCCCCAAATTTCATATCAGGCCCTTCAGGTCTGGTATGGATATTAAGGGGAACCCTGCACCATTTTTTTTTTTTAATGGCGTGGGGTTCCCCCCAAAAATCCATACTAGACCCTTATCCGAGCAGGCAACCTGGCAGGCTGCAGGAAAAGAGGGGGGGGGGCAGATCGCCCCCCCTCCTGAACCGTACCAGGCCACATGCCCTCAACATGGGGAGGATGTCCCTATGTTGATGGAGACAAGGGCCTCATCCCCACAACCCTTGCCTGGTGGTTGTGGGGGTCTGTGGGCAAGGGGCTTATCGGAATCTGTAAGCCCCCTTTAACAAAGTGGACCCCCAGATCCCGCCCCCCCTATTTGAATTGGTAACGGGGTACATTGTACCCCTACCATTTCACAAAAAAAAGTGTCAAAATGTTAAAAAACACAGGAGACAGCTTGGGACAAGTCCTTTATTAAAAAAAAAAAAATGAAAAAAAAAAAAAAAGGTTCCAACGATGTAATCCACTCTCGAGCGATACGGAAGAAAAAAAACCCGCCTTTACGAACGATACCGCCTCCACAGGAGGTGCCCAGCTGAATGGCGCTCTGCCGGGTTGACAGCTCTTTTCTAGATGAGGGTGGGGCCACACGTCAGGTGCGTGGGTGACCCCGCCCCCTCTCTGATGCAAGGAGAAAGCCCGGGGTTAATCAATGACGTGTACGAGTGACCCCGCCCCCTCTTGCGCAACACGGTTTTCCCATGATGCGTCAGAGGGGGCGGGGTCACCCGTACACGTCATTGGGTAACCCTGGGCTTTCTCCTTGCGTCAGAGAGGGGGCAGGATCACCCGCGCATGTGAAGTGTGGTCCCACCCTCATCTATAAAAGAGATGTCAACCCGGCAGAGCGCCATTCAGCCGTGCGCCTCCTTCCGTATCGCTCGAGAGTGGATTACATCATTGGAACCTTTTTTTTTTTCTTTTTTTCTTTTTGATAAAGGACTTGTCCCAAGCTGTGTGTGTGTTTTTTAACATTTCGACACTTCTTTTTTTGTGAAATGGTAGGGGTACAATGTACCCCGTTACCAATTCACATAAAGGGGGCTTCCAGATTCTGATAAACCCCCTGCCCGCAGACCCCCACAACCACCGGGCAAGGGTTGTGGGGATGAGGCCCTTGTCCCCGTCAACATGGGGACATCCTCCCCATGTTGAGGGCATGTGGCCTGGTACGGTTCAGGATGGGGGGGGCTCTCTCATCCCCCCTCTTTTCCTGTGGCCTGCCAGGTTGTGTGCTTGGATAAGGGTATGGATTTTTGGGGGGAACCCCACACCATTTTTTTTATTTTGGTGCGGGGTTCCCCTTAAAATCCATACCAGACCTGAAGAGCCTGATATGGAATTTGGGGGGGGAGACCCCCACGCATTTTTTTTATTTTGGTTCGGGGTTCCCCTTAATATTCATACTAGATCCAAAGGGCCTGGTAATGGACTGGGGGGAGAACCCCTGCCATTTTTTAAAATTACTTTTCTCTGTATTGCCGGGAGCCGACAATTCGTTAATAGCCGCAAGCAGTTTTAAATGACTTTTTTTTCCTTTAGAAATTACATTTTGTGCAGGGACAGTTCTAAGCATGGGAAACAAGCGCCACTTTACATGCATATCATACACACCCCTCAGGTACGTAATTTAAAGGAATATTTCACTTTTATTGTTTTACTTTAAGCATTATTAAAATCACTGCTCCCGAAAAAACTGCAGTTTTAAAAAAAAAATTGCATTGATACATGTCCCCTGGGGCAGGACCCGGGTCCCCAAACACTTTTTATGACAATAACTTGCATATTAACCTTTAAAATTAGCACTTTTGATTTTACATGTTCGTGTCCCATAGACTTTAACGGTGTTCGCATGTTTGAACAATTTTTTTGCCTGTTCACATGTTCTGCTGCGAACCGAACCGGGGGGGGTGTTTGGCCCATCCCTAATCCTTACGGATATTGGTCACCAGTACAAGAACCATGGGAGTTCTTTGGACACCTGGCTGCCTGAAAAGCTTGGAGTCATGGTCCCAATGCAGGGGTTTTGTTCTCAGCTCCGGAGGCACTACTCTTGCCAGGGGGAATTACAGATTCCTGAGTAGAAGTCAGGGCCAGGATACGAATGGTCGGAAAAATTATAGTCTGGCTCCAGAGGTGCCTTTCAATCTTGGGAATCAATGGAGTGAAAGAGAGAGCCTGCTCTAGAGTTATGCCGCGTACACACGGTCTGATTTTCCGCCAGCAAAAGTCCGATGTGAGCTTTTCGTCGGAAATTCCGACCGTGTGTATGCTCCATCGTACTTTTGCTGTCGGAATTTCCGCCAGCAAAAGATTGAAAGCAGGTTCTCAATTTTTTCGATGGGAAGTTTTGATCGTCTGTAGCAATTCCGACGCGCAAACTTCCGACGCATGCTCAGAAACAATTTGGCGCATGCTCGGAAGCATTGAACTTAATTTTCTCGGCTCGTTGTAGTGTTGTACATCACCGCGTTCTTGACGGTCAAAAGTTCCGAGAACTTTTGTGTGACTGTGTGTATGCAAGCCAAGCTTGAGCGGAATTCCATCAGAAAAATCATCCATCGTGTGTACGGGGCATTAGAGGTCTATTTAGGTCTTGTATGGATTTAAGGGAGAAACCCAATGCAAAAAAATCAAGGAAAAATGGATTGGATTCCCCCCCAAAATCCATACCAACATGAGAAAAAGTTGCATTACAAGAGTGCCTTCCCGGCAATGTTCACCCCCATGTTGAGGGCATGTAGCCTGGTACAGTTCAAGAGAGGGAATGGCCGCTCTTTTCTTCCTTTCTTGGGCTGCGCATTCAGATAAGGGTCTGGTATGGATTTTTGGGGGATCTCATGCCTTTTTTTCTCGATTTTTGTGTGTTGTTGTAGGTTGTATACATTGTACAGATGAGCCACTTCACAGACATGGGCAGGGCACCACCCTCCACCCCGACATATTATTTAATGGAATGTTTGACTTCAAGCATTACTAAAAACACTGCTCCCGGCCAAACAAAATGTTTTAAAACATTGTTTTGCTTTGGTACATGTCTCCAAGGCGGCGCTCTGCTCCCCCATATTATTTGTTTGACAATCACTTGTCTTTTAGCCTAGAACATGGCCAGAAAAGCTAAATTTAACTCCCAAAAGGGGATTTTTTCCTCCCCCCCCCCCAAGCAGAATTGCTGGACATTTCTTTATGTACTGTATTTCTATATTTTCTTTTTTTTGGCTGCATCCCCACCATGATTTGCACCCTCCTGTGTATGTGAAATCTGGGTGTGTCAGCTCTGTGGGCTCACAGAAGGGAGATGGCATCTTGGGGAACACCCATCCCATCCACTTCCATGCAGAGTGGTGGCTGGACTCCAGCAGGGGAAGGATTCATTGGGAAGACAACTCCCTATTCCAAATAACAGTCTGTGATTGGAGGAAGGTTGGTTCCCATAAGATATATAAGTGTCCTCTTACATTCAAGGTCTTGTAGAATTTCTCTCATATCTATCAGGTAAGTGTAATGGGAGGGGGTGGAAGGTGCAGTTCTCAACGGGGGACATGAATCTTTAAATCACTGGGATAATGATGAGTTACTGGATTACAGCACCATAAATAGAGCTCAGGGGGGGATTTACTAAAGGAGTGGAGCATAGTCACTCTTCCAATAAGCCTTAATACTATCTATACCTGGGACATCAAACAACACCCGATGCCTTGTACCAGGGCCGCCATCAGGGGGGTACAGGCAGTACACCTGTAAGGGGCCCGGAGGTCCATAGGGGCCTGGATGCCCCCCCCTTTTTTTTATTTCTTCTTTTTTTTTTTTTGTAAGGGGCCCAGAGGTCCCCAGGGGCCCGGAGGTCCCCAGGGCCCCGGATGGCAACCCCCCTTTTTTTTATATATATATTTTTTATTATTTAATTTTTTATTTTATTACATTTTTTTATTTATTTTTATTTATTTTTTTGTAAGGGGCCCAGAGGTCCCCAGAGGCCCAGAGGTCCCCAGGGCCCCGGATGGCAACCCCCATTTTTTTTTTGCTCTTCGCTTCTCAATTCGCAGCGGCAGCACCCTCCCCCGGGTTCTCCTAGGGGGCCCATGCCTGGAGCTGTGTAAGGGGCCCCAAAATTCCTGATGGCGGCCCTGCCTTGTACACACGGTCAGAATTTCCGATGAAAAAATCAGACAGAATTTTTTCATCGGATATTCCGAACGTTTGTGTGCCCCATCGGACTTAATTCTGAGGAATTCCGTCGGAGTTTAGATAGAAAACTGGTTCTCTTTTACTCCGATGGAATTCCGATGTGCTTTTGGCCGGACAATAGTCCGACCGTGTGTACGGGGCATTAGACAAGACAAATTCTTCCTTTGTAATCTTCTTAGATATATTCTGCTGCTGTAAAACTCCATTAATATATCTGCTCCAGGCTCTTTGCTTCACCTTAACCACTTCCCTACCTGCCCATAGTCAAATGACGCCCACAGGTGGGATCTCCCATCCTGGGTTGGAGTCATATGACGTCCTGGGCTTTGTGGGGGGATATCTGAATGATGCTCCTCGACTTTGTGGGGGGATATCTGAATGATGCCTTCAGCTAGAGGCATCATTCAGATATCCTTCTCTTCTGCCAGGGATTCTGTGCACCATAAGAATGATCATAGCGGTGGTTCCACTGCTTGATCGTTCTTATAGGCGGCGGGAGGGGACATCCCCCCTCCCGCCGCCATCCGGTGCTTCTCCGGGCTCTCCCGTGCCATCGGGGGCCCGGAGAATGAACCATAGAGATGACTGGTGACCAGATGGTCATCAGTCATCTCTATGACTGTCGGAGGCCCGGGCGCGATGTGATGACGCCACGCCCGGGTCCTCAGAAGTAAACAAAGCTGCTATTGCGGCTAGTAAGCATGAGATTGGTGACATTTTTTTCATGATCTCATGCTTTCCAGCCTGGAGGAGAGATGTAGGGTCTTATTGACCCCGCATCTCTCCATAAAGAGGACCTGTCACACACATTCCTATTACAAGGGATGTTTACATTCCTTGTAATAGGAATAAAAGTGATCCAAAAAAATTTTTTTTAAAAAAAGTGTAAAAAAAAAAAAAAAAAAAATTAAGTAAAATAAAAATAAAATAAAAAAAAAATATTTTTTTAAACGCCCTTGTCCCCGGTAGCTCGCGATCAGAAGCGAACGCACACGTAAGTCCCGCCCACATATGTAAACACCGTTCAAACTACATATGTGAGGTATGGCTGCGTGCGTTAGAGCACGTGCAACAATTCTAGCACTAGACCTCCTCTGTAACTCTAACCTGGTAACCTGTAAAAAAATGTAAAGCGTCGCCTATGGAGATTTTTAAGTACCGAATTTTGGCGCCAATCCATGAGTGTGCGCAATTTTAAAGCGTGACATGTTGGGTATCTATTTACTCAGCGTAACATCATCTTTCATATTTTTCAAAAAAATTGGGCTAACTTTACTGTTTTGTTATTTTTTAATTCATGAAACCATTTTTTTTCCCAAAAAAAAGCGTTTGAAAAATTATTGCGCAAATACTGTGCAAGAAAAAAAGTTGCAATGACCGTCATTTTATTCCCTAGGGTGTCTGATAAAAAAACATATATAATGTTTGGGGGTTCTGAGTAATTTTCTAGCAAAAGAATGATGATTTGTACATGTAGGAGAGAAGTGCCAGAATAGGCCCGGTATGGAGGTGGTAAAAAAAGCCCGGTGTTGAAGTGGTTAAAGATGGTGACATGAATTATTTTCAGTGGAGGAAGCCAGAGGAGGAACGTTTCACCAAAAAGGGGTTTCAAGTTCCTGGGGAAACTTCTCCATGTTGGGGATAGAATGGAGGAAATGTAGCAGTAAAAAAGGAAAATGAATGTCTTAATCTTATAACCCGTAATCCTGGTATAGATGGATGTAGGGATCCCTTGTGATGTGAACTGTTATTAATGCCATATATTTGTTGGATGTACTTGTATAGAGAATCATTATTTGTGGAGATCTATCATCCCGTTCTCCACACATTCTCCGTCCCTCTCAGGTGTTTCTGGACTCTGGAAGATGAAGCGTCTGCTTTGTTTATTTTTCCTGTCTGCGGTCACGGCAGACACCAAAACCTGCACTGGACAAAGTTGTCTGAGCGATGTCGTCTCCCTCACAAACCTCATGAAATCTATGGGTAGGTCACCTGCATTTAACTTCTTCATGATAATAACGCATTTTTTTATCTGCTATGCATCTGCTTACTGCACTTTGTTGGGACAGACCCGGCTTTCGTCTGGTGGTTTATTTTACCAAATACTGTCTAGGAGGAAGGTAGAGCCCACAAGGTAGAGGTATACTTTTACTGAACTACTTTCATTAGGGGGTCTACCGATCAACTTTGTTTTACAATACGTTTTTATTGATTTTAAAAGTACTGAAATACAATAAAAGAGCACCTACATTCTTCAAAAAAATAGAAATTCCAACCAGAAGGATGGTCGGTTACAATGCTGAGTGCAAGAAAGGACTTTTGAGGTTGGTTGTAGAACCAGTGGTGGTGATGAACCTCTATTGGTTGGACAGCTGAATGTAGCGCTCATAAATTGAGTTAAGTGTTAAGCCTCGTACACACGGTCGGACTTCCATCGGACTTTTCCGTGTTTTTTTGTCCGAACAGAGTTGGCCGGGCACACCCATAGCATGCACACCACAGGACTTTTCTGCAAACTTTCCCAAAACTTTTTGCAACATGCTCTTTTCTGCTCTTTACTGCCACCCTTTGGTCAACTTCTGCTATTGTTGGTTGATTTTAACATTGGTTGTTTTGTCCATCGGACAAAAGTCCTATGGTTTTCTGTACACACGGTAGGACTTTGCTCCATAGGACTTTTGTTGGGCAAAAGTTTGTCCGTTTGCAGACCCAACTTTTGTCCGATGAAATCCAAAACCAAATGAAAAAAGTTTGTCCGATGGAGAGTACACACGGTCGGATTGTTGGTCCAACTTGCTTAAAACGAAGTTTGTTGGGCAAAAGTCCGACCGTGTGTACGGGGCTTTAGACATCAGTGCCTGGAGGAAGACTGGTCAAACAATTGTAGGTATAGTTTGGTTTGGGGGCAGAATTATAAGTGGAGCAGGACCCTCCAAAAGCAGTACCCAAATAGGAGATAGATGTGGGCGAAATAACCACGGAACAGTGGGATAAGATTTTAGAAAGGGTGCCACTGGTCTCGATCTCCCCCTCACAGAAGATATCCCACCTATTCCTGGTACACAGAGTCTATTATACCCCTAAAAAAATGTTTAAGCTTGGTTGGAGACAAGACGACGAATACCCCAGGTGCAAGGCGACAGGAGACCTTATCCACATGATGTGGACGTGCCGGAAACTATTTAGATATTGGGTCGAGATAATAGATATAATAAACAAAATTTTCAGGACTACATTAGAACAAAAGGCTAAGACACGTCTGCTAGGGAGTATGGAGGAATTTAGAGCCATGGCCGGCACTGATGAAGTAGTGCTGAGATGCCTATTCCAAGCGAGGAAATTATTCACACAGAAATGGCAGGCACAGACCCCCCCCCCCCCGGCAGTTGGAAATTGAGTTGAGACTATTAATACAACAGTCTGGAGGAAGAAATTGGCATTTACTAGACGTGGCAACTACAAGAAGTTTGTGAGGATGTGGAGGCCTTGGTTGGATGAGATGGGCTGTGAGGGGATGGTGGGGAGCGGATCAGAGAACACTCTCGCTCTCCACCACATCCTCACTTCCTCTCCTCCTTCCTTTGTGACTCCTTTTCTTCCTTTCTTTTCTTTCTTTTTTTTTCCTCCCTTTCCTTTTATCGTGTTTATGCCCCCTCTTAGTAGAGGGATAATGGATTTGCACGCAAAACTAATGTTTGGGTGGTGTAGGGGAGGTGGGCTGGGTGGGGGACGGGCGGAAAAGTAAAGCAACAAATGCCTTATGTAATGTAAGTTATTATACAATGTTTTATGGCAAATGTTTTTGGTAATGGAGAAAACAATAAAGAGTTTTGAACTAAAAAAAAAAATATATATATATATATATATATATATATTTTAGATAAATTGTCCCCCTGGAAGGGGCCACTGAAAATAGTTTCTCCCACAATGGTACAGAGGCTGCTAGCTCCAGACACAGTTCCAAGTACATTGACAAACACAGGCACAGTCTAGGGGATGTGTTTTTGTTGATTTATTGCAGATCTTTAATAAGGTAAAGGGATATAGGGTGCAGGATACTCCAAAATGTTAGCAGCAAATATCAGGAGGACAAACTCCAGGCTAAATCCTCGGTAGTGGACTTTGTTGGGGGTAAAAGGGAAAGGGCCACCTAATCTAGGACCCAATGTTAGCAGTCCCAGTCCTTTTATAAACCTCTGGCACTTATTTCCCTGAGCACATGCACACCTGGGAACCAAATCAAGGTCTTACTCACAATGTCTTAGCAAAGCTGTGGCCCATTCCAGCTTCCACTCTCCAGTGAAGGAGAAAATGATCATCAGACCAGCCTCCACAGGTGATGCCCTCCAGCAAATGTCCCTTTAATCACATCTCCTTTAGGCCCCCAGCTAAGCACATGTTGAGGCCCAGAAGCAACTCTTCTGAGAACAAACACAGCTGCCTCGCAGGGGCAGCAGCCCAAGGAGAAGAAGAACCCCTGAACAAGTGTCTAAAATATTTATCATCTAAGGCAGCCACCTTCTGGGTGCCCCTTCCCAGGGTTTGGCTGAGGTCTGCTAAATATTCATAACTCAGTGGTTGATCCTTCTACTCTATCTTCTGGAAGCTTTTTCCAGAAGCTCAAAGGAGAGGTCGACCATCAAGCTTAGCGAAACCTGACCAGACCAAAAAAGCAGATCACTACTCCAGTAGTACAGCAGAGCCAAAAAAATAGATTTAACTTAAGTAGAGCATGGTGCTACAAAGAGAAGAGAAGGGTGAAGGTAAAAAAAGCAGGAGAGCTTGCATAGTAGTAGATACTGTAGAAAGGGGGTAGGGGGAGAAAGAAAATGTGGGACTAAAGAAGGTAAGGCAGAGAGAGAAAGGGCCCAAGGGAACCAAAGTCTGCAGTCATATGGTTTTCAACAAGCTAGGTGGTATAAATATACTGCCAAGGTCTGGAGGCATATAGAGGAGACCCAGTATGTCCAAACCTTGTGGAATTTTTACATGTAGTCATCTAATATTAATGACAGTTTTTAGCTGCATGTTGGGACCCTTCGGGGTAAGACCGCGCTATATTAAGATACCTCTCAACTCAACTCAACCCAACTCAACTCAGCTGAGTACCAAAACATTTTCCATTTGACCTATAAAACAGCTGACATAGACAACTTCCATGCTTTTGCTAGTGTTTGTCTGGCTGACATAAACAAAGTCTTCAGGTTTTAGTTCAGGAGGGCTTCCCAGGGGGTTTTCCCGATTGCCTCTACCCAAGACTGTGTAAACAAGTTGGTAGACACCGATCCAGAAACGTTTGATTCTTGGTGATTTCCAGTAGATGCATAGGAATGAGCCAATGGTAGCCTATCCTGGAAAATGAGGGGGGGGGGGGCTTGCTTCTCTTATACAAATTTAGCTATCCTTTTGGTGGTAGTTATGAGTTTGTATCTAAAGCCCCGTACACACGGTCAGACTTCCATCGGACTTTTCCATGTTTTTTTGTCCGAACGGAGTTGGTTGGGAACACCCATAGCATACACACGCTCTGACTTTTCAGCAAACTTTCCCAAAACTTTTTGCAACATCACGTTGTTTTTCTGCTCTATTCTGCTCTTTACCACCACCCTTTGGTCAACCTCTGCTATTGTTGGTGGATTTTAACATTAGTTGTTTTGTCCATCGGACAAAAGTTCGATGGTTTTCTGTACACACGGTCGGACTTTGCTCCATCGGACTTTTGTTGGGCAAAAGTTTGTCCGTTTGCAGACCCAACTTTTGTCCGATGAAAACAAAACAAAACAAAAAAAAGTTTGTCCGATGGAGCGTATACACGGTCGGATTGTTGGTCCAACTTGCTCAAAATGAAGTTTGTTGGCCAAAAGTCTGACCGTGTGTACGGGGCTTAAGATTCACACAACGTTCATCCAAGATTTGTTTAGAAAAATATGGGAATTTTGAGTGGAAGCACTGATATATAGACCCCTCAGATCTTCGAAAAAAGGTTATGGTAAGATGTATTCTTAAACCAAACTATATACAGTATAACTTGAAAGAATGACAATTTGTTTCCATCTTTTTTTTAAACTGTAAAAGTTTTTTAGTCAGTAAGAAACAGAGACCCTCAATGTGATTGCGAGACGTGATCTGTAGGAAAAAGGGTGGATAGCTCAAAGTGGGTAGAAAAGGGGTTTATGGGAAATACAGAAAAAGATAGGAGAAGAGGGGAAAGCCAGAGCAGAGAGGGAGGGAGTCCAAAAAGGGAAAATTGATGACCCCAACTGCACAGAGGTGTAGTTAAGTGGCCATAATTTGAGTAGAACCCAAAGGAACTACCCAGACACCCCATGTAGCCATGTTATAAAAGTACTTCTGAGATAGTCAATAGGGATGAGCCGAACACCCCCCGGTTCGGTTCGCACCAGAACTTGCGAACGGACCGAAAGTTCGCGCGAACTTTAGAACCCTATTAAATACAATGGATGCGAACGTTCAAAATCAAAAGTGCTAATTATAACGGCTAATATGCAAGTTATTGTCCTTAAAAGGGTTTGGAGACCCGGGTTCTGCCCCAGGGGACATGTATCAATGCAAAAAGAAGTTTTAAAAACGGCAGTTTTTTCGGGAGCAGTAATTTTATTGATGCATAAAGTGAAAAAAAAAGTTAAATATTCCTTTAAATATCGTACCTGGGGGGTGTCTAAAGTATGCCTGTGAAGTGGCGCGTGTTTCCGGTGTTTAGAACTGTCCCTGCACAAAATGTAATTTCTAAAGGAAAAAAAAGGTCATTTAAAACTGCTTGCGGCTTTAATGTAATGTCTGGTCCCGGCAATATGGATGAACATCATTGAGAAAAATGGCATGGCTACCCCATCACCCCCCCCCCCCCAGCCCATTACCAGCCCCTTTGGGTCTTGTATTGATATTAAGGGGAACCCCGTACCCAAAATAAAAAAAAGAACTATATACTCTGAACAGCAGTATACAGGCGGTGCAAACAAGACAGGGACTGTAGGTTTGTTCTTAAGTAGAATGTCACCCCTGTAACATTTGTTTTGCTGTCTGTGCCTCTGTATAGAACATTTCACCTCACTTTCTGTCCCAATGACAAATGTTTTTGGAAAAGTGGGGTTTTTATTGAAACAAGGATTGGTGATAAAGCATCAGTAGAGAGGAGACACCTTTTTCCCATATTAACTCTTACAGGAGAGAATTTCCCTTCCTTGGGGTAGATTTCCTCTCACTTCCTGTTGTCTCCTTCAGTTTGCAAGTAGGAGTCGTTTGTAAGTTGGATGTTTGAAAGTAGGGGCCTGCCGTATATACTCTGCAGAAATTTGCCCCTTACATGTTGGTGTTGCCACAACACTGTGAGCCCTCACAGTTACTCTTGGTGGGCGCTGGAACGCCCTGCTGTGAACTATTATATTAGGAATTGTAATTACATGCCATTGTTGAACAGTGGTAGGAAAAATTGGGCCTTTGGTGGTGGTGCTGGTGCTACAACACTGTAAGGCCTCACAGTTACTCTTGGTGGGCGCATGAATGGGCCCTGCTGTGAATTATTAGATCAAGAATTGTAATTGCATGCCCCTGTTGAACAGGGGCTGAAAAATTGGGCCTTTGGTGGTGGCGGTGGTTCTGGTGCCACAAGACTGTAAGTCCTCACAGTTACTCTTGGTGGGCGCAGGAATGGGCCCATCTGTGAAAAATTAGATCAAGAATTGTTATTACATGCCCCTGTTGAACAGGGGCAGAAAAATTGGGCCTTAGGCACTGGTGCTGGTGCCACAACACTTCAACCCATCACAAAAACTGTATTTGTGCCCTGTTGCAAAGCATTGCATCAAAAATTGTAATTACACGCCCCTGTTAAACAGGGGCTGAAAAATTGGGCCTTAGCCACTGTTGCCACAACACTTCAACCCATCACAGATACTGTATTTGTGCCCTGTTGCAAAGCATTGCATCAAAAATTGTAATTATACGCCCCTGTTAAACAGGGGCTGAAAAATTGGGCCTTAGCCACTGGCGGCGGCACCCAGAACCACAAATGTTCTTCCAAGCTATCGGCAGGATCATTGAGGAGGAAGAGGATAGTCAGTCAACATACCAGGACAGTCACTCAGCATCAGCATAGGCAGTCTTGAAGGGATGTGACATTTCCAAAAAAATTATTCGGTTACATCAGCTTCAGGTGCTTGGTAGCTGGTGTTGATCCAAGACTGGTTCATCTTTATGAAGGTCAGTCGATCAACCGAGTCGGTGGACAGGCGCACCCTGTGATCGGTTACAAAGCCACCAGCAGCACTGAATGTGCGTTCCGAAAGAACGCTGGATGCAGGACAGGCCAGTAGCTCAATTGCATACTGTGCAAGCTCTGGCCAGTGATCCATCCTCAAGACCCAGTAAGCCAGAGGATTTTCGGTGGGAAAGGTGTCCAAGGCTGACCTTGCCCCTAGGTATTCCTGCACCATGTATATCAGACGCTGGCGATGGTTGCTGGAACCGATCATACCTTGGGGCTGCAGACTAAAAAATTGTCTGAACGCATCGGTCAGACGGCCACCTTCTCCACAGCTCCTTCTGCTACTGTCCGAAGCCTCGGCAACTCGTTGTCCAGGACCAGGAGTTTGTAACCTCCCAGTCTCTGGGAAAGCGTTGCACAGACCTTTCTGCAAAGCCTCCCGGAGATGTCTCATCCTCTGCTCCCTCTGCGACGGCAATATAAGGTCCGCAACCTTACCCTTGTACCGTGGATCAAGGAGAGTGGCCAGCCAGTAATGGTCCCTCTCCTTGATCCGAAGAATACGAGGATCCTTCCGCAGGCTTTGCAGGATCAGGGAGGCCATGCAGCGTAGGTTGGCTGAGGCATTCGGTCCGGAGTCCTCTGGGTCACTAAGGGCGACATAATCCGCAGCCACCTCCTCCCAGCCACGTACAAGTCCACGGGTTTCGTGTTACTGTAAATCATCCCTAAAAGACTGCTGCTGTTGATGCTGAGTGCCAGGTTCTACCTCCATGCTGACACAATCCTCCTCCTCCTCCTCCTCATCCTCTTCCTGTGTGATGGGTGGGACAGAAGGAACACTGTCTGGGTAAAGGGGGCCTTGAGAGGCAAGGAAGTCCTCCTCTTCCTGCCTCTGTTCTGCCTCAAGTGCCCTGTCCATTATTTCACGCAGCGTATGCTCCAACAGGTGGACAAGAGGTACAGTGTCACTGATGCATGCACTGTCACTGCTCACCATCCTCGTGGCCTCCTCAAATGGTGCCAGGACAGTGCATGCATCCCTGACCATGCCCCCCGGCGTGGTGAAAAAAACCCGAGCTCCCCTGACCCTGTCCTGGTGCCGTAGTCGCACAGGTACTCATTGATGGCCCTCTGCTGCATGTGCAGCCGCTGCAGCATGGCCAACGTTGAGTTCCACCTGGTGGGCATGTCACATATAAGGCGGTTCTTGGGCAGGTTCAACTCCTTTTGCAGCTCAGTAGGGATGAGCTTCGTGTTCGAGTCGAACATACGTTCGACTCGAACATCGGCTGTTCGATCGTTCGACGAAGATCAAACGATTTGGGCCGTTCGCGCCAAATTCGAGTGACGCGAACGGCCCACAATGCACTACGCCATCGCAGTGTCATCCAGGCGCTGTGATTGGCCAAGCATGCACTGTGACCCCGCATGCTTGGCCAATCACAGCGCCGGCAGCGAGGAGAGCAATGATTGGCCACAGGCAGGATGCCTGTGGCCAATTATTGCTGAGGGTGTTTAGTACACGCCCCACACTATAAAAGGCCGCCAGCACGGCGGCCTAGTGTAGTGTGTTCCGGAGCAGGGAAAGAGAAGCATAGGCAGGGACAGTGACATTTATTTTTTTCTTGCTTAACCTGGATTCCTTTAGTTTAGGGAAAGAGAAGGATAGGTAGGGAGAGTGTCAGTGTGTTTTACTGTGCGAATCCTTGTTTCTAGGGACAGGGAAGGACAGTGAGGGAATTCTCCTTGTGCTATAGTGTGCTTTAAAAAAACATTTTTTCTAGGGACAGAAAACTATAGGTAGGGAGAGTGTCAGTTTCTTCTACTGTGCGAATCCTTGTTTCTAGGGACAGGGAAGGACAGTGAGGGAATTCTCCTTGTGCTATAGTGTGCTTTAAAAAAACATTTTTTCTAGGGACAGAAAACTATAGGTAGGGAGAGTGTCAGTGTGTTTTACTGTGCGAATCCTTGTTTCTAGGGACAGGGAAGGACAGTGAGGGAATTCTCCTTGTGCTATAGTGTGCTTTAAAAAAACATTTTTTCTAGGGACAGAAAACTATAGGTAGGAAGAGTGTCAGTTTCTTTCACTGTGATAATCCTTGTTTCTAGGGACAAAGAAGGAAAGTGAGGGAAATTCTCCTTGTGCTATAGTGTGCTTTAAAAAAACATTTTTTCTAGGGACAGAAAACTATAGGTAGGGAGAGTGTCAGTGTCTTCTACTGTGCGAATCCTTGTTTCTAGGGACAGGGAAGGACAGTGAGGGAATTCTCCTTGTGCTATAGTGTGCTTAAAAAAAACATTTTTTCTAGGGACAGAAAACTATAGGTAGGGAGAGTGTCAGTGTGTTTTACTGTGCGAATCCTTGTTTCTAGGGACAGGGAAGGACAGTGAGGGAATTCTCCTTGTGCTATAGTGTGCTTTAAAAAAACATTGTTTCTAGGGACAGAAAACTATAGGTAGGAAGAGTGTCAGTTTCTTTCACTGTGATAATCCTTGTTTCTTTTTCGTACATCACGGGACACAGAGCGACTTAGTCATTACTAATGGGTTATATAGATTACCTTCAGGTGTTGGCACTGGCCAATTCCAAACCGGAAGTACCCTCCCCTATATAAGCCCCTCCCACCCGGGAGCACCTCAGTTTTTTGCCAGTGTCTAAGGTGTTGGCCAAAGAGTAACATGTGTTTTCACTGGGCTTGCGTACAGGTTCTTTTGGGCCTTAGTAAGCTGTTCCGGATCCCACCAAAAAAGCTTCATAGCTAAACGGTCGGTACCCGGGCCTTGCAGCAGAAGAGCAAGGTTTTGCCTGTAATGCCTCTCTTAGGAGGGCTGGACCCTGGGATCCAGAGCTCTGGTCATATCCACGACCAAGATGTTGTCTGTGCAGGGTGCTATACAGGTCCAGGGGAGTGGAATCCTTGGGAACCCGGTCCCTGAAGGTTTAATTACAATGCCTGCCGTGATAGGTGAAGTTTGGACTTCTGTGGACCAAACAAAGTCCTGCGGCGGGGATCAGGTAAGTGGGGGCCCCCAGGAACTTGGTTCTATTGGGGGACCCCCAAGCCTAATTTGTCTTTCTGTCTGTTACCTAACGGTATTCCCGCTAAATATCTGTGTTTGCCTATAACTACTGAAAATGTAAAATTTTAATAGTAGTCAAGAAAAAAAAAAAAAACAGGGACCGCGGTACCTGTGTTAAACCACTAGAGGCCGCTGTAGTCCATTTTTCTTGTCATGTGGATCTTTGGTTTTCTCAAGTCAAAAGATCCAGGCAGCTGGTAAGTTTCTCTCTGGGAATCCACTTCCTCTGCCCTGTTGCTGCGCTCATCCACCGCACAGGCCCTCCGGCAAAAAGGGCCCTGGCTCCTAGTCCCCTGTTTGATTTCGAAGGGCGCCAATGGCGCACGGGCGCGCGCGCGGGCGCGTGCACGCGCCTCCTATGAAAAAAAGGGGCGGGGCGGGTGGATGACGCTCGATGCGCGCCGTGGCGCTTCTGCGCATGTGCGGGCGTCCCAGCATGGTTAAAAGACACAGTACAAGTGTCAGCTGCATGCAAACAGAGCTAGCAACAAACAGTGGCACACAGAGGCGGTTGATGCAGGCATCCCCATAGAAAGGCACTTTAGTGGACACCAGCTGGTATATAGCAGCACCTGTGTTAGACTATTACCAGCAAAATTGGTGTATGACGACGGGAATACCTCAGCTTTGTGCTTAAAGGATATGTCGTCCAGACGCTCCGGAAATAGAGCTTCCAGGAAGCCAAAGGGGTCTCCATCGGGCTCTGAGGATATTGGGCATGCTTGTACTGCACCAATCTCCCCTGAGAATTCAGAGGTCAGTAGCCGTAGAAACCCCGCAGGAATGCCTGGTGCTGCGGCTGTCCCCAGTCCACCTGCTCCTGTATATATAACAGAGGAGGTTTTATCCTCAACTCTGGGAGGATTGGAAGAGAGATTAACAGCATTGATCGCTGCTTCCCTGTCTCAGGAAAAGCGCGTCCGATCTCCGTCTCCTCCTTCAGAGTGCCTGTTAGTGGAGGAACAGCCCCACACAGAGATCGACCTACCTGAAGGGGATCAGGATGAGGTTGATTCAGTTATGGAGGAATCAACAGTGGAAGAACCTTTCTCAGCTTCTCAGGCTGAAAGATTATGGGTTCAGTCTCTGACTAATATGGTCCGATCAGCATTTAAAATGCCTCTGGCGGAACCACCATCCACTACGGTTTCCTCGCTGGGGTCGCTAAAAGCTCCCCAGGCTGTCTGTTCCTTCCCAATCCACCCTTTATTAGAAGGGCTTATTTACCAGGATTGGGAGCATCCTGATAAAATATTTGCTCCCCCCAAGAGATTTCCGGTGATCTATCCCATGGAGTATAAGTTCATAAGAAAATGGAGGGTCCCTACAGTGGACGCAGCCATCTCTTCTGTTAACAAATCACTGACATGTCCAGTAGATAATGTTCCAATGTTCAAAGACCCAATAGATAAAAAATTGGAGTCTTTACTAAAATCTGCTTTCTCTACAGCAAGCATGGTGACACAACCTGCGGTAGCAGCGATTGGAGTCTGCCAAGCAGTGAAAGATCAGTTGAAACAAGTCTTAAGGGACTTACCAGATCAGCAGGCTCTTGCCCTAGCTGACCTGCCTAGAGCCTTGTGTTTTGCGGTGGACGCCATAAAAGATACAATCCAACAGGCCTCCCGCTTTACGCTGTCTATAGTACATATGCGTAGGCTTCTGTGGCTCAAAAACTGGTCTGCTGAAGCTCCCTGTAAAAAACTGCTGGTTAGCTTCCCATTTCATGGAGAACGCTTATTTGGAGAAGATCTGGACAAATATATCCAGAAAATTTCTGCCGGTAAAAGTTCACTCTTACCGGTTAAGAACAAGGGTAGAAGTCCTTCTTTTAAGAGGCCTACTTCTCCAGTCCCGGGCACATCGGCTGTGAAGCAGTTCCGACGGCCTCCGCGGTCAAATTCAGGGGGCAGAAATCAGGGACAATCACAGGGTAACAAGAAGCCCTGGATCAAGAGAGGTACAAAACCTCCCCCCAAGGCATGAAGCGTTGCCCCCACTCAATCGGGTGGGGGGAAGACTTCAGTTGTTCACAGAGAAAAACTCTAGGTAGGGAGAGTGTCAGTGTCTTCTACTGTGCGAATCCTTGTTTCTAGGGACAGGGAAGGACAGTGAGGGAATTCTCCTTGTGCTATAGTGTGCTTAAAAAAAACATTTTTTCTAGGGACAGAAAACTATAGGTAGGAAGAGTGTCAGTTTCTTTCACTGTGATAATCCTTGTTTCTAGGGACAAAGAAGGAAAGTGAGGGAAATTCTCCTTGTGCTATAGTGTGCTTTAAAAAAACATTTTTTCTAGGGACAGAAAACTATAGGTAGGGAGAGTGTCAGTGTCTTCTACTGTGCGAATCCTTGTTTCTAGGGACAGGGAAGGACAGTGAGGGAATTCTCCTTGTGCTATAGTGTGCTTAAAAAAAACATTTTTTCTAGGGACAGAAAACTATAGGTAGGGAGAGTGTCAGTGTGTTTTACTGTGCGAATCCTTGTTTCTAGGGACAGGGAAGGACAGTGAGGGAATTCTCCTTGTGCTATAGTGTGCTTTAAAAAAACATTGTTTCTAGGGACAGAAAACTATAGGTAGGAAGAGTGTCAGTTTCTTTCACTGTGATAATCCTTGTTTCTAGGGACAAAGAAGGAAAGTGAGGGAAATTCTCCTTGTGCTATAGTGTGCTTTAAAAAAACATTTTTTCTAGGGACAGAAAACTATAGGTAGGGAGAGTGTCAGTGTCTTCTACTGTGCGAATCCTTGTTTCTAGGGACAGGGAAGGACAATGAGGGAATGCTCCTTGTGCTATAGTGTGCTTAAAAAAAAACATTTTTTCTAGGGACAGAAAACTATAGGTAGGAAGAGTGTCAGTTTCTTTCACTGTGATAATCCTTGTTTCTAGGGACAAAGAAGGAAAGTGAGGGAAATTCTCCTTGTGCTATAGTGTGCTTTAAAAAAACATTTTTTCTAGGGACAGAAAACTATAGGTAGGGAGAGTGTCAGTGTCTTCTACTGTGCGAATCCTTGTTTCTAGGGACAGGGAAGGACAGTGAGGGAATTCTCCTTGTGCTATAGTGTGCTTAAAAAAAACATTTTTTCTAGGGACAGAAAACTATAGGTAGGGAGAGTGTCAGTGTGTTTTACTGTGCGAATCCTTGTTTCTAGGGACAGGGAAGGACAGTGAGGGAATTCTCCTTGTGCTATAGTGTGCTTTAAAAAAACATTGTTTCTAGGGACAGAAAACTATAGGTAGGAAGAGTGTCAGTTTCTTTCACTGTGATAATCCTTGTTTCTAGGGACAGGGAAGGACAGTGAGGGAAATTCTCCTTGTGCTATAGTGTGCTAAAGCATTCCTCATCAACCATCTTTGAAATCCTTGTTTTTTTGGACAGTCAGGGAAATTGTCGTTGTGCTATTCTGTGCAAAAGCAATCATCCTCAACCATATTTAGAAATCCTTAAGTAAAGGGACAGAGAAGGACACCTGAAGGTAGCCCTTATTGCTTTTTTCCCATCTCCCTGCAGGCCATCTATTAGAATGTCTGGAAGGCAAACAAGGAGAGGCAGACAGTCAGGAGGCAATAAAAGAGGGCAAGCAGGCTCTGTGTCTGGGGGCAACAGTGCTGGTCGTGGACGCGGTGCATTGTCATCAGCACATGGCCATGGGACACGCTTGTCCTTCTTTTCGGCAGCTGGACATGTTGAGCCACATCATGCCGAAGACTTGGTAGAGTGGATGACCAAGCCCTCCTCCTCCTCCTCATCCTCTCTCACCCAGGCTCAGGGTACTGGAAAAGCAGCTGCCAAAGCGTCCTCTTCCCTGGTATCAATGTCAGACTCATCATCAGTCACTCCTTCCCTAGACCCACCATGTCCTCCTCCTGAGGAGTCCCCCGAACTGTTTGAGCACAGTGTTGGGTACATGCTCCAGGAGGATGCCCAGCGTTTCAAAGGGTCTGATGATGAAACCCAGCTACAGGAAGGCAGTAGCGTGAGAGCAGACAGAGGGGATGCTCAAGAAGGACACCAATCTGGCAGTCATGTTCCAGCAGCTGCAGCATACTGCCAGATTGGCTCCAGTGATGAGGAGGGAGGGGATGATGAGGTCACTGACTCCACGTGGGTGCCTAATAGGAGAGAGGAGGAGGAGGAGGATGAGGAGGAGGCACATCTCCAACGAGGCAGGATGCCCTTTGGTGGCCAGCGTAAGGGCAGTACACCGACGGAATCACACCGCAGAGCTCCGCCTGTGCAGGGCGCTGCCTCTGCCCGTCATTCAAAAAGTTCTTTGGTGTGGGCCTTTTTTGAGGCTAGTGCATCAGATCGCACAGCTGCTGTTTGCAACATATGTCTCAAGCGTATATCGCGTGGCCAAAACATCAGCCGCTTGGGTACCACATGCCTGACCAGACATATGTTGACCTGCCATGCAGCTCGTTGGCAAGCCTACCTCAAAGACCCACACCAAAGAACAAAGCGGACCTCTCCTTGCACCGCATCAGCTGGGATCTCCAACCCCACTATAACTTCAGTCCTCTCTGAAACATGCACTGAGAGGAATGAAGGTGTAGAATTAGGTGTGTCACAGCCAAGTACTTGCGGCCACTCTGCTAGCAGTACACCGACGTCCGATTCTAGCAGGCAAATTTCCCTGCCCCAGCTGCTGGACCGTCGAAAGAAGTTCACTCCCAGCCATCCACATGCCCAGCGGTTGAATGCTAGCTTGGCTAAATTGCTAGCGCTTCAACTGCTGCCTTTTCAGTTGGTAGACTCGGCCCCCTTCCGTGAGTTTGTGCAATGTGCGGTTCCTCAGTGGCAGGTTCCCAAACGCCACTTTTTCTCACGGAAGGCTATTCCGGCTCTCTACCGGCATGTGGAAGGCAATGTCTTGGCCTCGCTGGACAGGGCGGTCAGCGGTAAGGTGCATATTACCGCTGACTCATGGTCCAGCAGGCATGGACAGGGACGTTACCTTTCTTTCACGGCCCATTGGGTCACTCTTTTGGCAGCTGGGAAGGATGCAGGACAAGGTGCAGTAGTGTTGGAGGTTGTTCCACCGCCACGCCTCCAAAATGCTACTACTGGTTGTGACACACCTCTCTCCTCCACCCCCTCCTCTTCTTCTTCCTCCATGGCCTCTTCCTGTGGTTTGTCCTATGAACCAGCGGTGCTCCGTAGCCGTTCAAGGGGCTACGCAAGTACGCAGGCAAAAAGATGCCATGCCGTGCTTGCGCTGGTGTGTTTGGGGGACAGAAGCCACACTGGGGCAGAGGTCCTGTCTGCTCTGCAGGGCCAGGCCGAGAGGTGGTTGACGCCATGCCAGCTTAAGCCAGGAATGGTGGTTTGCGACAATGGCACCAACCTCCTCTCCGCCCTCCGACAGGGACAACTGACCCATGTGCCCTGTGTGGCTCACGTCCTTAACCTGGTGGTGCAGCGGTTCTTGGGCAGGTACCCGGGCTTACAGGATGTCCTGAGGCAGGCCAGGAAAGTCTGTGTGCATTTCCGCAGATCTTATAATGCCAGTGCTCGCCTGGCTGAGCTGCAAAAGGAGTTGAACCTGCCCAAGAACCGCCTTATATGTGACATGCCCACCAGATGGAACTCAACGTTGGCCATGCTGCAGCGGCTGCACACGCAGCAGAGGGCCATCAATGAGTACCTGTGCGACTACGGCACCAGGACAGGGTCAGGGGAGCTTGTTTTTTTTTCTCCACGCCAGTGGGGCATGGTCAGGGATGCATGCACTGTCCTGGCACCATTTGAGGAGGCCACGAGGATGGTGAGCAGTGACAGTGCATGCATCAGTGACACTGTACCTCTTGTCCACCTGTTGGAGCACACGCTGCGTGGAATAATGGACAGGGCACTTGAGGCAGAACAGAGGCAGGAAGAGGAGGACTTCCTTGCCTCTCAAGGCCCCCTTTACCCAGACAGTGTTCCTTCTGTCCCACCCATCGCACAGGAAGAGGAGGAGGAGGAGGAGGAGGAGGATTGTGTCAGCATGGAGGTGGAGGCTGGCACTCAGCATCATCAGCAGCAGTCTTTTAGGGATGATTTACAGTCCCAAGAAACCAGTGGACTTGTACGTGGCTGGGAGGAGGTGGCTGCGGATCATGTCGTCCTTTGTGACCCAGAGGACTCCGGAGCGAATGCCTCAGCAAACCTACGCTGCATGGCCTCCCTGATCCTGCAAAGTCTGCGGAAGGATCCTCGTATTCTTCGGATCAAGGAGAGGGACCATTACTGGCTGGCCACTCTCCTTGATCCACGGTACAAGGGTAAGGTTGCGGACCTTATGTTACCGTCGCAGAGGGAGCAGAGGATGAGACAACTCCGGGAGGCCTTGCAGAAAGGTCTGTGCAACGCGTTCCCAGAGACTGGGAGGTTACAAACTCCTGGTCCTGGACAACGAGTTGCTGAGGCTTCGGCCAGTCAAAGAAGGAGCGGTGGGGAAGGTGGCCGTCTGACCGATGCGTTCAGACAATTCTTTAGTCCGCAGCCCCAAAGTATGATCGGTTCCAGCAACCATCGCCAGCGTCTGATAAACATGGTGCAGGAATATCTAGGGGCAAGGTCAGACTTGGACACCTTCCCCACCGAAAATCCTCTGGCTTACTGGGTCTTGAGGATGGATCACTGGCCAGAGCTTGCACAGTATGCAATTGAGCTACTGGCCTGTCCTGCATCCAGCGTTCTTTCGGAACGCACATTCAGTGCTGCTGGAGGATTTGTCACGGATCACAGGGTGCGCCTGTCCACCGACTCGGTTGATCGACTGACTTTCATCAAGATGAACCAGTCTTGGATCACCACCAGCTACCACGCACCTGATGCTGATGTAACAGACTAATTGATTTTAACATGTCACATCCCTTCAAGACTGATGCTGATGCTGAGTGCCTGTGCTGTTATGTTGACTGGCTATCCTCCTCCTCCGAGTCCTCAATGATACGATTGATGATGATAGCTTGGAAGATCATTTTTGTTTATGGGTGCCGCCACCAGTGGCTAAGGCCCAATTTTTCAGCCCCTGTTTTACAGGGGCGTGTAATTACAATTTTTTTAGCAATAATTTGCCATAGGGCTCATTGCTGTGCTCCAAGTACAGTATCTGTGAGGGGTTGGAGTGTTGTGGCACCAGTGCCTAAGGCCCAATTTTTCAGCCCCTGTTTAACAGGGGCGTGTCATTACAATTTTTGAAGCAATACTTTGCAACAGGGCTCATTGCTGTGCTCCAAGTACAGTATCTGTGAGGGGTTGTAGTGTTGTGCCACCAGTGCCTAAGGCCCAATTTTTCAGCCCCTGTTCAACAGGGGCATGCAATTACAATTCTTGATCTAATAATTCACAGCAGGGCCCATTGCTGCACCCACCAAGAGTAACTCTGAGGGCTTACAGTGTTGTGGCAACGCCACCACCACCACCACCACGAAAGGCCCAATTTTTCAGCCCCTGTTCAAAAGGGGCATGTAATTACAATTCTTGATCTAATAATTCACAGCAGGGCCCATTGCTGCACCCACCAAGAGTAACTCTGAGGGCTTACAGTGTTGTGGCAACACCACCACCACCACCACCACCACGAAAGGCCCAATTTTTCAGCCCCTGTTCAACAGGGGCATGCAATTACAATTCTTGATCTAATAATTCACAGCAGGGCCCATTGCTGCACCCACCAAGAGTAACTCTGAGGGCTTACAGTGTTGTGGCAACACCACCACCACCACCACCACCACGAAAGGCCCAATTTTCAGCCCCTGTTCAACAGGGGCATGCAATTACAATTCTTGATCTAATAATTCACAGCAGGGCCCATTGCTGCACCCACCAAGAGTAACTCTGAGGGCTTACAGTGTTGTGGCAACACCACCACCACCACCACCACCACGAAAGGCCCAATTTTTCAGCCCCTGTTCAACAGGGGCATGTAATTACAATTCCTGATCTAATAATTCACAGCAGGGCCCATTGTTGCACCCACCAAGAGTAACTCTGAGGGCTTACAGTGTTGTGGCAACACCACCACCACCACCACCACCACGAAAGGCCCAATTTTTCAGCCCCTGTTCAACAGGGGCATGCAATTACAATTCTTGATCTAATAATTCACAGCAGGGCCCATTGCTGCACCCACCAAGAGTAACTGTCAGGGCTTACAGTGTTGTGGCACCAGCACCACCATCAAAGGCCCAATTTTTACTACCACTGTTCAACAATTATATGTAATTAAAATTCCTGATATAATAGTTGACAGCAGGGCGTTCCAGCACCAACCAAGAGTAACTGTGAGTGCTTACAGTGTTGTGCCAACACCAACAACTAAGGGGCCTATTTCTGCAGAGTATATACGGCAGGGCCAAACTTTCAAACATCCAACTTACAAACGACTCCTACTTGCAAACGCAAGAAGACAACAGGAAGTGAGAGGAAACATACCCCTAGGAAGGAAAATTCTCTCCTGTAAGAATAAATATGGGAGAAAGGTGTCTCCTCTGTACTGATGCTTTATCAGCAATCCTTGTTTCAAGAAAAACACCACATTTCAAAAACAGTTGTCATTGGGACGGAAAGTGAGGTGAAATGTTCTGAACAGGGGCACAGACAGCAAAACAAATGTTACAGGGGTGATAACCCTTACCTATGTTTTCCAAAAAGTTTAAAAATAGATTTTTGGCCTGGAGCTACACTTCAACAATGTACCTGTTCAAAATTACAAACAGATTCTACATAAGAACAAACCTACAGTCCCTGTCTTGTATGCACCGCCTGTATACGGCTGTTCAGAGTATATAGGGCCTTTTTTATTTTATGTGCGGGGTTCCCCTTAATATCCATACAAGACCCAAAGGGGCTGGTAATGGGCTGGGGTAGGGGGGGGGTCATGGGGTAGCTATGCCATTTTTCTTAAAGATTTTCATCCATATTACCGGGACCAGATATTACATTAAAGCCGCAAGCAGTTTTAAATGGCTTTTTTTTCCTTTAGAAGTGTCATTTTGTGCAGGGACAGTTCTAAACACGGGAAACACGTGGCACTTCACAGGCATACTTTAGACACCCCCCAGGTACGATATTTAAAGGAATATTTGACTTTTTTTTTTTCACTTTATGCATAATTAAAATGACTGCTCCCGAAAAACTACCGTTTTTAAAACTTCTTTTTGCATTGATACATGTCCCCTGGTGCAGAACCCGGGTTCCCAAACCCTTTTTAGGACAATAACATGCATAATAGTTGTTATAATTAGCACTTTAGAATTCGAACGTTCGCATCCATTGTATTTAATAGGGTTCTAATGTTCGTACGAACTTTCGGTCCGTTCGCGGGTTCTGGTGCGAACCGAACCCGGGGGTGTTCGGCTCATCACTACAGCTCAGCCAGCCGAGCACTGGCATTATATGATCTGCGTAAATTCACACAGACTTTCCTGGCCTGCCTCAGGACATCCTGTAAGCCCAGGTACCTGCCCAAGAACCGCTGCACCACCAGGTTAAGGACGTGAGCCACACAGGGCACATGGGTCAGTTGTCCCTGTCGGAGGGCGGAGAGGAGGTTGGTGCCATTGTCGCAAACCACCTTTCCTGGCTTAAGCTGGCATGGCATCAACCACCTCTCGGCCTGCCCCTGCAGAGCTGACAGAACCTCTGCCCCAGTGTGGCTCCTGTCCCCCAAACACACCAGCACAAGCACGGCATGGCATCTTTTTGCCTGCATACTTGCGTAGCCCCTTGAATGCCTACGGAGCACCGCTGGTTCCGAGGACAAAGCACAGAAAGAGGCCATGGAGGAAGAAGAGGAGGGGGTGGAGGAGAGAGGTGTGTTACATACCAGTAGTAGCATTTTGGAGGCGTGGCGGCGGAACAACCTCCAACACTACTGCACCCTGTCCTGCATACTTCCCAGCTGCCAAAAGAGTGACCCAATGGGCCGTGAAAGAAAGGTAACATCCCTGTCCATGCCTGCTGGACCATGAGTCAGCAGTAATATGCACCTTACTGCTGACTGCCCTGTCCAGCAAGGCATGGACATTGCCTTCCACATGCCGGTAGAAAGCCGGAATCGCCTTCCGTGAGAAAAAGTGGCGTTTGGGAACCTGCCACTGAGGAACCGCACATTCCACAAACTCACGGAAGGGGGCCGAGTCTACCAACTGAAAAGGCAGCAGTTGAAGTGCTAGCAATTTAGCCAAGCTAGCATTCAACCGCTGGGTAGTGATGAGCCGAACACCCCCGGGTTCGGTTCGCACCAGAACCCGCGAACGGACCGAAAGTTCGTACGAACATTAGAACCCTATTAAATACAATGGATGCGAACGTTCGAATTCTAAAGTGCTAATTATAACGACTATTATCCATGTTATTGTCCGAAACAGAGTTTGGGAACCCGGGTTCTGCACCAGGGGACATGTATCAATGCAAAAAGAAGTTTTAAAAACGGTCGTTTTTCGGGAGCAGTCATTTTAATGATGCATAAAGTGAAAAAAAAAAAGTCAAATATTCCTTTAAATATTGTACCTGGGGGGTGTCTAAAGTATGCCTGTGAAGTGCCACGTGTTTCCCGTGTTTAGAACTGTCCCTGCACAAAATGACACTTCTAAAGGAAAAAAAAGCCATTTAAAACTGCTTGCGGCTTTAATGTAATGTCTGGTCCCGGTAATATGGATGAAAATCTTTAAGAAAAATGGCATAGCTACCCCATGACCCCCCCCCTACCCCAGCCCATTACCAGCCCCTTTGGGTCTTGTATGGATATTAAGGGGAACCCCGCACATAAAATAAAAAAGGCCCTATATACTCTGAACAGCCGTATACAGGCGGTGCATACAAGACAGGGACTGTAGGTTTGTTCTTATGTAGAATCTGTTTGTAATTTTGAACAGGTACATTGTTTAAGTGTAGCTCCAGCCCAAAAATCTATTTTTAAACTTTTTGGAAAACATAGGTAAGGGTTATCACCCCTGTAACATTTGTTTTGCTGTCTGTGCCCCTGTTCAGAACATTTCACCTCACTTTCCGTCCCAATGACAACTGTTTTTGAAATGTGGTGTTTTTCTTGAAACAAGGATTGGTGATAAAGCATCAGTACAGAGGAGACACCTTTCTCCCATATTAATTCTTACAGGAGAGAATTTTCCTTCCTAGGGGTAGATTTCCTCTCACTTCCTGTTGTCTTCTTGCGTTTGCAAGTAGGAGTCGTTTGTAAGTTGGATGTTTGAAAGTAGGGACCTGCCGTATATACTCTGCAGAAATAGGCCCCTTAGTTGTTGGTGTTGGCACAACACTGTAAGTACTCACAGTTACTCTTGGTTGGTGCTGGAACGCCCTGCTGTCAACTATTATATCAGGAATTGTAATTACATATAATTGTTGAACAGTGGTAGTAAAAATTGGGCCTTTGATGGTGGTGCTGGTGCCACAACACTGTAAGCCCTGACAGTTACTCTTGGTGGGTGCAGCAATGGGCCCTGCTGTGAATTATTAGATCAAGAATTGTAATTGCATGCCCCTGTTGAACAGGGGCTGAAAAATTGGGCCTTTCGTGGTGGTGGTGGTGGTGGTGGTGGTGGTGTTGCCACAACACTGTAAGCCCTCAGAGTTACTCTTGGTGGGTGCAGGAATGGGCCCTGCTGTGAATTATTAGATCAAGAATTGTAATTACATGCCCCTTTTGAACAGGGGCTGAAAAATTGGGCCTTTCGTGGTGGTGGTGGTGGTGGCGTTGCCACAACACTGTAAGCCCTCAGAGTTACTCTTGGTGGGTGCAGCAATGGGCCCTGCTGTGAATTATTAGATCAAGAATTGTAATTACATGCCCCTGTTGAACAGGGGCTGAAAAATTGGGCCTTAGGCACTGGTGGCACAACACTGCAACCCCTCACAGATACTGTACTTGGAGCACAGCAATGAGCCCTGTTGCAAAGTATTGCTTCAAAAATTGTAATTACACGCCCCTGTTAAACAGGGGCTGAAAAATTGGGCCTTAGGCACTGGTGGCACAACACTGCAACCCCTCACAGATACTGTACTTGGAGCACAGCAATGAGCCCTGTTGCAAAGTATTGCTTCAAAAATTGTAATTACACGCCCCTGTTAAACAGGGGCTGAAAAATTGGGCGTTAGGCACTGGTGGCGGCACCCATAAACAAAAATGATCTTCCAAGCTATCATCATCAATCGTATCATTGAGGACTCGGAGGAGGAGGATAGCCAGTCAACATAACAGCACAGGCACTCAGCATCAGCATCAGTCTTGAAGGGATGTGACATGTTAAAATCAATTAGTCTGTTATATCAGCATCAGGTGTGTGGTAGCTGGTGGTGATCCAAGACTGGTTCATCTTGATGAAAGTCAGTCGATCAACCGAGTCGGTGGACAGGCGCACCCTGTGATCCGTGACAAATCCTCCAGCAGCACTGAATGTGCGTTCCGAAAGAACGCTGGATGCAGGACAGGCCAGTAGCTCAATTGCATACTGTGCAAGCTCTGGCCAGTGATCCATCCTCAAGACCCAGTAAGCCAGAGGATTTTCAGTGGGGAAGGTGTCCAAGTCTGACCTTGCCCCTAGATATTCCTGCACCATGTTTATCAGACGCTGGCGATGGTTGCTGGAACCGATCATACTTTGGGGCTGCGGACTAAAGAATTGTCTGAACGCATCGGTCAGACGGCCACCTTCCCGACCGCTCCTTCTCTGACTGACCGAAGCCTCAGCAACTCGTTGTCCAGGACCAGGAGTTTGTAACCTCCCAGTCTCTGGGAACGCGTTGCACAGACCTTTCTGCAAGGCCTCCCGGAGTTGTCTCATCCTCTGCTCCCTCTGCAACGGTAACATAAGGTCCGCAACCTTACCCTTGTACCGTGGATCAAGGAGAGTGGCCAGCCAGTAATGGTCCCTCTCCTTGATCCGAAGAATACGAGGATCCTTCCGCAGACTTTGCAGGATCAGGGAGGCCATGCAGCGTAGGTTTGCTGAGGCATTCGCTCCGGAGTCCTCTGGGTCACTAAGGACGACATGATCCGCAGCCACCTCCTCCCAGCCACGTACAAGTCCACTGGTTTCTTGGGACTGTAAATCATCCCTAAAAGACTGCTGCTGATGATGCTGAGTGCCAGCCTCCACCTCCATGCTGACACAATCCTCCTCCTCCTCCTCCACCTCCTCCTCTTCCTGTGCGATGGGTGGGACAAAAGGAACACTGTCTGGGTAAAGGGGGCCTGGAGAGGCAAGGAAGTCCTCCTCTTCCTGCCTCTGTTCTGCCTCAAGTGCCCTGTCCATTATTCCACGCAGCGTGTGCTCCAACAGGTGGACAAGAGGTACAGTGTCACTGATGCATGCACTGTCACTGCTCACCATCCTCGTGGCCTCCTCAAATGGTGCCAGGACAGTGCATGCATCCCTGATCATGCCCCACTGGCGTGGAGAAAAAAAACCAAGCTCCCCTGACCCTGTCCTGGTGCCGTAGTCGCACAGGTACTCATTGATGGCCCTCTGCTGCGTGTGCAGCCGCTGCAGCATGGCCAACGTTGAGTT
This sequence comes from Rana muscosa, assembly GCA_029206835.1. Taxonomy (NCBI): domain Eukaryota; kingdom Metazoa; phylum Chordata; class Amphibia; order Anura; family Ranidae; genus Rana; species Rana muscosa. The sequence goes on along the minus strand of CM055116.1, from coordinate 1,296,289,066 downwards.
CCACATGGTGGGCATGTCACATATAAGGCGGTTCTTGGGCAGGTTCAACTCCTTTTTCAGCTCAGCCAGGCGAGCACTGGCATTATAAGATCTGCGGAAATGCACACAGACTTTCCTGGCCTGCTCAGGACATCCTGTAAGCCCGGGTACCTGCCCAAGAACCGCTGCACCACCAGGTTAAGGACGTGAGCCACACAGGGCACATGGGTCAGTTGTCCCTGTCGGAGGGCGGAGAGGAGGTTGGTGCCATTGTCGCAAACCACCATTCCTGGCTTAAGCTGGCGTGGCATCAACCACCTCTTGGCCTGGCCCTGCAGAGCAGACAGGACCTCTGCCCCAGTGTGGCTTCTGTCCCCCAAACACACCAGCGCAAGCACGGCATGGCATCTTTTTGCCTGCGTACTTGCGTAGCCCCTTGAATGGCTACGGAGCACCGCTGGTTCAGAGGACAAAGCACAGGAAGAGGCCATGGAGGAAGAAGAAGAGGAGGGGGTGGAGGAGAGAGGTGTGTCACAACCAGTAGTAGCATTTTGGAGGCGTGGCGGTGGAACAACCTCCAACACTACTGCACCTTGTCCTGCATCCTTCCCAGCTGCCAAAAGAGTGACCCAATGGGCCGTGAAAGAAAGGTAACGTCCCTGTCCATGCCTGCTGGACCATGAGTCAGCGGTAATATGCACCTTACCGCTGACCGCCCTGTCCAGCGAGGCCAAGACATTGCCTTCCACATGCCGGTAGAGAGCCGGAATAGCCTTCCGTGAGAAAAAGTGGCGTTTGGGAACCTGCCACTGAGGAACCGCACATTGCACAAACTCACGGAAGGGGGCCGAGTCTACCAACTGAAAAGGCAGCAGTTGAAGCGCTAGCAATTTAGCCAAGCTAGCATTCAACCGCTGGGCATGTGGATGGCTGGGAGTGAACTTCTTTCGACGGTCCAGCAGCTGGGGCAGGGAAATTTGCCTGCTAGAATCGGACGTCGGTGTACTGCTAGCAGAGTGGCCGCAAGTACTTGGCTGTGACACACCTAATTCTACACCTTCATTCCTCTCAGTGCATGTTTCAGAGAGGACTGAAGTTATAGTGGGGTTGGAGATCCCAGCTGATGCGGTGCAAGGAGAGGTCCGCTTTGTTCTTTGGTGTGGGTCTTTGAGGTAGGCTTGCCAACGAGCTGCATGGCAGGTCAACATATGTCTGGTCAGGCATGTGGTACCCAAGCGGCTGATGTTTTGGCCACGCGATATACGCTTGAGACATATGTTGCAAACAGCAGCTGTGCGATCTGATGCACTAGCCTCAAAAAAGGCCCACACCAAAGAACTTTTTGAATGACGGGCAGAGGCAGCGCCCTGCACAGGCGGAGCTCTGCGGTGTGATTCCGTCGGTGTACTGCCCTTACGCTGGCCACCAAAGGGCATCCTGCCTCGTTGGAGATGTGCCTCCTCCTCATCCTCCTCCTCCTCCTCTCTCCTATTAGGCACCCACGTAGAGTCAGTGACCTCATCATCCCCTCCCTCCTCATCACTGGAGCCAATCTGGCAGTATGCTGCAGCTGCTGGAACATGACTGCCAGATTGGTGTCCTTCTTGAGCATCCCCTCTGTCTGCTCTCACGCTACTGCCTTCCTGTAGCTGGGTATCATCATCAGACCCTTCCAAACGCTGGGCATCCTCCTGGAGCATGTACCCAACACTGTGCTCAAACAGTTCGGGGGACTCCTCAGGAGGAGGACATGGTGGGTCTAGGGAAGGAGTGACTGATGATGAGTCTGACATTTATACCAGGGAAGAGGACGCTTTGGCAGCTGCTTTGCCAGTACCCTGAGCCTGGGTGAGAGAGGATGAGGAGGAGGAGGAGGGCTTGGTCATCCACTCTACCAAGTCTTCGGCATGATGTGGCTCAACATGTCCAGCTGCCGAAAAGAAGGACAAGCGTGTCCCATGGCCATGTGCTGATGGCAATGCACCGCATCCACGACCAGCACTGTTGCCCCCAGACACAGAGCCTGCTTGCCCTCTTTTATTGCCTCCTGACTGTCTGCCTCTCCTTGTTTGCCTTCCAGACATTCTAATGGATGGCCTGCAGGGAGATGGGAAAAAAGCAATAAGGGCTACCTTCTGGTGTCCTTCTCTGTCCCTTTACTTAAGGATTTCTAAATATGGTTGAGGATGATTGCTTTTGCACAGAATAGCACAACGTCAATTTCCCTGACTGTCCAAAAAACAAGGATTTCAAAGATGGTTGATGAGGAATGCTTTAGCACAGTATAGCACAATGAGAATTTCCCTCACTGTCCTTCCCTGTCCCTACAAACAAGGTTTAGCACAGTAAAACACACTGACACTCTCCCTACCTATAGTTTTCTGTCCCTATAATTTTTTTTTTTTAAAGATGGTTGATGATGAATGCTTTAGCACAGTATAGCACAATGAGAATTTCCCTCACTGTCCTTCCCTGTCCCTACAAACAAGGTTTAGCATAGTAAAACACACTGACACTCTCCCTACCTATAGTTTTCTGTCCCTATAAAAAATATTTTTTAAAGATGGTTGATGATGAATGCTTTAGCACAGTATAGCACAATGAGAATTTCCCTCACTGTCCTTCCCTGTCCCTACAAACAAGGTTTAGCACAGTAAAACACACTGACACTCTCCCTACCTATAGTTTTCTATCCCTTTAAAAAATGTTTTTTTAAAGATGGTTGATGATGAATGCTTTAGCACAGTATAGCACAATGAGAATTTCCCTCACTGTCCTTCCCTGTCCCTACAAACAAGGTTTAGCACAGTAAAACACACTGACACTCTCCCTACCTATAGTTTTCTGTCCCTATAATTTTTTTTTTTTAAAGATGGTTGATGATGAATGCTTTAGCACAGTATAGCACAATGAGAATTTCCCTCACTGTCCTTCCCTGTCCCTACAAACAAGGTTTAGCACAGTAAAACACACTGACACTCTCCCTACCTATAGTTTTCTGTCCCTATAAAAAAAGTTTTTTTAAAGATGGTTGATGATGAATGCTTTAGCACAGTATAGCACAATGAGAATTTCCCTCACTGTCCTTCCCTGTCCCTACAAACAAGGTTTAGCACAGTAAAACACACTGACACTCTCCCTACCTATAGTTTTCTGTCCCTATAAAATTTTTTTTTTAAAGATGGTTGATGATGAATGCTTTAGCACAGTATAGCACAATGAGAATTTCCCTCACTGTCCTTCCCTGTCCCTACAAACAAGGTTTAGCACAGTAAAACACACTGACACTCTCCCTACCTATAGTTTTCTGTCCCTATAAAAAATGTTTTTTTAAAGATGGTTGATGATGAATGCTTTAGCACAGTATAGCACAATGAGAATTTCCCTCACTGTCCTTCCCTGTCCCTACAAACAAGGTTTAGCACAGTAAAACACACTGACACTCTCCCTACCTATAGTTTTCTGTCCCTATAAAAAACAATTTTTAAAGATGGTTGATGATGAATGCTTTAGCACAGTATAGCACAATGAGAATTTCCCTCACTGTCCTTCCCTGTCCCTACAAACAAGGTTTAGCACAGTAAAACACACTGACACTCTCCCTACCTATAGTTTTCTGTCCCTATAAAAAATGTTTTTTTAAAGATGGTTGATGATGAATGCTTTAGCACAGTATAGCACAATGAGAATTTCCCTCACTGTCCTTCCCTGTCCCTACAAACAAGGTTTAGCACAGTAAAACACACTGACACTCTCCCTACCTATAGTTTTCTGTCCCTATAAAAAATTTTTTTTAAAGATGGTTGATGATGAATGCTTTAGCACAGTATAGCACAATGAGAATTTCCCTCACTGTCCTTCCCTGTCCCTACAAACAAGGTTTAGCACAGTAAAACACACTGACACTCTCCCTACCTATAGTTTTCTGTCCCTATAAAAAATGTTTTTTTAAAGATGGTTGATGATGAATGCTTTAGCACAGTATAGCACAATGAGAATTTCCCTCACTGTCCTTCCCTGTCCCTACAAACAAGGTTTAGCACAGTAAAACACACTGAAACTCTCCCTACCTATAGTTTTCTGTCCCTATAAAAAATGTTTTTTTAAAGATGGTTGATGATGAATGCTTTAGCACAGTATAGCACAATGAGAATTTCCCTCACTGTCCTTCCCTGTCCCTACAAACAAGGTTTAGCACAGTAAAACACACTGACACTCTCCCTACCTATAGTTTTCTGTCCCTATAAAAAACAATTTTTAAAGATGGTTGATGATGAATGCTTTAGCACAGTATAGCACAATGAGAATTTCCCTCACTGTCCTTCCCTGTCCCTACAAACAAGGTTTAGCACAGTAAAACACACTGACACTCTCCCTACCTATAGTTTTCTGTCCCTATAAAAAATGTTTTTTTAAAGATGGTTGATGATGAATGCTTTAGCACAGTATAGCACAATGAGAATTTCCCTCACTCTCCTTCCCTGTCCCTACAAACAAGGATTAGCACAGTAAAACACACTGACACTCTCCCTACCTATAGTTTTCTGTCCCTATAAAAAATGTTTTTTTAAAGATGGTTGATGATGAATGCTTTAGCACAGTATAGCACAATGAGAATTTCCCTCACTGTCCTTCCCTGTCCCTACAAACAAGGTTTAGCACAGTAAAACACACTGACACTCTCCCTACCTATAGTTTTCTGTCCCTATGAAAAACAATTTTTAAAGATGGTTGATGATGAATGCTTTAGCACAGTATAGCACAATGAGAATTTCCCTCACTGTCCTTCCCTGTCCCTACAAACAAGGTTTAGCACAGTAATACACACTGACACTCTCCCTACCTATAGTTTTCTGTCCCTATAAAAAATGTTTTTTTAAAGATGGTTGATGATGAATGCTTTAGCACAGTATAGCACAATGAGAATTTCCCTCACTCTCCTTCCCTGTCCCTACAAACAAGGTTTAGCACAGTAAAACACACTGACACTCTCCCTACCTATCCTTCTCTTTCCCTAAACTAAAGGAATCCAGGTTAAGCAAGAAAAAAAAATGTCACTGTCCCTGCCTATGCTTCTCTTTCCCTGCTCCGGAACACACTACACTAGGCCGCCGTGCTGGCGGCCTTTTATAGTGTGGGGCGTGTACTAAACACCCTCAGCAATAATTGGCCAGAGGCATCCTGCCTGTGGCCAATCATTGCTCTCCTCGCTGCCGGCGCTGTGATTGGCCAAGCATGCGGGGTCACAGTGCATGCTTGGCCAATCACAGCGCCTGGATGACACTGCGATGGCGTAGTGCATTGTGGGCCGCGAATTAGGCGCGAACGGCCCAAATCGTTCGTTGTTCGGCGAACGATCGAACAGCCGATGTTCGAGTCGAACGTATGTTCGACTCGAACACCGAGATCATCCCTACCGCTGGGCATGTGGATGGCTGGGAGTGAACTTCTTTCGACGGTCCAGCAGCTGGGGCAGGGAAATTTGCCTGCTACAATCGGACGTCGGTGTACTGCTAGCAGAGTGCCCGCAAGTACTTGGCTGTGACACACCTAATTCTACACCTTCATTCCTCTCAGTGCAGGTTTTAGAGAGGACTGAAGGTATAGTGGGGTTGGAGATCCCAGCTGATGAGGAGCAAGGAGAGGTCCGCTTTGTTCTTTGGTGTGGGACTTTAAGGTACGCTTGCCAACGAGCTGCATGGCAGGTCAACATACAGTATGTCTGGTCAAGCATGTGGTGCCCAAGCGGCTGATATTTTGGCCATGCGAGATACGCTTGAGACATATGTTGCAAATAGCAGTGGTGCAATCTGATGCACTCGACTCAAAAAAGGCCCACACCAAAAAACTTTTGGAATAACGGGCAGAGGCAGCGCCCTGCACAGGCGGAGCTCTGCTTTGTGATTCAGTCGGTGTGCTGCCCTTACGCTGTCCCCCGGAGGGCATCCTGCCTCGTTGGAGATGTGCCTCCTCCTCATCCTCCTCCTCCTCCTCTCTCCTATTAGGCACCCACGTGGAGTCAGTGACCTCATCATTCCCTCCCTCTTGATCACTGGAGCAAACCTGGCAGTATGCTGCAGCTGCTGGAACATGACTGCCAGATTGCTGTCCTTCTTGAGCATCCCCTCTCTCTGCGCTCACGCTACTGCCTTCCTCTAGCTGTGTATCATCATCAGACCCTTCAAAACGCTGAGCATCCTCCTGGAGCATGTACCCAACACTGTGCTTAAACAGTTCGGGGGACTCCTCAGGAGGACACGGTGGGTCTAGGGAAGGAGTGACTGATGACATTGATACGAGGGAAAAGGACGCGTTGGCAGCTGCTTTGCCAGTACCCTGAGCCTGGGTGAGAGAGGATGAGGAGGATGAGGAGAGCTTGGTCATCCACTCTACCAAGTCTTCGGCATAATGCGTCTCAACACGTCCAGCTGCCAAAAATAAGGACAAGCGTGTCCCATGGCCACGTGCTGATGACATTGCACCGCGTCCACGACCAGCACTGTTGCCCCCAGACACAGAGCCTGCTTGCCCTCTTTTATTGGCTCGTGACTGTCTGCCTCTCCTTGTTGGGCTTCCAGACATTCTAATTGCCTGCAGGGAGATGCGTAAACCAGCAATAAGGGGTAGCTTCAGGTGTATACTGTGCAGGAGGCACACTACACCCACTGTAACTGCTGCAGATGCCTGTTAGTGTAACACAAAAGAAAAAAACCACGAGCAATAAAGGGTAGCTTCAGGAGTATACTGTGCAGGAGGCACACTACACCCACTGTAACTGCTGCAGATGCCTACCTGTGTTACACAACAGGAAAACACAGCAATAATGGGTAGCCTTAGGTGTATACTGTGCAGGAGGCACACTACGCCCACTGTAACTGCTGCAGATGCCTGTTAGTGTAACACAAAAGAAAAAAAACCACGAGCAATAAGGGGTAGCTTCAGGTGTATACTGTGCAGGAGGCACACTACACCCACTGTAACTGCTGCAGATGCCTGCCTGTGTTACACAACAGGAAAACACAGCAATAAGGGGTAGCTTCAGGTGTATACTGTGCAGGAGGCACACTACACCCACTGTAACTGCTACAGATGTCTGCCTGTGTTACACAACATGAAAACACAGCAATAAGGGGTAGCTTCAGGTGTATACTGTGCAGGAGGCACACTACACCCACTGTAACTGCTGCAGATGCCTACCTGTGTTACACAACAGGAAAACACAGCAATAATGGGTAGCCTTAGGTGTATACTGTGCAGGAGGCACACTACGCCCACTGTAACTGCTGCAGATGCCTGTTAGTGTAACACAAAAGAAAAAAAACCACGAGCAATAAGGGGTAGCTTCAGGTGTATACTGTGCAGGAGGCACACTACACCCACTGTAACTGCTGCAGATGCCTGCCTGTGTTACACAACAGGAAAACACATCAATAAGGGGTAGCTTCAGGTGTATACTGTGCAGGAGGCACACTACACCCACTGTAACTGCTACAGATGTCTGCCTGTGTTTACACAACATGAAAACACAGCAATAAGGGGTAGCTTCAGGTGTATACTGTGCAGGAGGCACACTACACCCACTGTAACTGCTGCAGATGCCTGCCTGTGTTACACAACAGGAAAACACAGCAATAAGGGGTAGCTTCAGGTGTATACTGTGCAGGAGGTTTAGCAAAAATTACATTGACACTGTCCTCTGCCTATCCTTCTCTGTCCCTGTATACCAACACACTGTAAATGCACAAGGTTAATGAAAGAATATCACTGACACTGTCCCTGCCTATCCTTCTCTGTCCCTTGTGACAGCAGGAAGGTAAAGTCACCTGGTTGCATCCAGGGGGGTAGATATATTTCTCCCAGATTCAGGCTTTATGCTGACTTATACAACTAGGGAGGGAGTTGATGAAGCCCAGCTGAGGCTAGTGGGCTCATGGATGACTCATACCTCTAGGGAGAGTGCTGGGCGTCGTGCAGACAGGGAGTTGATGAGACCAGCTGAAGCTTGTCAGCTCATTTAGGCCTCTATAAGAACTCCCAGCTTCATTAGATGTTAGCTCATGCCTGGAACCAGACCTGTGTGGACTGTCTAGGGAGAGTGAACCCCTGTGCGGTGAGGCAAAGCCTGTGTGGCTATTTGTTTGGACTTTTACTAAACCAGGGACTTAGGGACTAGGACAGCACCAGGCTGATCCCAGTTGTTAGTTTAGGAAACCTGCATGTTTAGTCAGAGGTCAAACTGACCAGGATTTATTTTGTTTATGTTTCTTTTTGGCTTTGCTGTGTTTTTGTCACTGTACATAGAGAAATAAACCGCACCTTTTGATTTTGAAAACCACAACCTCCGTCTGCTGGCCCTGTTTTTGTGTGGGGAGCCCAACCAGGGGGTCACACACACCCGCTACCGAGTTAACCCCCTCACAGTTGGTGGAGAACCAGTGGCAGTTTTTTTTAAGCCAGCATGGAGGAGATACTGAAACAGCTGGCTCTAGCAAATGCCAATCAACAGCAGACAAATGCAGGTTTGCAAAGGAGCCTTGCAGCCCAGCAGCAAGCTCATCAACAAGCCCAGCAGCAATCTGAGGCCCGCTTCATAGACCTGTTACAGAAGCAAGAGCAGAGACTACAACAAATGGAAGCAGTAATGCAGCAACGTCAGCAGACCAGTGAGGAAAGCCGTCCCACTAATACCGCGTCCTTTGGGGTGAGTCGTTTATTGACAAAAATGACTGGAGAGGATGATCCAGAGGTATTTTTGACCACATTTGAAAGGACTGCTGAAAGAGAAAAGTGGCCTGAGGAGCAGTGGGCTGGACTGGTGGCTCCTCTGTTAACTGGTGAATCGCAGAAGGCTTACTATGACCTAGAGCCTGACCAAGCAAAAGACTATGTGATGCTAAAAGCTGAAATATTGGCAAGGCTGGGTGTCACCCTGGCTGTCCGGGCTCAGCGTGTGCATAACTGGACTTTCCAGCTTGGAAAACCCCCCAGGTCTCAAATGTATGATCTCATTCACCTGAGCAGGAAGTGGCTACAGCCAGAGACTTTGTCCGCACCAGAGATTGTGGAACGTGTTGTAATGGATCGGTTTTTGAGAGCTCTTCCTACTGCCATCCAAAAGTGGGTAAGCCATGGAGACCCAGAGACGGCCGGTGGTCTTGTGGATCGTGTAGAGAAATACTTGGCTACAGAGAACCTGACGGCCTCTTCCAGAGACTCTCGGACTTTCCACCCTAAGACCAGACCATCCCCAGGGGCGGATAAGAGGATTCCAAGGGGTGAGGGTGGAGAGAGTGAGAGGGTGGGAGCTCTACCCCAAGTTTGGCGAGAACAGCCTGGGAAGTCAGGGGCTCAAGAGGCAGCCAAATGGATTGTTTGCTACCGCTGCCGGCAAGCGGGACATATTGCAGCAAATTGCCCGGTTGTGGAGGAACCCATGCAATGTGACTTTCTGATGGACAGACGTCAGTCGCTGTGTGCGACAGTCGCATGCACTGCCATTCGGGGAACTGAGAAACATTTATGCAAAATGTGTATTAATGGTAGAAATGTTGTGGTATTACTGGATTCAGGTAGCCTTGTGACCCTGATAAAGGCTGAATTAGTTAAAACAGAGGTCTCTGGGAATAGAAAGGTAGCTGTTATTTGTGTGCATGGGGACACCCGAGAGTATCCAGTGACTACAGTGTGTTTCGAGACCCCCAAAGGTACCCTCTCTCATCCAGTGGGGTTAGTATCTCAATTACCGCATGATGCCATTGTGGGAAGGGATTTTCCGAAGTTCTGGGAACTGTGGGATGATCCTGAGCCCCCCACTGGTGCCCCTATGTACCAGGAATGTGATAGCCAGAACTCCTCTGAGAGTGGTGAGGACTCTCCAGAATTTCCCTTGTCAGTATTGGCAGGGGAGACTCAAGAAACTGGAGAGGAGCCCACCTCCTCAGACGAAAACCTACCGTCTGTGGAGTTTTCTGATCTGGAGGTTCACAGGGAAAATTTTGCCACAGAACAGTTAAAAGACCCCGCCCTAATAAAGGCACGGGAAAACGTAGTGGAAATAGATGGCGAGTTAGTGAACCCAGATAATACCTGCACTTACCCATACTTCAGCGTAGAGAAGGACCTACTGTATCGGGTGGCAAAAAGGGCAGAAGAAACCGTTGAGCAGCTTGTGGTGCCCAAACCTTACAGGAAGTTGGTGTTGGAGTTGGCCCATGGGCACATTCTTGGAGGTCATCTGGGGACAGAGAAAACCCGAGAGAGGGTATTACAGAGATTCTATTGGCCTGGGGTGATGAAGGACATAGAAAATTATTGTTCCTCCTGCCCTGTGTGTCAGAGGTCGGCCCCGATGCCACATTTCCGTAGCCCGCTGGTCCCTCTACCCATCATTGAGGTCCCGTTTGAGAGAATCGCAATGGATTTGGTAGGTCCTATAATCAAGTCCGCTAGGGGGCACCAGTACATATTGGTTATAATGGACTATGCCACCCGTTATCCAGAAGCGATCCCTCTCAGAAATACCTCGGCCAAAACCATAGCCAAAGAGCTATCTCTTGTTTTTAGCCGGGTGGGTATTTGTAAAGAACTGCTTACGGACCAAGGTACACCCTTTATGTCCCGGGTTATGAAAGAGCTGTGTAAATTGTTCAAAGTGACGCAATTGCGTACATCTGTGTATCACCCCCAAACCGATGGGCTGGTTGAAAGATTCAACAAAACCCTAAAACAAATGTTGAAGAAAGTGGTGGATAGAGATGGAAAGGATTGGGACTGTCTACTTCCTTATTTGATGTTTGCTATTAGGGAGGTGCCCCAATCCTCTACGGGATTCTCCCCCTTTGAGTTACTGTATGGGAGACACCCAAGAGGGCTGTTGGATATTGCCAAGGAAACTTGGGAAAGTGAGAGTTCTCCCCACAGGAGTGTGATTGAGCATGTCGCCCTGATGCAAGATCGAATTGCACAGGTAATGCCCATCGTGAAGGAACATTTGGCCCAAGCGCAGTTGGCACAGCAGAGAGTGTACAACCGTGGAGCAAAGACCCGTACCTTTTCCCCGGGGGATAGGATATTGGTACTTGTCCCTACGGTTGAAAGTAAATTCCTTGCCAAATGGCAAGGCCCCTACGAGATAATGGAAAAAGTGAGCGAAGTGAATTACAAGGTCAGACAACCAGGAAGGCGAAAGCCCGAACAGATATATCACGTTAATCTGTTGAAAGCCTGGAGGGATAGAGAGTCCCTAGTCGCAGAAACTTGGTCACCAGCTCAAACTGGTTGCGTGATTCCGGAGGTTGGAATAGCAGCCACCTTGTCACAACCCCAACAACAGGAGGTTAAGGAGTTTGTGCTTCGCAACAAGGAGGTGTTCTCTGAGCTGCCGGGACAAACATCTGGGGTAGAGCATGACATCATTACCCCGCCCGGTGAAAGGGTGAAGTTAAAACCCTATCGGATCCCAGAGGCCCGACGGGAGGCAATACGGGAGGAAGTACAGAAAATGCTGAACTTAGGGGTGATAGAGGAGTCCCAAAGTGATTGGTCTAGTCCCATTGTGTTGGTGCCTAAACCGGATGGGAGCTGGCGATTTTGTAACGATTTTCGTCAGTTGAACAAAGTTACAAAATTTGACACCTACCCCATGCCACGTATAGATGAGTTGATCGACCGGCTGGGAACAGCCCGATACATGACGACTCTTGACCTCACAAAAGGGTATTGGCAAATTCCCCTGGCCAAGTCGGCCAAAGAGAAAACCGCATTTGTAACCCCAGACGGGGCGTTCCAATATAAGAGAATGCCGTTCGGGTTACAGAATGCGCCGGCCACATTCCAGCGGAAAATGGACCAGATACTGAGGCCCCATCGGAAGTATGCTGCGGCTTACCTGGATGACGTAATTGTCCATAGCACAGATTGGGCCTCACATCTGCCAAAAGTGCAAGCAGTCCTAGACTCTATCCGGGAAGCGGGGTTTACGGCTAACCCCAAGAAGTGTACCATTGGGCAGGAGGAGGCCAAATATCTTGGGTACACCATTGGCAGGGGAGTGATAAAACCCCAACTCAACAAAGTCGAGGCCATCCAGAGTTGGCCACGTCCCAACAGCAAGAAGCAGGTACGGGCCTTTCTGGGAATCGCGGGTTATTATCGGCGCTTCATTCCCCATTTTGCTTCTAAGGCTGTGCCCCTAACCAACCTGACGAAAGGGAAAGGGTCGGTCATGATTAAATGGACCCCCGAGGCTGAGGCAGCATTCCAATTCTTGAAACAAGCCTTATGTAGCCAGCCAGTGTTGTACTCACCCGACTTCTCTAAAGACTTTGTCGTACAAAGTGATGCGTCAGATGTGGGGTTAGGAGCAGTATTGTCCCAGGTCTGGAACGGGGAAGAGCACCCAGTCATTTACCTCAGCAGGAAGTTGAAGTCCCATGAGGTAAATTACGCCATGGTTGAAAAGGAGTGTTTAGCGGTGAAGTGGGCTCTAGATTCCCTTCGGTACTATCTGCTAGGTAGGCACTTTGACATGGTTACGGATCACGCTCCGTTAAAGTGGATGGCTCAAAACAAGGAGACAAATAGAAGAGTGAATAGGTGGTTCCTGGCCCTACAGGAATTCAACTTCACAGTAAAGCATCGCCCTGGCGTTCAAATGGGGAATGTGGATGCTTTGTCTCGAGTACATGAATGCCTGATTGCTGGTGTTCCAACCCCAAGGTTAAAACAAGAGGGGGGGGTATGTGACAGCAGGAAGGTAAAGTCACCTGGTTGCATCCAGGGGGGTAGATATATTTCTCCCAGATTCAGGCTTTATGCTGACTTATACAACTAGGGAGGGAGTTGATGAAGCCCAGCTGAGGCTAGTGGGCTCATGGATGACTCATACCTCTAGGGAGAGTGCTGGGCGTCGTGCAGACAGGGAGTTGATGAGACCAGCTGAAGCTTGTCAGCTCATTTAGGCCTCTATAAGAACTCCCAGCTTCATTAGATGTTAGCTCATGCCTGGAACCAGACCTGTGTGGACTGTCTAGGGAGAGTGAACCCCTGTGCGGTGAGGCAAAGCCTGTGTGGCTATTTGTTTGGACTTTTACTAAACCAGGGACTTAGGGACTAGGACAGCACCAGGCTGATCCCAGTTGTTAGTTTAGGAAACCTGCATGTTTAGTCAGAGGTCAAACTGACCAGGATTTATTTTGTTTATGTTTCTTTTTGGCTTTGCTGTGTTTTTGTCACTGTACATAGAGAAATAAACCGCACCTTTTGATTTTGAAAACCACAACCTCCGTCTGCTGGCCCTGTTTTTGTGTGGGGAGCCCAACCAGGGGGTCACACACACCCGCTACCGAGTTAACCCCCTCACACCCTGTATACCAACACACTGTAAATGCACAGTGTTAATGAAAGAATATCACTGACACTGCCCCTGCCTATTCTTCTCTGTCCCTGTATACCAACACACTGTAAATGCACAAGGTTAATGAAAATATATCAAAGACACTGTCCCTGCCTATCCTTCTCTCTCCCTGCACGCCAACACACTACACAAGGCCGCCGCGCTGGCAGCCTTTTATAGTGTGGGGCGTGTACTAAACCCCCCTGAGCTATAATTGGCCACAGGCATCCTGCCTGTGGCCAATTATGGCTCTCCTTGCTGCCGGCGCTGTGATTGGCCAAGCATGCGGGGTCACAGTGCATGCTTGGCCAATCACAGCGCCGGCAACGCACTGCGATAGAGTAGTGTATTGTGGGCCATTCGCGTCACACGAATTTGGCGCGAACGGCCCACAAAGTTCTGGTTTCGCCGAACAGGCGAACAGCCGATGTTCGAGCCGAACATGCGTTTGACTCGAACACCGAGCTCATCCCTAATAGTCAAGGATTCTGAGATAGTCAGGGATTGGGTGAATTTCAAATAGTGGAGGAATACAGCTTGTGCTGTCTACAAGGAGAATACAAGAAGTAATTTTTGGCTTTAGAGATAGACCCCATGAAAATAGATAGAGGGGCAAGAAATATGGGGATATCAGAGCTAGTGGCTTGCCTATCAATATTGAAGATTTTGGTCCAGAAATTATAGATTAAAGGGTGGTGCCACTATATGTAAAACATTGTCCCTATTGTCATATTACATCTCCAACAGTGATCATATGTCTTTAGGGAAAATGTATTTAAGTTATAACAGCAATGGTACCAATGTGTCAGAATTTTATACTGTAGCTGTGTTCTTGTGCCAGGCTCGTGATACTGGTTTTTTGGGTGAGAGTGAAAGTCTTGAATAGGTTGAGTTCCTGAAACAGATGGCTCATTTATTTTTCCCATTCTAAGATGTAGTATAGGATAGGGGAGTAGGAGTTGTGTAATAGAATGTCCTACAGTTCTGTTATAAGGTGCGAAGGCAGTGTTTCCTCTATTCAAAAGGAGTCCGTAGAGCAGGGTTTCTCAACCAGGTTTCCTCCAGAGGCTTCTCGGAGTTCCATGAGCAATAAGCAATATCTACCTCTCAGATAAGTTCCCACTGACACCATTGATCATTTTAGCTCTCTGTAAGGGGGGAATTCTTCCCAATGACCACAAAAGTAAGGAACATTCTTCCCACTAACCATCACACTAATGTATCATGAGTAGTGTTGAGCAAACCCGAACTGTAAAGTTCAGGTTCGTACCGGACTTTTGGATTTTTGGGTCCCGGACCCGAACCCGAACAATTGACTGTATGTTCGGGTTCGGGTCCGGTGTTCGGCGATGTAATGGCACATTTTTAAAAGCTACAGGGCAGCCAATAAATTTTTGTTTAACTGGTGTGCCCTTAGAAGCCATCACAGCCATGCCTACTAATGGCATGGCTGTGATTGGCCAGTGCAGCATGTGACCCAGCCTCTATATAAGCTAGAGGCACACAGCACAGCACGTCACTCTGCTTTTAGACAGTGTAGGGAAAGGTTCCTGGCTGCTGTTGCTGTGAGGGAGAGAATGAAATGATAGGAGTTAGTCCTGATTCTGCAATCTACTGAGAGAAAAGATAGAGACAGTGTAGGGCAAGGTTCCTGTTGGTGCTTTCAGGGAGAGAGATTTATATAGGAGTCCAGATTCAGAGATCTAATAACTCAGCGATCTGCATAGATTTACCTGGTTGGGTTGCAGTTAGAGTGACCACGTGTCCCGGATTGCCCGGGACAGTCCCGCATTTTGCAGGACTGTCCCGGGCACATTCATTCCAGGACAATACAGTGTCCCAGAATGCAACTGACACAACCAACCCCCCCCCCCGCCCACGGGCCAATTTGATGCCCCCAAAAAAGGCCGCCACATCACTGCTTTACTCACTGACAGTACTTGTCCTGGCCGGGAATGTCTGGAGGAGCACAATCCCCGCCCCCTGCTTGTGATTGGAGAAATCATAAATCCCGCCTCTTGTGTCCAATCACTGTGCTGTGATTCGTTACAGCACAAGCTGATTTTTTGGAAGGGGGTTGTCCCTGAATGGTAGTTTAAAAATGTGGTCACCCTAGTTGCAGTGCACAGTCTTTTTATACTGGCATGAGCCCAGTGTCAGAGAAAATCTAACTTTTATCTGAAAGCTCAGTGCACCAGCACTGCATATGTTACGTTGAGATACACCCTGTACATACTGTGGGTGTATTCTGCTCTTCCAAAAACACCCATTTAGGGCAAAAAAAAAATTGCAGTGTTTTCTGCATATATGCAGGTGTGAGATTTACAATTTACCGCTGCTTCCACCTACACAGCCACATCCACCGCCACCTCAACCTCCTACTCCATATGGACCTCGTCCTCCTAGGTCAAGATTATAATTTTTTAATTTTTTTAATTTCAAAGTATTTTATTTTCCCACAAGCTTATCCATTAAATTATTTATTTTTTTCCATAAAGGGCGTATTCTGGGGCATTCCCACCATATGTGTGTCATTGTGCCGTTGAGTTTCTGAGGTTCTTAATGACTTCCTGTACCTCTTCTGCTGAAAAAGGGGCCTCCAGCATATTATTTTATTTTTTTTATGTTATTTTAGGTTATTTCCCTATCCACATTTGTTTGTAGAGCACTTCCCATGCTCTTAACAACATTTTGCTGACATTTGCAGCCCTCTAGCCCTTTCCATTACTTTTTTAGAGCTATTTTAGTCCTCAGAAGTCCGGGTCCCCATTGACTTCAATGGGGTTCGGGTTCGGGGTCAAGTTTGGGTCAAGTTCGGTCCCGAACTCAAACTTTTTTCCGAAGTTCGGCCGAACCCGTCGAACCCGAACATCCAGGTGTCCGCTCAACTCTAATCATGAGTTGTAGATATAGTCATTCTTAGTAGGAGTTCCTTAAGACTGCAAAGTTATTTCAAGGGTTCTTCTGCGTTGAAAACGTTAGGAAAATCTGCTCTAGAAGTTTAACATTTACTTAAATTGGGTAACAAAACCATGCAGATGAAAGTACTGGAGCCAACATCAAGGGGTGGGTTGTAGTTGGATATGATAGTATAAAAGGGGAACATTTACTGTGGTGAGCGGCTCTAGAGATTGGGGAGAGACTTGTATATGTCCATTTAGGAAAGCAGGATTGAGTCCTTGTGAGGACTTGGGATTGCCCAGGATAGGAGTGAATGGCGGAACATATGGGTACAAATATTGAAGTTTAAAAATGGAGTCTGATGCCTTTAGGAGAGGAGAAATCCCAAAGGTACAAGTGGAAATTTGGGGGAGCTCTTGGGGTGATATCCAAGGAAGAGAAGTCAGTATTCAGTGATAAATGGTTATCAATTGTGAGCCATAACTTGTCCTTACAATGATGTATCCATTCAAGGATATGGGTTAGGAGAACCACATTTTAAAATTTCAGGTGAGGAAGTCCAAACACCACCAGTAGACTTTCACCTGACAAAGATATTGTATTACAACTGGGAGTGTGTGTGTGTGTGTGTGGGGGGGGGGGGTTTCGTAAGTATACCAGATATATTTCAGTATTGCGGTTTTACAAGATGGGAAAAAACCTTAAAGGGGTTGTAAAGATACAAGTTTTTCACCTTAATGCATTCTATGGATCTGTGGATTAGCGCCCCCCCCCCCCCCCCAAGCCCCAGTTTACTTACCTGACCCCGTGCCGTGAACACGCTTGCTTCTCAGCCAGGCTTCTCGGTGCATTAATTGGTTGATTGAAAGCAGCGCAGCCATTGGCTCGCGCTGCTGTCAATCACATCACATCAATCGCCCCACTGTATCAGGGGGCGGGGCCGAGTGATACAGTGAGCGGCTATGGCCGCCGGCTGTATCACGGGAGCGAGGCCGCAAGAACTCACCACCATGCGAAAGAGCTCACATGGAGGTGAGGAGTTCTTGCTGGGGGGGGGGGAGCCGAGACAGCCGCAGAGGGACCCCAGAAGACCAGGTTCGGGGGCCACTCTGTGCAAAACGAGCTGCACAGTGGAGGTAAGTATAACATGTTTGTTATTTTTTTAATTTATGTTTTTACCTTTACGTACCCTTTGAGGGAGCAGAAATGGCAAAGCTTGAAAGATGTAGAGTATATAAGGGACAATGTTCATCTTGAAAGGGGCCATGTGTCCAAACCAGATTTAAAGATTAGTGGGGGTATGAACTCCGAGATACCCAATGGCTAAAAAGCCCAATTGAAAGGCTAAAGTAGTTTGGAAATGTTGGTGTTCTTCTAGATGAAGTCGAGATGTCAAGTGATGTCAAGTGCATAGCCTGCAGAATATACATTAAAATTGCTGAAACCCAACAAAATAAATCCTTCAGTAAAGAAGGAAATACTCATCTGGGGTTGATTACGAAGTATATAATTCTGTAGGTTATCAGAGTACAATTGTATGTGACAATGATTTGGCAGGATTATGTCCTGAGTAGAAGGGGTAAGACAAGGAGCGCTAGCCGGGTGCACCATGACTAAAGGTGAGCAGCCTTGGCGTTTGCCATTATTCATACGGACGGGGCCTGAAAGAGAGCCGAATACTTACAGCATGGCCATTGGCCAGTCATAGAGAGATTTTGTTAAGAATGCTGGCACGATCCAAATCTGTTGGAGGGTAAAAACACAAAAAGGTCCAGCCAAGATGATCAAACACCGTTTAGGCATTGATAGATAACATGGGTAGGTTATGTTTCGTTGCATAGTCAATAAGGAAAAATTATAGTATTGGGGGGCAGCCATATTGTCTGACCATTTACATTTGCAGGTTCTTGATATCTCTGTCTTTTCTTTCAGCTTCTGAGGTCCTGGCAAACAGTAAAATTGTCTGCATTGATGCCCACCATACAGGAGCATACGCTACTTGTCCTCCAGGTAAATGACCATAAGAATAGAATAGAGCTCAGTATTTGTGTGAAAGAGACATATATACTTATATACATAACTCCAGACCACCCATGAGGTCCCAGAGATCTCAGACCAAATGTGAGAACAAGGACCACTGTCACCCCCTCCCCCAGAAGAAAAGAGTGGGAACAGTCTAAGAAATTGGAGGAGGAGAGTGCTGGAAATTCACAAAAAACATCTATATGAGGTCATTTTGGGGTACACCTCGGGGGCTCCAAACTTCTGCATATTGCTGCGTATATATTTATGATTGTAGAAAGTTATAATCAGATATTTTCTCAATTTATACAGATTACGCCTGCACCGGGTGTGCCTGCGGGAGTGGCTGCGGATCGTGGGACATCCAGTCTCAGAACACTTGTCACTG
Source organism: Rana muscosa (assembly GCA_029206835.1). Classification (NCBI taxonomy): domain Eukaryota; kingdom Metazoa; phylum Chordata; class Amphibia; order Anura; family Ranidae; genus Rana; species Rana muscosa. The sequence continues at coordinate 1,296,270,383 of CM055116.1, read as the reverse complement.
TCGGTGTGCCCCCATGGACTGGACAACGGCCCGCTGCTGCAAGGTCGGATCTAAGTAGAGTCTGACCACCAGAGGGCGACACTCAGAGATGGGAGTGACACCGCAAAATAATCTCTTCTATCACAATCAACTTCACTGAAGATATTATACAAATAACGATAGAGAGGACCGGTCTCCGCTCTCCATGGCCGGGAGCCGCACATCACACCTATTATATGTTTATAGAACAGCGTCCAACTATAAAAGTTCAGAGTTTGTGATTTATTTTGCTGCAAATAAAATTTTCCTGAAACTGTTGTTCAGTTACTCCGCCCTAAACCCGGATTCTTTCCTAATATTCCTCACAGAGTGGAGGGCGGAGTCGGGGTGACATCCCAGGTTCTCTCTAGTTTTAGCTGGACCTCATCAATCAGGTTCTATAGATCCTCCTCCTGAGTTTGTGACTCTGTGTAAAACATTTATAAAGTGGGGAAAACCCAGTGAGAAGCGCAGCGGTAGAAGTGGGGGGATTATTTTGCAGATCTCTATAGACAGGTCCCTCTGTATAGGATCTCCATAATGAGAACATAGATGATGGGAACCAAAACCTATGAGATGTGTGCAGATTTCAGCCCTCTGAGATGGGAGAACACACAAATATGGAGTGATGGGATTGGTTACATTGGTAACAGGTCAGAATAAGCCTAATCATAAACCACTTGACCACAGGCACTGCCCCTCCATGAACAGCCAGTTACTTTGTAGATGGGGCGGTTTTAGTTGTTTTGTTGTCTGAAGCAAAAAAAACATAAATCTGACATCATTGAGTAAAATGATTGGTCGGTGCATTAGGAATTCCCACCCTCTTCTCTCCTGATTCAAGTGTTGTAATTGAAAGATAAGACCTTACGTGGACACACCCAGAAGCTGCACATTACATTGTATCTGACTGGATAAAATTTGTGTACCAATCAGCTATCAGCACGGCCCTCAATCTAAATTATTATTTATCATCTGCTAGGTAAAATATGGAGCCATTGCACCTCCTATTTGTGTCTGGTGTGCCGTCCGTCCCTTTACAGATGCTTTGATTTAGATATCCTAACAAGTGTTGTTTCTGTGAAGTGGTCATGTACAACATATTCCAGGCACTGTAGTAGTGGGGTAGAAATGTTCCTTCTGAAATTCGATTGACATCCTCACTACCACCTCATGGTTGCAGATCAGGAATGAAGGCCACTCACTGGGGTCTGATATGGGAAAAAGTAAAGTGTCCCCGATATCATGGAGTGCCCCATCCTCCCTCACACATACCTCCGGGTCCCTGCACTGGTCCTGTACTGGTCACTGATGGGCACACTGAGATCGATCTGTACTGGTACCAACTTCCCTAAACTGTGCTCTTTACTAGAAAATATTAAATAGGATAAAATCCTAGGTACAAAAAAACACGGAGGAAAAATGGAAGCATGTTAAATAAAGGTATTGATCAGTGCATTCCAAGGGGAAACAAATTTAAAAGAGCTAATAAAAATTCTGGTCGGCCTAACTCCAACGTAAAAATGCATATGAAAGCAAAAAATACAAAGCTGAGGGGTCATTGTCATCATTCCAAATTTACAAAGAATGCAATAAAAAATGTAAGGGTGCAATCCAGTTGGCTAAGATAGAACACAAAAGGCACATAGCGGAGGAGAGTAAAAAAAAATCCCAAGAAATTCTTTAAGAGTATAAATAATAAGAAATTGAGGCCAGATCATATTGGCCCCATAAAGGATAATGAAGGGAATTTGGTTACAAAAGATGGAGAGATGGCGAAGGTTTAAAATATGTTCTTCTCCTCAGTCTTCACAAGGAAATCGGGGGGATTCAGTAACCAAAACTGCAGTGTTAATTTTCATAGCACATCACAGGAAACCCCTCATGGCTAACAGAGGATAGAATTTGAAATAGACTAAAAAAACATAACATTAATAAATCACCGGGATCAGATGGCTTGCACCTGAGGGTCCTAAAGGAACTCAGTCAGGTGATAGCCAGACCATTGTTCCTAGTTTTGGTGAACAGTCTACTGACTGGAATGGTACCAGCTGATTGGGGAAAAGCCAATGTAGCACCAATATTTAAAAAAGGGCCAAAATACATCCCTGGGAATTACAGACCAGTTAGCCTAACATCAATAGTATGCAAGCTCTTGGAGGGGATGATAAGGGACTATATACAAGATTTTAGTAATGAGAACGGTATCATTAGCAGTAATCAGCATGGATTCATGAAGAATCGTTCTTGCCAAACCAATCTATTAACCTTCTATGAGAAGTTGAGTTGCCATCTAGATAAAGGAAGGCCCGTAGATGTGGTGTATCTAGATAAAGGAAGGCCCGTAGACGTGGTGTATCTAGATAAAGGAAGACCCGTAGACGTGGTATATCTGGATAAAGGAAGGCCCGTAGACGTGGTGTATCTAGATAAAGGAAGGCCCGTAGATGTGGTGTATCTGGATAAAGGAAGGCCCGTAGATGTGGTGTATCTAGATAAAGGAAGGCCCGTAGACGTGGTGTATTTAGATAAAGGAAGGTTCGTAGACATGGTGTATCTAGATAAAGGAAGGCCCGTAGACGTGGTGTATCTAGATAAAGGAAGGCCCGTAGATGTGGTGTATCTAGATAAAGGAAGGCCCGTAGACGTGGTGTATCTGGATAAAGGAAGGCCCGTAGACGTGGTGTATCTAGATAAAGGAAGGCCCGTAGACGTGATGTATCTAGATAAAGGAAGGCCCGTAGACGTGGTGTATCTGGATAAAGGAAGGCCCGTAGACGTGGTGTATCTGGATAAAGGAAGGCCCGTAGACGTGGTGTATCTGGATAAAGGAAGGCCCGTAGACGTGGTGTATCTAGATAAAGGAAGGCCCGTAGACGTGGTGTATCTGGATAAAGGAAGGCCCGTAGACGTGGTGTATCTAGATAAAGGAAGGCCCATAGACGTGGTGTATCTAGATAAAGGAAGGCCCGTAGACGTGGTGTATCTGGATAAAGGAAGGCCCGTAGACGTGGTGTATCTAGATAAAGGAAGGCCCGTAGACGTGGTGTATCTGGATAAAGGAAGGCCCGTAGACGTGGTGTATCTGGATAAAGGAAGGCCCGTAGACGTGGTGTATCTGGATAAAGGAAGGCCCGTAGACGTGGTGTATCTAGATATAGGAAGGCCCGTAGACGTGGTGTATCTAGATAAAGGAAGGCCCGTAGACGTGGTGTATCTAGATAAAGGAAGGCCCGTAGACGTGGTGTATCTGGATAAAGGAAGGCCCGTAGACGTGGTGTATCTGGATAAAGGAAGGCCCGTAGACGTGGTGTATCTGGATAAAGGAAGGCCCGTAGACGTGGTGTATCTAGATATAGGAAGGCCCGTAGACGTGGTGTATCTAGATAAAGGAAGGCCCGTAGACGTGGTGTATCTAGATAAAGGAAGGCCCGTAGACGTGGTGTATCTGGATAAAGGAAGGCCCATAGACGTGGTGTATCTAGATAAAGGAAGGCCCGTAGATGTGGTGTATCTAGATAAAGGAAGGCCCGTAGACGTGGTGTATCTAGATAAAGGAAGGCCCGTAGACGTGGTGTATCTAGATAAAGGAAGGCCCGTAGACGTGGTGTATCTGAATAAAGGAAGGCCCGTAGACGTGGTGTATCTGGATAAAGGAAGGCCCGTAGACGTGGTGTATCTGGATAAAGGAAGGCCCGTAGACGTGGTGTATCTGGATAAAGGAAGGCCCGTAGACGTGGTGTATCTAGATAAAGGAAGGCCCGTAGACGTGGTGTATCTAGATAAAGGAAGGCCCGTAGACGTGGTGTATCTAGATAAAGGAAGGCCCGTAGACGTGGTGTATCTGAATAAAGGAAGGCCCGTAGACATGGTGTATTTGGATAAAGGAAGGCCCATAGATGTGGTGTATCTAGATAAAGGAAGGCCCGTAGACGTGGTGTATCTAGATAAAGGAAGGCCCGTAGACGTAGTGTATCTAGATAAAGGAAGGCCCGTAGACGTGGTGTATCTAGATAAAGAAAGGCCCGTAGACATTGTGTATCTGGATAAAGGAAGGCCCGTAGACGTGGTGTATCTGGATAAAGAAAGGCCTGTAGACGTGGTATATCTAGATAAAGGAAGGCCCGTAGACATGGTGTATCTGGATAAAGGAAGGCCCGTAGATGTGGTGTATCTGGATAAAGGAAGGCCCGTAGACGTGGTGTATCTAGATAAAGGAAGGCCCGTAGACATGGTGTATCTGGATAAAGGAAGGCCCGTAGACGTGGTGTATCTAGATAAAGGAAGGCCCGTAGACGTGGTGTATCTAGATAAAGGAAGGTCCGTAGACGTGGTGTATCTGGATAAAGAAAGGCCCGTAGACGTGGTATATCTAGATAAAGGAAGGCCCATAGACGTGGTGTATCTGGATAAAGGAAGGCCCATAGACGTGGTGTATCTGGATAAAGGAAGGCCCATAGACGTGGTGTATCTGGATAAAGGAAGGCCCGTAGACGTGGTGTATCTGGATAAAGGAAGGCCCGTAGATGTGGTGTATCTAGATAAAGGAAGGCCCCTAGACGTGGTGTATCTAGATAAAGGAAGGTCCGTAAACGTGGTGTATCTGGATAAAGGAAGGCCCGTAGATGTGGTGTATCTGGATTTACAAAAGCATTTGACACAGTTCCCCATAAACGTTTCCTGTACAAATTAAGGTCCATAGGAATGGACCATAGGGTGAGTACAGGGATTGAAAACTGGCTACAAGGGCGAGTTCAGAGGGTGGTGATAAATTGGGGGTACTCGGAATGGTCCGGTGTGGAAAGTGGCAGTGGCGTCACTAGGGTTGGTGTTGTGTTACACTATGTGATTATTCTTGCTCTGTGTCTTTAAGATCTGTCCCCTTCTTTTTAGCTGAACTCTCTCTCTCACCGTAGTTCTTTATATATCTCCTCCACTTCCTGATTCTGGTCATTACTCCTGTATATCTTCCATGCTAAACATCTTACATGTGGCTTACAACTGCAACGTTTTTCTACCTATGAATATCCATCATTAAATGGAACATTCGAAAGGATTCATCGTCTGTCGTCCTAACTGTGAGTTTATTCATTGAGTTAAACTGCCTGTATCGATGCAAGGGATGAATATCAAACCAGCTTGAGTAAGGCCTACTTAAACCTGGAGATGAACTTTATCGCTTTGTAGTTGAGACAGAACAGTAGAAAAACGGAGTTTCGCAGCCTAATTACAAGATTTCTGCATGTCAGTACTGAAACAGACAAGATTTACTGCCCTCATAGCAAGACAGAAGGGACAGAGCAGCACATGGCAGCCTTATAGCCCGAGACAATCTGCACAGTGTCATATTTCAGCACACAGATCCTGCCTGCTTTCACAGTCAGTCTGCTATCATGAGTGACCAAGCTTCTGCATGTGAACTCACATCTACCTCCCCACAAGTTCCTGAAGAAACTGAGTTACCCAAACGCTCAGTTAAACCCACTTGGAAAGTAATGGAGAATTATGAAGCTTCAAGGACTGAATTGTCAAATAGCTTGGAATTAGTCTGGGAGAAAATCCTTGCTGAAGCCAATACAGTGTCTGTTGAACGTGAACTATTGACACTAGAGGGCGCCATTAAACAACTTTCTGCCTCATATGAGCTTTATCAGCTTACCAGCAGCAAATTCACTAATGTCTTACAAAACATGAATACAGAAAGTGCGATGACACAATTAAAGCGTGTCAACATTCTTAATATTGAAAGAGACAGTTTTATCCAGCAAACCAGATTAAAGGCAGAAGCAAAAATAAAGCTGTTACAGGACACTGCATCTCACAGATCTGTTTCCACCAGACGTTCTAAAAACTCGTCAAGATCCCATAGTTCAAGATACTCAACACTCAGTGAGCGACTTATTAATGCCCGCGCTGAAGTGGAAGCCAGCAAAGTGCAGGTGGCATATGCAGAAAAAAGAGCAGAGTTGGACGCTCAAAGGGCAGAGTTGGAAGCGCAGTCAGCACGTCAAAGGGCAGAGTTGGAAGCGCAGTCAGCACGTCAAAGAGCAACAATGGAAACCCTAAATGAACAGTGTAAACATGACGCAGCTATGGCAAAGCTAAGGGTCCTACAGCAAGCTATCAGTGCAGACGAAGGTGCAAGTGAGAAAGACAGCATTAACCTAAACATAGCAGATATGGAAGACCCCCTCAAACGCACTAAAGACTATGTCCTAAGCCACTGCAGTGCACACTCCATTGTCTCCAATGCTCCCGGCTACATAGAGACTCCTTCACAGCTTCAAGTTAAAGAGGTTCCAGCAACTTCCTGCACTCAAAATCACTCCACTGCACTTCCTACCTGCCTACCTTGCCTGCCTTCATACGTCACAGAGCATCAGCACAAGCTTCAAGCAAGTCATCAATCTCTAGTTATCGGTACAGCCTTGAATCAACGTACCATTGGAACAACTGACTTCAAGCAAGCAACTCACCTGGATGCATCTGCTGCACCATATTTCCCTGTGTCCTTTAACAACAATGTCAAAGATAACGCAATCAGCACCATACAGCCAACAGCATCTCACATAAAGGCGGAGACAACTGAGACAGAAGAGTTTGTGAGGTACATGCTTCGCAGGGAGCTCACAAAGACTGGTCTTACAAGTTTTGATGACCAACCTGAGAACTACAGAAGTTGGAAATGTGCCTTCAGAACTACAATCAGCAATATTGGCATTACAGCTGATCAAGAATTGAATCTGCTGATCAAATGGCTTGGTCCTCTATCTGCTGCACGTGTTAAGCCATTAAGATCGGTTTTCATGGCCTCACAGCTGCATGGGAGCGACTAGAGCAAAGTTATGGCAGTCCAGAAGCTATAGAAAATGCTTTGTTCATGCGTCTGGAAACTTTCCCAAAGATATCCGGTAAGGACAACAAGGAGTTCCAGAGACTGAGTGACCTTCTCCTTGAGCTTCAGCTAGCCAAGACAGACCCAAAACTACCTGGACTCAGTTACCTTGACACTCCAAGAGGGGTAAACCCAATTGTCTCCAAGCTCCCGTATGGTTTGCAAGAGAAATGGACTGCACTAGGGTCATCATACAAAAGAGAGAACAAGGTTTCCTTCCCTCCATTCTCTTTCTTCTGTGAATTCATCAGGGAAATTGCAGAGACCAAGAACGATCCAAGTTTTTCCTACGGTGAGTACAGCCTCTTCTCACCCTTTCCTAAGAGTACCAGTCTTCAGGGCAACTATAGAAACCATAGCGGCCCAGTGTCCGTGAAAAAGACTGACATCCTTCCCACTCCTACCACAGTTCTAGCCACGAACAAACAGAGTAGGAAGATTGAAAACCCTAACAGAGAGTGTCCCATACACAAGAAGCCACACCCCCTCAATAAATGTATCGGCTTTAGGAAAAAGCCTCTGGAAGAGCGCAAGGAGCTTTTAAAGACATTTAGGGTATGTTTCAGGTGCTGTGCTTCTACAGAACATTTTGCAAGGGACTGTAATGTGTCCATCAAGTGTATAGAGTGTGTCTCTGAAGAACATGTGCAAGCCCTCCATCCTCTTGAGCCCAGCTCTGCACAACCTGCCAACACTCCTCCCAGGTTAACGCATGACGGGGAGAATACAGACCAAGTGCCTAATTCTACCATCATTTCTTCATCCTGCACTGAAGTTTGTGGAGAAGACCGCTGTGGTAAGTCCTGTGCTAAGATATGCTTGGTGAACATATACCACAAGGATCAACCAGAAAAGTCTCTAAAGGCATATGCTATCTTAGATGATCAGAGCAATCGATCACTTGCAAAATCGGAATTGTTCAATCTATTTGAAATAAAAGGCGAAGCTCATCCTTACACCTTGGGTACCTGTAGTGGAACTATAGAGGTTTCTGGAAGAAGGGCTCATGGACTCATGGTATCTTCTCTCAAAGGTAACTTGCAATTACCCTTACACTTGTTGAGTGCAATCAGATACCTGCCAACAGGGAAGAAATCCCTACTCCAGCTGCTGCTTTCCATCACCCTCACCTCAAGGTAATAGCAAATGAGATACCGCCGCTTGACAAAGATGCTCAGATCCTTCTTCTCTTAGGAAGAGACATTCTAAGAGTTCACAAGGTACACAGACAAGTCAGTGGACCCCCAGATGCCCCATTTGCCCAGCGCACAGATCTAGGGTGGGTCATCATAGGCAATGTCTGCATAGGCAAAATGAAAAGACCTACCAACATTTCGTCATTCAAGACAAATGTTCTGCCAAATGGCCGAAACACTTACTTTGAGCCATGCCCACATCACTACTGGGTGAAAGAGAAGATAGCCAGCCACGAATGGCAACATGGTATCTCAGGTGACACAAGCCCTTTCTCCTGCCATGATGGCGACTTCGGCTCTACAGTGTTTAATGCAACCAGTGAAGATGACATACTGGCTCCTTCAATGGAAGACAAAGAATTCATCAAGGTAATGGACAATGAGTTCTTTCAAGATGACTCCAATAACTGGGTAGCACCCCTACCCTTTCGTCTCCCAAGAGAGAGATTGCCCAACAACTTACAGCTGGCCATCAGTAGATTCTCCTCCTTAAAGCGAAACTTAAGCAGGAAACCAGAGATGCAAAAGCACTTTGTGGACTTTATGCAAAATGTATTTGACAGAGCTCATGCAGAGCCTGCTCCCCCACTAAAGGATGGAGAAGAATGCTGGTACCTTCCATCCTTTGGCGTGTATCACCCACGCAAACCAGACCAAATCAGAGTTGTCTTTGATTCCAGTGCTCAGCACGAAGGTGTTTCTCTTAACAACATGCTCCTTACTGGACCCAACTTGAACAACAGTCTAATAGGAGTCTTGATTCGTTTCAGACAAGAGCCTGTAGCAGTAATGGCTGACATTCAACAGATGTTTCACTGCTTCATCGTCAGAGAAGACAACAGAAACTACCTCAGGTTTCTATGGCACAAGGACAATGACCTCAACAAGGAAGTTATAGATTATCGCATGAAGGTACATGTCTTCGGTAACAGTCCTTCCCCAGCAGTGGCAACTTATGGGCTAAGGAAAACAGCTCAGACTGGAGAAGTTGAATATGGATCTGATGCCCGTCAATTTGTTGAAAGAAACTTCTACGTTGACGACGCACTTAAGTCCTTTCCAACTGCTAAAGAAGCAATTGATCTTCTCACCAGAACAAAGGAGATGCTGTCTGTAGCAAACCTTAGACTGCACAAGATTATATCCAACAGCCAGGAACTTATGAATGCCTTTCACTCTGAGGACTATGCCACTAGTCTAAAAAACCTTGACTTAGGTACAGATGTGCCTCCTGTACAGCGAAGTCTGGGTTTGTTGTGGAACATCAAGCAAGACAAATTCACCTTCCATGTGTCAACTTGTGAAAAACCCTTCACTAAGAGAGGAGTCCTGTCTGTGGTGAATAGCATCTATGACCCACTGGGTTTCCTTGCTCCAGTTACCATTCAAGGTAAGATTTTACTAAGACAGTTGTCTACTGAGAACATAGACTGGGATACTCCCTTGCCTAGTGAGAATCAACACAAGTGGGAAAGGTGGAGATATTCTTTGAAGTCACTAGAAAAACTTCAGATTCCCCGTTGCTATGTTCCAGGATCCACTTCAACCGCTAACCGGAGAGAGATTCATATTTTCTCTGATGCATCAGTTGAAGCTATTGCTGCAGTAGCCTATTTGAAGACCTCTGAACTGAATGGAGAATCACACTGTAGTTTTGTCCTAGGCAAGGCAAAACTCACTCCCAAGCCTGCACATACCATACCAAGACTTGAACTTTGTGCAGCCGTGCTAGCAGTAAAAATTGCCGAGGTCATACGAAGTGAAATGGACACTAGAATTGATTCTTTCACCTTCTATACAGACAGTAAGGTAGTACTTGGTTACATAAACAACCAAACAAAACAATTTTATGTGTACGTCAGCAACAGGGTTGAACGTATCAAGAGATTCTCTCTACCAAGTCAATGGCATCACGTTCCCACTGAACTCAACCCAGCTGACTGTGGGACCAGAGCCGTGTCACCTGCCGCTCTTCAGGACAGCTTATGGCTGTCACCTCCAAGGTTTCTGTGTGAGGACTTTTACTTAATCCCTATTGACACCACCTATGGACTAGTAAACCCTGAAGATGATAAGAAAATAAGAACTGTGAACATCTCACTACACACTTCTGTAAGTACAAAACAGAAGCTGCGGTCACACCATTACAGGCATCAATGGAAGCAGGTGCAGCATCTAGCCAATGTGTTCTGGCATCGCTGGAAGAAAAAGTATCTTCACCACCTTCAAGGTCATAACAAATGGCAAGCATCTAAGCCGAATCTTAAGGTTGGAGACCTCATCCTTCTAAAAGACAAGGAAGTTTGTCGGAATGAGTGGCCTATGGGTCTTATTACTAAAGTTATGCCCAGCGACGATAACAAAGTCCGGAAGGTAGAAGTCAAGGTAACCAAGGGAGGATCGACACGAACCTTTAGTCGACCAATTACAGAGTTAATACTCCTTTTGCCAGGTGAGTGACTTGTGCAAGGACTAGCCATGCTGTTGGCACGGCGGGGAGTACATTGCTGCTATCTACAGGTTCTACTCAGAACTTTGGAATTATTTGAAGACATCATACTGTGACTTTATGTTCTTCATCCTGTTGAACTTACGTTTATTATTTGCTTGTTGCATGTTTTTCATTAGAGGTTCCAGGACATTCGTCAGTATTGGACTTTTTGAAAATATATATTTTAGTTTAAGGTTATGAAATCTAAAGATTTCAGACGGGGAGTGTTGTGTTACACTATGTGATTATTCTTGCTCTGTGTCTTTAAGATCTGTCCCCTTCTTTCTAGCTGAACTCTCTCTCTCACCGTAGTTCTTTATATATCTCCTCCACTTCCTGATTCTGGTCATTACTCCTGTATATCTTTCATGCTAAACATCTTACATGTGGCTTACAACTGCAACGTTTTTCTACCTATGAATATCCATCATTAAACGGAACATTCGAAAGGATTCATCGTCTGTCGTCCTAACTGTGAGTTTATTCATTGAGTTAAACTGCCTGTATCGATGCAAGGGATGAATATCAAACCAGCTTGAGTAAGGCCTACTTAAACCTGGAGATGAACTTTATCGCTTTGTAGTTGAGACAGAACAGTTGGTGTCACCTGGTGCGGTAAAACTTGGTGTCACCCCCCTAGCCTGCCACAGTGTTCTGTCCTGCTCAGTGGCGGCTGGTTCTCCAAATTTTTGGGGGGCGCAAACAAACTTCTGAAAAAAATCCCATCAATTGCAGCCTCACTGTGCCCATCAAATGCAGCCACTGTGCCATAAAATGCTGCCACTCTGCCATCAAACGCTGCCACTCTGCCATCAAACGCTGCCACTGTGCCATCAAATGCAGCCACTGTGCCATCAAACGCTGCCACTGTACCATCAAAAGCTCCCACTGTACCATCAATTGCTCCCCCTGCGCCATCAAACGTAGCCACTGTGCCATCAAATGCTCCCAATGTGTCATCAAATGCTCTCACTGTGCCATCAAATACTCCCACTGTGCCATCAAATGTTCTTCCGCCGCCGCCCGTTGTTATGGCAACCTGTATACTTTACAGCGCCGCTACGTCGCATTACTGCGCATGCGCGAGAACGGGGCACCGTATCCCGGAACTAAATGCTTGTTGGCTTCACATGCCCACAAGCAAAATGACAACGGCCAGCAATGAATTACATAAGTTTATTTTGGCTATTAAACGTGACACCGGGGGACGAATTCATCCAAAAACTTGAGTATTAAATAGCAATGTCATTAACCACTTCCCGCCCGGCCTATAGCAGAATTACGTCCGGGAAGTGGTTCAGTTATACTGACTGGGCGTCATATGACGTCCAGCAGGATAACAGCTGCCGCACGACTGTGGGGGCGCGCATCGCGGCGATCGGTGGTGCAGTGTGTCAGTCTGACACACCGCAACACCGATCTCGGTAAAGAGCCTCCGGCGGATCAGCTGCGTCTAATCACGGCTGATCACAATGTAAACAGGAAGAGCCGTTGATCGACAGATGCGAGTAGAGGAGAGCCGATCGGCGGCTCTTCTGACAGAGGGGGTTCACGCTGATTGTTTATCAGCGCAGCCTCTCCTCGGATGCCTACACTGGACCACCAGGATGCCGCCCAGGACCACCAGGGAAGCACCTAACATGTGGATGGCCAGGTAAGTCCCCCATGGCCATCCACATATAAAAAAGTAGGCACAACATATGCCAATCTGTGCCCACAAATGGGCACTGACTGGCACCATCATGGCACAAAAAAATTGTGATGCCCAGCAATTCCACCCACCAGTGTCATCAGTGCCACCCACCAGTGTCCATCAGTGCCCATCCATGCCCATCTGTGCCCACCTATCAGTGCCTGTCTGTGCCACCTATCAGTGCCACCCATAAGTACCCATCAGTGCTGCCTACGAGTGCCCATCAGTGCCGCCTATGATGCCCATCAGTGCCGCCTATGAGTGTCTATCAGTGCCGCATACCAGTGTCACCTATTAGTGCCCATCAGTGCCACCTCATCAGTGCCCATCAGTGCCACCTCATCAGTGCCACCTCATCGGTGCCCATCAGTGCCTGTCAGTGCAGCCATATCAGTGCCCGTCATTGAAGAAGAAAAAATACTTATTTACAAAAAAAATAACAGAAACAAAGAAAAATTTAATTTTTTTCAAAATTTTCGCTCTTTTAATGTTTAATGAAATGTTTTTTTGTTTTTTTTTATTACTAAATGTAGTTGGAACTCCGCTTTAACCTTCTGATAAACTCAAAATAAAATTAAATATTCTTTCACATTTTATCTCTTTCTTTTTTTTTGGGAGTGGCTCCGCTTCCCTCCCCCTGCATCCTCTCTTATGCCCCATGTGTATGCTCCATCGGACTTTTTCTGTCGGAAATTTCGACAGCAATAGATTGAGAGCAGGTTCTCAATTTTTCCGTCGGAATTTCCGACAGACGTTTTCCCGTGTGTACGGGGCATAAGTCTTCCTTTTTTTTGTTTTGACCCTTTCCTAAAAAAATAAATATATCTGTTTTGTTCCTCAAAGGAGCTGCTCCAGGTGGGCCACCACCGGGACGAACATAATTGTCCCGGGGAGGACAATATTCACCGAATAGAAGTTTCAAGCCCCATCCTGAGTGTCCCACATCACAGGTTACTTATTGGAGCACCACATGGACTGGAATACACACCATTTCATTTGCATTTCTTTCTTTTTACGGATCGTATTTGGTTTGCGCAATTTTTCCTTATCCACACATTTTTGAACTGAATATTCCGGCTATTTGAGTTGCAGAATCTACCACACGGTCCCATTTGATTTTGTTATCTTCATTCCGATCATTTTTACTTTTTTCATCACTATTTTTAGATATGAATTTTCTTTCTTGGGATCCCGGGGCAGCGCAGATCTTTCACCTTACACTATACACAGGGGGTCGTGGTGTGCTTAGGAAGCAATCATTGGTGTGATAGACTGACAATGATATTATCTCATGTAAATATAAGAGGAAAGAAACACTGGGGAGTCATCCCCCCCCCTATATATATCCTAGGAGAGCCAGGCTGGAATCTCATCCTATAACCAAGGAAACATGGCGGTCATTTCAGGGCGACTCCTTCCGATGACCACATTTTACTTACAGATCTACGGAGCCCACCCATTGTCACTACATTATATGTCAGAGCTATATACATGTATAATAATAATAGTGTGTGACTGTGGGGGGGAGGGGACATTAGAGTGTAAGCTCCTGTGTATAGAGACTGATGTGATGTGGGGGGGAGGGGACATTAGAGTGTAAGCTCCTCTGTATAGAGACTGATGTGATGTGGGGAGGGGACATTAGAGTGTAAGCTCCTCTGTACAGAGACTGATGTGATGTGGGGGGAGGGGACATTAGAGTGTAAGCTCCTCTGTATAGAGACTGATGTGATGTGGGGGGAGGGGACATTAGAGTGTAAGCTCCTGTGTATAGAGACTGATGTGATGTGGGGGGGAGGGGACATTAGAGTGTAAGCTCCTCTGTATAGAGACTGATGTGATGTGGGGGGAGGGGACATTAGAGTGTAAGCTCCTCTGTATAGAGACTGATGTGATGTGGGGGGAGGGGACATTAGAGTGTAAGCTCCTCTGTACAGAGATTGATGTGATGTGGGGGGAGGGGACATTAGAGTGTAAGCTCCTCTGTACAGAGACTGATGTGATGTGGGGGGAGGGGACATTAGAGTGTAAGCTCCTCTGTATAGAGACTGATGTGATGTGGGGGGGAGGGGACATTAGAGTGTAAGCTCCTCTGTATAGAGACTGATGTGATGTGGGGGGAGGGGACATTAGAGTGTAAGCTCCTCTGGTACAGAGACTGATGTGGGGGGAGGGGACATTAGAGTGTAAGGTCCTCTGGTACAGAGACTGATGTGATGTGGGGGGGGGAGGGGACATTAGAGTGTAAGGTCCTCTGGTACAGAGACTGATGTGATGTGGGGGGGGAGGGGACATTAGAGTGTAAGCTCCTCTGTATAGAGACTGATGTGATGTGGGGGGGAGGGGACATTAGAGTGTAAGCTCCTCTGTATAGAGACTGATGTGATGGGGGGGGGAGGGGACATTAGAGTGTAAGCTCCTCTGGTACAGAGACTGATGTGATGTGGGGGGGGGAGGGGACATTAGAGTGTAAGCTCCTCTGTATAGAGACTGATGTGATGTGGGGGGAGGGGACATTAGAGTGTACGCTCCTCTGGTACAGAGACTGATGTGATGTGGGGGGGAGGGGACATTAGAGTGTAAGCTCCTCTGGTACAGAGACTGATGTGATGTGGGGGGAGGGGACATTAGAGTGTAAGGTCCTCTGGTACAGAGACTGATGTGATGTGGGGGGAGGGGACATTAGAGTGTAAGGTCCTCTGGTACAGAGACTGATGTGATGTGGGGGGGGGGAGGGGACATTAGAGTGTAAGGTCCTCTGGTACAGAGACTGATGTGATGTGGGGGGGGAGGGGACATTAGAGTGTAAGCTCCTCTGTATAGAGACTGATGTGATGTGGGGGGGAGGGGACATTAGAGTGTAAGCTCCTCTGTACAGAGACTGATGTGATGTGGGGGGGACATTAGAGTGTAAGCTCCTCTGTATAGAGACTGATGTGATGTGGGGGGGAGGGGACATTAGAGTGTAAGCTCCTCTGTATAGAGACTGATGTGATGTGGGGGGGAGGGGACATTAGAGTGTAAGCTCCTCTGTACAGAGACTGATGTGATGTGGGGGGGACATTAGAGTGTAAGCTCCTCTGGTACAGAGACTGATGTGATGTGGGGGGAGGGGACATTAGAGTGTAAGCTCCTCTGTATAGAGACTGATGTGATGTGGGGGGGAGGGGACATTAGAGTGTAAGCTCCTCTGTATAGAGACTGATGTGATGTGGGGAGGGGACATTAGAGTGTAAGCTCCTCTGTATAGAGACTGATGTGATGTGGGGAGGGGACATTAGAGTGTAAGCTCCTCTGTACAGAGACTGATGTGATGTGGGGGGAGGGGACATTAGAGTGTAAGCTCCTCTGGTACAGAGACTGATGTGATGTGGGGGGAGGGGACATTAGAGTGTAAGGTCCTCTGGTACAGAGACTGATGTGATGTGGGGGGAGGGGACATTAGAGTGTAAGCTCCTCTGTACAGAGACTGATGTGATGTGGGGGGAGGGGACATTAGAGTGTAAGCTCCTCTGTATAGAGACTGATGTAATGTGGGGGGAGGGGACATTAGAGTGTAAGCTCCTCTGTATAGAGACTGATGTGATGTGGGGGAGGGGACATTAGAGTGTAAGCTCCTCTGTATAGAGACTGATGTGATGGGGGGGGAGGGGACATTAGAGTGTAAGCTCCTCTGTATAGAGACTGATGTGATGTGGGGGGGAGGGGACATTAGAGTGTAAGCTCCTCTGTATAGAGACTGATGTGATGTGGGGGGGAGGGGACATTATAGTGTAAGGTCCTCTGGTACAGAGACTGATGTGATGTGGGGGGGGGAGGGGACATTAGAGTGTAAGCTCCTCTGTATAGAGACTGATGTGATGTGGGGGGAGGGGACATTAGAGTGTAAGCTCCTCTGTATAGAGACTGATGTGATGTGGGGGGAGGGGACATTAGAGTGTAAGCTCCTCTGTATAGAGACTGATGTGATGTGGGGGGAGGGGACATTAGAGTGTAAGCTCCTCTGTACAGAGACTGATGTGATGTGGGGGGGAGGGGACATTAGAGTGTAAGCTCCTCTGTATAGAGACTGATGTGATGTGGGGGGAGGGGACATTAGAGTGTAAGCTCCTCTGTACAGAGACTGATGTGATGTGGAGGAGGGGACATTAGAGTGTAAGCTCCTCTGTATAGAGACTGATGTGATGTGGGGGAGGGGACAGTAGAGTGTAAGCTCCTCTGTATAGAGACTGATGTGATGGGGGGGGAGGGGACATTAGAGTGTAAGCTCCTCTGTATAGAGACTGATGTGATGTGATGTGGGGGAGGGGACATTAGAGTGTAAGCTCCTCTGTATAGAGCCTGATGTGATGTGGGGGAGGGGACATTAGAGTGTAAGCTCCTCTGTATAGAGACTGATGTGATGTGGGGGGAGGGGACATTAGAGTGTAAGCTCCTCTGGTACAGAGACTGATGTGATGTGGGGGGGAGGGGACATTAGAGTGTAAGCTCCTCTGGTACAGAGACTGATGTGATGTGGGGGGGAGGGGACATTAGAGTGTAAGCTCCTCTGTATAGAGACTGATGTGATGTGGGGGGAAGGGGACATTAGAGTGTAAGCTCCTCTGGTACAGAGACTGATGTGATGTGGGGGGGAGGGGACATTAGAGTGTAAGCTCCTCTGGTACAGAGACTGATGTGATTGGCTCAGTGATCTCTGTACAGCACTGCGGTATATGTCAGAGCTATATACATGTATAATAATAATAATAACAGTTCATGACTGTAGGGTAAGGTGACCAGATTTTAAAAATTAAATCCGGGGACATATTTTTTTTTTTTTACTAGTAATGGCGGCATTTAGCGACTCTTTGCCCGTCGCCGCCGCCTGCCTCACAGCCTGTCAAGTCTGATGCCGCGTACACACGACTGTTTTTCACGACGTTAAAAATGCCATTTTTTTAATTGGGCATTAAAAACGATCGTGTGTGGGCTCCAGAGCATTTTTAACAACGTGAAAAATGGCCTAAAAAAATTAGAACCTGCTCTATATTTTCATGTCGTTTTTCACGTCGTCTTTTTTAACGACGTGAAAAACGATAGTGTGTATGCTTTTACGAGGGGAAAAAAAACACGCATGCTCAGAATCAAGTATGAGACGGGAGCGCTCGTTCTGGTAAAACTAGCGTTGGTAATGGAGATATCACATTTGTCACGATGTAACGGACTGAAAAGCATGAGTCTGAAAAGCACGAATCGTCTCTCACCAAACTTTACTAACATGAAGGGTGGCGCCATCCGAATGGAACTTCCCCTTTATAGTGCCGTCCTACGTGTTCTACGTCACCGCGCTTTGCTCAAGCATTTTTTTTAATGAACGTGTGTATGCAAGACAGGCTTGAGAGGAAACAAAAAAAATCACGTCGAGAAAAATGTTGTTTTTGAAAATGACATTAAAACCGGCCGTGTGTACGCGGCATAACTCTCTGGGGCCCCGGCTACTACTGGGTGGGGAGTGGAGGAAGATCACTCCACCAGGGAAGTTAAGGAGATAATCAGGCAGGCGGCTGGCCGGGACTTGAGCCAAGGCAGAAGAACATGAGAGCGGAGCTGAATGGGCACCCGAAACTGAAGAAATATTCCCTCCGCTCCGACCAGCACATGATCATCAGAAAGGGGCACAGATAATGGAAAATAATACACCCCCCTAAGCTAGTAGGAGAGCGGCAGAGCGGGGGGTGTAATTTAGAATTTTATTTTTTTAATTCTGCACTGACTGTCTTTGAAATTGCCCCAGTCCCTGTTCAAATCCAATCCGGGGACAAAACCGGGGACAGACTTGGTCCGGGGACAGTGTCCTCAATCCGGGGACAAAACCGGGGACAGAGTTGGTCCGGGGACAGTGTCCTCAATCCGGGGACAAAACCGGGGACAGGCTTGGTCCGGGGACAGTGTCATCAATCCAGGGACAAATCCAGGGACAGACTTGGTCCGGGGACAGTGTCCTCAATCCAGGGACTGTCCCCGGAAACCGGGGATGTCTGGTCACCCTACTGTGGGGGGACATTAGAATGCACGTTTCTATGTACTGTGATATGGAAAATGCTATCACTTTGTAAAATGGAATATGCTGCTACATCTCTGAAGATATATAAACGCCTGTTTTTGTGAAATCATGGAGTGTCAGCTCTGTGGGCTCACAGAAGGGAGACGGCCTCCTGGTGAACACACATCCCATCCATTTCCATACAGAGGGGTGGCCGGACTCCACTAGGTGAAAGATTAACAAGAACGGCAACTCCTTTCCTGATAAGAAGCTGTGATTGGTGGAAGGTCGGTCCCCCTCAGGTATATAAGTGTCTCCTCACCTTCAGGGTATATAAAACTTCTCTTATATCCATCAGGTAAGTGTTATGGAGGGGGGGGGGGGTCTCAGCCCTGATGGGGGTTCTGAATCTTTATATCACTGGGATAATGATGGGTTACTGGTGTACTGTCTCCCTTTATAATGTTGGTGCCATATAATTCCTGAATAATAATAATAATAATAATACTGCACCATATATAGAGCTCAGGGGGGATTTACGTGTAGCGGCCTCACCCCCGTCCCCTTGTTAATAAAACGTCTGGCTTGTCTAGGGGTATGTGGGAGGAGGGTGAGGGTCACTACGGCCCATGTCCTCTAATGTGTAGAGGTGAAAGCCAACACTTGTTTTACCCTCGGGCCTGTGTTCTGGACGGAGCCTCTGCTCCTCCTGTGGAAGTTTGGCTGCCAGTAATAGAGCCCCACACCATAAAAAAGTCCAACACTCCTTTATTCTTCCTCACAAGTGAACAACATCAGTTGAACTTTTGAATAAACAGACAGGGTGTGGATACGAGAAGGTCCAGGCACAGTGAACTCTCCTATTCCTTCTAGTGCAAATAGGCTTGGCGCACGGTCTCTGCCACCGACCGTGAGATTGGTCGCTGCCATCGACCGGGTGAACTGTTGAGGCCCCTGCCACAGGCCTAAGAGCAGGTCTCTGCCACCGACCTGGGTTGATTAGATGGACCGCTGCCCCCGGTCATAGAACATGAATCACCTTCCCTGATGAACTGGCCCCTGTTTGGGAAAGACATCCATCCGGACGGTCTCCAGAGGTCCACCCGGCACCGGCAATATGCTGCACCAGCTCTTCAGGAGGATCCCCCCTCTGGTCCCTTACGCCCTGGATTCAGGCGCCCGACACCCGGGGCACCTTAGGATGATCCCTCCCTTGCGGGACCCAGTGGAAGGTACTGGGCCCCAGGCCTCCGGTTAAGTACTGAAGGTGTCTGGGATGGAACACGAACTCCACGTGTACAGGCCAAGGGCGCCTGAACACCGATCATGGACAGCAGCCCTCAGGCTAAAGGTGCCTGGGACTCGGACCTCGTGGTGAAGATGTCCGCCCCCTTTATAGCCTCTCCCAGCAAGCACAGCAGGTTCCCCACCCCACAGTACAGCTGCTGTGAGAGATCAAAAAGGGTACGGCACTGCAGTGGTGGTTCAACCCCGGCCCAAAGCGACAGCGCCACCTGCTGGGCCGCAGGTAACTAAACACCACCAATGTCTTCACACGAATAAAAACACAGCACTACTCTACCAACCAGTGCATCAGGGTCATACTACCACCCAGTGCTACCTTTAAATAGTACATACCCGCTACATACTAAAGGAGTATATTATGGTCACTCTTCCAATAACCCCCATTACTATCTATATAGGAGGGTCTATGGGATGTCACACCAGAAGTAAATGTTGGGGACAAATTCCTCTTCTGTAATCTCCACTAAATCTATTCTGAATGTATAAAACTCCATTTATAAAGCTGCTCCAGGCTCAACCAATTTACTCCACCTTAAAGTGGTTGTAAACCCTGATTAAAAAAAAAAAAAACCTGCAAGGCAAAGCCATAATGAGCTAGTATGACTAGCATACTAGCTCATTATGCATTACTTACCTTAGATCGAAGCCCCCGAATCCGTCCTCGTCTCCCCCTCCAGCCGCAGACATTGCTCCAGAAGGTTACTTCTGGGTATCGCGGCCCTGGCATTGTGATTGGCCGGAGCGGCGAAATTGTAGACAACGGTGTGTCCCTTTTGGCAAATATCTCCTAAACCGTGTAGGTCTCGGAGATATTGCAAACACCTACAGGTAAACCTTAATCTAGGCCTACCTGTAGGTGTAACTTCCCCGGAAGGGTTTACAACCACTTTAAAGGGAAAAATGTATCAGTAAAATAAAATGATTTTCTCATGCTTATAACCCGAACCCCGGTGTAGATGAAGGTCGGGATTCCTTGTGATGTTCTCTGTCCTTCATGTCATATTTGGTGTCTCAGTTTTCCACCATATTTGTATAGAGAATGGTTATTTATGGTGAGATATCATCCCGTTCTCCACAGATTCTCCGTCCCTCTCAGGTCTTCCTGGAATTCGGAAGATGAAGATGAAGCTTCTGCTTTGTTTCTGTCTCCTGTCTGCGGTCACAGCAGACAACAATGACTCTCCCGTTATTTCTCCAGAATGTTCTCTGAGGGACGTCGTCTCCCTCACAAACCTCATGAAATCTATGGGTAGGTCACAGTCCACTAACCTCTTCATGATATTAACACTGGCCAGACTCGTTGGTTGGAGGCTAGACAGTGAGGACCTTGAGAGGAGAGTGTGAACAAGTTTTTCTTTTTCTTTTAACTGCTGGGTTGCATTTTAGGTTCTTTTTGGGGTTTTTCCTCGCAGCTTTTTAACACCTTTTTCTGGCACTTTTTAAACAGCCTTTTTTTTCTTATTTTCCTTCAGCCTACTAATTAAGGGGAGTGGTTAATTGGTCACAGGTGCTTGAGGCCTATATAACTTTCTGTAGAGCTCATTTAGAGCCTGCTCCTCTTAGTGTTTACTGGAACTCTGTCCAAGTGGAACTGGACTAAGCGGTGGGTTAAAACTTAAGCCTCATACACACGACCGAGAATCTCGTCAGGAAAAAACACGTTGTTTTTCTTGACGAGAATCTTGGACAAGAAAATTGTCCCGGCCGAGTGTACAGAGGCTCCATTCAAAGAACCGCGTTCTTTGAATGGAGCGAACGCGGTGACATCATCGACTACGACGAGCGTGTGCTCGTCACATTCGATGCCGTCGCCGCCATCTTGCTACACCCTAACTATGCCTAGGAAGCTACCGCGCATGCGTCGTAGTCATTTCGAGCATGCGCGGGCTTCCCGGAGGACAGGTAAGTGTACACACACACACTTTTCTCGTCGAGAAACAGGCTGACAAGAATCTCGACAAGAAAATAGAGAGCAGGTTCTCTATATTTCTCGTCGAGATTCTTGTTGGTTTTCTTGACGAGAAACCATACACACCAACGATTTTCTCGGCAAGAAAGCTATCTTGGCAGTTTTCTTGTCGTTTCTTGCCGAGAAACTCGTTCGTTTGTACGAGGCTTAAGAGTTGAAAACAGGAGGTTGTAACAGGGGTCATAGTACCTGTGTAGTGTGAGTACCCTGAGTTTTGTCTGAGTAGTGTGTGTGGATCGTTAGTACTTGTGTATTGTGTATTGTGGGTGCACGTAGGTCTGCGAGTGCACGTAGGTCTACGAGTGCACATAGATTCGTAGGTCTGCGAGTGCACGTAGGTCTACGAGTGCACATAGATTCGTAGGTCTGCGAGTGCACGTTGGTCTACGAGTGCACATAGATCCGTGGGTCTGCGAGTGCACGTTGATCTACGAGTGCACGTTGGTCTGCGAGTGCATGTAGATCTGCGAGTGCACGTAGATCCGTAGCTCTGCGAGTGCACGTTGGTCTACGAGTGCACATAGATCCGTAGGTCTGCGAGTGCACGTTGGTCTACGAGTGCACGTTGGTCTGCGAGTGCACGTTGGTCTGCGAGTGCAAGTAGGTCTGCGAGTGCACGTTGGTCCATTGATCTGGGAGTGCACGTTGGTCTGTGAGTACCTGTGTATTGTCGAGTACCTGTGTATTGTCTTGTTGAGTACAGTAGATGACCGCGATATTGTGTCAATCTCGCTGCCTTTATCGGCGAGATTGACCACCTACGAGCCCTGTTGCGGGAGCCAGCGCCGAGCTGGCTCGCCTGGAAAGGAAAAATGTGTTGAAGTCAACATACGTCCGACTTTCAATGAACGGGGATCAGACTTGGATCCCCGCCAATACCAGGCACATTGTTTGGTATGAATCATGAGGGGAACTCCACGCCAATTTTTTAATTAAAAAACGGTTCCCGTGGGGGGGGTCCCCTCCAGGAGCATACCAGGCCCTTAGGTCTGCAATGGATTTTAATACGACGAAAAACGGCGTGGGGGTCCCCCCAAATATCTATACCAGACCCTTATCCGAGCACGCAGCCCGGACGGTCAGGGAAGGGGGTGGGGACGAGCGAGCGCCCCCTCCTGAACCGTACCAGGCCGCATGCCCTCAACATGGGGGGTGGGTGCTTTGGGGCAGGGGGGTGCCCTGCGGCCCCCCCACCCCAAAGCACCTTGACCCCATGTTGATGAGGACAAGGCCTCTTTCTGACAACCCTGGCCGTTGGTTGTCGGGGTCTGCGGGCGGGGAACTTCTCGGAATCCGGGAGCCCCCTTTAATAAGGGGGCCCCCAGATCCCGGCCTCCCATCCTATGTGAATGGGTATGGGGTACATCGTACCCTTACCCATTCACCTGGGGGGAAAAAGTGTAAATAAAAAAAGCACACTACACAGGTTTTTAAAGTCATTTATTAGGCAGCTCCGGGGGTCTCTTCCGACTTCGGGGGTCTCTTCCGACTTCGGGGGTCTTCTTCCAACTTCAAGGGTCTCTTCCGACTTCTCCGCTCTCATCTTCCGGTCTCCGGTGTCGTCTCCGCTCTCTCTGGTTCTTCTCCCACTCTCCGGTGCCTTCTACCTTCTGCTGGGCTCCTCTGCTATCTTCTTCCAGCTCTTTTACTAGTGTTGGCCCAGTCTTCTCTGCCGTCTTCTTCCCTCTTCTCTTCTTCAATGTTCACACAACGCTCTCTCCCGCTGTAATGCCGGGTACGCGGTGCGCAATGATTTATATAGGCATGGGGCGTGGTCACCGGGTGACCCTGCCTCTTATGACGTCACAGTCCCATCATGCTCTGATGACATCACCCGGTGACCACGCCCCATGCCTATATAAATCGTTGCGTACCCAGCATTACAGTGGGAGAGAGTGTCGTGTGAACATCGAAGAAGAGAAGAGGGAAGAAGACGGCGGAGTAGACCGGGCCAACGCTAGTAAAAGAGCTGGAATTGGCAGGATCCCGTTGCTTCTTTCTCGCGCTCGCTGTAATGTGTTTTTCCTATTGCAGCGAGCGCGAGATGTACAGTACCCTGTCGCCGAGAACCAGCTGGAAACACATTCTCGCGGACAGGTACTGTACCTGTGTATTGTCTTGAGTAGTTGTGTCAGGAAGCTAGTTGTTAGGTAATTTGGACAGGGTATAATCTCTAATCCTCATTAAATTAATAGGTACGATGCCCGGCGGGTGTGGATAGGCGACTCGGTGTACATCTTGCGGCATGTATGCGTTCCTTGATCATCCGATCGAGGGCGATTACTGCTGTGCAAAATGTAAGCACATTGTTTCCCTGGAAGCCCGGGTTCTGAATCTGGGGGAAGCAACTGTCAGCACTGGGAAGACCCTCCACACTAAAGGAGAGCCAGGAACGTACACGGCAGGTGATGGCAGGGGTCAGCACAGATACGGGTGGAGACAAAGAGGTGCAGGCACTAGAAATTAGTAGATGGGTGACAGTCAGGAAGGGTAGAGCGGGAAGTGCCAGGGAGGCTGATCCAGGGCTGGAGCATCCCAATAAGTATGCTCCATTGAGTGACATTGGTGAAACCAGTCAGGGACCAGCACTGCTGGAGCTGAGGGACTCCCCTAGCTGCCGGGGGGAGAACTCCTCCAGTGAGAGTGGGGGGGAAGCAAAGGGAAAGGAAAGACAGATTCTGGGGTTAGAGGACTCAATTCTTAGAAGGACAGAGAGGGCAATCTGTAACAAAGACCTGAAGCGCCAAACTGTATGTTGTCTACCGGCGCTCGGGTTCGGCACATCACGGATCTGGTGGACAGATTACTGGGAGGGGCTGGGGAAGACCGAGCTGTCATGGTGCACGTTGGCACCAATGACAAAGTCAGAGGCAGGTGGAGTGTCCTAAAGAATGATTTTAGAGACACCAGAAAGGCAGAGGGAGGAGCTGGTGTAGTAAGGAGGGGTTCGGGTTTCTGGAGGACTGGGCCCACTTCTCAGTCGATCACCAGTACTATAGAAGGGACGGACTGCACCTAAATGAGGAGGATGCAGATCTGCTGGGAGTAAAGATGGCCAAAAAGTTAGAGGGTTTTTTAAACTAGGCGACGGGGGGAGGGTCCAGAGATAGAGATAGTCAGCAATGAACATATTCCAGAGGGTAGTATTGGGGGCATTAGTGGTAGGTTGACTAAAGCACATAAAACCAAGGTAAGTATAGAAACAAGTCCTATTTGCAATCTCGGAACACCCAATAAGAGGATAGTATGCGATCAGTCTAAACTACATGGCACGTTCATCAATGCCAGGAGCCTGGCGGACAAGATGGGTGAACTAGAGATACTGTTGTACGAGGAGGATTTGAATTTTGTGGGAATTTCAGAGACCTGGTTCAACAGCTCTCATGATTGGCTGGCAACCTTTTAAGGGTATACCCTTTATCACAAAGATAGAGAGGGTAAAAAGGGGGAGGGGTATGTCTATATATCAAGAATAATGTATAAGTGAATGTGAGAGATGACATCACTAAGGGAGCTAGGGAGGAGGTGGAATTCTTATGGGTGGAGCTCCAAAGGGAGGAAACTAATGGGAAAATAATACTGGGAGTATGCTATAGGCCCCCCTAACGTTAGGGAGGAGGGGAGACGAATCTCCTATCACAAGTTGGATTAGCAGCAAGGATGGGAAGTGTTATCATAATGGGGGATTTTAATTATTCAGACATAGACTGGGCGGAGGGAACCGTGCATTCGTCTAAGGCTCGCCAGTTCCTAAATGTCTTGCAGGACAATTTTATGGGTCAGAAATAAAGTGTTACTGGATCTACTGATTACCAACAATACAGACCTGATCACGGATGTGGAAATACGGGGCAATTTAGGAAACAGCGATCTCAGATCAGTTGGCTTCAGTATAAATCACACAAATGAAAAACATAAGGGGAATACAAAGACACTGAATTTCAAAAGAGCCAACTTACCTAAACGACATACCTTGCTAGAAGATATAAATTGGGATAAAATCTTAGGAACAAAGAACACGGAGGAGAGATGGGTTTGCTTTGAGAGAATATTAAATAAGAGCATTAGCCAATGCATCCCATTGGGTAATACATTTAAAAGAGCGAACAAAAGTCCTGGATGGCTTAACTCCGATGTAAAAATTCATATAAAAGCAAAGGAGAAGGCCTTCAATAAATACAAGGTTGAGGGATCATCATCAGCATTCAGACTTTAGAAAGAATGCAATAAGAAATGTAAGTGTGCAATTATGGCGCTAAGATATAACTTGAAAGACACATAGAGCGATGGAGGAGAGCAAAAAAAATCCCAAGAAATTCTTTAAGTATGTAAACAGTAAAAAAGGGAGGACAGACCATATTGGCCCCATAAAGAATGAGGAAGGACATCTGGTTACAAAGGATGGAGAGATGGTGAAAGTATTGAATTTATTCTCCTCCTCAGTCTCCACGAGGGAATCGGGGGGCTTCAGTAACCAAAGTTGCAGTGTCTATCCTCATGACACATCACAGGAAGCACCTCCATGGTTAACAGAGGACAGAATTAAAATTAGACTTGGAAAACTTAACATTACTAAATCACCGGGACCAGATGGCTTGCACCCGAGGCTCCTTAGGGAACTCAGTCAAGTAATTGCCAGACCATTGTTCCTAATTTTTACTGACAGACAGTTTACTGACTGGAGTGATAACGGCTGATTGGAGAAAAACCAATGTAGCACCAATATTTAAAAAGGGCCCAAAATACATCCCTGGGTATTACAGACCAGTCAGCCTAACATCAATAGTATGTAAGCTCTTGGAGGGGATGATAATAGACTATATACAAGATTTTAGCAATGAGAACGGTATCATTAGCAGTAATCAGCATGGATTCATGAAGAATCGTTCTTGCCAAACCAATCTATTAACCTTCTAGGAGGGGGTGAGTTGCCATCTAGATAAAGGAAGGCCCGTAGATGTGGTGTATCTGGATAAAGGGAGGCCCGTAGATGTGGTGTATCTGGATTTTGCAAAAGCATTTGACACAGTTCCCCAGAAACCTTTACTGTACAAAATAAGGTCCGTTGGCATGGACCATAGGGTGAGTACATGGATTGAAAACTGGCTACAAGGGCGAGTTCAGAGGGTGGTGATAAATGGGGGGTACTCGGAATGGTCAGGGGTGGGAAGTGGGGTCCCCCAAAGTTCTGTGCTGGGACCAATCCTATTTAATTTGTTCATAAATGACCTGGAGGATGGGGTGAACAGTTCAATCGCTGTATTTGCGGACGATACTAAGCTAATTAGGGCAATAACTTTTCCGCAGGATGTGGAAACCTTGCAAGAAGATCTGAACAAATTAATGGGGTGGGAACTACATGGCAAATGAGGTTTAATGTACAAAAATACAAATGCAATCTATAGACTGGGGGAGAACCTCTGGGGGAATCTAGGATGGAAAAGGACCTGGGGGTCCTAGTAGATGATAGGCTCAGCAATGACAAGCTGCAGCTAACAAAACAAACAGAATATTGGCATTAAAAAGGGAATTAAGTCCAGAGATAAAACGATAATTCTCCTGCTCTACAAGACTCTGGTCCAGCCGCACCTGGAGTATGCTGTCCAGTTCTGGGCACCAGTCCTCAAGAAGGATGTACTGGAAATGGAGCGAGTACAAAGAAGGGCAACAAAGCTAATAATGGGTCTGGAGGATATTAGTTATGAGGAAAGGTTGGGAGCACTGAACTTATTCTCTATGGAGAAGAGACGCTTGAGAGGGGATATGATTTCAATTTACAAATACCGTACTGGTGACCCCACAATAGGGAGAAAACTTTTTTGCGGAAGGGAGTTTAATAAGACACGTGGCCACTCATTATAATTAGAAGAAACGAGGTTTAGCCTTAAACTACGTAGAGGGTTCTTTACTGTAAGAGCGGCAAGGATGTGGAATTCCCTTCCACAGGCGGTGGTCTCAGCGGGGAGCATCGATAGTTTAAAAAAACTATTAGATAAGCACCTGAACGAGCACAACATACAGGGATATACAATGTAATACTGACATATAATCACACACAGAGGTTGGACTTGATGGACTTGTGTCTTTTTTCAACATCACCTACTATGTAACTATGTAACAGCAATGGTACCAATGTGTCAGAATTTTATACTGTAGCTGTGTTCTTGTGCCAGGCTCGTGATACTGGTTTTATGGGTGAGAGTGAATAGTTTGTGTTCCTGAAACAGATGGCTCATTTCTTTCTCATTCTAAGAGGTCCGTAGAGCAGGGTTTCTCAACCAGATTTCCTCCAGAGGCTTCTCGGGGTTCCATGAGCAATAAGCAATATCTGCCTCTCAGATAAGTTCCCACTGACACCATTGATCATTTTAGCTCTCTGTAAGGGGGGAATTCTTCCCAATGACCACAAAAGTAGGGAGCATTCTTCCCACTGGCCATCACACTAATGTATCATGAGTTGTAGATATAGTCATTCTTAGTAGGAGTTCCTTAAGACTGTAATGTTATTTCAAGGGTTCTTCTGCGTTGAAAAAGTTAGGAAAATCTGCTCTAGAGGTTTAACCTTTACTTATGTTGGGTAACAAAACCATGCAGTCGAAAGTACTGGAGCCGACATCAAGGGGTGGGTTGTATTTGGATATGATAGTATAAAAGGGGAACATTTACTGTGGTTAGCGGCTCTAGAGATTGGGGAGAGACTTGTATATGTCCATTTAAGAAAGCAGGATTGAGTCCTTGTGAGGACTTGGGGGAATGCCCAGGATAGGAGTTAATGGCGGAACATATGGGTACAAATATTGAAGTTTAAAAATGGAGTCTGATGCCTCTAGGAGAGGAGAAATCCCAATGGTACAAATGAAAATTTGGGGGAGCTCTTGGGGTGATATCCAAGGAAGAGAAGTCAGTAATCAGTGATAAATGGTTATCAATTGTGAGCCATAACTTGTCCTTACAAAGATGTATCCATTCAAGGATATGGGTTAGGAGAACCACATTGTAATATAATTTCAGGTCCAAACACCACCAGTAGACTTTCACCTGACAAAGATATTGTATTACAACAGGGAGTGTGTGTGTGTGTGTGTGGTGGGGGGGTTCGTAAGTATACCAGATATGTTTCAGTAATGCTGTTTTACAAGATAGGAAGAAGCCTTAGGGGAGCCGAAATGGCAAAGCTTGAAAGATGTAGAGTATATAAGGGACAATGTTCATCTTGAAAGGGGCCATGTGTCCAAACCAGATTTAAAGATTAGTGGGGGTATGAACTCCGAGATACCTAATGGCTAAAAAGCCCAATTGAAAGGCTAAAGTAGTTTGGAAATGTTGGTGTTCTTTTTGATGAAGTCGAGATGTCAAGTGCATAGCCTGCAGAATATACATTAAAATTGCTGAAACCCAACAAAAGAAATCCTTCAGTAAAGAAGGAAATACTCATCTGGGGTTGATTACGAAGTATATATTTCTGTAGGTTATCAGAGTACAATTGTATGTGACAATGATTTGGCAGGATTATGTCCTGAGTAGAAGGGGTAAGACAAGGAGCGCTAGCCGGGTGCACCATGACTAAAGGTGAGCAGCCTTGGCGTTTGCCATTATTCATACGGACGGGGCCTGAAAGAGAGCCGAATACTCACAGCATGGCCATTGGCCAGTCATAGAGAGATTGTGTTGAGGAAGGCAGGCAGGATACAAATCTGTTGGAGGGTAAAAACACCAAAAGCTCCGGCCAAGATGACACATTTTAGGCATTAATAGCTAACACATATAAGGGTAGAAAAACTAAAGAAAAAGGGTTTGGGACTTTGTATGAGGCATGAATATGTGCATAATCAAAGGAGGACGAGTATCTGGTTAAATTTAGGTTGCATGTCATAAGTCCCTATTAGGGGTATGCATGCAGCCATAGGGTAATTAGTACAGATAAATTCAATCACTTAATTGCAACCAATGAAACATTATACTGTATGCCATATATTGTGTCGTATAAATGATACACGACACATGATTTCCACACAAATGAGTATAATCAAAAACATATATAAACATAACAGATTTGATGTCATTGATACACATGATTGGTACAAGTAGAAACACTTAATAAATTCATTTGATACAAATACAGGTCCGATAATCTATAATCATAATAATCAATATAAATATTCAATAAAATTGTAAGAATTCATGATATAAGAACAAGCTTGGCCTGGCATCCTAGAGTCAAAACTTGACGGGTTTCATGGCATTACCAGCCATTCATCAGGAGTAGGGATGCATAGATTTAGGCTAGAAGGTAAGATGGAAAAGTAAATAAATGGATCAGATCTTGTGAAATATACCATAGACTCTAAGTGAGGGAACTAGGATCTTATACGTTACCTAAGGTAGGACCCATGTATGCATAGTTGGCACAGCAGTGGCCCAAGATGTAAAGGGACAGTGGCTCTGAGGAAGCTGTCTCGCCCGGGGTTGAGGCGGGGGCACCCCCCCCCCCAAAAAGCAACGTTATTTTTTTAATTTTTTTCTATATTTCACTGACAACACTCATTGTTAACAAAAGTGCAATCTTTATATACAGCAGCACTTGGATTTTCATACTGCATACACGTCACTGATGACACACCACTTTCTCTTGCTATTACACACCTTTTTCACCCTTTGTTTTACGACACAATATATGGCATACTGTATAATGTTTCATTGGTTGCAATTAAGTGATTGGATTTATTAATGTGTACTAATTACCCTATGGCTGCATGCATACCCCTAATAGGAACTTATGACATGCAACCTAAGTTTAATCAGATACTCGTCCTCCTTTGATTATGCACATATTCATGCCTCATACAAAGTCCCAAACCCTTCTTTCTTTAGTTTTTTTATACATATATATGGGGATGGAGGCATGTCTATGTCACAATCTGGTTGGGTTTTATGGGGTCACATATAAGGGTAGGTTGTGTTTGGTTGCATACTCAATAAAGGAAACTTTATTTTCAAAATATTGGGGGGCAACCATATCTGCCCATTCACATTTGTAGGTTCCTCATATCTCTGTCTTATCTTTCAGCTTCTGAAGTCCTGGCAAACAGTAAACTTGTCTGCATTGATGCCCACCATAAAGGAAAGTACGCTTCTTGTCCTCTAGGTAAATGACTACAAGACCTCGAATAGAGCTCAGTATCAGTGTGAGAGAGTTGTATACTTCATTCCAGACCATCCATGAGGTCCTAGAGATCTCAGACCACCCCTGAGGTCCTAGAGATCTCAGACCACCCCTGAGGTCCTAGAGATCTCAGACCACCCCTGAGGTCCTAGAGATCCATAGACCAAATGTGAGAAGGAGGACCGCTGTCACTCCCCCAGCAGAACAGAGTGGGAACAGTCTTAAAAAGGAATGGAGGGGAGTGCTGGACATTCACCCAAAGCCTCTATGAGGGTATTTTGGGGTACACCTCGGGGGCTCCAATCTTCTGTATATTGCTGTGTATATACAGTGCCTTGATAAAGTATTTATACCCCTTGAAATGTTCTACATTTTGTCAT
The DNA here is from genome assembly GCA_029206835.1 of Rana muscosa. Classification (NCBI taxonomy): domain Eukaryota; kingdom Metazoa; phylum Chordata; class Amphibia; order Anura; family Ranidae; genus Rana; species Rana muscosa. The sequence goes on along the minus strand of CM055116.1, from coordinate 1,296,239,248 downwards.
GTTACAACCAAAAATGTAAATGTATTTTATTGGGATTGTTTGTGATAGACCAACACAACGTGACACATACAGTGCCTTGCAAAAGTATTCACCCCCCTTGGCATTTTTTGTGTTTTGTTGCCTCACAACCTGGAATTAACATGGATTGTTTGAGGATTTACATCATTTAATTTACAGAACACGCCCACAACTTTAAAGATTTTTTTTTTATTGTGAAGTAAACAACAAATAATACAAAATAACAAAAGTCAATGTGCATAACTATTCACCCCCCTAAAGTAAATACTTTGTAGAGCCCCCTTTTACGGCTATCACAGCTCCAAGTCGCTTTGGATAAGTCTCTATGAGCTTCCCACATCTTACCACTGGGATTTCTGCCCATTCCTCTTCCTTGCAAAACTGCTCCAGCGCCTTTAAGTTGGATGGTTTGCGCTTGTGAACATCAATCTTTAAGTCTGACCACAGATTTTCTATTGGATTGAGGTCTGGGCTTTGACTCGGCCATTCCAACACATTTCCATGTTTCCCCTTAAACCACTCAAGTGTTGCTTTAGCAGTGAGTTTGGGGTCATTGTCCTGCTGGAAGGTTAACCTCCGTCCTAGCCTCAAATCACACACAGAGTGCTACAGGTTTTGCTCAAGAATATCCCTGTATTGAGCACCATCCATCTTTCCCTCAACTCTGACCAGTTTCCCGGTCCTGACTGCTGAAAAACATCCCCACAGCATGATGCTGCCATCACCATGTTTCACAGTGGGGATGGTGTTCTTTGCGTGATGTGATGTGTTGGGTTTGCGCCAGACAAAGCGTTTTCTTTGATGGCCAAAAAGTACAATGTAGGTCTCATCAGACCAGAGCCCCTTCCTCCATACATTTTGGGAGTATCCCACATGCCTTTTCGCAAACTCAAACCTGCCATTTTGTTTTTTGCTGACAGTAATGGCTTTCTTCTGGCCACTCTGCCATAAAGCCCAACTCTATGGAGCGTACGGCTTATTGTCGTCCTATGTACAGATACTCCAGTCTCTGCTGTGGAACTCTGAAGCTCCTCCAGGGTTACCTTAGGTCTCTGTGCTCCTCTCTGACTAATGCTCTCCTTGCCCGGTCCGTGAGTTTTGGTGTGCGGCCGTCTCTTGGCAGGTTTGGTGTTGTGCCATGTTCTTTCTATTTGGTTATGATAGATTTGATGGTGCTCCTAGGGATCATCAAAGATTTGGATATTTTTTTATAACCGAACCCTGACTTGTACTTCTCAACAACATTGTCCCTTCCTTGTTTGGAGAGTTCCTTGGTCTTCATGGCAGTGTTTAGTTAGTGGTGCCTCTTGCTTAGGTGTTGTAGCCTCTGGGACCTTTCAAAAAAGTGTGTCTATGTAATGACAGGTCATGTGACACTTAGATTGCACACAGGGGGACGTCATTTCACTAATCATGTGACTTCTGAAGGGAATTGGTGGCACCGGAGCTTTTTATGGGCTTCATAACAATGGGGGTGAATACATACGCACATGACAATTATCAGTTTTTTATATATTTTTCTAATTTTACTTCACCAACTTAGACTATTGTGTTCTGATCCATTACATATAATTCAGTTTAAAAAAAACATTGAACTTTAGAGGCTGTAATGTAGCAAAATAGGTAAAAAGCCAAGGGGGGTGAATACTTTTGCAAGGCACTGTAATTGTGAAGTGGAAGGAAAATAATAAATGATACAAATAAATATGTGAAAAGTGTGGGGGGGCATTTGTATGGCGCCCCCCGGAGTCAATACTTTGTAGAACCCCCTTTCTCTGCAATCACAGCTGCAAGTCTTTTTGGGGATGTCTCTACCAGCTTTGCACATCTAGAGAGGGACATTTCTGCCCATTCTTCTTTGTAAAATATCTCAAGCTCTGTCAGATTGGATGGAGAGCGTCTGTGATCAGCAATTTTCAAGTCTTGCCACAGATTCTCAATGGGATTTAGGTCTGGACTGTGTCTGGGCCATTCTAACACATGAATATGCTTTGATCTAAACCATTCCATTGTAGCTCTGGCTGTATGTTTGGGGTCGTTGTCCTGCTGGAAGGTGAACCTCCCCCCAGTCTCAAGCCTTTTGCCGACTCTAACAGGTTTTCTTCTAAGATTGTCCTGTATTTGTCTCCATCCATCTTCCCATCAACTCTGACCAGCTTCCCTGTCCCTGCTGAAGAAAAGCATCCCCACCACATGAGGCTGCCACCACCATGTTTCACGGTGGGGATGGTGTGTTCAGGGTGATGTGCAGTGTTAGTTTTCCCCCACACATAGCGTTTTGCTTTTAGGCCAAAAAGTAGAATTTTGGTGTCATGTGACCAGAGCACCTTCTTTCACATGTTTGCTGTGTCCCCCGCATGATTGCTGTGTCCCCCACATGATTGCTGTGTCCCCCACATGATTGCCGTGTCCCCCACATGATTGCTGTGTCCCCCACATGATTGCTGTGTCCCCTACACGTTTGCCGTGTCCCCCACATGGCTTCTCACAAACTGCAAACAGGACTTCTTATGACTTTCTTTCACCAATGTCTTTCTTCTTGTCACTCTTCCATAAAGGGCAGATTTGTGGAGAAGCACGACTAATAGTTGTCCTGTGGACAGATTCTCCCCCCTGAGCTGTGGATCTCTGCAGCTCCTCCAGAGTTACCATGGGCCTCTTGGCTGCTTCTCTGATGAATGCTCTCCTTGCCCGGCCTGGTCAGTTTAGGTGGACAGCCATGTCTTGGTGGGTTTGCAGTAGTGCCATACTCTTTCCATTTTCCGATGATGGATTGAACAGAGCTCCATGAGATGTTCAAAGCTTGGGACATTCTTTTTATAACCTAATGCTGCTTTATACTTCTCCACAACTTTATCCCTGACCTGTCTGGTGTGTCCCTTGGCCTTCATGATGCTGTTTGTTCAATAAGGTTCTCTAACAAACCTATGAGGGCTTCACAGAACAGCTGTGTTTATACTGAGATTACATGACACACAGGGGACTCTATTTAGTAATCTGGTGACTTCTGAAGGCTATTGGCTCCACTAGATTTTAGTTAGGGGTATCAGAATAAAGGGGGCTGAATACAAATGCCCCCCCCCCCCACACTTCTCACATATTTATTTGTATCATTTATGATTTTCCTTCCACTTCACAATTATGTGTCACTTTGTGTTGGTCCATCACATAAAATCCCAATAAAATACATTTATGTTTCTGGTCATAACAGGACAAAATGTGGAAAATGTCAAGGGGTATGAATACTTTTTCAAGGTGCTGTATGTATGGTTGTAGAATGTTATGATCAGATATTTTCTCATTTTATGCAGATTACTCCTGCACGGGGTGTGCCTGTGGGAGTGCCTGTGGATCGTGGGACATCCAGGCTCAGAACACTTGTCACTGTCAGTGTGCCAATATGGACTGGACAACGGCCCGCTGCTGCAAGGTCGGATCTAAGTAGAGTCTGACCCCCAGAGGGCGACACTCAGAGATGGGAGTGACACCGCAAAATAATCTCTTCTATCACAATCCACTTCACTGAAGATATCATACAAGTAACGATAGAGAGGACCGGTCTCCGCTCTCCATGGCCGAGAGCCGCACATCACACCTATTATATGTTTATAGAACAGCGTCCAACTATGAAAGTTCAGAGTTTGTGATTTATTTTGCTGCAAATAAAGTTTTCTCTGAAAATGTTGTTCAGTTACTCCGCCCTAAACCGGATCCTTTCCTAATATTCCTCACAGTGTGGAGGGCGGAGTCGGGGTGACATCACAGGTTCTCTTTAGTTTTAGCATGACCAATCAGGTTTTATAGATCTTCCTCCTGAGTTTGTGACTAAAGTGTGTAAAACATTTATAAAGTGGGGAAAACCCAGTGAGAAGCGCAGCGGTAGAAACGGGGGGATTATTTTGCAGATCTCTATAGACAGGTCCCTCTGTATAGGTGTCACGGGGATGCCATACACAGACATCCAATACCGGTGATCAGATCATTGGGCTGCACTTAAGGAATCAGGAACAGAGTAAATGAAAATATATATATTTATTGAAGATAAAGGCACACGTGTAATAAAACAGCAAACCATAAACAAGAAATGAATACAAAGAGAACACAACAAACCCCAAAAATACCTAATCTAACTATCTAACTAATATATACAAGTAAAGAGAACACACATACATAAACAAGGCAGGGATGAGAGACAAGGGGAGCAGAAGGCCAGGTACTGGGAGCAGTCAGCAAGGGGGAGCTGGAAGCCGGTATCAGGGGACAGGTCTCAGGGACAGGATACAAGGAACAGAGTCCAGGACAAGGCAGGAAACGGATCAGGTTCAGGCAGGGACCAGGCTTACAGAAGGAATTCTGGAGCAATGAGCCTTTGTTAAGGGCGGGCTTATATAGTCCAGCAGACCCAGATCAGGTGTGTTTGATGGCTGGTGGAAAGTCTTGGTGGGGAGACACCTGCTGGTGGCCACCAGAACTACACGCACTGGTGCCGAATGCAACAGTGCCACCAGCAGATGAGCCCAGTAATGACACCATTCCTGACAGTTACCCCCCCCTTAAGGAGTGGCCTCCGGACACTCCATTCAGCCCTTGGTTTGACAGTCCGAGTGGATGCAGAAACACCCTAAAAAGTTTCCATACTAAGTCTGCGGACTTCTTCGCATTTCCTAGGCCAGAGTCCTTTAGTTCACTGGGGGACGTGCCACTAGAGTCTGAAAATAGGCCACACATCCCACCACCAGGGTCAGGAAGTTTAGATCCGGAAATGAAAATTAGCAGGGCAACGGGCAAGAACCCATCGGAGGCAGACCACGTAGGGGCATTACATTCAGGCTGGGTGACAAGCAGGATTAAAACAGAGGAAAAAAGGGCATCCATCAGGAAGACATCAGCTGCCAGCTGGGCATCAGGAACAGGTTTAGCAGGGACCATATCATCAGGCTGGGCAGCGGGCTCCGGGTCATCAGGCTGGGCAGCGGTAAAGGAACCACTAGGCAGAGTATCAGGAATGGGACCATCAGGAACTGAATCGTGAGGCTGGATACCAGGTACAGGATCACCAAGCAAGACAGTAGGCTCTGGGACATCCGACTGGGCAACAGGCACTGGAGCAGCAGACCGGACAGCGGGCACATCCGGGCAGACAACAGGCTCCGGGTCGTCGAGCTGGGCAGCAGGCTGGAACACCTCGGGCTGGGCAGCAGACAGGAACATCTCGGGCTGGGCAGCAGACAGAAACATCTCGGGCTGGGCAGCAGACAGAAACATTTCGGGCTGGGCAGCAGACAGAAACATTTCGGGCTGGGCAGCAGACAGAAACATCTTGGGCTGGGCAGCAGACAGGAACATCTCGGGCTGGGCAGCAGACAGGAACATCTCGGGCTGGGCAGCAGACAGGAACATCTCGGGCTGGGCAGCAGACAGGAACACGTCAGGCTGAGCAGCAGACAGGGGCACGTCAGGCTGGGCCGCAGACAGGGGCATGTCAGGCTGGGCCGCATACAGGGGCACGTCAGGCTGGGCAGCAGACAGGGGCACGTCAGGCTGGGCAGCAGACAGGGGCACGTCAGGCTGGGCAGCAGACAGGGGCACGTCAGGCTGGGCAGCAGACAGAAGCACGTCAGGCTGGGCAGAAGACAGAAGCACGTCAGGCTGGAAGACTGGATCTGGCACTTCAGGCTGGAAGACTGGCTCTGGCACTTCAGGCTGGAAGACTGGCTCTCGCACTTCAGGCTGGAAGACTGGCTCTGGCACTTCAGGCTGGAAGACTGGCACAGGAACCTCAGGCTGGCAAACTGGCACAGGTACTTCAGGCTGGCAAACTGGCACAGGAACTTCAGGCTGGCAAACTGGCACAGGAACTTCAGGCTGGCAGACTGGCACGGGAACTTCAGGCTGGCAGACTGGCACGGGAACTTTAGGCTGGCGCAGGTTGGTGGGTGTGGAGGCAGGTTGGGATAGTGGCAGGATTAAATGGGTTGGAAAAAAACGTCAGTTTTTTCTTTGGTTTCGCCACTGAGGATTTGTATATGGATATAGGACTGCAGGTAATGGATGTAGCTGGTAGAGGTGAAGAGCGGAGGGATGGTGAAACAGAGGGTGCAGACTTTGAAGGGGGCTTTGAAGGAGCTGATGGAGGCAGCCGAGAAGAAGCAGAAGGGTAAAAGGCAGGGTAAGTGCAGCAGGAGGAAACAGGGTACTGGTACTTCATTGTTAGCTGGGTGTATTGTTCAGAAAAAGTGGGAATTGGGGGAAAAAGAGAGGAAGACATCCCAGCAGGTTGGTATCTAGACATAGAAATGGATGGTTGGGAACTGACAGGGGCTGAGTACAACAGACTTGACCAGGCCTGTAATAAGGGTTTCCTGACAGACTCCATGGCAGACTACATGTGGGTTAACCCCGCCTCCTCTCCACAGCTATAGGACCCCTTACCCATAAATTTGAGCTCACCTCCACAGACAGGTGTTCCTTTTCTATCCTCCTCACATGGACACTTCATCATGCAATTCAGGTGCAGTCCAGGATGTCCGTCGGATTAGGTACAAGTTGTGCGGTGCACCCAGGGCCCAGCTATCAGCAGGCGAGTGGTTTCGGGCAGTTAATACCCCTATGGTGGAAGGGATGTGGCCCAGTGTACCAGGATGGACGAATGATTGGCTGGCAAGGTCTGAAGATTTCTTCATTATGGCAGACCGTTTTTGTATGTATTATTGTCTGTTTCCCCTCAGTGTCTTTGCGCCGTGTGTGGAACGCTTCTGCGTTCCAGGACGCCACTCTACTTCCTGCCTCCTGATCCGCCGTACGTCTGCGCATGTGCAGAGCCGCGGCGAAACCGAGGCTTGGTTTTCGCGCATGCGCGGTACGGCGGCGGGGTCAGAGGCCGCACAGGTGCAGTGAGCCGGTCCCCTCGGCGCATGCGCGCAGCGGGACCGGCCGTGACGTCACTACAGCGGGGAATTTAAACGCTGTGGAGCCCTGTACAGGTGGGATAACCTGTGGGCTTTGACGGCAGCATCCCGGAGCTCGGTTCTGCTGGGACAAGGTAAGCAACATCCTTTAGTTAGTTATGCAAGTGTCTCTTAAAGAGACAGTTAAAAAAAAAAAAAAAGGGAAAAAAATGAAAATGTTTTTCTTTTTTTTTTGTGTTGCTTACTCTTGTCCTAGGTGGTCTCTGAGTTTGTGCGTTTGTCTTGCCTCATCATGGACTCTCCTTCACCGCCATGTGGCCAGCCCTCCCGCACAAGGTATGTGCGGAGTGGGTAAGGGGGTGGTGTCTTTTGTGCCTATCTGGTGGTTGCTAACGGTTACATCCTGTCCACCTTCCCCCTCCCTCTGTCTGTATTATCTCTTACAGCCCGGCAACTTCAGTTCATCGATCACAAGAAGGGACCTTGCCAGGCCGCATCATCACTCATCATCCAGGTCTAGACGCGACACTACGTCTAGGACCCATCATCATAGGGGACGTTCACATACCCCCTCTAGACATAGGAGATGTTCCCATTCCTCCTCTAGTCACCGCCACCACCACCGCGATGATCGCTCTGACCACAGAGCCTGTTGGGGATGCAAGACCAGAATCCCGGTGGGCAAATCGCTATGCGACCCATGTTATGCCCGAGCGCTTGGTGAGAAAGAGACGGAAAATCAAAACCTTGAGTCTCTTGTGAAACGTGTGGTACAGCAATCTATGAAAGAAATAGTTGCCCCCCACACAAGGAGCCAGTCCACCACCTTGTCTGGCTCCTTGGCTGATGAGGCCCAGGAGGATCCCGGCCAATTCCAGCCCCATGATTCCTCCCATTATTCCTCGCAAGACGAGATGGAGGGAGATGATTCTACGGTGGGATTCGACTACGCTTTAGTCTCTCCACTGATCAAGGCAGTGAATGAAACTTTGAAGTTGGAGGATACCACTGCCCCCCCAGAAAAACAAAGAAAACTGTTTAAACAACTGGGGAAAGAACGCTCCAATTTCCCACTTCCCTCTGAGCTGAAAGGAGTGTTTGAGGAAGAATGGAGCAAGGGAGATAAGAAGGTTTCCATGCTAAGCAAAACCTCTAGACTGTATCCCTTTAAATCGGAGGACGTCAAGCATCTGGAGAATGCTCCCCTCGTAGATGCAGCAGTAATGCGCCTAGCGAAGCATGTCACCCTCCCGCTAGATGACACCGTATCATTTAAAGATGGTCTGGATCGGAAGATCGACCAGGACCTCAAAAGAATATATAGCCTGGCTGGAACGGCATGCAAACCAGCTTTAGCCCTTGCAGTGACCTCCAAAGCAATGGAGGCATGGGTGGAAAATGTAGACTCCGTTCTGAAAGGTGTCTCGGAAGAACTGGCTCAAAGTTCAGCAGTGCAAGAACTTAAGATGGCAGTCGCCTTTTTGGGGGAAGCTTCAATTGACCTCATCCGTTTACTGGCCAGATCGATGTTGTCCTCGGTCACGGCCAAACGAGCACTGTGGTTACGCCCCTGGCTTGCTGATCCAGCCTCCAAGCAGGCATGGTGCAAAATTCCCTTTGAAGGGACTTCATTGTTTGGGAACAAACTTGACAACGCCATTTCAAAAGCTACAGGCGGAAGGTCGGGTTTTCTTCCCCAGGACAGGCGCCAGTTTAATCAGAAAAAACCTCAACAGAGACGCAGTACAGAGCACTCGAGAGAGGCACGCTCCTATAAACCCAGACGGGATTTCAGGAGAAGCTGGAATTGGAACAGAGGCCAATCTTCTTTTCAAAAGTCCGGCAAGAAACAGACGCCCGGTGGGCGTGAACCAACCAAGTCTTTTTGAGATTGGGCCCGCCCAGGCGGGTCGGGTAGGGGCTCACCTACGTCTCTTCCGGCACGTCTGGGTGGCCTCGATCTCGGACTATTGGACCATCAAGACGGTCTCAACAGGTCACACATGGTCCTTCACCAAGATCCCTCCATGCAGACCAATGCAAACTTCACTTCCTCGGTCAGAGGAGAAACAACAAGTTCTTCTCTCATATGTGAATGTCCTGAAAGATCAAGCAGCAGTGGTGCCCGCCCCAAAGGACGAGGAATTCCAGGGGGTATACTCCCCCCTCTTCCTAGTACAAAAGAAGAACGGCTCTTGGCGTCCAGTCATAGATCTCACTTTCCTGAACAAGTACATAAAGCACGAGAAGTTCAAAATGGAGTCACTCTCAACCATCCAAAAAATAGTTCAACCAGGCGACTGGCTGTGAGAAAGAGGGGGGGACAGCGGGTATACTCAGTACCCAGGGATTTTTTGAAAACACGGTGCTTGATAGAGATAAACACAATTGTCAAAATCAATAAAAGATTATATTTTATTACATGAAGCATAAAAACAATACACAAAATTATTAACCATCCTTCAAGATATGTAGGTCAGTTTTCAAAAAGATGCAATTCACTGCTTGATTTCCACTCAACTAGTTTCGCTCCCAGCGGAGCTTCTTCAGGAGTGTAATAGAGTAATATCAGGTTTAAACTGTGAATACAGGATGTACAACAATTAGCAACATAGAATGGTTAAAAGTATGTAAGACTTAAATGTTGAACATTTCAGAAAAAATTGATAAATTGACGTGCCCAAAGCACGCTAATGGTTAAGTAGTTCATAAGGGTAGATCATTAACACAATAGATCCGTTCACACTGAAATGGTGATGGCCCATGCTGAGCATCATATAAACACATATGTATACACTCACCGACTTACATGTGTAGCTACAAACTGGAAGAAAAAATGGCATTTCCACTGGTATTAGTTGACCGATTTGCCCAATCCACTGAAACAACCCATAGGGTTAGCAACCACAAGGGTAAAGAAAATCTATTGAAAACTAGAAATAGAAAGCATACAAAAGGTATATAGTGAATAGATGTTAAATCTAGCAAATTCAACATAATTCATCCTGAAATGGATGGAAAGACAACCTCTTACCTTGAGAGGTTGTTGGTATGGGTCACTAGATCCAAAGTCAGCAGTATGCCAATAGGGAGTTGTAAAAATCCTCATAGAGCACAGAGTGTCTATTTGTGCTAAGAGAGACAAACCCTCAGGCTGAATGATTGGAAACACATAGTGAAAAAATAACTTCACTGGTTACATTGCACTCAAGATGGTTGGGTAGAATGGATGAGCTGGTCACCAGCTGTAAATAAAAAAATATAGCAGACAAAGTGATGAGCAACCTCGGCCACTGCGAGGAGAAAGTTATCAACACAGCGGACAAACGATTGTCCATAACAGCAGCCTACCTGGGCAAGTTGAAAGGGGTCAAAATCCGTCCGGCTGGAGCAGGTGTATCTCCAAGCCCCAGAGCGGCGAAAGATCCTCGCAGACTGTCGGCGGACCGGAGCCGCATTTAAAATACCCCCATCGCGGCGGCGTCTGACGTCATCGCCGCGATGCGGACGTCCATTGGTGGATCAATGATGACGCGCACCGCCGTCCCAAAGTTGGACTGGCGTGAGCGTCATTGAGACAGCAGCCAACGTGGCGTGTCACACACCAAGCGAGGTGTGTGTCAGTCAGCTGGACGCTGCTGAGGCCAGCCGCGCCATCTTAAATAAGGGAAAACAGAATATATAGGTAATAGTAAATGAACCCAGCGTCATTGAGAGAGTGGGAACAAGAATATATATGGTATAATGACATTAATAATCAAAATCTATATTGAAGCAGCGCAGGTGGAACTCACAGAATGACTGTCAACATTGATCATCAATTTGGGGCACCCCATTGAAAGCTCGACTGGCATCACGAGTATATAAAAACAGGGGGCCCCCGGGCGTCCGTATGGTTGCCCGGGGTGAATCATGAATTGAGCCAGTCAGCAAATACCAGATACAATATAGAGAAAATAAATTTGGTTTAAAAAAATTTTTAATTATTATTATACAGGGACACATTATGTCACCCAAGTAGATAAATAATAATCGAAATTAAATAATAACTAGAATGCCAATTTTTCACAAAGAATAAACCCAGTTTGTAGCAAGGGTCTGAAGTAAAGCAAATGGGCGGAGCTGGTGAAGCTCAGGATGGAACATGAACATACAGTATGACGGATTACATGAATCATGAAAAATACATTGTAAGTTAAACTTTCCAACTTAGGAAACATGTATTAATATATAAGGAATGCAGAATGTTGCAAGAGATGAATCTAGATGAGATAAAGAAATGAAAAAAGATTGAAGATAAAATGAAATGAAATAAGAAAATGATAACTGGACTCAATTTGAATTTATAACAATATAACAAAAAATGAATGAAATAAAAAAAAAAATATATATATATATATATTGATGAATATTCAATAATGGAATAAATGTTAAACAAACAATGCTATAATGATTCATGGCAGAACTCTATAGAAAAGGCTTAAAACTAAAGGCATCGTTTAAACCAGGGTGCCTGAGAGCTGATAACCTATGGATCCATCTGGCCTCTTTCTGCAGTAGAATTTTATCAAAATTCCCTCCTCTCTCCCCTGGGGGAATGTGTTCTAAGGCGGAAAAATGCATTACTGCACTATCAAATTGATGAAACAGACCTACATGCCGGCTAATTGGGGTTTCCATTTTCTTTTTCCTTATCAGAGAAACATGGTCTCTGACACGGTGAAAGAAGGGCCTTTTAGTCTTGCCGACATAAAATGCATCACATTGGCATTGCATTAGGTATACTATGCCAATGGATTGGCACGTGACTGAAAACATAGGTCTGTGTACTTGTCCGTCCGGAAGAGTAACCGTGGAGGAGGAATGTAAATATCTGCAGAATTTACATTTATGACAAGGCCTGGTGCCCCTAAACGGGATGGGATTAGACGGCGATGAAGAAAAGTGACTATGGACCAGAGTGTCTCGTAGGGATCGCGCTCTCTTGTAGGTGATCTGTGGATACGGTTTGATAAATTTAGAAATTTGATCATCGCTGGTTAGTAGGTACCAGTATTTTTGTAGGATGAGGCGCACCTGTTGGTGTTGGTTTGAAAATGTAGTTATCAACCGAACACCCGGGTCAGATTTTATTTTCTTGGGACCATGCAAAAGAGCACTTCTATTTTGTTTTTTGGTTCTAGCATAAGCCTTTTTGAGGCACTTATTGCTGTAGCCTCGTTCTAAAAAATGGGCCCTCAATAGTTTAGCCTCATGTTCAAAGTCCTTTGAACTGCTACAGTTCCGCCGCAATCTCAAATATTGCCCATAGGGCACACTTGAGATCAGAGGTTTGGGATGGGCACTCCCTGCATGCAGCAGGGAGTTTCCAGCCGAAGATTTACGATAAAGGGAGGTGCTTATGGTACCATCAGTTTTGATGTTGATTTTGAGATCCAGAAAAGTCAACTCCCTTTGGCTAATTTCAAAAGTGAATTTGAGATTAAAGTTATTGATCTTTAAGGAATCAAGGAAAGTGGTAAGGGCATCTCTGGGGCCGGTCCAAATAAAGAAAATATCGTCAATGAATCGTCGCCATATTGGGATGAAATCCAAATGGCTCTGTAAATCCTCTCTGAAGAAGAGGTTTCTCTCCCACCCCCCCAGATACAGGTTCGCGTAGGAGGGGGCACACTTGGTCCCCATTGCCACCCCCTGTATCTGGAGGTAGTGGGAGTCTCCAAACAAAAAAATGTTGTTAGATAAAATGAATTCGAGGAGGTTCAAAATGAACGAAATGTAGGCCCGAGAGATGCCCCTATCCTCGGTGATGAAGCCCTCCACAACCTCCACACCAAGTTGGTGTGGTATGGAATTGTAGAGGGCCTCAACATCAAGTGCCACCAACCAAGTTCCCTCAGGCACAGAGATGCCATCTAAGGTTCTTAAAAGGTCAGTTGTATCCTGTAGATACGATACCAGCCCTTCAACATGAGGTCTGAGAAAGTCATCGATCAGTTGACTAGCCGTCTCTGTCAGGGAACCATTGCCCGAGACAATAGGACGTCCCGGGGGAGAGGACAAGTTCTTGTGAACTTTAGGTAATGCATAGAGAGTGGGGGTTCTAGGATTGGTGACACTGAGAAATTCCCAAGTTTTTTTGGTGATTAAACCATCATGATATGCACTGCCGATCAAATGTCTGTACCGTTCAGTAACCAGATGCAAATGAGCACTAGATACTTTCCGGTACCAACTTTTGTTGGTCAGTAGGTTCATAACCATTTGCTCATAGTCACAACAGTTCATAACCACCAAGTTGCCCCCCTTGTCGGAGGGCTTGATGATAATCTCTTTGTTGAGCTGTAGAGATCGCAATGCCTCACGTTGAGAATCACTAAGATTGGAATCGGCCTGTGATTTCCAGTTTGACTGGTTTATCTCCAACGTCACCTGTTTTGTGAAAGCCCAAATATTAGGATTTCCCTGTAGTAATGGGAATAAATTAGATTTAGGTTTGTATTCCCGTTGAACAGATTTTGTTACCAAAGGATTGGAGGAAGATGGGGCCTGGGGGGGAGGGGAGGGCAACGTTGACATACACTGTTCCTCTAGAGCCCGTGCCTCATCAAGGTCCGTGAGGTCAATATTGCCCTCCTCCCATAGCTCCATGAGTTCCTCAAGAGCCTTTAAGTCCTCAATGTTCATTTCCTGCCATAAAGGATTGGCCAGAGTGGTAGTCTGAAACTGATCTTTGGGTTTGTCATAAAGAACTCGGAATAGTAATTTCCTGGAAAATAGATTTAAATCTTTTATGAGTTCGAACTTATCAATTTGGTGAGTAGGGCAAAAAGTAAGTCCCAGTTTCAAAACTGAGATCTGATCAGGGGTCAATGCACATGAGGACAAATTGATTACCTCAAGTTCGTTTTCGGGAATTTTTGATTCTGTGGATCTGAATTTACCTGCTTCCTTGGGTCTGGTGCCAACGACGGAGCTGGCTGAGCCAGCCGAAAATCCGCCTGATTGGAAAGACAAGGGTGCGCAGAATTGCTTACCTGTGCCGCGAGTGAGGAGGTGAGGGCTGAGGTGGAGATGGGAGTGATGAGTGGTTGGATAGAATGTGTCATCGCAGTGCCGGAAGTTGAGGAGATTTTGGCCGAGGTTGCCCTGGTCGTGATGGGTGCCCGAGGCGAGGCAGTGCGCTGAGAAGGGAAAGATTTAGTGGATGTCTTACCATTACGGGCCTGAAAAAAGCCGTGAGTTTTAAGCATAGGGAGTGCCTCTGGTGCCTGTGAGGAAGAAAAAGAGGAAGCAGAAGAGTCAGATTCACTAGGATCATGGTATAATTCATTTGATTGACGTTTAGTATTTTGAAAACGTCTGCGGCTTTTGAAACTCGTGCCCCAATTGTAGGCCTGAATATTATCGTATGCCAATTTGTCCCTGACAAACTTTTTTTCTTTGGTTTTGAGAATATTGGAGACAAACACCTCCAAATCAGCTTTTAAGGAAGTTTCTCTGACTACAAACGATTCATCAGAGACGATGGTTTCATTGGCTTTATAGAGGTCTTCAATTTCTCTGTCAATAGCAATCAAATCAGAAGCGTATTGTTTATTCAATAGTTCCATCATGTGGATGGAACAGGTTTGGAGATTAATTTCCCATTCTGCTTTGAATGCAGGATCAATTTGGTTCAAGGTAGGAAAAATTTGAACTCGAAGACCCCAAGGGACAACATTGTCCTCTATATATTTAAGAAAGTACCATCTATTCCAAAATAGTCTGGACTTTCTTTCCAACATCCGTTGGAGTCTCATGATAAAGCGATCCATGGACAGACCTCCACTGGCAGTGTTTTGAGCCTTGTGGATTTTGTCCATGTAGCCTTCGAAAGCGTTACCGCAGTAGCTTGCCATGTTGGTACTACAAGGGGACAAATGAACAAGATAACAATGAAAAGGCATCAATGAATGAGGATGAAGAGTAGGATAATAAGAAAGAAGCCAAAAAAGAAAAGTAAACAAATAGATTCAGCACTTTGCAACAGTACATAGATGCATGAACACCATACTAATATTATTAAAAGTTTGGAATGGTCCTTAAATAATATTGGTATCACACTTGAAAATCAAGCGGGATACTGCATAAATTTATACAAAAATGATTTGACTAAGTACAAGAGCACCCCAGAGAGAGAAGGGTGGGTAACACCCGGGTATTTGAAAACTAATATATTGGGGTACTCTTGGTCAAATCAAAAAGCACCACATCCCATTGTAATTTGATATGAGAAAGAGGGGGGGGGCAGCGGGTATACTCAGTACCCAGGGATTTTTTGAAAACACGGTGCTTGATAGAGATAAACACAATTGTCAAAATCAATAACAGATTATATTTTATTACATGAAGCATAAAAACAATACACAAAATTATTAACCATCCTTCAAGATATGTAGGTCGGCGACTGGCTGATCTCAATAGATCTAAAAGACGCGTACTTTCATGTTCCGGTGGCAGAAAACTTTCACAAATATCTGCGGTTCCAGGTCGAACAAGAGCACTTACAATTTATTTGTCTTCCATTCGGGCTAACGACTTCTCCAAGAGTCTTTTCCAAGGTGCTGTTAGCAGTTGTGTCCCTCCTCAGAGTACAGGGTGTGCGCCTGTATCATTATCTGGACGATCTACTAGTACTGTCCCAAGACAAGCAGCAGCTGCTAGTCCACAAAGATCAGGTGATCTCTACACTGTTGGAGTTCGGATGGCTCCTAAACCGGGAGAAGAGTCAGCTGGATCCGACCCAGCGCTTGGTCTATCTAGGAGCCCAGTTCGACACCATAGAGAACACCATCTCTCTTCCAGAAGAAAAAATACCGATCATTCGGGAAAGAATCTCCTTAGCTCTAGACTTCTCTCACCTAAGGGCATCACAGTGCCTGAAGATAATCGGCACGATGGTGGCCACATCCCCCATGGTCAAGTGGGTGATGTGGAGGCTTCGTCCTTTTCAATCCGGATTCCTCCAGCAATGGAAGACAGACGATCTCAATCAGCGGATCCGGATAACACAGTCATTGAGCAACAGTCTCCTCTGGTGGCTTCAAACCAAGAACTTGTCAACTTGCCACTCCCTTGCCCCCATCCATTGGGTGACTGTTACATCCGATGCCAGCAATGCGGGCTGGGGGGCACATTGTGGGGCAGAACTGGCTCAGGGCAAATGGGATGCCCGTCTCCACTCTCCAGGTTCGAACATTCTGGAACTGCGCGCGGCATGGTGCGCCCTTCAAGCCTTCTCCCACCTTCTGAAAGGGAAGTCGGTCCTACTCAAAATGGACAATACCACCGCTGTGGCATATGTGAAGAGACAAGGGGGCACTCGGAGCTCTGCCCTTCTCCAAGAGGTCGAGCCCATTATGACCTGGGCTCAGAGGAATCTGCTCAACTTAACAGCAGTCTTCATTCCAGGGGAGCAGAACATTCAAGTGGACTTCCTGTCACGCAGCATGCTAGACAACAACGAATGGTCTCTGCATCCACAAACCTTCAAGTGGATCCTATCGTTGGATTTCGATCCAAAGGTGGATCTGTTTGCATCCCCCTGCAATTACAAGATCGACAGATACTACACCCGAGCTCGGTACAATCAAGCCTTCGGAATAGATGCATTAACGAGTCAATGGGACTTCAACAGGGCATATGCCTTCCCTCCTCTTCCGATCATGCTAAAATTCCTACAGCGGCTTCAGTTGGAGAAAGTCGAGGTGGTAACAATAGCACCATACTGGCCGAGCAGACCTTGGTTTCCTCTCCTGAATCTAATGAGCTTCAGGGACCCGCTGCCTCTTCCTCTCAGGCCGGACCTTCTTTCTCAGGGGACGACCCTGCACCCCTGTCCAGCAATGCTGAGACTGATGGTCTGGTTTTTGAGAGAGAGAGGCTAGAGTCTCTTGGGTGTGCTTCAGGGGTAATCTCTACCCTTATGAGCTCCAGAAAGTCCAACACAAATAAAACTTACAATAGAATCTGGGCCAGATTTGTCAGCTTCACGACTACTGCAGGAAAGTCATCTAGAAACCCTAGTGTTCAGGACATCTTGAGTTTTCTCCAATCAGGCTTAGACCTGCCTTTATCGATTAGTTTCCTCAGAGTACAAGTATCAGCATTATCAGCTTTTTCGGGAACGTCATGGGCAACTCATCCCCTGGTTCAACAGTTCTTTCGGGGGGCATCGAGAATCAGGCCTCAGAGGAAACCTAGATTCCCCAAATGGGATCTTCCGCTCGTCCTTGATGCTCTTTCAGCACTCAACAACAAGGATCTTTCTGTTAAGGACTTATCAATCAAATTGGCCTTTCTAGTGGCCATTACTTCAGCCAAAAGGGTTTCAGAAATAAGCTTCCTGGGTTGTCAAGAACCCTTTTTGACTTTCTTCCCGGACCGAGTGGTCCTTATTCCCATGCTTGGGTCAAAACCAAAGGTCACATCAGTTTTTCACGAAAACCAAGAAATAGTCCTTCCTACTTTCGATTCTCCAGATTCAGCAGATGCTCATCCCTTGGATGTAGGTGAGACTCTGAAAGAATACTTGCGAGTTACTTCATCTTTTAGAAGCTCGAACTACCTGTTCTTGTTACACACCGGTAGCAACAAAGGGAAGAGGGCTTCTTCCAGAACAATAGCAGCCTGGATCGTCCAATCTATTCAACAGGCTTACAGGGCAAAGGGCTTGGCTCCTCCAGAGGCGTTGACGGCTCATTCCACCAGAGGCATGGCAGCCTCATGGGCAGCAGCTCGACACGTGGCTCCTGAAGTGATATGCAAGGCAGCTTCGTGGTCTTCTATTCATACATTTATGTCTCATTATTGTATTGAGCCTGCTTCCCTTTCCTCTGTTAATTTTGGTCGAAAAATCCTGTCAGTTGACGGGAAAGATTAAAATATTTTTTGTTCAGCATACCCTCCCGTGTGGATTGGCTAGTTATTTCCCACACGTAGTCTGCCATGGAGTCTGTCAGGAAAACGGAAAATTTATTACCAAATACTTACCATAATTTTCCTTTCCTGATATACTCCATGGCAGACGGAGTTCCCACCCATGAATTAAAAATATGAAAGTTGAAATTTGAGTCGGCTAGTTACGGAACACCTGTCTGTGGAGGTGAGCTCAAATTTATGGGTATGGGGTCCTATAGCTGTGGAGAGGAGGCGGGGTTAACCCACACGTAGTCTGCCATGGAGTCTATCAGGAAAGGAAAATTACGGTAAGTATTTGGTAATAAATTTTCAGTTTTCACAAAATCAGGTTTGCACACTGCTTGTCTGACCAGAGACTGCACTGAATCAATACATTCTGCAAGCACCTGTTCAGGACAAGCTGAGTACTGCTCATGGACAGGGATGAGCCGAACACCCCCCTGTTCGGTTCGCACCAGAACCTGCGAACAGACAAAATGTTCGTGTGAAATTTAGAACCCTATTAAATACAATGGACTCGAACGTTCGAAATCTAAAGGGTTAATTATAAAGGCTTATATGCAAGTTATTGTCCTAAAAAGTGTTTGGGGACCCGGGTCCTGCCCCAGGGGACATGTATCAATGCAAAAATATGTTTTAAAAACGGCCGTTTTTTCGGGAGCAGTGATTCTAATAATGCTTAAAATGAAAAATAAAAGTGAAATATTCCTTTAAATTTCGTACCTGGGGGATGTGTATGATATGCATGTAAAGTGGTGCATGTTTCCCGTGCTTAGAACTGTCCCTGCAAAAAATGTCATTTTTGAAAGAAAAAAAGTCATTTAAAACTCACTCGCGTCTATTAATGAATTGTCGGCTCCCGGCAATACATACAAAATCATTGATAAAAAAAAATAAAAAAAATCGTGGGGGTTCCCCAGAATTCAATTACCAGGCCCTTCAGGTCTGGAATGGATATTAAGGGGAACCCTGCCGCAAATTTTAAAAAAAATTGACGTGGGGTTCCCCCAAATATCCATTCCAGGCCCTTCAGATCTGGCATGGATTTTAAGGGGAACTCCACCCCAAATTTAAAAAAAAATGGCGTGGAGTCCCCCTAAAAATCCATACCAGACCCCTTATCCGAGCACGCAACCTGGCCGGCCGCATGGGAAAAGGGGGGGACGAGAGAGCGACCCCCCTCCCTCCTGAACCGTACCAGGCCACATGCCCTCAACATGGGGAGGATGTCCCCATGTTGATGGGGACAAGGGCCTCATCCCCACAACCCTTGCCCGGTGGTTGTGGGGGTCTGTGGGCGGGGGGCTTATCGGAATCTGGAAGACCCCTTTAACAAAGGGGACCCCCAGATCCCGGCCCCCCCCTATGTGAATTGGTAAGGGGTACATTGTACCCCTACCATTTCACGAAGAAAGTGTAAAAAAATGTTTAAAAAAACACACAAACACCTTGAAAAAGTCCTTTATTTTAAAAAAAAAAACATTCCAGCGGTGAAATCCAGTGTCCCGCGGCGATCCCGATGTCCAGCGCTGTCCTTCATTGGTTCCGCCTGAGCGGACCTGATGGGGAACTCCCTCTCAGTATTTTAAATGTATAGACCCGCCCCTTCTAAAGTTCCCCATCAGGTCCGCTCAGCGGACTAGATGCGGAACATGAGAAGGGGCGGGTCTATACATGTATTAGCAGAGTGAGAGCAGTTCCCCATCAGGTCCGCCCCCTCGGTATGTCGGACCCGCCTACGTCATTGGATTGAGCGGGGAACTTCCTTCACTATGTAATTTAAATTTACATAGTGAAGGAAGTTCCCCGCTCAAGCCAATGACGTAGGCGGGTCCGACATACCGAGGGGGCGGACCTGATGGGGAACTGCTCTCACTTTGGTAATACATGTATAGACCCGCCCCTTCTCATGTTCCGCATCTGGTCCGCTGAGCAGACCTGATGGGGAACTTTAGAAGGGGCGGGTCTATACATTTAAAATACTGAGAGGGAGTTCCCCATCAGGTCTGCTCAGGCACAACCAATGAAGGACAGCGCTGGACATTGGGATCGCCGTGGGACACTGGATTTCTCCGCTGGAATGTTTTTTTTTTGTTTGTTTTTTTTAAATAAAGGACTTTTTCAAGGTGTTTGTGTGTTTATTTAAACATTTTTTTACGCTTTCTTCGTGAAATGGTAGGGGTACAATGTACCCCTTACCAATTCACATAGGGGGGGCCGGGATCTGGGGGTCCCCTTTGTTAAAGGGGTCTTCCAGATTCCGATAAGCCCCCCGCCCGCAGACCCCCACAACCACCGGGCAAGGGTTGTGGGGATGAGGCCCTTGTCCCCATCAACATGGGGACATCCTCCCCATGTTGAGGGCATGTGGCCTGGTACGGTTCAGGAGGGAGGGGGGGCCGCTCTCTCGTCCCCCCCTTTTCCCCTGCGGCCGGCCAGGTTGCGTGCTCGGATAAGGGGTCTGGTATGGATTTTTAGGGGGACTCCACGCCATTTTTTTTTAAATTTGGGGTGGAGTTCCCCTTAAAATCCATGCCAGATCTGAAGGGCCTGGAATGGATATTTGGGGGAACCCCACGTCAATTTTTTTTAACATTTGCGGCGGGGTTCCCCTTAATATCCATTCCAGACCTGAAGGGCCTGGTAATTGAATTCTGGGGAACCCCCACGATTTTTTTTTATTTTTTATCAATGATTTTGTATGTATTGCCGGGAGCCGACAATTCATTAATAGCCGCGAGTCAGTTTTAAATGACTTTTTTTCTTTCAAAAATGACATTTTGTGCAGGGACAGTTCTAAGCACGGGAAACATGCGCCACTTTACATGCATATCATACACACCCCCCAGGTACGAAATTTAAAGGAATATTTCACTTTTATTTTTTCATTTTAAGCATTATTAAAATCACTGCTCCCGAAAAAACGGCCGTTTTTAAAACTTCTTTTTGCATTGATACATGTCCCCTGGGGCAGGACCCGGGTCCCCAAACACTTTTTAGGACAATAACTTGCATATAAGCCTTTATAATGAGCACTTTAGATTTCTCCCATAGATTTTTCGAATTTGCCGCGAACACCCCAATTTGTTCGCTGTTCGGCGAACGGGCGAACAGGCAATGTTCGAGTCGAACATGAGTTCGACTCGAACTCGAAGCTCATCCCTACTCATGGAAAAAGGCAGAGTCATCTTCCAACAGCCTCACCAAAGATTCTACTTGAGCTGCATTAAAAGGAGGTGTATAATCATCAGTTCCACTAGAGGCATCAGACAGGACCAACTCTGTACAGATCCAAATCAATGGCTGCACGTTCTCAAACTGAAAACTACCCTGATCCACAAAAACGTGAGCTATGCGGATGCATTCTAATAACTGCTCTCTAGTATATTCTCTTAGTGTCTGATAACAGAAATCTCTGTCATCTGTCGCCAGGAGCGAAAGATACAGAATATCTTCCACCTGCATCTTAATAATTTAGCAAGTGCTCAGACCCAATTCACAGGTGCAGCCAATTTGATTGTATGGCTCCAGAATTCTGTCACGGGGATGCCATACACAGTCATCCAACACAGGTGATCAGATCATTGGGCTGCACTTAAAGGAATCAGGAACAGAGTAAGTGAAAATATATATATATTTATTGAAGATAAAGGCACACGTGTAATAAAAACAACAGCAAACTATAAACAAGAAATGAATACAAGAGAACACAACAAACCCCAAAACAACCTAATCTAACTATCTAACTAATATATACAAGTAAAGGGAACACACATACATAAACAAGGCAGGGACGAGAGACAAGGGGAGCGGAAGGCCAGGTACTGGGAGCAGTCAGCAAGGGGGAGCTGGAAGCCGGTATAAGGGGACAGGTATCAGGGGACAGGATACAAGGAACAGA
The DNA here is from genome assembly GCA_029206835.1 of Rana muscosa. NCBI lineage: Eukaryota > Metazoa > Chordata > Amphibia > Anura > Ranidae > Rana > Rana muscosa. The sequence goes on along the minus strand of CM055116.1, from coordinate 1,296,217,459 downwards.
GTCCAGGACAAAGCAGGAAACGGATCAGGTTCAGGTTCAGGCAACGGATCAGGTTCAGGCAGGGACCAGGCTTACAGAAGGGATTCTGGAGCATTGAACCTTGGTTAAGGGCTGGTTTATATAGTCCAGCAGACCCAGATCAGGTGTGTTTGATGGCTGGTGGAAAGTCTTGGTGGGGAGACACCCGCTGGTGGCCACCAGAATTACACCCACTGGTGCCAAATGCAACAGTGCCACCAGCAGGTGAGCCCAGTAATGACACCATTCCTGACAATAGGATCTCCATAATGACTACATAGATGATGGTAACCAAAACCTATGAGATGTGCGCAGATTTCAGCCCTCTGAGATGGGAGAACACACAAATATGGAGTGATGGGATTGGTTACATTGGTAACAGGTCAGAATCAGCCAATCAAGGAGCCCCATGACCACAGGCACTGCCCCTCCATGAACAGCCAGTTACTTTGTAGATGGGGCGGTTTTAGTTGTTTTGTTTTCTGAAGCAAAAAAACCCATAAATTTGACATCATTGAGCAATATGATTGATCGGTGCATTAGGAATTGCCAGCCTCTTCTCTCCTGATTCGGATGTTGTAATTGAAAGATAAGACCTTATGTGGACACACCCAGAAGCTGCACATTACATTGTATCTGACTGGATGGAAATTGTGTACCAATCAGCTATCAGATCACTGCACGGCCCTCAATCTGAATTAATATTAATAATCCGCTAGGTAAAATATGGAGCCATTGCACCTCCTATTTGTGTCTGGTGTGACGTCCATCCCTTTACAGATGATTTGATATAAATATCCTACAAGTGTCGTCTCTGTAAAGTGGTCATGTACAACATATTGCAGGCACTGTAGTAGTGGTGAAGAAATGTTCATTCTGAAGTTTGATTGACCTCCTCACTACCACCCCATGGTGGCAGATCAGGAATGAAGGTCACTGGGGTCTGATATGGGAAAGAGTAAAGTGTCCCCGATATCATGGAGTGCCCCATCCTCCCTCACACATACCTCCGGGTCCCTGCACTGGTCCTGTACTGGTCACTGATGGGCACACTGAGATCTGTACTGGTAACTTCTGGGAACACTGGGAATTCTACTGTTCAATTGTGGGAACATTGAGATCTGTACTGGGCACTTCTGGTGACACTGAGATCTGTACTGGTCACTGCTGGGGCACTGAAATCTGTACTAGTCAGTGCTGGGGCACTGAGATCTGTACTGGTCAGCGCTGGGGACACTGATATCTGTACTGGTCACTGCTGGGGCACTGAAATCTGTACTGGTCAGTGCTCAGTGCTGGGGGCACTGAGATCCCTAAATATGATTATATATTATCCTAAGCTCAGGGAAATTATTCCTAGAATAAAAAATAATCTGGAACACACGGATCCCCCTAGAGAAGTACAGCAAGATCCAGTGGCGTAGCGTTGGGGGTGCGGAGGGGGCCGTAGCCCCGGGCGCAACATTTAGGGGGTCAAAATCCTGTGCCAGGCAGTGTGTGTCACTGCCGGCTCTGCCCCCTAATGTTTACTTCCTGTGTCCCTGCGGCTGGCGCCCTGTGTTTCGGCGAATGGGGTCATATGTGCGGTGGCCACGGCGGGGCTGGCCTATCCACAATCACGGCGGTGCTGGCCTATCCGTGATCACGGCGGCGCTGGCCTACCCGCGATCATGGTGGCGCTGGCCTATCCATGATCACGGTGGCACTGGCCTATCCACGATCACGGCTGTGCTGGCCTATCAGCAATCGCGGTTGCTCCTGCAGTCCCGCCCCCGTCTAGCCTCCGGAGCGATGTAATGTCTTTACCTCCTCCAGGTTCCCCCTCTCATCCGGACCTATGTGCTGTCTTTACCTCCTCCAGACTGATAGAAGACACAAGCTGCAGGTGAGGTCGTAAGAGTCGGGTAGTGTTGCTGGCCCTGGGTGTTGTGGATACGGTCTGGGGAGAGGGAGATTAGATAATCAGTTAGAGTCAGTATAGGAATACTGTAGTGCAAAGTGTAGTGTAGTGGTCAGTGTAGTGATTAGTGTCATGGTCAGTGTAGTGGGCAGAGCAGTGGTCAGTCTAGTGTAGTGTTCAGTCTAGTGGACAGAGCAGTGGTAAGTGTAGTGTAGTGGTCAGTGTTACGTAGTGGACAGAGCAGTGGTCAGTGTAATGTAGTAGTCAGTGTAGTGTAGTGGACCGAGCAGTGGTCAGTGTAGTGCAGTGGTCAGTCTAGTGGACAGAGCAGTGGTCAGTGTAGTGTAGTGGTCAGTGTTGTGTAGTGGACAGAGCAGTGGTCAGTGTTGTGTAGTGGCCAATGTAGTGGTGCTCAGTGTAGTGTAGTGGACAGTGTAGTGTAGTGAACAGATCAGTGGTCAGTGTAGTGGTGGTCAATGTTGTGTAGTGGGCAGTGTAGTGTAGTGGACAGAGCAGTGGTCAGTGTAGTGTAGTGGTCAGTGTAGTGGTGGTCAGTGTAGTGGTCAGTCTAGTGGACAGACCAGTGGTCAGTGTAGTGTAGTGGTCAGTGTTGTGTAGTGGTCAGTGTTGTGTAGTGGTCAATGTAGTGGTGCTCAGTGTAGTGTAGTGAGTAGTGTAGTGAACAGATTAGTGGTCAGTGTAGTGTAGTGGTCAGTGTAGTGGTGGTCAGTGTTGTGTAGTGGACAGTGTAGTGTAGTGGACAGAGCAGTGGTCAGTGTAGTGTAGTGGTCAGTCTAGTGGACAGAGCAGTGGTCAGTGTAGTGTAGTGGTCAGTCTAGTGGACAGAGCAGTGGTCAGTGTAGTGTAGTGGTCAGTCTAGTGGGCAGAGCAGTGGTCAGTGTAGTGTAGTGGTCAGTCTAGTGGACAGAGCAGTGGTCAGTGTAGTGTAGTGGTCAGTCTAGTGGGCAGAGCAGTGGTCAGTGTAGTGTAGTGGTCAGTCTAGTGGACAGAGCAGTGTTCAGTGTAGTGTAGTGGTCAGTCTAGTGGACAGAACAGTGGTCAGTGTAGTGTAGTGGTCAGTGTTGTGTAGTGGACAGAGCAGTGGTCAGTGTAGTGTAGTGGTCAGTGTTGTGTAGTGGACAGAACAGTGGTCAGTGTAGTGTAGTGGTCAGTGTTGTGTAGTGGACAGAGCAGTGGTCAGTGTAGTGTAGTGGTCAGTGTTGTGTAGTGGACAGAGCAGTGGTCAGTGTAGTGTAGTGGTCAGTGTTGTGTAGTGGACAGAGCAGTGGTCAGTGTAGTGTAGTGGTCAGTGTTGTGTAGTGGACAGAGCAGTGGTCAGTGTAGTGTAGTGGTCAATGTAATGGTGGTCAGTGTAGTGTAGTGAACAGAACAGTGGTTAGTTTAGTGTAGTGGTCAGTGTAGTGGTGGTCAATGTTGTGTAGTGGACAGAGCAGTGGTCAATGTAGTGTAATGGACAGTGTAGGAATTAGGTAGTGTGGTGGACAGGGTAGTGGACAGGTAGGTCAGTGTAGTGGCCAGTATAGGAAGCAGGTAGGTCAGTGTTGGAATCGGGTAGGTCAGTGTTGGAATCGGGTAGGTCAATGTTTGGAATCGGGTAGGTCAGTGTTTGGAATCAGGAAGGTCAGTGTTGAAATCGGGAAGGTCAGTGTTGGAATCGGGTAGGTCAGTGTTGGAATCGGGAAGGTCAGTGTTGGAATCGGGAAGGTCAGTGTTGGAATCGGGAAGGTCAGTGTTGGAATCGGGTAGGTCAGTGTTGGAATCGGGTAGGTCAGTGTTTGGAATCAGGAAGGTCAGTGTTGAAATCGGGAAGGTCAGTGTTGGAATCGGGTAGGTCAGTGTTGGAATCGGGAAGGTCAGTGTTGGAATCGGGTAGGTCAGTGTTGGAATCGGGTAGGTCAGTGTTTGGAATCGGGTAGGTCAGTGTTGGAATCGGGTAGATCAGTGTTGGAATCGGGTAGGTCAGTGTTGGAATCGGGTAGGTCAGTGTTGGAATCGGGTAGGTCAGTGTTTGGAATCAGGAAGGTCAGTGTTGAAATCGGGAAGGTCAGTGTTGGAATCGGGTAGGTCAGTGTTGGAATCGGGAAGGTCAGTGTTGGAATCGGGTAGGTCAGTGTTGGAATCGGGTAGGTCAGTGTTTGGAATCGGGTAGGTCAGTGTTGGAATCGGGTAGATTAGTGTTGGAATCGGGTAGGTCAGTGTTGGAATCGGGTAGGTCAGTGTTGGAATCGGGAAGGTCAGTGTTGGAATCGGGTAGGTCAGTGTTGGAATCGGGAAGGTCAGTGTTGGAATCGGGTAGGTCAGTGTTGGAATCGGGTAGGTCAGTGTTTGGAATCGGGAAGGTCAGTGTTGGAATCGGGTAGGTCAGTGTTTGGAATCGGGTAGGTAAAGCAGCGCTGAACATTGTGTGTGATTGATGAAACCAAACTCTAAATATGTCAATTTTTTTACACAGGAGGAGGTCAGCCAGGATGAGAGGCAGGAAAATGTCAGGCAGGAGGAGGCTGGAGTGAGTGGCAGAGAGGAGGTGGCTGGGCCAAGTGGCAGAACTAGGTGTCAAGTGCCTCCCATCCACCTTCCACCAAGAAGGGCCAGGAGGGATAGGGATGTGAGTGTGGCAGCACTGGCCCTGATTAAAGAGGCACATGCCACCCTCCAGCAGCCACCAACCCCTGATGAGGGCTATGCGGCCTTAGTTGGCGTCAAAATGAGCCAGATGCCAATGGAACAACGACTAATATGTGAGCCCCTGCTCATTAGCCTGGTAAATAAGGGGTTTATGGGGACCCTCAGTGCCACAACTGTGATTTGCGACCACGGCCATCCTCCTCCACCTCCTTCTTCTCCACTTCCACCTCCTTCTTCTCCTCCACCTCCTTCTTCTCATCCACCTCCTTCTCCTCCTCCACCTCCTTCTCCTCCACCTCCTTCTCCTCCTCCTGACATGAGTACATCTCCAGAGGCCCAGCCTCCAGCCAGGCAGACAAGGAAGGCTGCAGAGAAGGCTGCAGGGAAGGCTGCAGGGAAACCTACCAAGAAGGCTGCAGGGAAGGCTACCAGGAAGACCAGGAAGTGATTCCATTGCTTCAATGTGGTCTGACAGAAGGCAGTCTGTTGTAGTTTCACAGAATTGGGACATGTATCTAACCTGCTGCTGTTCCTGACCTCTGGGAGTCCAAGACCAGATTGGGCTCACTAATGTTTGTGCTTCCCAAGGTCCCAATTTTTGTGTCCACACACAGTTGCACAAATTGCAGCAGGGTCTCCAGCGCTGCCTTCTAGTTTGTTTCTTATTATTTTCTATACCAGAATAAATGGCATTTTTTTTTTACAGTTAAAACTTGCCTATGTGTTTTTAATAAAGCTAAATATTTAGCTGGTGAGTAGCCAGGTAAGTTTCCAAAATTCAAAAGCTATATTTAAAATGGGACAGATAACACCAAACAATCTCCTTGAAGGTCAAAAAATAGAAGATAATTATGTTAAAATTGTGCTAAATTTACACCGGAGAAAATAACAATAAATGGAGATGAATAGAAATTAAATAACATTTTAAAATGCATATCTGAACTAAAATTAAAAGAAAAAAAACCACAAAAACATATTATGACAAGTTGCTCGATAAAATAAAATAAAATATTCATGAGATCTGCATTCATAAATGTTGTAAAAAGTTAGTCAGAACTCTGTGTGAATATCTGCAGCCAAAAACGTTAATTTTTGTTCATTATTGTACCATTCTAAAGAAGATTTTAATGTGCAGCATTTAAACGAAGCTAAAATTGTTACAGCATGACGAATGTGCTATCTCCATTACGAACGCTAGTTTTACAAGAAGGTGCGATCCCGTCTCAAATTTGATTTTTGAAGACTCGGAAAAGCCTACACACGAACGGTTTTCTCGTCCAAATACAGTCTGACGAGAATCACAACGAGAAAAAAGAAAGCAGGTCTTCTTTTTTTCTCGTCGAGATGGTGGGCAGTTTTCTTGACGAGAAACCTGAAAGCCTTGTACACACGGACGGTTTTCTCGGCAAGAAAGCTCTCCCGGCAGTTTTCTTGTCGTTTCTTGCCGAGAAAAATGGTCGCGTGTACGAGGCTTCAGCTAGATCCCAGGTTGGTACGGTGAGTACATTTATTGAAATTAAATGAATTGCAGACTTACACTGGAGACGTCATTCTCCATCATAGATGACATCCACAGAGTCAAAATTTCCCAGTAAGAAAATCTCCCCCCTCATAGATATTTAAAAATAGGAGAAGGAAGCCGTTATGCGGAAATTTTGACAAAAAAATTCTGCAAGCTTTCTGCTAAATATTCTACACTTCAGGTGATTAGTTGTCACCTTTCACACACAATAAGATCTGTACCTGGAGGGGGGGGGTGTTCCCCTGCTCAGTGGAATGGTTTAAGTGACATTCTATTTCCTTGTGAATTTCATGTCATACAGGCAGTCATGGAACGTTGCACCCAAATGTGTTTTTATCATTTTTTGAGACAGATTGAGCTTTCTTTTCCAGGCATTTCCTTTATTTTTTTTGCTATATAAACTAAAAATAAAAAAAATAAATGTATTCTTTGGTGAAAATAACCCAAATCAGTGTATATTATATTATATATGAGAAAGTTATAGTCTATAAAGTCTATGGGATACAAGTATAAACAGTATTTGAAAATCGATCAATCCTGATGTACTGACAGCCAATCTCATTTTTTGAGGCCCTTAAAATGTCAGGACAGTACAAATACCCCCCAAATCACCCCTTTTTTGGAAAGTAGACAGTCTGAGATATTTAGTAAGAGGCATGGTGATTTTTTTTTTTTTTAAGTTGTCAATTTTTGTCCCAATTTTTGGGATAATGAGCAAATTAAATACATTTCTTTTTTCATAGAGTTGCAATTTTAATAAGTTATTTCTCATATACGGCATACTGGAATTACATCCCAGAAAATTCTGCTACTCCTCCCGTGTCAGGTCATGCCCAAGGTTGATGCAGGAGACTTTCATAGTCGGGGTCACATGCCAAAGTAGTTTCCAACAGCAATAGCCGTAGCTCAAGCAGGATCAGACCACAATAATCTGGGGACAGGAAGAGCAGAGGCAAGGCTAAAGGCCCGTACACACGGTCAGAAAATGTGAAGATAAATGTCGTCCGATGAACGATCTGCCGATTTCCTGATCGTTAGTATGCTGCTTTTGACAGCCGATTACAAATTTTCGGCAAGCGAAAACTTGATGTGCAGGCTTGAAATTTTTTGTCTGGTGTGACCACAACGTCCGATTTTCTGACCATTTTCTGACCGGCGGCGCGCGCGTGACCCACGGCTGGGATCTTAAAGGGAATGTACCTGTACACCCTTGTCCCCAGCCGTGCCATTCTGTCAATGATCATCGTCGTGCGGCGGTCCTTAAGTGGTTAAAGTGTAAAAAAATAAATAATCCCTAATCTCCCCCCACTATGATGGCACTGAACTACTCTGATAAAAGTAAGTAAAAAATAGCAAAAAAAAAGGTAAAACAATGTTAAAAAAAAAAAAAAAAAAAAAAAAAATATTTATTGAATTATCTTTTCAACATACTTTCACCAGTCAGTGTACCTGATCACCTCCACACCAGTTATATGATGACGCTGTACTGCACTGGTCATAGTATGTTAAAATAAAAACAGGTGAAAAAAATATTACATTTTTTCATTTTACAAAAAATTGAGACAAAAAAATGACAACTTCAAAAAACACCACCATGCCTCTTACTAATGTAGCGCTACCCCCAGTTAAGAGAGCCGCTGGATTGATTTTTCGGGCCCTGTGTGCAGCACCACCAACCCCCCAGCAATCTGCTCGACCCACTCTGGCACAGCTAGTCTAGGGGTTATATGTATATCACATTTAAATGTTATTGCAAGGAATAATCTCCTAACAGTAAGACAGCACACTGAGGGCAGAGATTAAATATAACCGTTTACTCTTATCAAAAGTAGCATAGACAGAACACAACATATGCGATTGGTTAGCAGAGCCCTGCAGATTTCAACACAGCATACAATAATGGCGCTGCGCGGTACTTCACCACGTGTAGCTATTATGGTATGCGCGCCCTATGGCACACTAAACAATACCCAAACTTCCCACCCCGGTCAGGCCTGACATAGAATAAATCTCAGTCACCTCCTATATGGAGTTCTTCGCATGCCAGCTTTCGGTGGTGCACTTGATGAATTAGCAATTTGTAATCCACAACAGGCAATACTTGAAACACTATACTGGGAGGGACACTTAAACTCTGTCCTGCTACCGGTCCCCCCCCCCCCCCCGGGGAACAGCAAATAAGCGAAACTGTGGGCCTATGCAGTCTATAGTCTTGTACACGGCACAGTCTATTGGTCTGGGCAGGTGCCCGCTCACCACTCCGGACGCGATCCCAGTCCGGAACATTAACCCTGCTGTGTATCCACACACAGCGTCTGCAACGATCGGGTCCCCGATCCAACTGATGTTCTCACTCGACAAGTCAGATGCCACCCAGGCTCCGCAGTGGGGTGGAAGGCTCTTTGGAAGTTGCGCAAGGCCCAGGCTTCAGGCCCTGCACTGCAGCAGATCCGCACAGGAAGAAAGTCTTGCTTGCAGCGCGGTGTCCAAAGAGACCGAGCTCCGCCTCGCCTCCTCCTTAAATAACCCCTCCCATGAGTCTCTGCGGTGGCTAACTGCACTCTGGGTGCCGAACAGGGTTCTGGGTAACGTAGTCCCGGGGCCTTAAAGGAGACCCCGCTACACTAAATACTTTGAATTGTCTACTCTCCAAAAAGGGGTGATTTGGGGGGTATTTGTACTGTCCTGGCATTTCAGGGCCTCAAGAAATGAGATCGGCCGTCAGTACATCAGGATTAATCGATTATCAGATATATATCCCATAGTTTGTGGACTCTATAACTTTCCTACAGACTAAATAATATACACTGATTGGGATTTTTTTTTTACCAAAGACATGTAGCAGAATACATGTTGGCCTAAATTTATGAAGAAATTCGATTTTTTTGGAAATGTTTTATAACACAAAATAGTAAATGTTGTTTTTTTTTCAACATATTTAGTCTTTTTTCATTTATATCGCAAAAAAAAATGACCCCAGTGGTGATCAAATACCGCCAAAAGAAAGCTCTATTTGTGTATGTGACGAACCCTCTGTCCTCAAACAGAACTAGGTCCGCCGTCAATGCTTCCTCTGTAGAGTTGAGCGGACACCTGGATGTTCGGGTTCGATGGGTTTGGCCGAACTTCGGAAAAAAGTTCGAGTTCAGGACCGAACTTGACCCGAACTTTACCCCGAAGTCAATGGGGACCCGAACTTTTGAGGACATAAAGGCTCTAAAAAAGTAATGGAAAGGGCTAGAGGGCTGCAAATGGCAGACAAATGTTGTTAAGAGCATGGGAAGTGCTCTGCAAACAAATGTGGATCGGGAAATAACTTAAAATAACATTAAAAAAAAACAATATGCTGGAGGCCCCCTTTTTCAGCAGAAGAGGTACAGGAAGTCATTAAGAACCTCAGAAACTCAACGGCACGATGCCACACATATGGTGGGAATGCCCCAGAATACGCCCTTTCTGGAAAAAATTATTCAATTCAATGGATAAGCTAGTGGGAAAATAAAATACTTTGAAATAAAAATGTAGCGGGGTGCTAAATTTAAGGGAAGTGTTTGAGAGGCAAATAGGCTCAAACACCCTAATTCTGTAGGATTCATGGACCATTTTGTCCTCGGGGGACAGTATTGGTGTGCAAATCCCTGCGGCCTACAGGTGGCGCTGCCATGGTAGTCTAGGGTTGAACCGCCAATACAGGGCTGTGCCTTTTGTGTCCCCTCTTGGCAGTAGTACAGCGGGGAGGGGGAACCTGCTGTGCATGCCGGGAGAAGATATAAAAGGGGCAAACGCCTCCTGATCGGGGTCCGCACCCCAGGCACCTTTGACCTGGGGGCTGATGTCCAGTGGGGTCCGCGCCCAGGTGCCTTTGGCCTGGGTGCACGTGTTCCTGTTCCATCTCAGGCACCTTTAGCCCGGGGTAAGGTACTATCCTGGAGTTCCTGCTGCCATGGGTATGGAGGCCTAGGGGCGGGAGTAAAGCCTGGGGTCCAGAGTCTTCATCTGGAGTCCGCTAAGGGTCGAGGAGTCTTAGCGTGCCGCCTCGTGTAGGGGACCATGTTCCAGGGAAGGGAGGAACCTTCCGATGGCCCGATGCTGGAGTCACGGTGAAGGAAGGGTCTGTTGACTCCCTGGAGAGATGTCTTCCCTTTGATATGGGATAGTTCTTAGAAGGAGAAGCTCAAGGTCATCCTGACTGTATCGGAGGCCTTATTCACCCGGCCCGTGGCAGGGGCCTTATACACCCTGTTTTTAAAAAATAAATAAAAATTTGGCTTATTTTTCTAGGATAGCACAGTAGAAGAAAAATATATAGAAATTGTTTAGTTCACACAGCTCCAGATATGCAGAAAACACTGCAAAATATGGAAACGGTGTATCTCTCAACGTAACATATGCAGTGCTGGTGCACTGAGCTTGCAGATAAAAGGTAGATTTTCTCTGACACTGGGCTCATGGCAGTGTAAAGCCTCGTACACACGGTCGGACTTCCATCGGACTTTTCCGTGGATTTTTGTCCGAACGGAGTTGGCCGGGCACACCCATAGCATACACACCACAGGACTTTTCTGCAAACTTTCCTAAAACTTCTTACAACATCACTTGTTTTTTCTGCTCTTTTCTGATCTTTACTGCCACGCTTTGGTCAACTTCTGCTATTGTTGGTTGATTTTAACATTGGTTGTTTTGTCCATCGGACTAAAGTCCGATGGTTTTCTGTACACACGGTAGGACTTTGCTCCATAGGACTTTTGTTGGGCAAAAGTTTGTCCGTTCGCAGACCCAACTTTTGTCCGATGAAAACAAAACCAAACTCAAAAAAGTTTGTCCGATGGAGCGTACACACGGTCGGATTGTTGGTCCAACTTGCTTAAAACTAAGTTTGTTGGGCAAAAGTCCGACCGTGTGTACGGGGCTTAAGAAGACTGTGCACTGCAACACAACCAGGTAAACCTATGCAGATCGCTGAGTTATTAGATCTCTGAATCTGGACTCTTATATAAATCTCTCTCCCTGAAAGCAGCAACAGGAACCTTGCCCTACACTGTCTCTCTATCTTTTCTCTCAGATTGCAGAATCAGGACTAACTCATGTATTTCTATCTCTCCCTAATAAGCAACAGCAGCCAAGATCCTCTCCCTATCCTGTCTAAAGCAGAGTGACGTGCTGTGCTGTGTGCCTCTAGCTTATATAGAAGCTGGGTCACATGCTGCACTGAGCTGGGTCACATGCTGCACTGGCCAATCACAGCCATGCTATTAGTAGGCATGGCTATGATGGCTTCTAAGGGCACACCAGCTAAACAAAAGGTGATTGGCTGCCCCCTGAAGCTTTTCTAAATGTGCCATTAAATCGCCGAACACCGGACCCGAACCCGAACATGCACGCAATTGTTCGGGTTCGGTGCTCAAAAACTCTAATGTTTGGTACGGACCCGAACTTTACAGTTCGGGTTTGCTCAACCCTATTCCTCTGTTCAGATCCAGCACCATCCAAGATTCTTTAGCCCCCTCAGTCCACAGACAACACCCAGTATAGGCATACCTCCCAACTGGCACGGATTCTGCGGGTTTTACCCGCATAGGCTCCTCCTTCCCGCAGTCCCGCGAGAGTGTCATTTTTCCCGCACAGCAGGAAGAATGAAGAGGAGGAACCAGCGAACCAGCAGGTAAGCCCCCCCCCCCGTGATCGGTGGACAAAACAGTGTTCCGCGGCACCCCCCCGCGATCGGCATCACCCCCCGCGATCGGCGGACAAAACAGTGTTCCGCGGCACCCCCCCGCTCATCAACTTTCGTTAGCAGGGTAGAGGGGAAGAGGGGAGATCTGAATGTCTCCCGCGGTGGGACTTTTAAAAGTTGGGAGGTATGAGTATAGGGTAAAACAAACTGACTTTATTATCATCACACATGGACACAGAGATATCTCTCCTCATAAACACATCCCTCCCACCCTTGGAAAACAAAAGACAAAAATGTAATTTGGGTAGCAGCATGTTACCTTCCCCCGACTGTTTCTAAACAACTTGTATTTTTCCGGGAAAAAAGAAAAAAGAAAAAAGAAGGGTCTGTTGTCACCAGTGACACACCTCCATCCCTGAATTTCATGAAAAAAAGAGAGATTCGCCCTTGGGACTTTGAGTGAGGTGAGCACTGTTAGGCCAATAAAAAAAAATCGCAAGAATAATTGCAGTGTATATTTATTCAGGTAAAAAGCAGTACATACATTAATGTCATGAACATGGGCCAATTCATACAAAATACAAGACCAATATAAATTAGGTAAAATGATATTACGAGTATCTGACAGTAATTATGTAAACACATAGGCATCAAAAGTAACCCGACGCGTTTCGCGAGGCTTGGCTCGCTCTTCAGGGGTGGATGCACGTAGTGTACCTAAAATGAGAGTGATATAGTATAAAGCATGATATGAAGGCACAGGGGGGGGGGGCCTTGAATATGGAAAACCCCATACTCACCACTGGACATTGCCAAAGGACAGCGGGGGTGAAGCTCAAACGGCGGCAGCGACTGTCTCACCAGGGAGCTGAGGAGGCGGAGCCAAACAAAGCTCCAAATCGGAGTCAAACGGAAGGAAGGCCAGCATGGATGGAATAGGTGTAACCCCAAGAGTGTCAGTGAATCCAAGAGGAATGTTGGCTCTAAATATAAATATGTATATTGAATAATTAAAATATGGGAGTATACGAGTATATGGTAACATATGTGTCTTTGCATGTATAAAAGACATGAGCCAAGAATGGTTAGAGTATGGAGACTGAGGGGGAGAGTGAAAAAATACCAGATGGACTAGTATGATTAAGAAAAGATCAGAGAGGAAAGTAATAAGTGAAAGAGAGTGTGAATGGAATGAAATACAGGTGTGTAATGAGGACTGTGATGAGAAAACAAGTTGCATGTAAATGCTTGCAGCGAGTAATATATAAACATATAAAAGTATACCTTGGTGAAGTAGGTCTAAGAGTAGTAAATTCCAAGGGAAGGACCTGCACTTGTGTGTCTGTCCTCAGTGAAAGAAAGCAAACAATGAGATCCATGCTGTGCAAACCTCCAATATATACCCCCGAAGGGGCCCGAGAGGCTCCGCCCCCAACACCATGTGCAAATGACCAGCAAACGAGTGCCTAAACCCACCAACCATCAAAAAGGCGGTGTGTGAGCCAAGACACTCCCAGGACCATCTTGATGGTAGTAATGCCTGCAGCCACAGCGATGCTGCAAAATCGCAGACATCGCGCGGCCGACGCATTAACATGGTGCCGATGTGCAAGTGGCCCCGTCCGCTCAAAAAGGGCAGGCGGGGACAGCAGGGGACAAAGGTCCCCCTTGTAATGCACATCGCAGCTCCCAGGGAGAAATGAAGTAGCACCGCCGCCAACAGAGAACACCACACCAGCTGGATTGGGATAAAAGTCCAATGCGAGATGTTATTGGATATGTTGGAATAACAAATGGCTAGTGCATGATAAAAATGTAAAATCCATACATATATGTATGTTTTTGTTTTTATTGGCGAGTGTGACCGCAGACCAGTTTTGGGCTATTGGGTGTCTTCCACCCGGGTATCTTTGAGAAAAAAGAAAAAAAAAAAAGAAGGGTCTGTTGTCACCAGTGACACACCTCCATCCCTGAATTTCATGAAAAAAAGAGAGATTCGCCCTTGGGACTTTGAGTGAGGTGAGCACTGTTAGGCTTGTATTTTTCCAGACACTTCCTCATTCTCCTGACTTAAAATGTCACATAATTTAGCTTTGTCTCCCCAGTAGTGATTGAATGTCCCCTGATATCTGATATCTTCTCATTCCACTCTCTCAACACATCCTCATACCTCGGAACCTGTTCTACAACTTACTTCTCTATAATCCCCTCCACTAATTCTGTACAACCAGACAATAATCCTTGAACAATGATACCTTTTTTTTTTCTTTTGGCACTCAAGCATGAATCCCAACCTCTGCTCCAACCCTGCTAGAACCCGATCAAACTTGCTGAGGCCCACCCCTCCGCCATATCCCATCCCAAACAGACTCCATGATGGTGAGATGAGGGCTTTGTAGGGGCCAAACCATGACTTCCAGGACTCCTTGTCCTTCTTTACACTGAAAATAGTTCCTAATGACATTGGCGGCATGTTTTGGGTGGTTGACCTGCTGCAGAATAAATTTGGGGCCAATCACACGTCTCCCTGATGGTATTGCATGATGGAGAAGTATCTGCCTGTATTTATCAGCATTGAGGACACCATTTATCGGGCAATGTTGAGGAGCATAGATGCAGTGGTTGGATAACATTGAGGAGCGTAGACTCTTTGGTCAGGTAACGTTAAGGAATGTAGATGCAGTTGTCGGGTAACATTAAGGAGCGTAGACTCTTTGGTCGGGTAACGTTGAGGAACGTAGATGCAGTGATCGGGTGATGTTGAGGAACATAGATGCAGTGGTCAGGTAACGCTGAGGAGAGTAGATACAGTGGTCGGGTAACGTTGAGGAGCGTAGACTCTTTGGTCAGGTAACATTGAGGAGCGTAGATGCAGTTGTCTGGTAACATTGAGGAGCGTAGCTGCAGTGGTGGGGTAACATTGAGGAGCGTAGATGCAGTGGTGGGGTAACATTGAGGAGCATAGATGCAGTGGTCGGGTAATGTTAAGGAGCGTAGATGCAGTGGTCAGGAAACATTAAGGAGCGTAGATGCCGTGGTGGGGTAACATTGAGGAGTGTAGATGCAGTGGTTGGGTAACGTTGAGGAGCGTAGATGCAGTGGTCGGGTAATATTGAGGAGCGTAGATGCAGTAGTCGGGTAACATTGAGGAGCGTAGATGCAGTGGTGGGGTAACATTGAGGAGCGTAGACTCTTTGGTCGGGTAACATTGAGGAGCATAGATGCAGTTGTTTGGTAGCATTGAGGAGTGTAAATGCAGTGGTGGGGTAACATTGAGGAGCGTAGATGCAGTGGTGGGGTAACATTGAGGAGCGTAGATGCAGTGGTGGGGTAATATTGAGGAGCGTAGACTCTTTGGTCGGGTAACGTTGAGGAACGTAGATGCAGTGGTGGGGTAACATTGAGGAGCGTAGATGCAGTGGTGGGGTAACATTGAGGAGCGTAGATGCAGTGGTCAGGTAACATTGAGGAGCGTAGATGCAGTGGTGGATAACATTGAGGAGCGTAGATGCAGTGGTCAGGTAACATTGAGGAGCGTAGATGCAGTGGTCGGGTAACATTGAGGAGCGTAGATGCAGTGCTTGGATAACGTTGAGGAACGTAGATGCAGTGGTCGGGTAACATTGAGGAATGTAGATGCAGTGGTCGGGTAACATTAAGGAGCTTAGATGCAGTGGTCGGGTAACATTTAGGAGCGTAGACTCTTTGGTCGGGTAACATTGAGGAACGTAGATGCAGTTGTCTGGTAACATTGAGGAGCGTAGATGCAGTGGTCAGGTAACATTGAGGAGCGTATATGCAGTGGTCGGGTAACGTTGAGGAGCGTAGATGCAGTTGTGGGGTAACATTGAGGAGCGTAGATGCAGTGCTTGGCTAACGTTGAGGAATGTAGATGCAGTGGTGGGGTAACATTGAGGAGCGTAGATGCAGTGGTCGGGTAACATTGAGGAGCGTAGATGCAGTGCTTGGGTAACGTTGAGGAACAATGAGGAATGTAGATGCAGTGGTGGGGTAACATTAAGGAGCTTAGATGCAGTGGTCGGGTAACATTGAGGAGCGTAGACTCTTTGGTCGGGTAACATTGAGGAACGTAGATGCAGTTGTCTGGTAACATTGAGGAGCGTAGATGCAGTGGTCAGGTAACATTGAGTAGCGTAGATGCAGTGGTCGGGTAACGTTGAGGAGCGTAGATGCAGTTGTGGGGTAACATTGAGGAGCGTAGATGCAGTGCTTGGCTAACGTTGAGGAATGTAGATGCAGTGGTGGGGTAACATTGAGGAGCGTAGATGCAGTGGTCGGGTAACATTGAGGAGCATAGATGCAGTGCTTGGGTAACGTTGAGGAACGTAGATGCAGTGGTCGGGTAACAATGAGGAATGTAGATGCAGTGGTGGGGTAACATTGAGGAGCGTAGATGCAGTGGTGGGGTAACATTGAGGAGCGTAGACTCTTTGGTCGGGTAACATTGAGGAACATATATGCAGTGGTCAGGTAACATTGAGGCACGTAGATGCAGTGGTCAGGTAACATTAAGGAGCGTAGCAGGCGGGGTGGATTCTATAGATTTTGAGGACTATTATTTCGCTGCCATACTAGCCCAATTACAAGATTGGTTTCGTACCCACCCCACCACACTATGGGGACAAATAGAAAACTCCTTCCTCCCTCGCTCAGATCTGAAATCTTGGTTAATGAGTACCCCTTTCAGGACAACTATCCCATCAGCTTTCCCCCCTACCATGAAAGCATCCGCGCATACATGGAAAAAAATGATCATACACTCAGGCTACATTCCCCCCAAGCCACCATTCTAAATACCTCTGGAATCTCTCCGCTATCTATCTCCAGACCTGTCACTAACACACTGGTCTAGTAAAGGCATACGCTTCCTGCAATCTCTTCTCCTGGGGCCTCACATCAAGCCATTCGCTGACATACAAAAAGAATTTGACCTCCCCTCCAAGGAGCATTATACCCACTGTGAGGGGGTTAGCTCGGCAGCGGGTGTGTGTGACCCCCGGGATGGGCTCCCCACACAAAAACAGGCCCAGCAAACGGAGGTTGTGGTTTTCAAAATCAAAAAGGTGCGGTTTATTTTCTATTTACAGTGACAAAAACACAGCAAAGCAAAAGAAACATAAACAAAATAAATCCTGGTCAACTTGACCTCTGACTAAACATACAGGTTTCCTAACTAACAACTGGGATCAGCCTAGTGCTGTCCTAGTCCCTAAGTCCCTGGTTTTAAATGTCCAAGCAAATAGCCACACAGGCTTTGTCTCACCGCACAGGGGTTCACTCTCCCTAGACAGTCCACACAGGTCTGGTTCCAGGCATGAGCAAACACCTAATGAATCTGGGAGTTCTTATAGAGGCCTAAATGAGCTGACAAGCTTCAGCTGGTCTCATCAACTCCCTGTCTGCACGACGCCCCACACTCTCCCTAGAGGTATGAGTCATCCATGAGCCCACTAGCCTCAGCTGGGCTTATACAACTCTCCACCTAGTTGTATAAGTCGGCGTAAAGCCTGAATCTGGGCGAAATATATCTACCCCCCTGGATGCAACCAGGTGACTTTACCTTCCTGCTGTCACATACCCCCCCTCTTGTTTTAACCTCGGGGTTGGAACACCAGCAATCAGGCATTCATGTACTCGAGACAAAGCATCCACATTCCCCATTTGAACGCCAGGGCGATGCTTTACTGTGAAGTTGAATTCCTGGAGGGCCAGGAACCACCTATTCACTCTTCTATTTGTTTCCTTGTTTTGAGCCATCCACTTTAACGGAGCGTGATCCGTAACCATGTCAAAGTGCCTACCTAGCAGGTAGTACCGAAGGGAATCTAGAGCCCACTTCACCGCTAAACACTCCTTTTCAACGGTGGCGTAATTTACCTCATGGGACTTCAACTTCCTGCTGAGGTAAATGACTGGGTGCTCTTCCCCGTTCCAGACCTGGGACAATACTGCTCCTAACCCCACATCTGACGCATCACTTTGTACGACAAAGTCTTTAGAGAAGTCGGGTGAGTACAACACTGGCTGGCTACATAAGGCTTGTTTCAAGAATTGGAATGCTGCCTCAGCCTCGGGGGTCCATTTAATCATGACCGACCCTTTCCCCTTCGTCAGGTTGGTTAGGGGCACAGCCTTAGAAGCAAAGTGGGGAATGAATCGCCGATAATACCCAGCGATTCCCAGAAAGGCTCGTACCTGCTTCTTGCTGTTGGGACGTGGCCAACTCTGGATGGCCTCGACTTTGTTGAGTTGGGGTTTTATTACTCCCCTCCCAATGGTGTACCCAAGATATTTGGCCTCCTCCTGCCCAATGGTACACTTCTTGGGGTTAGCCGTAAACCCCGCTTCCCGAACAGAGTCCAGGACTGCTTGCACTTTTGGCAGATGTGAGGCCCAATCTGTGCTATGGACAATTACGTCATCCAGGTAAGCCGCAGCATACTTCCGATGGGGCCTCAGCATCTGGTCCATTTTCCGCTGGAATGTGGCCGGCGCATTCTGTAACCCGAACGGCATTCTTTTATATTGGAACGCCCCGTCTGGGGTTACAAATGCGGTTTTCTCTTTGGCCGACTTGGCCAGGGGGATTTGCCAATACCCTTTTGTGAGGTCAAGAGTCGTCATGTATCGGGCTGTTCCCAGCCGGTCGATCAACTCATCTATACGTGGCATGGGGTAGGTGTCAAATTTTGTAACTTTGTTCAACTGACGAAAATCGTTACAAAATCGCCAGCTCCCATCCGGTTTAGGCACCAACACGATGGGACTAGACCAATCACTTTGGGACTCCTCTATCACCCCTAAGTTCAGCATTTTCTGTACTTCCTCCCGTATTGCCTCCCGTCGGGCCTCTGGGATCCGATAGGGTTTTAACTTCACCCTTTCACCGGGCGGGGTAATGATGTCATGCTCTACCCCAGATGTTTGTCCCGGCAGCTCAGAGAATACCTCCTTGTTGCGAAGCACAAACTCCTTAACCTCCTGTTGTTGGGGTTGTGACAAGGTGGCTGCTATTCCAACCTCAGGAATGATGCAACCAGTTTGAGCTGGTGACCAAGTGTCTGCGACTAGGGACTCTCTATCCCTCCAGGCTTTCAACAGATTAACGTGATAGATCTGTTCGGGCTTTCGCCTTCCTGGTTGTCTGACCTTGTAATTCACTTCGCTCACTTTTTCCATTATCTCATAGGGGCCTTGCCATTTGGCAAGGAATTTACTTTCAACCGTAGGGACAAGTACCAGTATCCTATCCCCCGGGGAAAAGGTACGGGTCTTGGCTCCACGGTTGTACACTCTCTGCTGTGCTAACTGCGCTTGGGCCAAATGTTCCTTCACGATGGGCATTACCTGTGCAATTCGGTCTTGCATCAGGGCGACATGCTCAATCACACTCCTGTGGGGAGAACTCTCACTTTCCCAAGTTTCCTTGGCAATATCCAACAGCCCTCTTGGGTGTCTCCCATACAGTAACTCAAAGGGGGAGAATCCCGTAGAGGATTGGGGCACCTCCCTAATAGCAAACATCAGATAAGGAAGTAGACAGTCCCAATCCTTTCCATCTCTATCCACCACTTTCTTCAACATTTGTTTTAGGGTTTTGTTGAATCTTTCAACCAGCCCATCGGTTTGGGGGTGATACACAGATGTACGTAATTGCGTCACTTTGAACAATTTACACAGCTCCTTCATAACCCGGGACATAAAGGGTGTACCTTGGTCCGTAAGCAGTTCTTTACAAATACCCACCCGGCTAAACACAAGAGATAGCTCTTTGGCTATGGTTTTGGCCGAGGTATTTCGGAGAGGGATCGCTTCTGGATAACGGGTGGCATAGTCCATTATAACTAATATGTACTGGTGCCCCCTAGCGGACTTGATTATAGGACCTACCAAATCCATGGCGATCCTCTCAAACGGGACCTCAATGATGGGTAGAGGGACCAGCGGGCTACGGAAATGTGGCATCGGGGCCGACCTCTGACACACAGGGCAGGAGGAACAATAATTTTCTATGTCCTTCATCACCCCCGGCCAATAGAATCTCTGTAATACCCTCTCTCGGGTTTTCTCTGTCCCCAGATGACCTCCAAGAATGTGCCCATGGGCCAACTCCAACACCAACTTCCTGTAAGGTTTGGGCACCACAAGCTGCTCAACGGTTTCTTCTGCCCTTTTTGCCACCCGATACAGTAGGTCCTTCTCTACGCTGAAGTATGGGTAAGTGCAGGTATTATCTGGGTTCACTAACTCGCCATCTATTTTCACTACGTTTTCCCGTGCCTTTATTAGGGCGGGGTCTTTCAACTGTTCTGTGGCAAAGTTTTCCCTGTGAACCTCAAGATCAGAAAACTCCACAGACGGTAGGTTTTCGTCTGAGGAGGTGGGCTCCTCTCCAGTTTCTTGAGTCTCCCCTGCCAATACTGATAAGGGAAATTCCGGAGAGTCCTCACCACTCTCAGGGGAGTTCTGGCTATCACATTCCTGGTACATAGGGGCACCAGTGGGGGGCTCAGGATCATCCCACAGTTCCCAGAACTTCGGAAAATCCCTTCCCACAATGGCGTCATGCGGTAACTGAGATACTAAGCCCACTGGATGAGAGAGGGTACCTTTGGGGGTCTCGAAACACACTGTAGTCACTGGATACTCTTGGGTGTCCCCATGCACACAAATAACAGCTACCTTGCTATTCCCAGAGACCTCTGTTTTAACTAACTCAGCCTTTATCAGGGTCACAAGGCTACCTGAATCCAGCAATACCACAACATTTCTACCATTAACACACATTTTGCATAAATGTTTCTCAGTTCCTCGAATGGCAGTGCATGCGACTGTCGCACACAGCGACTGACGTCTGCCCGTCAGAAAGTCACACTGCATGGGTTCCTCCACAACCGGGCAATTGGCTGCAATATGTCCCGCTTGCCGGCAGCGGTAGCAAACGATCCTTCTTGCCGCCTCTTGAGCCGCTGATTTCCCAGGCTGTTCTCGCCAAACTTGGGGTAGAGCTCCCACCCTCTCACTCTCTCCACCCTCACCCCTTGGAATCCTCTTATCCGCCCCTGGGGATGGTCTGGTCTTAGGGTGGAAAGTCCGAGTGTCACTGGAAGAGGCCGTCAGGTTCTCTGTAGCCAAGTATTTCTCCACACGATCCACAAGACCATCGGCCGTCTCTGGGTCTCCATGGCTTACCCACTTTTGGATGGCAGTAGGAAGAGCTCTCAAAAACCGATCCATTACAACACGTTCCACAATCTTTGGTGCGGACAAAGTCTCTGGCTGTAGCCACTTTCTGCTCAGGTGAATGAGATCATACATTTGAGACCTGGGGGGTTTTCCAAGCTGGAAAGTCCAGTTATGCACACGCTGAGCCCGGACAGCCTGGGTGACACCCAGCCTTGCCAAAATTTCAGCTTTTAGCATCACATAGTCTTTTGCTTGGTTAGGCTCTAGGTCATAGTAAGCTTTCTGCGATTCACCAGTTAACAGAGGAGCCACCAGTCCAGCCCACTGCTCCTCAGGCCACTTTTCTCTTTCAGCGGTCCTTTCAAATGTGGTCAAAAATACCTCTGGATCATCCTCTCCAGTCATTTTTGTCAATAAACGACTCACCCCAAAGGACGCGGTATTAGTGGGACGGCTTTCCTCACTGGTCTGCGGACGTTGCTGCATTACTGCTTCCATCTGTTGTTGTAGTCTCTGCTCTTGCTTCTGCAACAGGTCTATGAAGCGGGCCTCAGATTGCTGCTGGGCTTGTTGCTGAGCCTCCAGACTCTGTTGCAAAGTTGCGTTTGTCTGCTGCTGGGCTGCAAGGCTCTGTTGATGAGCTTGCTGCTGGGCTGCGAAGTTCTGTTGTTGAGCTGCAAGGCTCTGTTGATGAGCTGCAAGGCTCTTTTGCAAACCTGCATTTGTCTGCTGTTGATTGGCATTTGCTAGAGCCAGCTGCTTCAGTATCTCCTCCATGCTGGCTTAAAAAAAAACTGCCACTGGTTCTCCACCAACTGTGAGGGGGTTAGCTCGGCAGCGGGTGTGTGTGACCCCCGGGATGGGCTCCCCACACAAAAACAGGCCCAGCAAACGGAGGTTGTGGTTTTCAAAATCAAAAAGGTGCGGTTTATTTTCTATTTACAGTGACAAAACACAGCAAAGCCAAAAGAAACATAAACAAAATAAATCCTGGTCAACTTGACCTCTGACTAAACATACAGGTTTCCTAACTAACAACTGGGATCAGCCTAGTGCTGTCCTAGTCCCTAAGTCCCTGGTTTTAAATGTCCAAGCAAATAGCCACACAGGCTTTGTCTCACCGCACAGCGGTTCACTCTCCCTAGACAGTCCACACAGGTCTGGGTCCAGGCATGAGCAAACACCTAATGAATCTGGGAGTTCTTATAGAGGCCTAAATGAGCTGACAAGCTTCAGCTGGTCTCATCAACTCCCTGTCTGCACGACGCCCCACACTCTCCCTAGAGGTATGAGTCATCCATGAGCCCACTAGCCTCAGCTGGGCTTATACAACTCTCCACCTAGTTGTATAAGTCGGCGTAAAGCCTGAATCTGGGCGAAATATATCTACCCCCCTGGATGCAACCAGGTGACTTTACCTTCCTGCTGTCACACCACCTAAGAATTAGCCATTGTCTAAATGCAGTACCCACTCCCCTATACGCCATTCCGCCCAAAACCTGGGATTTCCTTACAAATTCTCTCTCCAAAACAAAAGGCATATCTCATTTTTATAACCGCCTCCACTGCAAACAACACTTCTTTAAAACATCCTCGCACTTGCGTTGGGAAGCGGATTTAAATTGCTGCTTCTCCACAGATCAATGGACCTCAGCACTGAAATCCATATATTCCTCCACCAAATGCTCTGCCTTATGGGAACTTACCCAAAAAATCACCCTGCGAGGGTATCTGACACCTGCCAGATTAGCGTACTTTTCTCCCCAATCCTCTGACACTTGCTGGCGGTGCAAATCCCTTAAAGGTGACTTACTACATACACTCTGGTCTTGCCCCCTCATACAACCATTTTGGGAAGACATATTTAAACTCTTGTCTCGAGTCACTCACTGTGAAATACTCCCTTCCCCAGAGCTGGCGATCATAAACATAAAGATAGAGAAGATCCCCTATGCCCATAGGTATGTTACAACCCACATTCTCCTAGCGTCCAGGCTATGTATCACAAGACTGTGGAGATCAGAGAGGGTCCCGGCTACTTCCCAAATCATTGACCTTGTGAATCTACACTTTAGCTACGAATCTGTTATGGCAGGCAGCAATGGTCAGGCCGAAAAGATCCGGAAGGCCTGGGTCCCGTGGACCAATTGGTCCGGAGCTGTGCCTATCTCATAAAGCACCCTGTTTAGTTATACATTTTCTTGACTGAGCAATATGTAGGTTACACCCTACTATACCGTGTGAATATCACCTATATAGTATTTTTGGAACTATACATGTTTGGACTTATCCTCTATTACTAGGGCGACTGAGGCCGTCTCTCCTCCTGGGACACAGAAGTGCTCCAATTCGGGTGGCCTCGAAGGAGAGAGGACCTTGTACTGCTGTTTTCTCATGCACTCTTAGTATCACTGTGCTAAATCTCGTTTCTTGTACTCTTCTATAATTTATTGTATCCTACCGTCGTTGCACGACGAACATTGTTAAGTGTTCTTGTACTATATGAAAGAAATTTTTTTTTTCACTAAAGAATGTTTTAAATAGGCAAAAAAAAAAAAAAAAGATACCCCTAGAAGAGAGCTATCGGAAAACCGATTCACAAGAGGAGGCAGTGAGGCCGCTACACAAGCATGAAGTTTTCAGCCCCTCTGTACAAGTTCTTCAGCCAATCGATAAAGCCCCCCTCCAGGCCATACTTGCCAAGAAGCAGACATAGGTACTCATGATTGACCCGATCAAAACCTTTAGCCTGATCCAATGCCAGCAAGTACTTTCTCCAGCCTGCAGCCCTGCACTGCTCCAAGGCCTTCCGGACAGCAAACACCGCTTAAAAAGTGCTTCTACTCTGAACCGAACAGTGCTGGTGTCTGTAAAGTAGATTGCCCACTACAGACGATAAATGCCAGAAAATTATTTTTGCCAGTATCTTCCTATCAACATTGAGAAGGCTAATGGATCGCCAATTCTCGATTCTTGAAGAATCCTTACCCTTTGACAGAAGAATAACCACAGATTGTCACATGGAGGGAGAGAGTGAACCCTCTCTCAGACTGCCATTAAAAGCCTTCACCAAAGATGGGGGCAGAGTAACCTTAAAGTGCTTATAAAACTGGGCTGTCAATCCATCTGGCCCAGGCGACTTCTTAATGACAAGCTTATCAATAGCCTTAAAGTGGTTGTAAACCCTCATAATTTTTTTTTTTTTTTTAACTAGCTGTAAGAGAAAGGCATAATGAGCTAATATGACTAGCATAATAGCTCATTATGCATCACTTACCTTAGATCGGGGCCCCTGAAGCCGTCCTCGTCTCCCTCTTAAGCCGCATCCATCGCTGCGGCGATAGCCGGAAGGTTACTTCCGGCTATCGGCGCTCCAGCCAATCACAGCGCCGCTCCTGGGCTGTGATTGGCTGGAGCAGCAAAGACGTGACTCCGCGCATGCGCGCATGAGCCGTCGAATTCGGCTACGTCGTCGAATGCTGCGACCTAGCCAAATTTGTGAATGGGGTTAACCCCATGCGCATGCGCGTGACGTCAGCGTCGCTGCTTTTAAATGCAAATATCTCCTTAACCGTGTAGGTTAAGGAGATATTTCATGCACCTACAGGTAAGCCTTAATCTAGGCTTACCTGTAGGTCTTTGTTTATAAAGTGGGTTTACAACCACTTTAACCATCTCATCTGCTGTGATTTCCTCTGTCAAACTCACAGGAGAACTGCCATTTCCAAGTCCTGGAACAGAATCCAGAAAACTTAATATGCCTGCCCGATCAAGGTCCCTCCTGCCCAGGAGGTCAGTATAATATGACCTGGCGGTTTCCAGGATCCCCGACTTGGACTTCCTCAAGGAACCTGTACTGTCAACCAGGCCTACAACTGACTTAACTGCTCTACCTTGTTTGCCATTCTGGTAAGGGTCGGGCGAGTGATATTTCCCATAATCCCTTTCCAGAACCAAAGAAACATGCCTGTCATTAGGGATGAGCTTCGAGTTCGAGTCAAACCCATGTTCGACTTGAACATCGCCTGTTCGGTTGTTTGCCGAATTGCGAACATTATGGGCCGTTCGCGCCAAATTCGAGTGGCGCGTCACGGCCCATAATTCACTGCGGCATCGCAGTGCATTGCTGGCTGATAATTGGCCAAGCATACACTATGACCTGCATGCTTGGCCAATCACAGCGGCGTAAGCACAGAGAGCCGTAATTGGCCAAAGCCAGGGGGGCTTTGGCCAATCATGGCTCAGAGGAGTAGGTACATGCCCCACACTATATAAGGCCGCCGGCTTGTCGGCCTTGTGTAGTGTGTAGTGTGTTGGCATTGGTTAAAGTAAAGAGACAGAGAGAGAGACAGTGTAATTTGATTTGAGTTAGAGATAGAGCAGGCAGGCGAGTCAGTTAGCTGCAGTTACAGTGTGTAGATGATATATATGCATCCTAGGTGTTGTATATATATTTATACACTGTATTCAGTTTAGCTAGATCCATTCCTGTTATTCTCTATACTGACAGGCAGGCAGATGATTGTGCTAGCTGCAGTGTTTCACTTAGTGTACTGTGTCCTTTGCACAGTCTGCACCTAAAGCTACCTGAAGTCAATTGCTGGTGTTTTGATCATATTAATACCACAGGCAGGCAGTTGATTCTGCTAGCTGCAGTATATTCAGTATATATATACACCCCAGCTTTGTGCAGCTACATCTCACTGCAGGCCATTAGTATGTCTGGAAGGCCAACAAGGAGAGGCAGACAGTCACGAGCCAATAAAAGAGGGCAAGCAGTCTCTGTGTCTAGAGGCAACAGTGCTGGTCATGGACGCGGTGCATCTTCATCAGCACGTGCCCGTGGGACACGTTTGTCCTTCTTTTTGGCAGCTGGCCATGTTGAGCCGCATCATGCCGAAGACTTGGTAGAGTGGATGACCAAGCCCTCCTCATCCTCCTCCATCCTCTCTCACCCAGGCTCAGGGTACTTTGTCTGGCAAAGCAGCTGCCAAAGCGGCCTCTTCCCTCGGCTCAATGGCATCAGTCACTCCTTCCCTAGCCCCACCATGTCCTCCTGAGGAGTCCCCCGAACTGTTTGACCACAGTGTTGGGTACATGCTCCAGGAGGATGTCCAGATTTTTGAAGGCTCCGATGATGGTACCCAGCTAGAGGAAGACAGTAACGTGAGCCTAGAGAGAGGGGGTGCCCAACAAGGACAGCAATCTGGCAGTCATGTTCCCCCAGCTGCAGCATACTGCCAGATTTGCTCCAGTTATGAGGAGGGAGGGGACGATGAGGTCACTGACTGATAGGAGAGAGGAGGAGGAGGAGAAGGCACATCTCCAACGAGGCAGGATGCCCTCCGGGGGCCATCTTAGGGGCAGCCAACCGACTGCATCACACCACAGTGTTCCGCATGTTCAGGGAGCTGCTGTCTCTGCGCGTTATTTCAAAAGTTCTTTGGTGTGACCCTTTTTTAAGACGTGTGCAGCAGATCGCACCGTTGCTATTTGCAACATATGTCTGAAGCGTATATCGCGTGGCCAAAACATGAGCCGCTTGGGCACCACATGTTTGACCAGACATATGTCGACCTGTCATGCAACTCGTTGGCAAGCGTAACTTAAAGACCCACACCAAAGAACAAAGCGGATCTCTCCTTGCTCCTCATCAGCTGGGATCTCCAACCCCACTATACCTTCAGTCCTCTCTGAAACCTGCTCTGAGAGGAATGAAGGTGTAGAATTAGGTATGTCACAGCCAAGTACTTGCGGGCAATCTGCTATCAGTACACCAACGCCAGATTGTACAAGGCAAATTTCCCTGCCCCAGCTGCTGCACCGCCGAAAGAAGTTTACTCCCAGCCATCCACATTCCCAGCGGTTGAATGCTAGCTTGGCTAAATTGCTAGCACTTCAACTGCTGCCTTTTCAGTTGGTAGACTCTGCCCCCTTCCATGAGTTTGTGGAATGTGCGGTTCCTCAGTGGCAGGTTCCCAAACGCCACTTTTTCTCACGGAAGGCGATTTCGGCTCTCTACCGGCATGTGGAAGGGAATGTCCATGCCTCGCTGGACAGGGCGGTCAGCGGTAAGGTGCATATTACCGCTGACTCATGGTCCAGCAGGCATGAACAGGGAAGTTACCTATCTTTCACGGTGCATTGGGTTACTCTGCTGGCAGCTGGGAAGGATGCAGGACAAGGTGCAGTAGTGTTGGAGGTTGTTCCGCCGCCACGCCTCCAAAATGCTACTACTGGTGATTCTGACACACCTCTCTCCTCCACACCCTCCTCTTCTTCCTCCATGGCCTCTTCCTGTGCTTTGTTTTCGTAACCAGCGGTGCTCCGTAGGTGTTCAAGGGGCTACGCAAGTACGCAGGCAAAGAGATGCCATGCGGTGCTTGAGCTGGTGTGCCGGGGGGACAGGAGCCACACTGGGGTAGAGATTCTGTCAGTTCTGCAGGGGCAGGCTCAGAGGTGGTTGACGCCACGCCAGCTTAAGCCAGGAATGGTGGTTTCCGACAATGGCACCAACCTCCTCTCCAACCTCCAACAGGGACACCTGACCCATGTGCCCTGTTTGGCTCACGTCCTTAACCTGTTGGTGCAGCGATTCTTGGGCAGGTACCTGGGCTTACAGGAGGTCCTGAAGCAGGCCAGGAAACTCTGTGGGCATTTTCTCCGGTCATATAATGCCAGTGCTCAGCTGGCTGACCTGCAAAAGCAATACAACCTGCCCAAGAACCGCCTAATCTGTGACATGCCCACCAGGTGGAACTCTATGTTGGCCATGCTGCAGCGGCTACACACGCAGCACAGGGCCATCAATGAGTATCTGTTTCAATATGGCACCAGGACAGGGTCAGGGGAGCTTGGATTTTTTCCCCACGCCAGTGGGCCATGATCAGGGATGCATGCACTGTCCTGGCACCATTTGAGGAGGCTACGAGGATGGTGAGCAGTGACAGTGCATGCATCAGTGACACTGTCCCTCTTGTCCACCTGTTGGAGCGCACGCTGTGTGGAATAATAGACAGGGCACTTGAGGCAGAACAGAGGGAGGAAGAGGAGGACTTCCTTACCTCTCAAGGCCCCCTTTATCCAGACATTGTTCCTGCTGGCCCGCCTATCACACAGGAAGAGGAGGAGGAGGAGGAGGAGGAGGATTGTGTCAGCATGGAGGTGGAGCCTAGCACTCAGCATCAGCAGTAGTCTTCAAGGGATCAATTACAGTCCCAAGACACCCATGGACTTGTACCTGGCTGGGAGGAGGTGGCTGCGGATCATGTCGTCCTGAGTGTCCCAGAGTACTCTGGACCAAATGCCTCAGAAAACCTACGCTGCATGGCCTCCCTGATCCTGCAAAGCCTGCGGAAGGATCCTAGTATTTGTGCGATCAAGGAGAGGGATAATTACTGGCTGGCAACCCTCCATGATCCACATTACAAGGGTAAGGTTGCGGACCTTATCTTGCCATCGCAGAGGGAGCAGAGGATGAAACATCTTCGGGAGGCCTTGCAGAAAGGTCTGTGCAACGCATTCCCAGAGACTGGGAGGTTGCAAATTCCTGGTCCTGGACAACGTGTTGCTGAGGCTTCGCTCAGTCAAAGATGGAGCGGTGGAGAAGGTGGCCGTCTGACCGATGCGTTCAGACAATTTTCCCACTGAAAATCCTCTGGGTTACTGGGTCTTGAGTAGGGATGAGCTCGGTGTTCGAGTCGAACATAGGTTCGACTCGAACATCGGCTGTTCGCGCGTTCGGCGAACAACGAATGATTTGGGCCGTTCGCGCCAAATTCGAGTGACGCGAACGGCCCACAATACACTGCGCCATCGCAGTGTAATCCCAGCGCTGTGATTGGCCAAGCATGCACTGTGACCCTGCATGCTTGGCCAATCACAGCGCCGGCAGCTAGGAGAGCCATAATTGGCCACAGGCAGGTTGCCTGTGGCCAATTATAGCTCAGGGGGTTTAGCACATGCCCCACACTATAAAAGGCCGCCAGCGTGGCGGCCTTGTGTAGTGTGTTCCGGCGCAGGGAAAGAGAAGGATAGGTAGGGACAGTGTGATATTCTTTGTGCTATTCTTGTGTGCAGGGAGAGAGAAGGATAGGCAGGGAGAGTGTCAGTGTCATATACTTTGATAAACCTTGTGTGCAGGGAGAGAGAAGGATAGGCAGGGGACAGTGTCAGTGTCATTGTTGCTAAGCCTCCTGCACATTATACACCTGAAGTTAGCCCGTATTGCTGCTTTTTCCTGGTGTGTTACACCAACAGGATTTTGCGGCACTTACAGCGGGCGGAGTGTACCTCCTGACCATATTACACCTTAACTTAGCCTGTATTGCTGCTTTTTCCTGGTGTGTTACACCAACAAGATTTTGTGGCACTTACAGTGGGCGGAGTGTGCCTCCTGACCATATTACACCTTAACTTAGCCTGTATTTCTGCTTTTTCCTGGTGTGTTACACCAACAGGCTTTTGCGGCACTTACAGTGGGTGGAGTGTGCCTCCTGACCATATTACACCTTAACTTAGCCTGTATTGATGCTTTTTCCTGGTGTGTTACACCAACAGGATTTTGCGGCACTTACAGCGGGCGGAGTGTGCCTCCTGACCATATTACACCTGAACTTAGCCTGTATTGCTGCTTTTCCCATTTCCCTGCAGGCCATTAGAATGTCTGGAAGGCAAACAAGGAGAGGCAGACAGTCAGGAGCCAAAAAAAGAGGGCAAGCAGGCTCTGTGTCTAGAGACAACAGTGCTGGTCGTGGACGCGGTGCATCACCATCAGCACGTGGCCATGGGACACGCTTGTCCTTCTTTTCGGCAGCTGGACGTGTTGAGCCGCATCATGCCGAAGACTTGGTAGAGTGGATGACCAAGCCCTCCTCATCCTCCTCATCCTCTCTCACCCAGGCTCAGGGTACTGGCAAAGCAGCTGTCAAAGCGTCCTCTTCCCTAGTATCAATGTCATCATCAGTCACTCCTTCCCTAGACCAACCATGTCCTCCTGAGGAGTCCCCCGAACTGTTTGAGCACAGTGTTGGGTACATGCTCCAGGAGGATGCCCAGCGTTTCGAAGGGTCTGATGATGATACCCAGCTAGAGGAAGGCAGTAGCGTGAGAGCAGAGAGAGGGGATGCTCAAGAAGGACACCAATCTGGCAGTCATGTTCCAGCAGCTGCAGCATACTGCCAGATTGGCTCCAGTGATGAGGAGGGAGGGGATGATGAGGTCACTGACTCCACGTGGGTGCCTAATAGGAGAGAGGAGGAGGAGGAGGAGGAGGATGAGGAGGAGGCAAATCTCCA
Source organism: Rana muscosa (assembly GCA_029206835.1). NCBI lineage: Eukaryota > Metazoa > Chordata > Amphibia > Anura > Ranidae > Rana > Rana muscosa. Next base: position 1,296,187,196 of record CM055116.1, on the reverse strand, counting down.
ACGAGGCAGGATGCCCTCGGGGGGCCAGCGTAAGGGCAGCACACCGACGGAATCACACCGCAGAGCTCTGCCTGTGCAGGGCGCTACCTCTGCCCGTTATTCAAAAAGTTCTTTGGTGTGGGCCTTTTTTGAGTCGAGTGCATCAGATCGCACAGCTGCTGTTTGCAACATATGTCTCAAGCGTATATCGCGTGGCCAAAACATCACCCGCTTGGGCACCACATGCTTGACCAGACATATGTTGACCTGCCATGCAGCTCGTTGGCAAGCCTACCTTAAAGACCCACACCAAAGAACAAAGCTGACCTCTTCTTGCACCGCATCAGCTGGGATCTCCAACCCCACTATACCTTCAGTCCTCTCTGAAATCTGCTCTGAGAGGAATGAAGGTGTAGAATTAGGTGTGTCACAGCCAAGTACTTGCGGGCACTCTGCTAGCAGTACACCAATGTCCGATTCTAGCAGGCAAATTTCCCTGCCCCAGCTGCTGGACCGTCGAAAGAAGTTCACTCCCAGCCATCCACATGCCCATCGGTTGAATGCTAGCTTGGCTAAATTGCTAGCGCTTCAACTGCTGCCTTTTCAGTTGGTAGACTCGGCCCCCTTCCGTGAGTTTGTGCAATGTGCGATTCCTCAGTGGCAGGTTCCCAAACGCCACTTTTTCTCACGGAAGGCGATTCCGGCTCTCTACCGGCATGTGGAAGGCAATGTCTTGGCCTCGCTGGACAGGGCGGTCAGCGGTAAGGTGCATATTACCGCTGACTCATGGTCCAGCAGGCATGGACAGGGACGTTACCTTTCTTTCACGGCCCATTGGGTCACTCTTTTGGCAGCTGGGAAGGATGCAGGACAAGGTGCAGTAGTGTTGGAGGTTGTTCCACCGCCACGCCTCCAAAATGCTACTACTGGTTGTGACACACCTCTGTCCTCCACCCCCTCCTCTTCTTCCTCCGTGGCCTCTTCCTGTGCTTTGTCCTCGGAACCAGCGGTGCTCCGTAGGCGTTCAAGGGGCTACGCAAGTACGCAGGCAAAAAGATGCCATGCCGTGCTTGCGCTGGTGTGTTTGGGGGACAGGAGCCACACTGGGGCAGAGGTTCTGTCTGCTCTGCAGGGGCAGGCCAAGAGGTGGTTGACGCCACGCCAGCTTAAGCCAGGAATGGTAGTTTGCGACAATGGCACCAACCTCCTCTCCGATCTCTCCGACAGGGACAACTGACCCATGTGCCCTGTGTGGCTCACGTCCTTAACCTGGTGGTGCAGCGGTTCTTGGGCAGGTACCCGGGCTTACAGGATGTCCTGAGGCAGACCAGGAAAGTCTGTGTGCATTTCCGCAGATCTTATAATGCCAGTGCTCGCCTGACTGAGCTGCAAAAGGAGTTGAACCTGCCCAAGAACCGCCTTATATGTGACATGCCCACCAGGTGGAACTCAACGTTGGCCATGCTGCAGCGGCTGCACACGCAGCAGAGGGCCATCAATGAGTACCTGTGCGACTACGGCACCAGGACAGGGTCAGGGGAGCTCAGTTTTTTTTTTACCACGCCAGTGGGGCATGATCAGGGATGCATGCACTGTCCTGGCACCATTTGAGGAGGCCACGAGGATGGTGAGCAGTGACAGTGCATGCATCAGTGACACTGTACCTCTTATCCACCTGTTGGAACATACGCTACGTGGAATAATGGACAGGGCACTTGAGGCAGAACAGAGGCAGGAAGAGGAGGACTTCCTTGCCTCTCAAGGCCCCCTTTACCCAGACAGTGTTCCTTCTGCCCCACCCATCGCACAGGAAGAAGAGGAGGAGGAGGAGGAGGAGGATTGTGTCAGCATGGAGGTGGAGCCTGGCACTCAGCATCATCAGCAGCAGTCTTTTAGGGATGATTTACAGTCCCAAGAAACCAGTGGACTTGTACGTGGCTGGGAGGAGGTGGCTGCGGATCATGTCGTCCTCAGTGACCCAGAGGACTCCGGAATGAATGCCTCAGCTAACCTACGCTGCATGGCCTCCCTGATCCTGCAAAGTCTGCGGAAGGATCCTCGTATTCTTCGGATCAAGGAGAGGGACCATTACTGGCTGGCCACTCTCCTTGATCCACGGTACAAGGGTAAGGTTGCGGACCTTATCTTACCGTCGCAGAGGGAGCAGAGGATGAGACAACTCCGGGAGGCCTTGCAGAAAGGTCTGTGCAACGCGTTCCCAGAGACTGGGAGGTTACAAACTCCTGGTCCTGGACAACGAGTTGCTGAGGGTTCGGTCAGTCAAAGAAGGAGCGGTGGGGAAGGTGGCCATCTGACCAAAGCGTTCAGAGATTTCTTTAGTCCACAGCCCCAAGGTATGATCGGTTCCAGCAACTATCGTCAGCGTCTGATATACATGGTGCAGGAATACCTAGGGGCAAGGTCAGACTTGGACACCTTCCCCACCGAAAATCCTCTGGCTTACTGGGTCTTGAGGATGGATCACTGGCCAGAGCTTGCACAGTATGCAATTGAGCTACTGGCCTGTCCTGCATCCAGCGTTCTTTCAGAACGCACATTCAGTGCTGCTGGAGGATTTGTCACGGATCACAGGGTGCGCCTGTCCACCGACTCTGTTGATCGACTGACCTTCATAAAGATGAACCAGTCTTGGATCACCACCAGCTACCAAACACCTGAAGCTGATATAACAGACTAATTTATTTTCAAATGTCACATCCCTTCAAGACTGATGCTGATGCTGAGTGACTGTCCTGTTATGTTGACTGACTATCCTCCTCCTCCTCAATGATCCGATTGACGATGATAGCTTGGAAGAACATTTTTGGTTCTGGGTGCCGCCACCAGTGGCTAAGGCCCAATTTTTCAGCCCCTGTTTAACAGGGGTGTGTTATTACAATTTGTTATGCAATGCTTTGCAGTAGGGCTCATTCCTGCACTCCAACTAGAGTATCTGGGAGTGGTTGCAGTGTCGTGGCACCAGCACCAGTGGCTAAGGCCCAATTTTTCAGCCCCTGTTTAACAGGGGCGTGTAATTACAATTTTTGATGCAATACTTTGCAACAGGGCTCATTGCTGTGCTCCAAGTACAGTATCTGTGAGGGGTTGCATTGTTGTGGCACCAGTGCCTAAGGCTCAATTTTTCTGCCCCTGTTTAACAGGGGCATGTAATTACAATTCTTGATCTAATAATTCACAGCAGGGCCCATTCCTGCGCCCACCAAGACTAACTGTGAGGCCTTACAGTGTTGTGTCAACACCACCACCACCACCACCACCAAAGGCCCAATTTTTCAGCCCCTGTTCAACAGGGGCATGCAATTACAATTCTTGATCTAATAATTCACAGCAGGGCCCATTCATACGCCCAGCAAGAGTAACTGTGAGGGCTCACAGTGTTGTGGCAACACCAACATGTAAGGCGCAAATTTCAGCTGAGTATATACAGCAGGCCCCTACTTTCAAACATCCAACTTACAAACGACTCCTCCTTGCAAACGGAAGGATACAACAGGAAGTGAGAGGAAATCTACCCCTAGGAAGGCAAATTCTCTCCTGTAAGAGTTAATATTGGAAAAAAAAGTGTCTCCTCTCCACTGATGCTTTATCACCAATTCTTGTTTCAATAAAAAAACCAAATTTTCAAAAAACATTTGTCATTAGGACGGAAAGTGAGGTGAACTGTTCTGAACAGGTGCACAGACAGCAAAACAAATGTTACAGGGGTGATAACCCTTCCCTATGTTTTCCAAAAAGCTTAAAAATATATTTTTTGACTGGAGCTACACTTAAACAATGTACCTGTTCAAAATTACAAACAGATTCTACATAAGAACAAACCTACAGTCCCTGTCTTGTATGCACCGCCTGTATACGGCTGTTCAGAGTATATAGGGCCTTTTTTATTTTGTGTGCGGGGTTCCCCATAATATCCATACAAGACCCAAAGGGGCTGGTAATGGGCTGGGGTGGGGGGGGGGTGTGATGGGGTAGCTATGCCATTTTTCTTAAAGATTTTCATCCATATTACCGGGACCAGACATTACATTAAAGCCGCAAGCAGTTTTAAATGGCTTTTTTTCCTTTAGAAATGTAATTTTGTGCAGGGACAGTTCTAAACACGGCAAACACGTGGCACTTCACAGGCATACTTTAGACACCCCCCAGGTACGATATTTAAAGGAATATTTGACTTTTTTTTTTCACTTTATGCATCATTAAAATGACTGCTCCAGAAAAATGGCCGTTTTTAAAACTTCTTTTTGCATTGATACATGTCCCCTGGTGCAGAACCCGGGTTCCCAAACCCTTTTTAGGACAATAACATGCATAATAGTCGTTATAATTAGCACTTTAGATTTCGAACATTCGCATCCATTGTATTTAATAGGGTTCTAAAGTTCGTGCGAACTTTCGGTCCGTTCGCGGGTTCTGGTGCGAACCGAACCCGGGGGTGTTCGGCTCATCACTAGTCTTGAGGATGGATCACTGGCCAGAGCTTGCACAGTATGCAATTGAGGTACTGGCCTGTCCTGCATCCAGCGTTCTTTCAGAACGCACATTCAGTGCTACCGGAGGCTTTGTAACTGATCACAGGGTGCGCCTGTCCACCGACTCGGTCGATCGACTGACCTTCATAAAAATGAATCAGTCTTGGATCACCACCAGCTACCAAGCACCTGATGCTGATGTAACAGAATAATTTTCTTTGAAATGTTAGATCCCTTCAAGACTGCCTATGCTGATGCAGAGTGACTATCCTGTTATGCTGAGTGACTATCCTCTTCCTCCTCAATGATCATGCGTATAGCATGTAAGAACTTTTTTGTTTCTGGGCACCGCCACCAGTGGCTAAGGCCCAATTTTTCAGCCCTAATTTAACAGGGGCGTGCAATTACAATTTTTAATGCAATACTTTGCAGCAGGACTCATTCGTGCGCTCCAACTAGAGTATCTGAGTGGTGTTGCAGTGTTGTGGCACCAGCACCAGTGCCTAAGGCCCAATTTTTCTGCCCCTGTTAAACAGGGACATGTAATTACAATTCCTGATCTATTATTTCACAGCTGGGCCCATTCATGCGCTCACCAAGAGGAACTGTGAAGACTTACAGTGTTGTGGCACCAGCACCACCACCAAAGGTCCAATTTTTCCTACCACTGTTCAACAATGGCATGTAATTACAATTCTTGATATAATAGTTCACAGCAGGGCGTTCCAGCGCCCACCAAGAGTAACTGTGAGGGCTTACAGTGTTGTGGCAACACCAACATCTAAGGGGCAAATTTCCCAATGATTTTCATCCATATTACCGGGACCAGACATTACATTAAAGCCGCAAGCAGTTTTAAATGACTTTTTTTCCTTTAGAAATGTCATTTTGTGCAGGGACAGTTCTAAATACGGGAAACATGCGCCACTTCACAGGCATACTATAGACACCCCCCAGGTACGATATTTAAAGGAATATTTCACTTTTTTTTTTCACTTTAAGCATCATTAAAATCACTGCTCCCGAAAAAACGTCAGTTTTTAAAACTTTTTCTTGCATTGATACATTTCCCCTGGGGCAGTACCCGGGTCTCCAAACCCTTTTTAGGACAATAACTTACATATTAGCCTTCATAATTATCACTTTTGATTTCGAACGTTCGAGTCCCATTGAATTTAATAGGGTTCTAATGTTCGCGCAAACTTTTGGTCCGTTCGCAGGTTCTGGTGCGAACCGAACCGGGGGGTGTTTGGCTCATCCCTAGTTGTCATATTGGCACTCCCTGCACAAGAGTTTAACCTCAGGGATCATCCCCAGATCCCCTTTATTCGACACAAGCCTATCAAGCTCTCTCTGCAGACGCTGATAGGTGACGTACTTATCAATCTGTTTATTTCTTCCTATGGCCTTGAAAAACCCAACGATCCTTTGTTTTGTAAGCTCCCACCACTCTGACCTACTGCTGCAAAAGTCCATAAATGATACCTGTGCCTGAAAAAAAATCCTTAAAGGATTGACTCACCTTCACATCATCCAGGAGTGCCGAATTCAGCTTCCAGGTACCCCTCCCTCTAGGTGGTATATCGGGGCTATTCAGAGTCACAGACATAATACAGTGATCGGAAAACTCCACCGCCCGACACACTAGTGCTGAGAAGGCAGAGTTCCCCTTTAAAAAAACCAATCTATTCTACTCTGACTACCACCTCACATAAACAAAGTGAATCCCGTGTCGTCTGGGCAGCAATGAATGTGCACATAAACCAGACCTGTCTCTCTAGCTATTTTGTTCAAAAAAATCGTCACAGTCCAGCCTGGCTCTGGTACCTTTCCTGTCCTTTGTCCTAGTGACGGTGTTGAAATCACCACCGAAGACAACTTGCTAGGCTGTAAAAAGAAAAGGCCTTGATCTTCATGAAGAGGCAGTTCCTGTCCCAATTTGTCTGGGGCCCATAGATGTTGATCAGGCGCAGGTCCTGACCCCCATGGGAGACATCTAAGACCATGCATCTCCCTATTTCTACCTCAATAATCCGCTGACAGGTTACCATGCCGTAAAAAATTACTGCAACTCCAGTGTTAGGCTCAGTCGCAAGAGGCCAGAAAGAGGGACTGCGCCTCCACTCCTTCTTCGCCAGATGAATATCAGCCAAACTAGACAACTGGGTCTCTTGAAAAAAGAAAATATCAGCATCAAACCTGCTGAGCAAAAAATAAGGCCATATTATGAGCACTTACTGATTATATGCTGGCGACATTAATGGTCATCATCACCTTCACTGAAGTGGGAACCGCCATCAAGATGATTGAGGTAATAGTTTCTTAGCCTGCTTTCCTCCCTCCCTACCTGGAGACCTGTGTAGGGGGTCCCTTGTGATTCCTCCTCCACAGACTCATCACCGGAAGAACTTCCACCCTCCACATCAGAAAACACCTCAAAAGCATTTGCCACCTCCACCCTCCTAGGTTCAGGAGTTTTGACATCCTTCCTCTTTCTCCTGCCTCTTATCCTTTTTCCTTTTACCCTCAAACCATTCCATATCCTCATTCGACAATCCTGATGGCAGAACCCCCTCCCCCCTGCTCCCCAGGATATCCTCAGCCAAAACCCCCCCATTAACCCCTCCCCCCACATCATTCACCCCAACTTCCACATATTTCACCCTGACTTCCACATCATTCACCTTGCATTCTACACCAGCCACTTTAATTCCCTTTCCGTTCCCACCTCCCCCTCCACCATCATCCAATCCATCATTCACTCCACCCCTCGATGTCTGCTGACCTCGAATCACAGCACTTCTGCCACGCCGAGGAGGAGGTATTGGCACAACCATACACGCTGGTCCAGCACCCTCCACTGCCTTCACTACACTAGGAGAAACAATAGCTGACTTGACAAGCACACTTTCTGACACTGACTGGGGAACCGCAGACTGGGGAGACACTGACACCACAGATGGACTCACAGACACAGATTTTGATGGGACAAAGACACTAGGTACAACCTCTGCCAACCCAGACTCTTCTCTATCCAGATAGAAAAATTCCTCCACTAGCTCTGGCTTATTGTGCAAAGCCTCAGGGCACCGGCTATAAGGGTGACCAACCTTATCACATAGGTTACATTTAATGATGTTACATTCCCTCACCAGATGCCCCAGATCCTGACACAAAGAACACTTCTGTTCTGGACAGGAAGCGGAGAAATGTCCCTTGGCTCCACATTTATGGTACAGCTATGGTTGACCAGGGTAGAAGATGGTAATCCTATCTATACCAATAAAGGCAGAGGAGGGCAAATGCTGGACCACATTCTCACACACACTCAACCTCATTGACACCGACCACCCACCCGTCCAGAGTCCTCCATAATCCACATTCTTTTTTAGGGGACACAACGTTTCACCAAACCTCCTCAACCAGACCCATAAATGTTCGGGGAGTATAAACTCATTCCTAGTCAGGTTAGTCACATTTTTAATCAAAGGTTGTCGTGAGATAACTTTGGGGACAGAGTCACAGGATTTGTTTTGGGAACGGTATGAACACGTGTATAGGGGCCATTCCAGTCAGGCTGGCCCCTATACACGTGTTCATATCGTTCCCAAAACAAATCCAGTGACTCTGGACACACAAATGATAAATCATATTCATAGGAACCAGCCGGACTGATAAGAGCATAAATATTCTCTGCCTTAAATCCCATGGCTAGGATCTTATCCACAACCACCCTCCTGATAGGTGGAATACCTCCTTCTTCCCACCTGATCTGTCCCACATTCCTGCATTTAGTGCCGGTTCACACTTGTGCGAGTTGATACCGAATGCGATGCGTCAAACACAAACTAGATTCGAATGCGATGCGATGAAAAAAAGGGTCTTGTGCGAGTTTAGACCGCTGCGTTGCGAATTTAGTCTCCATAGACATCAATGTAAATCGTTCTGGAATCGCATTGGTGGTTCACATATGTGCGAATACTTCACCTCCAGCTCCTCCTTCCAGTTCTGCCCCCTCACTTCCTGTTTCCTGTCTCGTGTCCATATGTAAACAGAGAAGATGGCCCCAAGGCGCCGGAACACCATTGATAATGAGGAGCTCATCAGGCTTGTCCGTGACAGGCCTTATATATGGGACAGCCGGATTGAAGAATACAAAAATCATGCCCGGAAGAGCAGAGGCTGGGTTGAAATTTGTCAATCTCTGTATGCAGACTGGGATGACTTCACACCTCATGTTCGCAAAATTAAACGTAAGTACATTCCTATTTATTCATCCCACTGACCACCAATGTAAGGACATGTATCCCACTGACCACCAATGTAAGGTGACCACCAATCCCACTGACCACCAATGTGAGGGCATGCATCCCACTGACCACCAATGTAAGGTGACCACCAATCCCACTGACTACCAATGTAAGGGCATGCATCCCACTGACCACCAATGTAAGGTGACCACCAATCCCACTGACTACCAATGTAAGGGCATGCATCCCACTGACCACCAATGTAAAGTGACCACCAATCCCACTGACCACCAAACAATCCCACTGACCACCAATCCCACTGACTACCAATGTAAGGGCATGCATCCCACTGACCACCAATGTAAGGTGACCACCAATCCCACTGACCACCAAACAATCCCACTGACCACCAATCCCACTGACCACCAATGTAAGGGCATGCTTCCCACTGACCACCAATGTAAGGTGACCACCAATCCCACTGACCACCAATGTGAGGGCATGCATCCCACTGACCACCAATGTAAGGTGACCACCAATCCCACTGACTACCAATGTAAGGGCATGCATCCCACTGACCACCAATGTAAAGTGACCACCAATCCCACTGACCACCAAACAATCCCACTGACCACCAATCCCACTGACTACCAATGTAAGGGCATGCATCCCACTGACCACCAATGTAAGGTGACCACCAATCCCACTGACCACCAAACAATCCCACTGACCACCAATCCCACTGACCACCAATGTGAGGGCATGCATCCCACTGACCACCAATGTAAGGTGACCACCAATCCCACTGACTACCAATGTAAGGGCATGCATCCCACTGACCACCAATGTAAGGTGACCACCAATCCCACTGACCACCAAACAATCCCACTGACCACCAATCCCACTGACTACCAATGCAAGGGCATGCATCCCACTGACCACCAATCCCACTGACTACGAATGTAAGGGCATGCATCCCACTGACCACCAATGTAATGTTGTGGGATGATATTGCATGCTCAATATGTTGACACAAAGCAGAAAAAATACATGTACACACTGTTGAACAATAAAACATTATCACATTTATTGAAAAAAGTAAAAGATATGAGACGATGCAGCATTGACTGGTAAAAAAGTTATTGATCTTTATGCAATGGCATCAAGCTGCCATGATACTTGACCGGCAGGACTCATAAAGAAGTCAGTAAACTTCTCACGGACGCTGGCCCCTCTGTAATTGCCCCTTGTATGTGTCCAATCTGCGCCTTCCATCTCATCCAACAAAGAGTCCTCGAAAAGGTATCCATCTCTTTCCCGCACAAAATTGTGGAGTGCACAGGCAGCTTTTACGGCAATTATGGCGTTTTCCATGTTTAGAGTAATTGGGGTGTGCAGAAATCGCCATTTGTTTGCCATGATTCCGAAAGTACACTCCACAACTCTTCGGGCTCTTGTTAGCCGATAGTTAAAGACCCTTTTCTCCACAGACAGTGACCTGTTGGCATATGGCCTTAGCATTTTTTCCAAAAGAGCGAAAGCCTCATCACCGACAAATATTACAGGGAGAGAGGGTTCAGATGTTCCAGGGAGTGGTCGTTCGTTTGGGAGGTCCAGTGTGTTCTCCCGAATCATTCTTCCAAAACTAGAGTGGGAAAAAATGCTGGAGTCAGAACTACTCCCATAAGAACCAATGTCTATGTATGTGAACGAGTAGTTTGCATCAGCCACTGCCAGAAGCACGAAAGATAAATATTTTTTATAATTAAAATATTTTGTCCCACTACCGACTGGCCTAACAATTCTGATGTGCTTTCCGTCGATTGCCCCCACACAGTTAGGGAAGTTGCAGCGATCCCAAAATAACTGAGCTTTGGAGTTCCATTCGTCTTTGTTTGGTTTTCTCATGACCACATCTCTTAAGACCTCCCAGATGGCCATACAGGTGTCCCGTACAATTGTGCTGACCATAGATTTTCCCAGTTTGAACTCGTATTGCAAGCTGGCAAATAAATTTCCCGTTGCTAGGTACCTGTAAAAGATAGAAAAATAATTAGTGTTATTTTTTTTTTACAGAAGGACTCATACGCACTAGGTGGCGGAGCCTTAAAGACACACTTCAGAGACACCAGAGACTGGAGCGTGAAGCAAGGAGTGGATCTGGTGCCCCCCCCCAAAGCGTCCCTACGCCTTCGCCAGATACATGGATTTTTTGAGGCCTGTTCTAGAATTGAGGAAGTAAGTTATCATTTATGAATCGGTCACTCTGCCATCTCTATCTAATTATCCTGTCCTAGCCCTAACCTTTACTTCTCCCCTTATCTTTTTATTTATTTTAAAAAAAGAGTTCTAATTTTTGTATTGCAGCACAGAAGCAAGTTGGGAGGAGGAGGAGGAAGAGAAGGAGGAGGGGGAGGAGCATGCTGCTACTGTTGACGTTGATGAAGGAGTATAATTTGCTAGCTCAAATCATGAGGATTTAGCTATGGAGCTCCAGGGTGAGGTGATTGAGGTTAACGAGTCCTCTTCTCATGAGCTGGATAACGAGGATACAGACGTTTCAACATCTTCCAGCAGAAGGCAAAGACAGGCATCTACTTCCCGCAGAAAGCAAAGCTGCAGGGCAGCTGAACAGGTTGAAGACCAAGACCAGACCAAGAAATTGCTACACATTGTGTCAGGGATCACTGAACAAATTGATGCCCAGCGATGCCCTCATACAATGTTTGCCATTAGTTTGGTGCCTCTTCTGAAAGAGGTCTTGCCAGACTATTACTTTAATATGAGGATTACAGTGGAACATTGCATCCATTCATTTACTGTGCCACGCCATGTTTCTGTGCCAACGCACCAGAGTCTTTCTACTGCTTCAAACACTGCACCAAACCCTTACCCCTCTAGTTTTGCGGAACCCACTAGCATCTATGAGACCCCCAGATCACGAATCCCATATCCCATTCCTTCACCAGTTGCCTCAGTAATTTCACCCCCAAATACAACCGCCGATATTAGTAGACCAATGGATATGAGACCACTTGAGTCAACATCTTACCATGTGCCATCACAAAACAGACCACAACAGCTCTACGAGCAAATACCGTCCGTGGCAAAGCAATTTCCACCTGTAGCAAGACCAATGGAACAGCACAAACCGCTAATTCAAAATCCTTATCTATATCACAATCAGTCGATTGAAGTTGCCTCTAATATTCATATGCCCTATAGACAATATGGGCCCCCACCTGTGCCATTGAGGAAATATCACAACACAAGATGAAGCCTTGCTAACACCACCAAGCTCTTCAACACTACAACGGCATGATTTCAACAAGCCTGGTGAACATAGTTCACCAAGTTTTTTGAATTTGTAGAGGACTACCTGCTAATTTCACTACCAACTTCATGTGGAAATTCAATACTTTCTTAGTAAACGTTATGTTTTTTGTTAAATTATATATCCTATTTTGAATATCTCAGGGAAAAAGAGACGGAGAGAAAAAAAGGTAGTGGGGAAAGTGGAGATGAAGATGCGAGGAAGGGAGGATGAGAGAGTTGGATATGACAGGGAGGATAAGGTGGAGAGGTAGAGTTAGTAAACTTTTGTAAGTTAGAATTAAAGTTACTTTAAGTTAAAGCTAGACAGTGAGAGCAAGTTATAGAGTCAGAGGAAGTTAGAGAGTCAGAGGAAGTTAGAGAGTCAGAGGAAGTTAGAAAGTCAGAGGAAGTTAGAAAGTCAGAGGAAGTTAGAAGGTCAGAGGAAGTTAGAAGGGCAGAGTAAGTTGTAGAGGCAGAGTAAGTTGTAGAGGCAGAGTAAGTTGTAGAGGCAGAGTAAGTTGGTGAGGTAGAGGAAGTTAGAGAGGCAGAGGAAGTTACAAAGTCAGAGGAAGTTGTAGAGGCAGAGAAAGTTGTAGCGGCAGAGAAAGTTGTAGAGGCAGAGAAACTTGGAGAGTCAGAGGAAGTTGTAGAGGCAGAGAAAGTTGTAGAGGCAGAGAAAGTTGTAGAGGCAGAGAAAGTTGTAGAGGCAGAGAAAGTTGGAGAGTCAGAGGAAGTTGTAGAGGCAGAGAAAGTTGTAGAGGCAGAGAAAGTTGTAGAGGCAGAGTAAGTTGGTGAGGTAGAGGAAGTTAGAGAGGCAGAGGAAGTTAGAAGGTGATGGAAAAAAATGCATAGTGTGTTTAAAAAGTAAAAAAAAAGTGAAGGAGAGTGTTGTCTCCTCTTTATGTTGTTCTTGATATGTAAGAAAAAATTTGAAAGTTTCTCCAATGGTTGGTGCAAAGCATGTAGTCACAAACCGATTAGAAGTTTTTGAAAAAAATAAATAAAATACTTATTTTGGAAGACAATTTTATTGTTTTTTATGTCTGCATTCTTTGCATTCCTATAGCTTACTATGGTGCATAGCATAAAATTCACAAAGTATATCGTTGAAATTTACCTTAATGTTACAAGCAACCTTTCCGCTGGCTCCACACTTTTCCGAAAGGTGGTGTTCTGATACTCCAATCGTGTACCAAGCAACCAAAGTAATTCATCAAAACTAAGAAATAAAACCACAAAACCAATGTAAGTGACAAGTTAAAGCCCATACAAAATGACATGGTAAGAGGCAAGAGTACTAGTGAAAGGATAAAAGAGATGGAAAGTTGGATTGGTGGTCATTGGGATTGGTGGTCAGTGGCATTGGTGGTCAGTGGGATGTATGCCCTTACATTGGTGGTCATTGGGATTGGTGGTCAGTGGCATTGGTGGTCAGTGGGATGTATGCCCTTACATTGGTGGTCAGTAGGATTGGTGGTCATTGGGATTGGTGGTCAGTGGGATTGGTGGTCAGTGGGATTGGTGGTCATTGGGATTGCCCTTACATTGGTGGTCAGTGGGATTGGTGGTCAGTGGCATTGGTGATCAGTTGGATTGGTGGTCATTGGGATTGCCCTTACATTGGTGGTCAGTGGGATTGGTGGTAATTGGAATTGGTGGTCAGTGGTATGCATGTCAGTGATAGATAGAAAAAAGGAGGGAGGAGGAGAAGGAAGTGGGGTACAGGTACTAACCTATTTACTGACATCCGGGAATAGTTGAAGAACTTCTCCTCATGCTGCCTGAGATGATTGTAGAGGATCCTAAACTGACCTCTCTCTTCCCTATTTAGAATAATTGGATGGACCCAATATCTTCTTGTACTCATCAGTCTCTTGGTCCTCCTCCTCCTCTTCCTCCGGGCTTTGTCCATCAGTAATGCAGCAGTAGCAGTAACAACTGCTGCCATTATCAACGGCACATGATGAAACATAATGACCAAAAAACAAAATCCTCACTGACTACTCACAAAAACCTCACTCCTCCAACGACAATACTCTCCCCACAAGAGAAAACAGGGAAAGCACAGGAAGTTAACACCCATTTTTTTCTTGGTTTTTCAATTGGCCTGAGCAGAAATCGCATCTGTGCCTAATTTACATTGTAAGCGCATTACATTCGCATTGGATTCGCATTGCAATCGCGCTGGTAATTAATAAACAAACAATGAAAAAAAACCCCTCATAATCGCATCGCACAAGTGTGAACCGGCACTTAATGGAAGAAGGTTCGTTAGGTGAAAGTCCCCCACAACTGGCTCCTTTCCACCAGCAGAATGACCTTCTCCCAACACAACCCTAGCATAGTTCCTAACTGGGACAGAAGACACATTAACTGGCTGCATAGGAACCTCTGAAATCAGGCTTGACAAATTACCCACCACTTGATCCTCATTCCTCCCATCCAGCACAGCAGTCCAGCTCACCATACTCCCAGAAGTACCATAATTATCAGCAGTCCTGTTATTAGGTAAAGTCTTCTGTTTAGAAAAAAAAAAGGCATTTTTATAACAGCTTACCTGTAAAATCCTTTTCTTGGAGTACATCACGGGACACAGAGCGACTTAGTCATTACTAATGGGTTATATAGATTACCTTCAGGTGCTGGCACTGGCCAATTCCAAACCGGAAGTACCCTCCCCTATATAAGCCCCTCCCATCCGGGAGCACCTCAGTTTTGTAGCCAAGCAATAAGTGTCCCAAAAAGAGGGGTGGGAGCTCTGTGTCCCGTGATGTACTCCAAGAAAAGGATTTTACAGGTAAGCTGTTATAAAAATCCCTTTTTCTTTTTCGTACATCACGGGACACAGAGCGACTTAGTCATTACTAATGGGACGTCCCAAAGCAATGCCAAATGAGGGGAGGGATACATAAGCTGGGCGCCATCAGGCATGAGGATCTTTTGCGGCCTGCAACACACTGCGCCCAAAGGCGACATCCTCCTGACTTCTAACGTCTACCTGGTAGAACCTAGTAAACGTGTGTACTGAAGACCATGTTGCGGCCTTACATACTTGAGCCAGGGAGGCCTGGTGATGCACTGCCCATGAAGTTCCAACTGCTCTTGTGGAGTGCGCCCTAACTTTGAACGGAGGCGGTCTCTTTCTCAAACCATAGGCTTGTATTATGACCTGTCGAATCCACTTGGCTAAAGTGGATTTTGATGCTGCCTGACCCTTTTTAGGGCCTTCCGGCAGAATAAACAAAGTATCCGTTCTGCGAATCTGAGCAGTGGCTTTTAGATAAGCTTTAACTGCTCTTACTACATCCAAAGAATGTAATAACTTTTCCTCTACCGAGCTAGGTTTGGGGAAAAAAGAAGGAAGAACCACATCTTGGTTCAAATGAAACCTCGATACCACCTTGGGAAGAAAGGCTGGATGAGGACGTAATACTACTCTGTCCTTATGGACAACCAGATATGGCTCCTTACAGGACAAGGCGGCTAATTCCGATACTCTTTTAGCCGAACAAACGGCTACTAAGAAAATCAATTTCCTGGTGAGAAGAACCAAGGAAATGTGTTGCAATGGTTCAAACGGTTGTTTCTGTAGAACTGACAGAACCAGGTTTAAGTCCCAAGGACATATGGGAATACTAACCGGAGGGCTAATACGCATCACTCCTTGTATGAAAGCTTTGATTAGTGAATGCGAAGCCAAGGGCCTTTGAAAAAATATTGACAAGGCCGAAATCTGACCCTTGATAGTACTCAAGGCCAGCTTCCTATCTACAGCCCACTGTAGGAAGTCCAAAATCCTCCCTATCACGTACTTACGTGGATGCCATTTCTTGGCCTCACACCACGTAACGTACGCTTTCCAGATCCTATAATAGATCTGCCTGGATACCGGCTTCCTGGCATTGATCATGGTAGATACCACAGAATTAGAGAGCCCTCTCTTTTTCAGAATGTGGGCTTCAATAGCCAGGCCGTCAAACCTAGGGCTGGTAAGGAAGGGTGGTATATCGGTCCCTGCGACAGCAGGTCCGGACGATGTGGGAGGGTCCAAGGACTCCTCACTGACATTTTTACAATCTCTGCGTACCATGCCCTTCGGGGCCACGCTGGAGCCACCAGAATCACTGGTTTCTTTTCTACCCTGATTCTGCGGAGTAATCGCGGTAACAATTGTGGCGGTGGGAATGCATATATCAGCTTGAACTGATCCCAAGGGAACACTAGGGCATCCGAGCCGCAAGCTAGAGGATCCCTTGTGCGAGACACAAATCTGTCCACCTTTGCGTTGAATCTGGATGCTAGCAGATCTACATCCGGTGTTCCCCACCGCTGGCATATTACCTGGAAAACCTCGGGGTGAAGAGACCATTCCCCCGGGCATAATTGTTGGCGACTTAAAAAATCCGCTCTCCAATTTTCCACTCCTGGGATGAAAACCGCGGATATGGCTGGGACATATTTTTCTGCCCACTCCAGGATGCAATTTGCTTCCCTCTGGGCTGCACGACTCCTGGTGCCACCCTGGTGATTGATATATGCCACTGCCGTGGCATTGTCTGATTGAATTCTGACAGGGGACCCTTGGAGTTTGGATGTCCATGCTACTAGGGCATACCGGGCTGCTCGTATCTCTAAGAGATTGATGGGCAGGGCCTTTTCTGCTTCTGACCACTTGCCCTGGAGAGACCATTGCTCCAGTACTGCCCCCCAGCCTATGAGGCTGGCATCTGTAGTGACTACCTTCCAAGAAACCGGACTGAAGGGTTTCCCTTTTTCCAGATTCTGGGGCACCAACCAACAATGGAGGCTCTTGTGAACGGAAGGGGACAGGGACATTGGTAAGTCTAAAGCCTGAACTTTTTTGTTCCAGGCTGACAGTATGGCCCTTTGCAAATTCCTTGAATGGAATTGACCGTAGGGTACCGCTTCGAATGAAGCCACCATTTTTCCCAGCAGCCTCATGCAGAGGCGTATGGATGGTTTTCTTTTTGTACCCACTAAGTGGGTCAAATCTCTTAAAGACGACACCTTCTCTGGAGGTAAGAAAATCTTTCTCTGATTTGAATCCAGCCTTAGCCCTAAGTATTCCAGACTTTTGACTGGTCTTAGAGCTGACTTGTCCCGGTTGATAATCCAACCGTGATATTCCAGATACTTGATTGTCTTGTGAATAGCTACTTCCAGCTTTTCCACTGAGTGGTCTATTAGTAGCAGGTCGTCTAGATATGCCATTATCGTTACACCCTGTGTTCTTAGATTGGCCAATAATGGGGCCAGAATTTTTGTGAACACTCGTGGTGCTGTGGCCAGACCGAAAGGTAAGGCTCTGAACTGAAAATGGCGCCCTTCTACTGCAAAGCGTAGAAATTTCTGGTGGGCCGGAAAGATGGGAATATGCAGATAAGCATCCCTTATGTCGATCGAGGCTAACCATTCCTGCCCTTGTAGGGCGGTGGCCACCGATCGGATCGACTCCATCCGAAAAGTCCTGATATTTAGGAACTTGTTTAGCCCTTTTAGATTTAATATGGGCCTCACGTCCCCATTTGGTTTGGGGACTGTGAAAAGGTTCGAGTAAAACCCGAATCCGCTTTCTTCCAGGGGAACCTTCATGATTACACCTTGGAGCAATAGTTGTTCTAGTGCCAGAAGGAGGGATCCTCTCTTCTGGGGATCTCTTGGCACGTTTGACCTCATAAATTGGGCAGGAGGAGTGCCTTTTAACTCCGGCTTGTATCCCAGACTTACTGCGGAGAGCACCCATCTGTCTCTGATGGTGTCCCGCCAGGTCTCTGTGAACAACTGAAGTCTTCCCCCCACCCGATTGAGTGGGGGCAACGCTTCATGCCTTGGGGGGAGGTTTTGTACCTCTCTTGATCCAGGGCTTCTTGTTACCCTGTGATTGTCCCTGATTTCTGCCCCCTGAATTTGACCGCGGAGGCCGTCGGAACTGCTTCACAGCCGATGTGCCCGGGACTGGAGAAGTAGGCCTCTTAAAAGAAGGACTTCTACCCTTGTTCTTAACCGGTAAGAGTGAACTTTTACTGGCAGAAATTTTCTGGATATATTTGTCCAGATCTTCTCCAAATAAGCGTTCTCCATGAAATGGGAAGCTAACCAGCAGTTTTTTACAGGGAGCTTCAGCAGACCAGTTTTTGAGCCACAGAAGCCTACGCATATGTACTATAGACAGCATAAAGCGGGAGGCCTGTTGGATTGTATCCTTTATGGCGTCCACCGCAAAACACAAGGCTCTAGGCAGGTCAGCTAGGGCAAGAGCCTGCTGATCTGGTAAGTCCCTTAAGACTTGTTTCAACTGATCTTTCACTGCTTGGCAGACTCCAATCGCTGCTACCGCAGGTTGTGTCACCATGCTTGCTGTAGAGAAAGCAGATTTTAGTAAAGACTCCAATTTTTTATCTATTGGGTCTTTGAACATTGGAACATTATCTACTGGACATGTCAGTGATTTGTTCACAGAAGAGATGGCTGCGTCCACTGTAGGGACCCTCCATTTTTTTATGAACTTATCCTCCATGGGATAGATCACCGGAAATCTCTTGGGGGGAGCAAATATTTTATCAGGATGCTCCCAATCCTGGTAAATAAGCCCTTCCAATAAAGGGTGGATTGGGAAGGAACAGACAGCCTGGGGAGCTTTCAGCGACCCCAGCGAGGAAACCGTAGTGGATGGTGGTTCCGCCAGAGGCATTTTAAATGCTGATCGGACCATGTTAGTCAGAGACTGAACCCATAATCTTTCAGCCTGAGATGCTGAGAAAGGTTCTTCCACTGTTGATTCCTCCATAACTGAATCAACCTCATTCTGATCCCCTTCAGGTAGGTCGATCTCTGTGTGGGACTGTTCCTCCACTAACAGGCACTCTGAAGGAGGAGACGGAGATCGGACGCGCTTTCCCTGTGACAGGGAAGCAGCGATCAATGCTGTTAATCTCTCTTCCAATCCTCCCAGAGTTGAGGATAAAACCTCCTCTGTTATATATACAGGAGCAGGTGGACTGGGGACAGCCGCAGCACCAGGCACTCCTGCGGGGTTTCTACGGCTACTGACCTCTGAATTCTCAGGGGAGATTGGTGCAGTACAAGCATGCCCAATATCCTCAGAGCCCGATGGAGACCCCTTTGGCTTCCTGGAAGACCTATTTCCGGAGCGTCTGGACGACATATCCTTTAAGCACAAAGCTGAGGTATTCCCGTCGTCATACACCAATTTTTGCTGGTAATAGTCTAACACAGTTGCTGCTATATACCAGCTGGTGTCCACTAAAGTGCCTTTCTATGGGGATGCCTGCATCAACCGCCTCTGTGTGCCACTGTTTGTTGCTAGCTCTGTTTGCATCCAGCTGACACTTGTACTGTGTCTTTATACAAGCTGGGACGCCTGCACATGCGCAGAAGCGCCGTGGCGCGCATCGAGCGTCATCCACCCGCCCCGCCCCTTTTTTTTCATAGGAGGCGCGTGCACGCGCCCGTGCGCCATTGGCGCCCTTTTCGAAATCAAACAGGGACTAGGAGCCAGGGCCCTTTTTGCCGGAGGGCCTGTGCGGTGGATGAGCGCAGCAACAGGGCAGAGGAAGTGGATTCCCACAGAGAAACTTACCAACTGCCTGGATCTTTTGACTTGAGAAAACCAAAGATCCACATGACAAGAAAAATGGACTACAGCGGCCTCTAGTGGTTTAACACAGGTACCGCGGTCCTCTTTTTTTTTTTTTTTTCTTGACTACTATTAAAATTTTACATTTTCAGTAGTTACGGGCATACACAGATATTAGCGGGAATACCGTTAGGTAACAGACAGAAAGACAAATTAGGCTTGGGGGTCCCCCAATAGAACCAAGTTCCTGGGGGCCCCCACTTACCTGATCCCCGCCGCAGGACTTTGTTTGGTCCACAGAAGCCCAAACTTCACCTATCACGGCAGGCATTGTAATTAAACCTTCAGGGACCGGGTTCCCAAGGATTCCACTCCCCTGGACCTGTATAGCACCCTGCACAGACAACGTCTTGGTCGTGGGTATGACCAGAGCTCTGGATCCCAGGGTCCAGCCCTCCTAAGAGAGGCATTACAGGCAAAACCTTGCTCTTCTGCTGCAAGGCCCGGGTACCGACCGTTTAGCTATGAAGCTTTTTTGGTGGGATCCGGAACAGCTTACTAAGGCCCAAAAGAACCTGTACGCAAGCCCAGTGAAAACACATGTTACTCTTTGGCCAACACCTTAGACACTGGCAAAAAACTGAGGTGCTCCCGGATGGGAGGGGCTTATATAGGGGAGGGTACTTCCGGTTTGGAATTGGCCAGTGCCAGCACCAGAAGGTAATCTATATAACCCATTAGTAATGACTAAGTCGCTCTGTGTCCCGTGATGTACGAAAAAGAAACAGCTGTTTTAGCGTCCATGAGACACTCCTGCTCCACAGTCTTAAGCCCCGTACACACGATCGGATAACCTATGGATTTTCGTCCGATGGATTTGTCAATCGGAAATCCGATGAAACTGTTTTTCATCAGTCTTGCCTACACACCATCAGTCAAAAAAACGACCGTTCCAAATGCGGTGACGTAAAACACTCCGATGAGCCGAGAAAAATGAAGTTTAATGCTTCTGAGCATGCGTCGACTTGATTCTAAGCATGCGTGGGTTTTTTAACCGATGGACTTGCCATAGACGATCGGAAATTCCCATCGGTTTTTTATCCATCGGAAAATTTTAAAACAAGTTCTATTTTTTACAACCGATGGAAAAAAGACCGATGGGTACCATACACGATCGGTTGGTCTGATGAAAACCATCCATCGGACGGTTTTCATCAGTCAAACCGATCGTGTGTATGGGGCTTAAGTGTCCATGCGGCATTCCTGCTCTGAAGTTTTAGTGTTCATGCAGCATTCTTGCTCTGTACTCTTAGTGTCCATGTTGGACTCCTGCTCCTTGTTCTTACAGACAACAGGAACTTCTTTGTCTGGATTCCTTGCTGTGATGGGAGGGCTCATGGAACCCAGAATCCCTTGGAAAGTATGGGATACCCTTGTTTCAGCTCCCCATGCACCTCTTATGTCTAAGTCACTCTGTGTCTATTGGGGCACAGGGTGAGCAAAAAAATAATGGACATTAAGAATATGATTGGATTACTTCAAATGGGACAGTAAATAGTCATTAACAATATCTCTCAAGCCATATTACAAAGACTCACTGATTCATACTGTTAGGAGGTGCTGCTGTCAACTCCAGCCACCTGTCTGTCTGTTATCTGTTATAATGCAAATTAGTCTAGTGTGGCTTCTCTTTCAGCCATTGTCGTCTGTGCTAATTGACTCTGCAATTGTATGAAGAAGTTTTGTGTTGATATGTATGATAATGTGTATTGTAGTGAGGGAGTCACTTCGGCTGCTGTAAGGGATTAGTTAATTAGCTCATGTTAATTTTATGTTTCTGTGTATTGCTACCAGAGTAATATGAGCAGGATATAGGAACCTCCTATTTTACTGTGTATAAGACTTTCTTTCATTTCAATAAAGATTCATTCCTACTTGACCCTCAAGACAGAGCTTTGTCTCGTATTTGGGGGAGAATTATTCGTATGGGTTGCTTGTTCGGCTGATTGGAGTGTTAGGTAGCTGCCTTGGTATTCAGGTATGGAATGTCCTAAACGATGTTAACCCCTTTCATACACAGGGTGTCGTTACACTTGCCGATTGCAAGGATGCATTGACAGATGCAATCTCTTTGTAGCAGTATTCACAGGAATGGCATCAATACACTTAGAGAGATTCTCAACAAGCATTCCTTCATCAGCATTTTTCTGAACTGAAACAGTTCCAGCATGTACTCAAATTGCAGACACTGTAGCACTGCTGCCATTTTGGTCAGACTTCACAAATGAAGATTTTTCCACAACTTTCTCCCTTACAGGTTGAGGGACAGCATCCTCTTCCTCATCTTCATCTGATGAGTCAGTGGAAAATCAAAGCTTCCTGCCACTCAACGGAGATTGCATTTCTGTAATGGCTTGCAGCAATCAACCTTTTCCTCAACCTCCTCCTGAGATGACCCAAGCTGCTGGGGAGTGAGGCAGATAGACATGTGAAGCCACTTCCTTATCCCCATCCATACAGGAAAGCCCGGAGCAGAAAGACAGAATGCCATAGGCGGAGGGCTGGCATGACTGAGTGAACAGGGTATGAGATGTAAGGGGATTAATGATTGGATGAAGGAAATATGGAGGGGAGGGGAAAAGGCCAGATAAAAGGGAGTCCCTGCCCCCCCTAAGACAACACAGCATGGGGGAAAGTTCCTGACAGCAGCAGCATGTCATCTGTGGATAAACTTCTGGCCCAACTGCAGGCAGAGACTGCTACACGGGGCGAGAATTGGCTCCAGGAGACCCTGGGGCCGATGCTGTCGGGTCCATCTGGATCAGCAGGTACCGTGGGGAGAGAAGCTGGGCGAGCTCGCAGGTCCCCCCGGGGGGTCTCCGGTGGGTTCGGGGCCCCAGCATGGGTTATCGGGGGCTGCGGTGTCCGGGCAACCCCCCCCTCGGCCGGACATCATGGGCTGGTGCAGGCGGGTTTAGGAGTGAGGGAGCCAGAGAGAGATGACAGCGGTGCTGGGGAACAGCGTGGTGGCAAGTCGGCTAAACGATCGGTGTGTGGGTCTGGTGCGCGGAGGATGGATCGATCGGGTGCAGGACCCTCGGCTTCCAGGGACAAGTCGCCTGGTGAGCTTTCTTCTGGTGGTGAGTAGGGATGAGCCGAACACTAGACTTGTGCACAAAGGAAAAATTCGTTCCGTTTCGGTTCGTTTCTTTCCGGTCCTGTTGATTCGTAATCATTCGTAATTTTGCTAGACAGGATTTTTCGTGTTCGGACTCATTCGTATTTTTGCAAGCGACATTTTTCGTTGAATTTTTTGTTGCTTTATAATTCGTACTTTCGGTAGAGTACGTTGTTTTTCGTTGATTCTGGACACAACTCCTACTTTCGTAACTTTTTTTGGGTTCGTTGATTCGTAATTTTCTGTGTCTCTCTCACAACGACGCTGCCTATTATGCCTAATGTGCTTCGAATGGATTTGTACTTTTCTAAATACATAGCGGTTATTTGTAACGATTCAAAATCTCGTATTTTACTTTCGTTTTTTACATGCGGCTATAGGCTCCGCCCCTGTACACCATTTTGAGAGGGTTCAGCACGGTGAGGGAGAAGCAGAGAGCAGAACAGAGTGAGTGTTATTGTGCTTCGAATGGATTCAAAATCTCGTATTTTACTTTAGTTTTTTCATGCGGCTATAGCCTCCGCCCCCTGTACACCATTTTGAGAGGGAGTTCAGCATGGTGAGGGAGAAGCAGAGAGCAGAGTGAGTGTTATTGTGCTTCGTATGGATTCGTACATTCGTAACTTTTTTCATAACGAATTATGCCGAAGACCTTCGGGCATTCGCTATTTTGCGGTATAATTTATTTCGGATTCGGTTTTATTCGTAATTGCTCTGTTCGGAAATTCGAATGCTTCCGAATGTCCGAAAGTTGCTAAATTCTGACGAATTTCGATTCGTTAAGAAACAAATTGCACAAGCCTACCGAACACCCCCGGGTTCGGTTCGCACCAGAACCCGCGAACGGACCGAAAGTTCGCACGAACGTTGGAACCCTATTACATACAATGGATGCGAACGTTCAAAATCTAAAGTGCTAATTATAACGACTATTATGCATGTTATTGTCCTAAAAAGGGTTTGGGAACCCGGGTTCTGCACCAGGGGACATGTATCAATGCAAAAAAAAGTTTTAAAAACTGCCGTTTTTTGGGAGCAGTCATTTTAATGATGCATAAAGTGAAAAACAAAGTGAAATCTTCCTTTAAATATCGTACCTGGGGGGTGTCTAAAGTATGCCTGTGAAGTGCCACGTGTTTCCCGTGTTTAGAACTGTCCCTGCACAAAATGACATTTCTAAAGGAAAAAAAGCCATTTAAAACTGCTTGCGGCTTTAATGTAATGTCTGGTCCCGGTAATATGGATGAAAATCTTTAGGAAAAATGGCATAGCTACCCCATCACCCCCCCCCCCCCCCCTACCCCAGCCCATTACCAGCCCCTTTGGGTCTTGTATGGATATTAAGGGGAACACCGCACACAAAATAAAAAAGGCCCTATATACTCTGAACAGCCGTATACAGGTGGTGCATACAAGACAGGGACTGTAGGTTTGTTCTTATGTAGAATCTGTTTGTAATTTTGAACAGGTACATTGTTTAACCACTTAAGCCCCGGACCATTTGGTAGCTAAAGGACCAGAGGTGAATTCAGAATTTTGCACTGCGCTGCTTTAACTGTAAATTGTGCGGACATGCAATGTTGTACCCAAACGAAATTTGCGTCCTTTTCTTCCCACAAATAGAGCTTTCTTTTAATGGTATTTGATTGCCTCTGCGATTTTTATTTTTTGCGATATAAACGGAAAAAGACCGAAAAAACTCAATTGTAGTCATACATTTAGGCCAAAATGTATTCAGCCACATGTTTTTAGTAGAAAAAATGTCAATAAGCGTATATTTATTGGTTTGCGCAAAAGTTATAGAGTTTACAAACTAGGGTACATTTTCTGAAATTTACACAGCTTTAAATTTATGACTGCCTATCTCATTTCTTGAGGTGCTAAAATGGCAGGGCAGTACAAAACCCCCCCCAAATGACCCCATTTTGGAAAGTAGACACCCCAAGGAAATTGCTGAGAGTTATGTTGAGCCCATTGAATTTTTTATTTTTTTGTCTTAAGTGATTGAATAATGACTAAAA
This sequence comes from Rana muscosa, assembly GCA_029206835.1. Taxonomy (NCBI): domain Eukaryota; kingdom Metazoa; phylum Chordata; class Amphibia; order Anura; family Ranidae; genus Rana; species Rana muscosa. The sequence goes on along the minus strand of CM055116.1, from coordinate 1,296,162,345 downwards.
AAAAAAAAAAATTACAAAAAGTTGTCACTAAATGATATATTGCTCACACATGCCATGGTTATATGTGGAATTTCACCCCAAAATAAATTTTTCTGCTTCTCCTGAGTACGGGGATACCACATGCGTGGGACTTTTTAGGAGCCTAGCCGCGTACGGGACCCCGAAAACCAAGCACCGCCTTCAGGATTTCTAGGCACAAATTTTTGATTTCACTCCTCACTACTAGAGATGGCCTTGCGGTTCGCCCCGCGGTCGGTTCGCGGTGAATTTTGCGCATTCGCGGTTCGCAAAACCGGCGGACATATGGCGCTATTCGCGGCCGGTTCGCGGCCACCATATTCTGAATCTTTTACATTGTGGAACTTTGACCTATGACACATCCATCATGTGGTACAGGACAGCCAATGAGACATTTCAGCAGATGGACATACCCCCTACCTTATAAATAGACCTGATCTGGCTGCCATTTTACATTCTGTTATTTGTCAGCGTAGGGACAGGTTGCTGTGTGTGTACTAGCAGGGACAGACTCTACTAAAACAAAAGTCCTTCTAAGGACTGGTATAGGTGTACAGTCCACAAAAGTCCTTTTACGGACTGGTATAGGTATACTATTTTGTGTGCAGTAAATAGGGGTGTACTACACGCATAAAATACTCTAGGAAGAATAGTATAGTGCATTTCTACTGTGCAGCTTCTGAGCGGTTGTGCTGCAGCTCTTTTCTCGGTTTAGGTAGAAATTGCCGCTGTGTGTCGCACTCGCAGGCACAGACTAGCGACTAAAATCGCTAACCAATAAAGCTCCACAAAAGTTCATTTTAAGGACTGGTATAGGTGTACTATTTGGTGTGCAGTATATAGGGGTCTAATACACGCATAAAAAACTTTCACATATAGGAAGAATAGTTTAGTACATTTCTACTGTGCAGCATTGTGACTGCTGAAAGGTTCTGCAGCGATACTACAAAGAGTGACAAACGCAATTAGAAAAAAGTATTATAACTGCTGTGATAGACCAGTGGCCCCCGAAAACGACAGTTTGAAGCGGGGTGTTATATACCTTCTTCCACATATACTGCCCTTCTCTACAGCCTTTTGTCACAGGGTCATTTAAAAAGATGACAGACAGAGGAAGAGGCAGGCCCTTCCGCAGGGGTGGTAGGGGTAGGGCAGGAGCACCAGGCCGGAGCCAAAGTGGGAAGTTGCAGAAGGTGCGTTCGATTACGTCAAAGGACGCACCAGACTTGGTTGACTGGCTTACTCAGCCTTACTCTTCTGCACCCTCCTCATCCTCTCTATCTGCACCCTCTTCACTCTCTGCTGTGTGCACCCCCAAAGACACTACCACCAACACCACCGCCACCATATACCCTCCGCTTGAGTCACAGGAATTATTTTCTGATCCATCACAAGACTTCTCTGATGCGCAGGCATTCTTGACATTGGATCAGGAAGAGGAGGTAGCAACAACCGCCACTCAGCAGTCTGACGAGAGTACCCAGATCAGCCCAAGGATGTTGGTCTGCCTACTCTGAGATCTCTAATGTTAGTGGTGGGGAAGGTGACATAGATGATGATGTGTCTATGGACGTCACGTGGGTGCCCACAAGAGAGGACCAGGAGGGGAGTTCAGAGGGAGAGATGGACCAGCAGATAGGGAGGAAAGGCAGGCGGAACTTACATTGCACAGGAGTGACAAACAAGACTGCTAATGTATCAGGACTCAGAGCGAGCCATCAACCATGTACGGTCACATCTGGCGCTCCCAGGACTCCGGCACATGGCTCCGCAGTGTGGGCTTTTTTTAACGTGTCCGCTGCTGACAATAGTGTTGCCATCTGCAGCCTTTGCAGTCAACGCATAAGTCGCGGTAAGCCCAACACTCACCTAGGGACGACCGCCTTAAGAAGGCACATGAACTCCCATCACCGAGCCCAGTGGGAGCAACGCCGTCAGAACCCACAAAGCCAAACTCCAGGCTCTCACCGTCCAGCCTCTTCTACTACTTCTCCTCTCTCTTCACAGTTGTCCTCCACTCCACCTTCCATCATCACGTCCCCAAGTTTATCTGGAAAATGGCAGGCTTCCGTGGGACAAATGTTTGAGCGTAAAAGAATGATGACGCCGGATAACCCTCTTGCCCAATGGTTGACCGCTGGCTTGTCAGAACTCCTAGCCCGCCAACTACTGCCATATAAACTGGTGGACTCGGAGGCCTTTCGAAAATTTGTGGCCATTGGAACACCACAATGGAAGGTCCCAGGAAGGAAATATTTCTCCCAGAAGGGCATCCCAGAGCTATATGGCCATGTTCAGCGGCAAGTGAATGTATCTCTGGCACACAGTGTCGGTGCCAAGATACATCTGACCACAGACAGGTGGTCTAGCAAACACGGGCAGGGAAGGTATATTACTTTTACTGCCCACTGGGTGAACCTTCTGACGGCCGTCAAGCATGTAACCCGTGGCACCCGTGTAGATTTGGTTTTACCGCCACGGATTGCATGCAGGCCTGCCTCTTCTTCTCCTCCTCCTCCTACTCCATCCTCCCTCTCCTCCTCGGCTGACTCCTACTCTTCCGCTGATACCGTCTCTTCCGCTGCGCCGCCCAAGATCCCCAGAACCTATTCGACATGCCAGGTGAGACGTTGCCATGCTGTGCTGCGTCTGTTGTGCCTGGAAGCCAAGAGCCACACTGGCCCTGCACTCCTTTCAGCTTTGCATTCACAGGCAGATCAGTGGCTAACACCGCTCAATTTGACAGTTGGTAAAGTGGTGTGCGACAACAGTACCAATCTGCTGAGCGCGTTGAAACAGGGCAAAATTACACACGTGCCATGCATGGCACACGTCTTGAACTTGGTCGTGCAGCGATTCGTTGTCAAATACCCTGGGGTCCAGGACGTCTTGCAGCAGGCAAGGAAAATCTCGGCCCATTTCAGAAGATCTTACACGGCCATGGCTCGCCTTGTTGACATTCAGCGGCGACACAATCTGCCGGTCAGACGTCTTATTTGTGACTGCCCGACGCGATGGAACTCAACCTTGTATATGCTTGATAGGCTGCTCCAGCAGAAACGTGCAGTTAACGACTACCTGTACGAACTCTGCGCCAGAACAGGTTCTGGGGGTCTTGGGTTTTTTTCACTGCGTCAGTGGCTGCTCATGCGCAACGCATGCAGACTTTTGCGGCCATTTGATGAGATCACCAAACTGGTCAGTCGCAGCCATGGTGCCATCAGTGACATCGTACCTTATGCCTTCTTTATGGAGCGTGCATTGCGTCGTGTCATTGATCAAGCCGTCGAGGAGCAGGAGCAGGAAGATGAGGAAGTCGCAATGCTGGATGAATTCCCAGGGGGGGCTACTCTATCTGAGACAAGTCAACAACAGGAGTCTGAAGAGGAGTCAGAGGAGGATGGTGACGGGGCGGATGAGGAGGAGCAAGAAGAGCATGCTTTAAACCTTTCTGGGATCCCTGCTGTTGTTGTTCGTGGATGGAGGGAGGAGATCGAGGACGACATTATACTGGATGATGACGAGCAGGAGCCAGGCCACCACACTGCTTCCAGTTTAGTGAAAATGGGGGCCTTCATGCTCCAGTGTTTTAAGAGGGACCCCCGTATAAAAAGCATAAAGGGCAAGGACCATTACTGGGTGGCAACGTACTTGGACCCCCGGTACAAACAAAAAATGGCAGAAATGTTACCACCATCACAGAGGGCTGTCAGAATGGAGCACTTCCAGGCCTTGCTTAGAGAAATGCTGCATTCTGCTTTTGCGTGCGCTGGCAGAGGAATTTCCACTCCCAGAGGAACAGTTGTGGATACCAATCCAAAAGCGCCTGCAAGAAGAGGGCGGTTTGAAGATGTCTTGGTCACTTCTGATATGAGATCATTCTTTCAGCCGACCCATCAACAGGTCTCATCCGGATCCAGCAGCAGAGAACGCCTAGACCGACAGGTGTCCGACTACATCGGATTAACGGCCGATGTGGACGCTTTGAGAAGTGATGAACCCCTGGACTACTGGGTGGGCAGGCTTGACCTCTGGCCAGAGCTTGCACAATTTGCAATGGAACTGTTGGCTTGCCCCTCGTCCAGTGTCCTGTCCGAAAGGACGTTCAGCGCAGCAGGGGGGATCGTGACCGATATGCTCACGACAGTGTTGACAACCTCACATTTATAAAAATGAATGAGGCATGGATCTCTGAGGAATTCAACACATGTGACCAGTAGACCGTGTTTCATTCAAATTCCTCATGACAGGCCACAAATATCCACCACCACCTATAACAATTATTCATGGTCCTTGTCTTCTTGGGTAAATACAGCGGCATAAAAGGACTTTTATGTCCGTTGAATGCCTAATTTTTGGGGCCTGTAGTGCCCGAAACGTATTAATCATGTGAATGCCTAATGTACCTCCAGCCACAGAATTTAAAGTTCTTTGCTGTCAGATGAATGCCTGTTGGCTAATTTTTGGGGCCTGTACTGGCCGACACTTACTTCTTTATCCAGGCTGCGAATGCCTAATTTTTCAGACTGGAATTGAAAATCAATTCCACTAAATTGTGGAACGGATGCGGACCCATTTTACAGACGTGTGAATGGACCCTGTATGTATTTGACATGTATTTACCGGCTGCTGTCAGTTCCGGCTGATTTAGGCCGAGCTATTACAATAAAACCGAGCAATATTACAAAAAAGAAATAAACGTTATAACTGTATAAACGATTTATACAACTTATAAAAAAAAAAAAAACATTTATGGCAACTTTTCCAATAGCAGGATCATCTCATGCACCCCCTTCATAGCTTGGCCTTGCGTCTCTTCCATGGCCTTCATGCGCTCCTGAATTGACAAAAAATTTCAGATAAAAAAAGAATGCTTGTCGTTGTCGATCTCAAATTTGCTTAATACTTCTGTTATGTCATTGTCCATATTGTGGGACTATGTGTGCACAGCTAGTAATTATTTTGTGGCTGCAAATATAACGTGGAGGTTTTTAATGTTTGCCTCCCATTGAAATGAATGGGGCCCGCCACCAACCCGCGGTTCGCGAACATTTACCCACTTTCGCGCAATCGCGTTCGCGAACCGCCCCGGGAGAGGTTCGTCCATCACTACTCACTACCTATCACAGTTTCGAAGGCCATAAAATGCCAAAATAGCACAAAACCCCCCCAAATGACCCCATTTTGGAATATAGACACCCCAAGCTATTTGCTGAGAGGCATGGCGAGTATTTTACAGCTCTCATTTGTTTTTGAAAATGAAGAAAGAATATATATATATATATATATATTTTTTTCAATTTTCAAAACTTTGTGATAAAAAGCGAGATCTGCAAAATACTCACAATACCTCTCAGCAAATAGCTTGGGGTGTCTACTTTCCAAAATGGGGTCATTTGGGGGGGTTTGTGCCATCTGGGCATTCCATGGCCTCCGAAACTGTGATAGGCAGTGAGAAGTGAAATAAAAAATTTACACCCTTAGAAAGCCTGAAGGCGGTGCTTGGTTTTTGGGGTCCCGTACGCGGCTAGGCTCCCAAAAAGTCTCACACATGTGGGATCCCCGTACTCAGGAGAAGCAACAGAATGTATTTTGGGGTGTAATTCCACATATGCCCATGGCATGTTTGAGCAATATATCATTTAGTGACAACTTTGTGCAAAAAAAAAAAAAAATTGGCAATTTTCCGCAACTTGTGTCAACATATAAAATATTCCATGGACTCGACATGCCTCTCAGTATATAGCTTGGGGTGTCTACTTTCCAAAATGGGGTCATTTGGGGGGGTTTTGAACTGTTCTGGCATTTTATACACAACATTAGGAAGCTTACATCCACTCTTCTAACCACTTGAAGACAAAGCCCTTTCTCACACTTTTTGTTTACATGAAAACATTTTTTTTTTGCAAGAAAATTATGTTGAACCCCCAAACATTATATATATTTTTAAAGCAAAGGCCCTACAGAATAAAATGGTGGGTGTTGCATTTTTTTTTCTACACAGTATTTGCGCAGCGATTTTCCAAACGCATTTTTTGGGGGAAAAACACACTTTTTTCATTTTAATGCACTAAAACACACTATATTGCCCAAATGTTTGATGAAATAAAAAAGTTGATCTTAGGCCGAGTACATAGATACCAAACACGACATGCTTTAAAATTTCACACAAACGCGCATTGGCGACAAACTACATACATTTTTAAAAGCCTTTAAAAGCCTTTACAGGTTACCCCAGTAGATTTACAGAGGAGGTCTACTGATAAAATTACTGCCCTCGATCTGACCTTCGCGGTGATACCTCACATGCATGGTGCAATTGCTGTTTACATATGACGCTAGACCGACGCTTGCGTTCGCCTTTGCGCAAGAGCAGGGGGGGACAGCAGTGCTTTTTTTTTTTTTTTTTTTATTAATTTTGCTTTTTTTTTTTATTTTTAAATTGTTCCTTCCAAGTATTTTTTTTTATAATTTTTATTGTTATCTCAGGGAATGTAAATATCCCCTATGATAGCAATAGGTAGTAACAGGTACTCTTTTTTTGAAAACACTGGGGTCTTCTAGGCCCTAGATTTTTCCTCTGCCCTCAAAGCATCTGACCACACCAAGATCGGTGTGATAAAATGCTTTCCCAATTTCCCAATGGCGCTTTTTATATCCGGGGGGGGGGATTCCCTCCCACTGCTTGTAAAAGCAGTCCAGAGGCTAATTAGCCGCTAGGATTGCTTTTACATGAAAACCGGCCGCAGGCTGAAAAGAATGATACCAAGATGATACCTAAACCCGCAGGCATCATTCTGGTATAAACATTCAAAGTCCAGCAACATACCAGTACGTTGCGGGTCCTTGTATTGCAATCTTTTTTTTTTCATGCAGCCAGTTGGCTGAATGAAAAAAGAGATTGTTTGGTGGGTATGCCCACTATTAGAATACCGCCCTTCATCCACCCACTTCCAATGATGGGCATACACGCACCATTTATATATGCCGAAGCATGGGGGCATCCTCCCGCAAAAAAGTTATGCCGCACACACATGGTCGGACTTTACCACGGGCAAGCCTCCGTCGGAATTTCGACCGTATGTACGCGGCATTAGGAGCAAAATCGCTCCTCCGCCCCTGCTGCCCCCATGCTTCGGCATATATGCTTTTTTTATTTAACTGTGGTGGTGAAATCACCTCCTACAGCACTGGAGTCGCAGGGATCAGGCCTGTCTCTGCGAACGCTGCAGTTATGTGTGTTTTTGTTTTGTAAGTGACAGTGATCGATTGATACTGCACTTGGGTGGCCTGGGCTGGACGGAGGGGCAAAACGCAGGTGCTAGCAGGTATCTGGGCTGATCCCGCTAACACTGCGTTTTTGGGAACCCTAAACTGCTGGGGACGCTAGTATAGATCTGATCAGATCAGATATTGATCTGTTCAGATACTATACCACTAAGGGGGGTGTATGCTTCACGCGTGGGTGTTAGCGTTACTGGCACTAACCTGACGCTGCCTGGGGTGTGACGCAGACCCTCTCTGACGCTAAAACCTAATTGATATCACCCGCCGGGCGATCAGGGGGTTAAACCTTTATTGGGTTATATACGGCGGGTGCCCTGACACTATAAAAAGCAAACTAACTAACCAGCGTCACCCGTAACACTTATATGATGATCACTGGTGAAAGGGTTAACTAGGGGCAATCAGGGGGTTAAAACCTTTATTAGATAATATATGGGGGTACCTGACGCTATAAAAACCTGCGGTGAACCTAAAAAAAATTACTGGCTACCGATCTGCATCACCGACACTAAGACAGCGTTTAGAAAAATGATCGCTTAGCGACAGTGGTGATAGGGGGTGAAAGGGTTACCTGGGGGGCGATCAAGGGGGTTAAACCTTTATTAGATAATATATTGGGGTACCTGACGCTATAAAAACCTGCGGCGAACCTAAAAAAAATTACCAGCTACCGATCTGCATCACCGACACTAAGACAGCGTTTAGAAAAACGATCGCTTAGCGACAGTGGTGATAAGGGGTGAAAGGGTTACCTGGGGGGGCGATCAAGGGGGTTAAACCTTTATTAGATAATATATTGGGGTACCTGACGCTATAAAAACATGCAGCGAACCTAAAAAAAATTACTGGCTACCGATCTGCATCACCGACACTAAGACAGCATTTAGAAAAACAATCGCTTAGCGACAGTGGTGATAGGGGGTGAAAGGGTTACCTGGGGGGCGATCAAGGGGGTTAAACCTTTATTAGATAATATATTGGGGCACCTGACGCTATAAAAACCTGCGGCGAACCTAAAAAAAATTACCGGCTACCGATCTGCATCACCGACATGAAGACAGCGTTTAGAAAAACGATCGCTTAGCGACAGTGGTGATAGGGGTGAAAGGGTTACCTGGGGGGCGATCAAGGGGGTTAAACCTTTATTAGATAATATATTGGGGTACCTGACGCTATAAAAACATGCGGCAAACCTAAAAAAAATTACTGGCTGCCGATCGGCATCACTGACGCTAAGACAGCGATCAGAAAAATGATCGCTTAGCGACAGTGGTGATAGGGGGTGAAAGGGTTATCTGGGGGGTGATCAGGGGGTTAAACCTTTATTAGGGGGGGTTAGGGGGCTACACTGGACCTAAAACTGAATGTAGTGACACTTTTACAGTCACAAATGTCACTGATTGCAGTGATCAGTAAATAAATGGTCACTGCAGTGACACTGTGACTGGGGGCTGGGGGGGTGATCTGGGGGGTGATCTGGGGGTGTCTGGGGGGCCTGGGGGGGCGATTTATGTCCCTATGTGTCCTGGTGTCAGTGTAGTGTTGTGTGCACTGACCTGATGTCTTCTCTTGTACGGCGCTCGGTATATGTGAGCGCCGCACCAGAGATGACATCACTTCCTCCTGCTTCCTCTGCCTGACACAGACAGAGGGGGCATTTCCATTCGCCGGGAGCGATCGCGAGGGGGTGGCCGGAAACGAATGGCTGCCCCCTCATCCCGGAATGCTCCCGGACACTTAGCCACCGCTCACTGTATAGGAGGGGGGTCCGATTGGACCCCCCAACTATACAAAGGCAATCACGTATGCTCTACGTGATTGTGCCTGTCAGTGCCATTCTGCCGAAGTATATATACAGTGAGCAGTCGTTAAGTGGTTAAGTGTAGCTCCAGCCAAAAAATCTATTTTTAAGCTTTTTGGAAAACATAGGGAAGGGTTATCACCCCTGTAACATTTGTTTTTCTGTCTGTGGCCCTGTTCAGAACATTTCACCTCACTTTCCGTCCCAATGACAAATGTTTTTGAAAAGTGGGGTTTTTATTGAAACAAGGATTGGTGATAAAGCATCAGTAGAGAGGAGACACCTTTTTCCCATATTAAGGGCTCTTTCACACGTCCGCCTAAAAAACTGACAGGCGGACCTGAAACGGATCCTCCATGCACCCCTATGGAAGCACGGATGTCAGCGGTGACATGTCCGCTGACATCCGCTCCGCTCCGCTCCGAAAAAGTGTGACGGAGGAAAATCCTATTTTTCCTTCCGTCTGCGGAGCGGATCGGATGACAACGGACTCTACGGTCCGTCGTCATCGGATTCCCCATAGGGGAGAGCGGTGCTCTGACAGGGCGGTCCCTGGCACAGTGTGCGGGGACCACCCAGTCATCCGTCGGCTCAGCGGGGATCAATGGAGCGATCCCCGCTGAGCAAGCGGAGCTTCACGGGGCGGATCTTCACGGATCTGCCCCGTGTGAAAGAGGCCTAACTCTTACAGGAGAGAATTTCCCTTCCTAGGGGTAGATTTCCTCTCACTTCCTTTGTCTCCTTCCGTTTGCAAGGAGGAGTCGTTTGTAAGTTGGATGTTTGAAAGTAGGGGCCTGCCTTCTATACTCTGCTGAAATTTGCCCCTTACATGTTGGTGTTGCCACAACACTGTAAGGCCTCACAGTTAATCTTGGTGGGCGCAGGAATGGGCCCTGCTGTGAATTATTAGATCAAGAATTGTAATTACATGCCCCTGTTAAACAGGGGCAGAAAAATTGGGCCTTAGGCACTGGTGCCACAACACTGCAACCCCTCACAGATACTGTACTTGGAGCACAGCAATGAGCCCTGTTGCAAAGTATTGCATCAAAAATTTTAATTACACGCCCCTGTTAAACAGGGTCTGAAAAAATGGGCCTTAGGCACTGGTTAGGCACTGGTGCTGGTGCCACGACACTGCAACCTCTCCCAGATACTCTAGTTGGAGTGCAGGAATGAGCCCTGCTGCAAAGCATTGCATAAAAAATTGTATTTACATGCCCCTGTTAAACAGGGGCTGAAAAATTGGGCCTTAGCCACTGGTGCTGGCGCCACGACACTGCAACCTCTCCCAGATACTCTAGTTGGAGTGAAAAATTGGGCCTTAGGCACTGGTGGCGGCACCCAGAAACAAAAATGTTCTTCCAAGCTATCATCATCAATCGGATCATTGAGGAGGAGGAGGATAGTCAGTCAACATAACAGGACAGTCACTCAGCATCAGCATCAGTCTTGAAGGGATGTGACATTTGAAAATAAATTAGTCTCTTATATCAGCTTCAGGTGTTTGGTAGCTGGTGGTGATCCAAGACTGGTTCATCTTTATAAAAGTCAGTCGATCAACCAAGTCGGTGGACAGGCGCACCCTGTGATCCATGACAAATCCTCCAGCAGCACTGAATGTGCGTTCTGAAAGAACGCAGGATGCAGGACAGGCCAGTAGCTCAATTGCATACTGTGCAAACTCTGGCCAGTGATCCATCCTCAAGACCCAGTAAGCCAGAGGATTTTCGGTGGGGAAGGTATCCAAGTCTGACCTTGCCCCTAGGTATTCCTGCACCATGTATATCAGACGCTGGCGATGGTTGCTGGAACCGATCATACCTTGGGGCTGTGGACTAAAGAATTGTCTAAACGCATCGGTCAGACGGCCACCTTCCCCACCGCTCCTTCTTTGACTGACCGAAGCCTCAGCAACTCATTGTCCCAGACCAGGAATTTGTAACCTGCCTGTCTCTGGGAACGCGTTGCACAGACCTTTCTGCAAGGCCTCCCGGAGTTGTCTCATCCTCTGCTCCCTCTGCGACGGTAAGATAAGGTCCGCAACCTTACCCTTGTACCGTGGATCAAGGAGAGTGGCCAGCCAGTAATGGTCCCTCTCCTTGATCCGAAGAATACGAGGATCCTTCCGCAGACTTTGCAGGATCAGGGAGGCCATGCAGCGTAGGTTAGCTGAGGCATTCGGTCCGGAGTCCTCTGGGTCACTAAGGACGACATGATCCGCAGCCACCTCCTCCCAGCCACGTACAAGTCCACTGGTTTCTTGGGACTGTAAATCATCCCTAAACGACTGCTGCTGATGATGCTGAGTGCCAGCCTCCACCTCCATGCTGACACAATCCTCCTCCTCCTCCTCCTCCTCCTCCTCCTCCTCCTCTTCCTGTGCGATGGGTGGGACAGAAGGAACACTGTCTGGGTAAAGGGGGCCTTGAGAGGCAAGGAAGTCCTCCTCTTCCTGCCTCTGTTCTGCCTCAAGTGCCCTGTCCATTATTCCACGCAGCGTGTGCTCCAACAGGTGGACAAGAGGTACAGTGTCACTGATGCATGCACTGTCACTGCTAGACATGTGCAAAAGGAAAAAATTTGTTTCGTTTAGTTTTGTTTTAATTCGTTAATTAATTTTGTTTAGTTAGATTCGTTAAATCCGTTAAATTCGTTTTCGGGTTTCGTTCCGTTTTCGACCGAATTCGTAAAAACGCTCGGATTCGAAAATATTTCGACCGGATTCGAAAATATTTCTACCGGATTCGAAATCATTTCAACATGATTCAAAATCATTTCACCCACATTCGAAAACAATTCGAATAGAATCGAAAATATTGGAAATAATCAAATAGAAAAACAATAGAACAGAATAGAATAAAATACAATATATATATTATATTTTATTCTATTATGTTCTATTTTTTTTCTAGTCTATTTTCTATTTCTATTCTAATCTTTTCTAATTGGAATTCAAAAATCGGTCGCATTCGAAAATATTTCAACCAAATTCGAAAATATATCTACCGGATTCGATAATATTTCAACCAAATTCGATAATATTTCAACCGGATTTGAAATTATTTCAACCAAATAGAAAAGATTATAATAAAATAGAAAAACAGATAATAGACTAGAAAAACAATAGGACAGAATATATTATATTTTATTCTATTCTGTTCTATTTTTTTTCTAGTCTATTCTTTTCTATTCTATTCAAATCTTTTCTAATAAAATCAAAATCATTGTATACTGAATTCGAATTTCGGAAGATGGTTATATATATATATATATATATATATATATATATATATATATATATATAAAAATTCCGATGTTCTAATTTCGTATAGAATGAATTCTAATTTGAATAAAAAAGATGAGAATAGAAATAGAAAATAGACTAGAAAAACAATAGAACAGAATAGAGTATAGATACTATCTATTTAATTTTTTTTTTTTTTTTTGCAGATTACTATTTGTTTCCATAAGATCTCCTGCAGACTATTAGCATCTATTTTTTTCAGATCTCCTGCAGAATATTAGTACTCTGCAAAAAAAAATAATAAAAAATAAAATAGATACTAATAGTCTGCAGGAGATCTTATGGAAACAAATAGTAATCTGCAAAAAAAATTAAAATTAAATAGATAGTATCTATACTCTATTCTGTTCTATTGTTTTTGTAGTCTATTTTCTATTTCTATTCTAATCTTTTGTATTCAAATTAGAATTCATTCTATACGAAATTCGAATGTCGGAAAAAAAATGATATATATATATATATATATATATATATATATATATATATATATATATATAACCATCTTCCGAAATTCGAATTTAGTATATAATGATTTTGATTTTAATAGAAAAGATTTGAATAGAATATAAAAGAATAGACTAGAAAAAAAATAGAACAGAATAGAATAAAATATAATATATTCTGTCCTATTGTTTTTCTAGTCTATTATCTGTTTTTCTATTTTATTATAATCTTTTCTATTCGGTTGAAATAATTTCAAATCCGGTTGAAATATCAAATTTGGTTGAAATATTAACGAATGCAGATGAAATATTATCAAATTCGGTAGATATATTTTCAAATTTGGTTGAAATATTTTCGAATGCGACCGTTTTTTCGAATTCCAATTAGAACAGATTAGAATAGAAATAGAAAAAAGACTAGAAAAAAAAAAATAGAACAGAATAGAATAAAATATAATATATATATATTGTATTTTATTCTATTCTGTTTTCTTGTTTCTCTATTTGATTATTTCCAATATTTTCGATTCTATTCTAATTGTTTTTCAAATTCGATTCGACTAGAATTCTTTTTGAATTCGATTCGAATTTCGTCCATGGTTTTTCGATTCGAAACGTTCGGATTCGGTTGAATTTGTTAGCATTGTAATTCATTAATTCGGATGCATCCGAACGTCCGAATAATGAAAATTCGTCCGACTTTCGATTCGGAAACAAAACTGAATGCACATGCACTGTCACTGCTCACCATCCTCGTGGCCTCCTCAAATGGTGCCAGGACAGTGCATGCATCCCTGATCATGCCCCACTGGCGTGGTGAAAAAAACCAAGCTCCCCTGACCCTGTCCTGGTGCCGTAGTCGCACAGGTACTCATTGATGGCCCTCTGCTGCGTGTGCAGCCGCTGCAGCATGGCCAACGTTGAGTTCCACCTGGTGGGCATGTCACATATAAGGCGGTTCTTGGGCAGGTTCAACTCCTTTTGCAGCTCAGCCAGGCGAGCACTGGCATTATAAGATCTGCGGAAATGCACACAGACTTTCCTGGCCTGCCTCAGGACATCCTGTAAGCCCGGGTACCTGCCCAAGAACCGCTGCACCACCAGGTTAAGGACGTGAGCCACACAGGGCACATGGGTCAGTTGTCCCTGTCGGAGGGCGGAGAGGAGGTTGGTGCCATTGTCGCAAACCACCATTCCTGGCTTAAGCTGGCGTGGCGTCAACCACCTCTCGGCCTGGCCCTGCAGAGCAGACAGGACCTCTGCCCCAGTGTGGCTTCTGTCCCCCAAACACACCAGCGCAAGCACGGCATGGCATCTTTTTGCCTGCGTACTTGCGTAGCCCCGTGAACGGCTACGGAGCACCGCTGGTTCCGAGGACAAACCACAGGAAGAGGCCATGGAGGAAGAAGAAGAGGAGGGGGTGGAGGAGAGAGGTGTGTCACAACCAGTAGTAGCATTTTGGAGGCGTGGCGGTGGAACAACCTCCAACACTACTGCACCTTGTCCTGCATCCTTCCCAGCTGCCAAAAGAGTGACCCAATGGGCCGTGAAAGAAAGGTAACGTCCCTGTCCATGCCTGCTGGACCATGAGTCAGCGGTAATATGCACCTTACCGCTGACCGCCCTGTCCAGCGAGGCCAAGACATTGCCTTCCACATGCCGGTAGAGAGCCGGAATAGCCTTCCGTGAGAAAAAGTGGCGTTTGGGAACCTGCCACTGAGGAACCGCACATTGCACAAACTCACGGAAGGGGGCCGAGTCTACCAACTGAAAAGGCAGCAGTTGAAGCGCTAGCAATTTAGCCAAGCTAGCATTCAACCGCTGGGCATGTGGATGGCTGGGAGTGAACTTCTTTCGACGGTCCAGCAGCTGGGGCAGGGAAATTTGCCTGCTAGAATCGGACGTCGGTGTACTGCTAGCAGAGTGGCCGCAAGTACTTGGCTGTGACACACCTAATTCTACACCTTCATTCCTCTCAGAGCAGGTTTCAGAGAGGACTGAAGGTATAGTGGGGTTGGAGATCCCAGCTGATGCGGTGCAAGGAGAGGTCCGCTTTGTTCTTTGGTGTGGGTCTTTAAGGTAGGCTTGCCAACGAGCTGCATGGCAGGTCAACATATGTCTGGTCAAGCATGTGGTGCCCAAGCGGCTGATGTTTTGGCCACGCGATATACGCTTGAGACATATGTTGCAAACAGCAGCGGTGCGATCTGATGCACTAGCCTCAAAAAAGGCCCACACCAAAGAACTTTTGGAATAACGGGCAGAGGCAGCGCCCTGCACAGGCGGAGCTCTGCGGTGTGATTCCGTCGGTGTGCTGCCCTTACGCTGGCCCCCCGAGGGCATCCTGCCTCGTTGGAGATGTGCCTCCTCCTCATCCTCCTCCTCCTCTCTCCTATTAGGCACCCACGTGGAGTCAGTGACCTCATCATCCCCTCCCTCCTCATCACTGGAGCCAATCTGGCAGTATGCTGCAGCTGCTGGAACATGACTGCCAGATTGGTGTCCTTCTTGAGCATCCCCTCTGTCTGCTCTCATGCTAATGCCTTCCTCTAGCTGGGTATCATCATCAGACCCTTCGAAACGCTGGGCATCCTCCTGGAGCATGTACCCAACACTGTGCTCAAACAGTTCGGGGGACTCCTCAGGAGTAGTGTTGAGCGGACCCGAACTGTAAAGTTCGGGTCCGTACCGAATTTTGGCGTTTTCCCGACCCCGGACCCGGATTTTGCGCTAAAGTCCGGGTTCGGGTTCGGATTCGGGAATTTAATGGCGCAGTTAGAAATGCTTCAGGGGCCAGCCAATCACCATTTGATTAGCTGGTGTGCCCTTAGAAGCCATCATAGCCATGCCTACTAATGGCATGGCTGTGATTGGTCAGTGCAACATGTGACCCAGCATGTGACCAGCTTCTATATAAGCAAGAGGCACACAGCACAGATCGTCACTCTGCTTTTAGACAGTGTAGGGAAAGGATCCTGGCTGCTGTTGCTGTGAGGGAGAGAATTATATGATAGGAGTTAGTCCTGATTCTGCAATCTACTGATAGAAAAGATAGAGAGACAGTGTAGTGTAGTGTAGGGGCAGGATCCTGTTTGTGCTTTCAGGGAGAGAGATTTAGATAGGAGTCCAGATTGAGAGATATAATAGCTCAGCGATCTGCATAGGTTTATCTGTTTGTGTTGCAAGCTCAGTGCACCAGCACTGCATTACGTTGAGTGATACACCTATTCCATACTGTGGCTGTATTGTGCTCTTGCTAAAAGACCTATTTTGGTCAGAAAAAAAAAGGCACTTTATTGTGCTTTTGCTAAAAAGACCCATTTTTGGGCCCCAAAAAAAAAAAAGGCACTTTATTGTGCTGTTGCAAAAAAAAAAAAGGCACTTTGTTGTGCGCAAAAAAGACCTATTTTTGGGCAAAAAAAATATTTTTCAGTGTATATCTCTAGTTGTGTGAAATAACCAATTTTTATATATTTTTCTTGTACTATGCTATACTAAAAAAAAAAAAAAAAAAAAAAAACTTTTTTTTGAATAGCATTCTCTGCAGCTGTGCGATTCAGCGGTTATATACTGTGGTTGTGTTGTTCTCTTTCAAAAAACGCCATTTAGGGCCACAGAAAATATTTTGCAGTGTGAAATACACATCTGGAGGTGTGTGTTAAAAAAACAATTTCTATATATTTTCCTTGTACTGTGCTATACTAAAAAAAACAACCTTTTTTTTTTAATAGCATTTTCTGTAGCTGTGCGATTCAGCGGTTACGTGCTGTGGGTGTGTTGTGGTCTGGCAAAAAACGCCATTTAGGGCCACAGAAAATATTTTGCAGTGTGAAATACACATCTGGAGGTGTGTGTAAAAAAACAATTTCTATATATTTTCCTTGTACTGTGCTATACTAAAAAAAACAACCTTTTTTTTTTTGAATAGCATTTTCTGCAGTTCTGTAGCTGTGCGTTTCAGCCATTACGTACTGTGGGTGTGTTGTGGTCTTCCAAAAAACGCCATTTAGGGCAAGATCCTAAATTTGGAAAATATGAGGGGAAGGTCAAAGGGACATGGTGGCCCCGGTCGTGGTGCTGCTGGTGGAGCTCCTGTTGCAGGGAGAGGACGTGGTGGATCTGTGCCAGCTACACGCACAAGTGAAACACCTTCCTCAGGTGCGAGTAGGCGACCGAGCCTGCGGCGGTATTTTGTCGCGCCTAATGAGGCTGAACGA
Source organism: Rana muscosa (assembly GCA_029206835.1). Lineage (NCBI taxonomy): Eukaryota > Metazoa > Chordata > Amphibia > Anura > Ranidae > Rana > Rana muscosa. Next base: position 1,296,145,272 of record CM055116.1, on the reverse strand, counting down.
ATGTTGAGGCCAGGACAAGTACAGGCGATAGTAGATTGGGTTGCTGACAGTGCCTCGGGTTCCTTCACATTGTCTCCCACCCACTCTTCTGATGAAAGATCAGAGTTGGCACCTGCAGCCCATGTCCATCAGTCTTTCACCTCACCCCCTTGCAAATCAGCCAAGCAGTCTGAGCCCCAAATCATGCAGCAGTCTCTTCTGCTTTTCGATGACTCTGTTAGCAGGGTTTCCCAGGGCCATCCACCTAGCCCTGCCCCAGAAGTGGAAGAGATTGAGTGCACCGATGCCCAACCACTTATGTTTCATGATGGGTACATGGGAGGACCATCGCAGCACGTCTTGGATGATGACGAAACACAGGTGCCAACTGCTGCTGCTTTCGCAATTGTGCAGACAGACATGGAGGGCAGGGGTGAAGACTGGGTGGAAGATGATGTGGAGGACGATGAGGTCCTCGACCCCACATGGAATCAACGTTATGCAGGTGACCAGTGTAGTTCGGAGGAAGAGGCGGTGGTCGCACAGAGCCACCAGCACAGCAGAAGAGGGAGCAGGGTGCAAAAACGGAGCATTCGTCCCCTAGACAGTACATCTGCTACTGCCCAACGCAGCAAGGGACCGAGCACACCAAAGCCAGGTCCAAGGACTTCCCTAGCGTGGCAGTTCTTCACACAGTGTGTTGATGACAAGACACGAGTGGTTTGCACGCTGTGCAATCAGAGCCTGAAGCGAGGCATAAACGTTCTCAACCTGAGCACAAGCTGCATGACCAGGCATCTAAGTGCAAAGCACGAGCTGCAGTGGAGTAGACACCTCAGAAACCAAGAAAGGTCTCTGGCTCCTCCTGCTTCCTCTTCTGCTGCAGTCTCGGCCTCTTCATCCACCTCTGTAGTGACAGTGGCACCTGTCACCCCGCAAACAGAGGATCTGCCAGCAACACTACCACCTGGGTCACCGACCATCTCCACAATGTCCCATGGAAGAGTTCAGCTCTCTATCTCCCAAACATTGGAGCGGAAGAGGAAGTACCCCCCTAGCTACCCGCGATCCCTGGCCCTGAATGCCAGCATTTCAAAATTCCTGGCCTTTGAAATGCGGTCATTCCGTCTGGTGGAGACGCAGAGTTTTAAAAGCCTGATGGCATTGGCTGTCCCGCAGTACGTCGTGCCCAGCCGCCACTACTTTTCCAGGCGAGCCATCCCTTCCCTGCACAACCAGGTGGGGGACAAAATCAGGTGTGCACTGCGCAACGCCATCTGTGGCAAGGTCCACCTAACTACGGATGCGTGGACCAGTAAGCACGGTCAGGGACGTTATATCTCCCTAACAGCACACTGGGTAAATGCAGTGGCTGCTGGGCCTGAGGCAGATAGCAGTTTGGCGCATGTCCTTCCACCACCGAGGATTGCAGGGCGCTTCAGTTTGCCTCCTGTTGCTAACTCCTCCTTCTCCGATTCCTCATCCTCTACCGCATCCTCATCCATTCAGCGTAACACCTTCACCACCAACTTCAGCACAGCCAGGGGTAAACGACAGCAGGCAGTTTTAAAACTTTCCTGTTTGGGGGAAAATCCCCACACCGCGCAGGAGTTGTGGAGGGACATGGAACAACAGACCAATGAGTGGTTGCTGTCAGTGAGCCTCAAGCCCGGCCTGGTGGTGTGCGATAATGGGCGAAATCTCGTAGCAGCTCTGGGTCTAGCCGGTTTGACGCACATCCCTTGCCTGGCGCATGTGCTGAACTTGGTGGTCCAGAGGTTCCTTAAAAATTACCCCAATATGCCAGAGCTGCTGCAGAAAGTGCGGGCTGTCTGTGCGCACTTTCGGCGTTCTCACCCTGCTGCTGCTCGCCTGTCAGCGCTGCAGCGTAACTTCGGCCTTCCAGCTCACCGCCTCATATGTGACGTGCCCACAAGGTGGAACTCCACCTTTCACATGCTGGCCAGACTGTGCGAGCAGCAGCAGGCAATAGTGGAGTTTCAGCTGCAGCAATCACGCGTGAGTCGCTCTGTGGAACAGCACCACTTCACCACCAATAACTGGGCCTCCATGCGAGACCTGTGTGCCTTGTTGCGCTGTTTCGAGTACTCCACCAACATGGCCAGTGCCAATGACGCCGTTCTCAGCGTTACTATCCCAGTTCTATGCCTCCTTGAAAAAACGCTTCGTGCGATGATGGAAGAGGATGTGGCACAGGAGGATGAGGAGGAGGAGAAGGAAGCGGGATCATTTCAAAGGCTTTCAGGCCAGTCTTTCACAAGTGGCTACGAGGGTGGGTTCCTGCACCAACAAACGCCAGGTACACAATTGTCCGGCAGAAAGGGCACAGTTCTGGAGGATGACGAGGTGGAGGAGGAGGAGGAGGAGGAGGAGGAGGAGGAGCCATGTTCACAGCAGGGTGGCACTCAGACCAGCTCGTGGCCATTACTGGTGCGTGGCTGGGGGGATACAGAGGACACAGACGATACACCTCCCACAGAGGACAGCTTTTCTTTGCCTCTGGGCAGCCTGGCACACATGAGCGATTACATGCTGCAGTGTTTCCGCAACGACAGCCGAGTTGCCCACATTTTAACTGGTGCTGATTACTGGGTGGCCACCCTGCTGGATCCCCGTTACAAGGACAACGTACCGTCCTTAATTCCCTCACTGGAGCGGGATCGTAAGATGCGCAAGTACAAGCGCACGCTGGTAGACGCGCTGCTGGTGGCATTCCCACCTGACAGCGGGCGTACGGTGGAAGCACAAGGCGAAGGCAGAGGAGGAGGAAGAGGTCGCCAACGCAGCCGGGGCACCGGCAGCACCTCAGAAGGCAGGGTTAGCATGGCCGAAATGTGGAAAAGCTTTGTCAGCACGCCACAACAACCAGCACCACCAGCTGAGATGGAACGTCTTAGCAGGAGGCAGCATTTCACCAACATGGTTGAGCAGTATGTGTCCACAGGCCTACACGTACTGGATGACGGGTCTGCCCCCTTTAACTTCTGGGTCTCCAAATTGGGCACATGGCCTGAGCTTGCCGTTTATGCCTTGGAGGTGCTGGCCTGCCCTGCAGCCAGTGTATTATCTGAACGTGTATTTAGCACGGCAGGGGGCGTTATCACAGACAAGCGCAGCCGCCTGTCCAGAGCCAATGTGGACAAACTCACGTTCATTAAAATGAACCAGGCATGGATCCCACAGGACTTGTCCGTACCTTGTGCAGAATAGACATGTATACCGGTGTTGTGACAAAAACTGTCCGGCCATCGGATTGTGCCCGGCCCGTACTGCGCAGGCGCAGCGCTTGCGCAGTACAGAGGACAAGGAGATTCACAAAATCTCCGAAGATGAACGGCGCCTGCGCTGTGAGTGCAGGTTCAAGCCCCACCATCCAAGAGGACATACGGTAGCACATAGTAACAGGGCCCCTCACGGGCTCGCTTCGATCGTGGCCTTGCTTGGCTCGGCTTGAACCACGGATGGTGTGGCCTTCACCTGAACTCAACACGCAGGCGCCGTTAGTCTTGGGAGATTTTCGAAATCCCCTTGTCCTACATACTCAGCAAGCGCAGTACAGGGCGGACACTATTCGACAGGGGACAGAATTCGACACATCACCGGCCTTACCCAGCCATTGTTGTATTTTTGAACCAGTGTTGGCTACCTCGTCCTCCTCCACCGCCGCTTCCACCTACACAGCCACATCCACCGCCACCTCAACCTCCTACTCCATATGGACCTCGTCCTGCTAGGCCAAGATTAAAATTTTTATTTTATTTTTTTGTAGCGCACAGATCCTTTCCCCCTTACCTGCCTTTATGTTGTTGGCTCTTCGCAGGAGGGAGAAAGGCACACCGCACTACCAGCCCATATCCTCCTATATAAAGAGGTTGAGCGGTGTACTTGACGGGCCGTGTCCACAGCCGGAGTCAAAACTCCTCCAGAGGATGATTCTCACCTCTACTGTAGGTAGAGGCAAGTCCTTTAATTGCCAGTAAAGTCAATGTCCACACCAGCTGAAACTCCAACTCTTATTCTCTCATGGCAAAATAAACTGTACTCAGATAGAAAAGGTTAGAGCAAAGAAACAGGACAGCTTAAGGTGTGGAGGAGGTCCAGGCACAAACGTAGCACATTCACTTCACTGCTTAGGTTTCTCAAACAGTTTTTGGCGCACGGTCTCTGCCACAGACATTGAGGTTGGTCTCTGCCACAGACCGGGTGTACAAGGCCCCTGCCACGGGCCTGGAGAACTTTGGTCTCAGCCACAGACCAGGGTGTATAAGGCCCCTGCCACGGGCCGGTTGAATAAGGCCTCTGATACAGTCAAGGTGACCTTGAGCTTCTCCTTCTACGAACCTAGCCCATATCAAGGGGAAGACATCTCTCCAGGGAGTCAACAGACCATTCCTTCACCGTGACTCCCGCATCGGTCCATCAGAATGATCCTCCCTTCCCTGGAACAGGGTCCCCTACACAAGGCGGCTCTGGACTCCAGGCTTTACTCCCGCCCCTAGGCCTCCATACCCAGGGCAGCAAGAACTCCAGGATAGTACCTCACCCCGGGCTAAAGGTGCCCGAGATGGAACAGGAACACATGCACCCAGGCCGAAGGCACCTGGGCGCGGACCCCACTGGACATCAGCCCCCAGGCCAAAGGTCTGCCCCTTTTATATGCTCTCCCGGCATGCACAGCAGGTTCCCCGCCCCGCTGTACTACTGCCAAGAGGGGACACAAAAGGCGCCACCTGTAGGCCGCAGGGAACTGCACACCAATACTGTCCCCCGAGGACAAAATGGTCCATGAATCCTACAGAATTAGGGTATTTGAGCCTATTTACCACTCAAACACTTTCCTTAAATTTAGCACCCCGCTACATTTTTATTTCAAAGTATTTTATTTTCCCACTAGCTTATCCATTAAATTAAATAATTTATTCCAGAAAGGGCGTATTCTGGGGCATTCCCACCATATGTGTGGCATCGTGCCGTTGAGTTTCTGAGGTTCTTAATGACTTCCTGTACCTCTTCTGCTGAAAAGGGGGCCTCCAGCATATTTTTTTATTTTTTTATTTTTTTTATGTTCTTTTAAGTTATTTCCTATCCACATTTGTTTGCAGAGCACTTGCCATGTTCTTAACAACATTTTGCTGCCATTTGCAGCCCTCTAGCCCTTTCCATTACTTTTTTAGAGCCTTTTTAGTCGTCAGAAGTCCGGGTCCCCATTGACTTCAATGGGGTCCGGGTCCGGGTTCGGGCTAAAGTTCGGTCCCGAATCCGAACTTTTTTCCGAAGTTCGGCCGAACCCGCCGGACCCGAATATCCAGCTACCCGCTCAACTCTACTCAGGAGGACATGGTGGGTCTAGGGAAGGAGTGACTGATGATGACATTGATACCAGGAAAGAGGACGCTTTGGCAGCTGCTTTGCCAGTACCCTGAGCCTGGGTGAGAGAGGATGAGGAGGATGAGGAGGGCTTGGTCATCCACTCTACCAAGTCTTCTGCATGATGCGGCTCAACACGTCCAGCTTCCGAAAAGAAGGACAAGCGTGTCCCATGGCCACATGCTGATGACGATGTACCGCGTCCACGACCAGCACTGTTGTCTCTAGACACATAGCCTGCTTGCCCTCTTTTATTGGCTCCTGACTGTCTGCCTCTCCTTGTTTGCCTTCCAGACATTCTAATGGCCTGCAGGGAGATGGGAAAACCAGCAATAAGGCCTAGCTTCAGGAGTATATTTTGCAGGAATCACGCTACGCCCGCTGTAAGTGCTGCAAATGCCTGTTGGTGTAACACACCAGGAAAACAGAGCAATAAGGCGTAGCTTCAGGAGTATATTTTGCAGGAATCACACTACGCCTGCTGTAAGTGCTGCAAATGCCTGTTGGTGTAATACACTAGGATAACAGAGCAATACGGCGTAGCTTCAGGAGTATATTTTGCAGGAATCACACTACGCCTGCTGTAAGTGCTGCAAATGCCTGTTGGTGTAACACACCAGGAAAACACAGCAATACGGGCTAGCTTCAGGTGTATAATGTGCAGGAGGCACACTCCGCCCGCTGTAAGTGCTGCAAATGCCTGTCAGTGTAACACACCAGGAAAACACAACAATAAGGGCTAGCTTCAGGTGTATACTGTGCAGGAGGCTTAGCAACAATGACACTGACACTGTCCCCTGCCTATCCTTCTCTCTCCCTGCACACAAGGTTTATCAAAGAATATGACACTGACACTCTCCCTGCCTATCCTTCTCTCTCCCTGCACACAAGGTTTAGCAAAGAATATGACGCTGACACTGTCCCCTGCCTATCCTTCTCTCTCCCTGCACACAAGGTTTATCAAAGAATATGACACTGACACTCTCCCTGCCTATCCTTCTCTCTCCCTGCACACAAGAATAGCACAAAGAATATCACACTGTCCCTGCCTATCCTTCTCTTTCCCTGCGCCGGAACACACTACACAAGGCCGCCGCGCTGGCGGCCTATTATAGTATGGGGCGTGTGCTAAACCCCCTGAGCTATAATTGGCCACAGGCAACCTGTGGCCAATTATGGCTCTCCTAGCTGCCGGCGCTGTGATTGGCCAAGCATGCGGGGTCACAGTGCATGCTTGGCCAATCACAGCGGATTGTACTGCGATGGCACAGTGTTTTGTGGGCCGTTCGCGTCACTCGAATTTGGCGCGAACGGCCCAAATCGTTCTATGTTCACCGAACGATCGAACAGCCGATGTTCGAGTCGAACGTATGTTCGACTCGAACACCGAGCTCATCCCTAGTGGTGAGGAGCAGTCAGGTGTGCTGTCGGAGGGGGAAGTGTGCAGCTCGGAGGAGGATCGGAGACCTGGACGGTCGGTGGCAGCGGTGGATTCGAGTCGATCGGCTGGTGGGATTTCTTCCAGGCAGCCCGGTAAGTCATTTTCACTTACTCATTCTGGGGGCCATACTGGGGGTAGTGGCCAGGTGGTTAGGCCTGCTGTGGGTGAGGGTTTAGCGGTGCAGGTGCTGGATCCAGGTAGTGGGCAGTCTGGGGGGGTTACGATCCCTGATGGGGGAGGTGCACGGCTGGATGGACTGCAGGGGTTTCTTGCGGGTATCAAGTCCTTGGTCAGTCAATTTGAGAGGGGGGATGGTGGGCAGGTCAGCCCGGCAGTGGCGTGGGTTCCGCCGGCAGGGCCGGTGGGGCCCATGGCTGCGGTGGTATCGCCGGTTCCACCTGCGTCGACTACTGCGGTGGGAGAATCGGCAGGGGTGGCTACCTTGGCTTTGGGGGCCACACAGACGGGTAGCACGGTGGAACAGGCGGCACAGCAGGATATCATTAGGTTGGCTGATGCTGCAAAATGTGAGGTGTATGTGTGTTATGAGGCACCGCTGGGAGCACGCCTGAAACCTGAAGTGAGGGAGAAGATATGGAAGGGTGATATGTGGAGATGTTCTCACTGTTACCATTGGAAAAGTTTCACCTGGACAGGGTTAAGCCAGATGATTCTAAAAAGGAGGATGAGGAGAAGAGGAGATATCAGCTTATCCCACGGACGTTTGCTAATTGGCTGCAGGCGTTTGCCATCATGGCCAGTGTTATAGGACAGAAGAACCCGGAGCATTGTTCAGCACTATTTGGCTATCAGGACTCCATTGGGGAGGCCTACAGGGTGTATGGGGGCACGGGGTGGCTCCGATATGATGAACAGTTCAGACAGAGGAGAGTAGTGTGGCCAGATCTGCGGTGGGATAATAAGGACATCAGCTTATGGATGCGGTTGATGACCTCACCGAGAGCTCCTAGTCAGTTTTTTCAGGGGGGGGGGGCGGTGGAACCTCTTCCCCAGGACAATCGGCCAGTAAGAAAAAGGGGGTGTGCTGGCAATTTAATGAGGGCACATGCAAGTTTGGGGGGTTCTGCAGGTACAAGCATGAGTGCTCCGGTTGTGGAGGCTCCCATACGCAGGCTAGATGCTTTAAGCAAGGTAAGAGTCGTGCCGGAGACGCTGGGCACAAAAGGGAGGACTCTGGTGGTGGTGGAAAGGATGCGGCTGTTTCTCGGTAGGCATCCGGACATGGGGGCGGCCGGATTGTTGGATCAGGGGTTTTCCGAGGGGTTTCACATTCCATGTTCCTTGCAGGCTATCCCCCCCGATCGCGCGCAATTTGCGGTCGGCCATGCAGCAGCCTGCTGTGGTCGCAGAAAAACTGCGCAAGGAGGTTACTTTAGGCTGCATGGGTGGTCCTTTCCCTTCCCCCCCCTTGGAGAATTTGGTGGTCTCCCCGCTCTGGGTTGTCCCCAAGAAGGATTCCAACAAGTTTTGCCTCATTCACCACCTGTCTTTTCCGAAGGGTGGATCAGTCAATGACGCGATTAATCCGGAAGCATGTACAGTCAGTTACACTTCCTTCGATGCTGCTGTGAGCTGGGTTCGCCGGTACGGGCAGGGGGCGTTGATGGCAAAAGCTGACATAGAGGCGGCGTTTAGATTGTTGCCGGTTCACCCTGATAGCTTTCACCCCCTGGGATGTCATTGGGACAATGCGTTCTATGTGGATAAGTGTTTGCCTATGGGATGCTCCATATCGTGCGAATTGTTCGAACGTTCAGCTCATTTGTGGAATGGGTTGTCAGGGATGTGTCGGGGTGAGTTCAATAATTCACTACTTGGACGATTTTCTGTGTGAGGGTCCGGCCTCATCCAGGATCTGTGTGGTGCTCCTGGCCACATTGGAGCACATTGCAGAGCGGTTTGGGATCCCTTTGGCACCTGAGAAAACTGAGGGACCCCGCACGGTTATCACGTTTTTGGGCATTGTCCTGGATTCGGAGGCCATGGAGTGCCGCCTACCATTGGACAAGTTGGAGGCTCTCAAGCGGGAGCTAGGGGTTATGATGGGGCTGAGGAAGGTGCAGCTTAGGGTGTTGCAGTCACTGCTGGGAAAACTCAATTTTGCGTGCCGCATCCTGCCAATGGGCAGGGTGTTCTGCCGGCGGCTGACGGCTAGCACGGCTGGGGTATGGTCTCCCACACATTTTGTGAGTTTGGGCAGTGAGCACAAGGCAGACTTGCAAGTTTGGCATTCATTTCTGGAGTCCTTCAATGGGAGGGTGTTATGGATGTCTGGCCCAATTAGCAATTTTGATTTGGAACTGTACACGGATGCAGCTGGGGGGTCAGGTTTTGGGGCTTTCTTTCAGGGAAAGTGGAGTGCAGGCCCCTGGCCTCAGGCATGGATTGATGCTGGTTTCACCAAGAACTTGGTACTGGCGGTGGAACTGTGGGGTGCTTGTTTCAGAGATTTAAAGGTGCGGTTTAACGGGGACAACCTGGGGGTGGTGCAGGTCATTAACAAGGTGTCGGCATCCCCCCCCCCGTGGTGCGGCTGCTGCACCATCTGGTGTTGAGATGCTTACAGCTCAATGTGTTTGTGTATGCGGTACACCTTCCGGGGGTGGACAATGTCATAGCTGATGCGCTGTCTCGCTTTCAGTGGGACAGGTTCCGGGAGTGGGCACCGGAGGCGGAGCAACATGGGGTCCCTTGTCCAGGCTGGCTGTGGAGGATTCCGTTGGAATAGTGTCAGGTTGGATCAGAAAATCGGTGAGTATGGGCACATGGGTGGCGTATGAGAAGGTGTGGCTGGAGTGGCGAGTGATGGTTCGGGAAGCGGGAGTTGATCCGGTAGGTCCCGATGTAAGGTTATTGGTGCTGTATTTCCTGGCCAGGAACATGGAGGCTTGCGCGTCCAGGTCCTGTTTGGGTAAGAAGCTGGCAGGGTTGGCCTTTTTGTTGGCCTTTTTGTTTAAATGGCAGGGCTTCCCTGACTTTACAAAAGATTTTTGTGTGCGGCAGGCATTCAAGGGATATGGTTGGGGGGGCCCAAACACGGACGGCAGGCGGCCGGTATCATTTGATCGACTGGCTGGGATCATGGGGCAATTACAGGGCCTATGCTCGTCCGGGTACGAGGTTTTGCTGTTCACGGTGGCTTTCTCCTCGGCATTCTTTGGAGCATTCCGGATAGGTGAGTTGGTCAGCCCGTTCAAGGCAGTGCACGGGGGTTGCTGGCTAGCGATGTGGGTTTGGCAGAGGAAGGTGTGTCTCTGGCGCTTAGGAAGTCTAAGACGGACCAGATGGGCAGAGGTAAGTTGGTACAGGTTTTTCCGGTTCCAGGTTCTCTGTTGTGCCCGATGAGGGCTGTTAAAGGGTACTTTGGGGTTTGCCCGTCCGGTGTGGGTTCCTTTTTGACGCACGAGGACGGGACCCCACTTTCAAGATATCAATTTGTTGCGGTGTTCTGAAAGTGCCTTCGGGCGTTGGGACTCAGTGAGAAGGAGTTTTCCTCTCACTCCTTCAGGATAGAGGCAGCTACAGAGGCGGCCAGATGTGGGATGGACGAGGAAGCTGTTAAGAGGATAGACCGGTGGGAATCCAGGAGGTTCCGGCTGTACGTTCGCCCCCAGATAATAGTGGGGCTTGAGTAATTTTGGGTGCATGCCTGGGGTGTTATATTCAGGCTGCTGAGTGGTACAGGTTGGGTTGTGGGAATTTTCTCATGGGAGTTATTGTTCTCCTTCTACTTTCAGGCGAGACGCAAGCTTTGGTCTGGATACTGGGCCATTTGTTTGTGTTCTGGGGGGCTAAGCGGGCTGACGTTCAATATGAGGGTCGGCAGCTGGGGTTCCCAAGACCTGAGGAGTGTGTCCAAAGGCTGGGAGTTCCAGGAATGTTGTGGAGCAGGATGGTTCTGGAGGTGCACCGTTTTGCTCGTTTGGACAGGCCACCTGACGTTTTAGTACTGCACGTAGGTGGCAATGATCTGGGCAGTAGGTCCATGTTAGAGGTGACGAGAGACATGAAATTTGATTTCCTGCGGCTCGGGATGTCCTTCCCGGACACGATCATTGTCTGGTCTGATATGGTGGCCCGGACAGCTTGGAGAGGGGCGAAGTCCGTGGATGGCATCGATCGGGCTCGCAGGAAAATTAATCGTGATATGGGTAAGTTTGTGGTCCGGAACGGGGGGTTGGTGGTATCTACGGAGGGATGGTGTCCATCTGAATGAAGTGGGGACTGATTTGTGGGCTTTGGGTTTGCAGGATGGGATCCAACGAGCCCTTAGGGTTTGGAGGGGCACCAAAGGGTAAAGGTGTTTTCCCTTGGGTGCTGTGGCGGGTGTTTTGGTCTTTGCGGGAGAATGAAGTACCTCAAAAAGCAAGTGGTCAGGACCTATCGGTGGTATGGGTTCTGAGGGTGTATTCCAGCTAACAGGGGTTTAGCTGGAAGAGTTTGATAATGGGGGCACTGCGGTCAGTGGTCGTCTCTGAGCAGCTGGTCGGCTTGAGGCCTATGACCATTTAAGGTACCGCAGTGTCACATGGGTTGTTATTGATATGATTAAGATTGATATGATTAATATTATTATGATTAATATGATTATGGTAATTTTGAGGTTCCTGCAAAGACCAACACCAGGAGACAATATTCTGAGAACATGGGTTCTGATTATGTTCTGATTATGTTTTGATGTTTTGATAACTGATGTAACAGTTATAATAAAGGAGGCTGCTACGGCCATGTTTTACTCCAACCAAAAGGTGTGGTCTCATTGATTTTGTATAAGTAAGGTACGGGGTATAACGTGGTTGGCAGACCAGGAATACATCTGTTATGCAATAGTCATGTCACCGTTGCTCTTGTATCCACCCTCTGGCTGGTACTGGCACAGGCACTCTCCTTCATCTATATAAAAAGAAGAGGTCAACTACTCACTATATATTGAGCACTGCACCAAAATATATTTGTCTGGCACAGTGTCCCATTTATTGCAGACTCACCAGTATGGTGCGGTCTCCGTAAGCCTATCATATACTACAAAAATAATAAAGGGAAAGAGAGGACCCTTAAAGAAAGTACGGGTGGACCAAGCTGCATGAAAAATGGTGTAAGTTTATTAAATAGAAAATATTAATTTTGCACATATAACAGGCACTCGACACCCATCACCAACACCCAATTATATAAAATTAGCGAGACAACGTTGTCTGAACTAAAAACCTGCAACGTCATGTAAAGTGCATGCATGCATATTCCTCTCTGCAAAGTTACCAATTGATGGTAACTGGTAAGTGTACAGAGATCCAATAAGTGGCACTGCAGACTAGTGGTTCAGCCAAATACTAAGCTGAGCAAGTTCCCCCCTGGGGAATAAACAGAAATAGTTAATAGAGGTAGCTGTGCACATGAGGCTCCTATATTGGTAATGCTACTGACAAAACGAAACACCAATTTAAGAACAGTATAAAGTCCTGTAAAGAAAATGGGCACATAACCAAACATGATTTCTATTTCAAAGCGGTTAAAGCGGAGGTCCACCCTAAAAAAACAAAAAAAAAGGCAAAAAGGCTAAAAAAAAGAATTTTTTTTTTTTATACTTACCATGACTATTGTAAAACCGATGTATTCCAGTACTGCCCACCACATTATACCCCATACCTTACTTATCCTAATCAAAGAGACCACACATTGCTGTTTTGGAGTAAAACATGGCCGTAGCAGCCTCCTTTCTTTTTTTTAACTGTTCCATCAGTTATCAAAACCTTTACCATCAAAACACATAAACCCAGAAACATAACAGAAATATTGCCCCCTAGTGTTGGTCTTTTCAGGAACCTCAAATTCGCCATAATCATATTAACCCGATATTCCTCATCATATTAAATTCTTATTATCCCGGGACACTGCGGTACCTTACCAATGGTCATAGGCCTCAAGCCGATCAGCTACTCAGAGACGACCACTGACCGCAGTGCCCCCATTATCCAACTCATCCAGCTAAACTCCTGTTAGCTGGAAACCATCCTCAGAACCCATACCACCGATGGTTCCTGACCACTTGCTTATTCGAGGTACTTCCTTCTCCCGCAAAGACCAAACACCCGCTACCGCACCGAAGGGAAAACACCTTTACCCTTTGGTGCCCCTCCAAACCTTAAGGGCTCGTTGAATTCCATCCTGCAAACCCAAAGACCATAAATCAGTCCCCACATCGTTCAGATGGACCCCATCCCTTCGTAGATACCGCCATGTATCCACCTCCAATTCGAAATGTCGGACCACCAACCCACCATTCCGTACCACAAACTTGCCCATGTCTCGGTTAATTTTCCTCCGGGCCCTGTTGATTCCAGCCACTGACCTAGCCCCCCTCCACTCTACCCGTGCCACCATGTCTGACCAGACGATAATCATGTCCGGGAATGACATCCTTAGCCTCAGGAAATCCGACTTCATATCCCGAGTCACTTCTAGCATGGACCTGAAACCCAAGTCGTTGCCACCTACGTGCAGTACCAGAACGTCAGGTGGCCTGTCCAAACGCGCAAAACGGTGCACCTCCGGAACCATCTTACTCCACAACATTCCTGGAATTCCCAGCCAGCGGACACACGCCTCCGGTCTTGGGAACCACAGCTGCCTACCATTATGACGAACATCGGCTCTCTTAGCCCCCCAGAAAACAAACGAATGGCCCAGTATCCAGACCAACGCCTGCATTTGACCTGTAATTGCAAGAAGACATTCCCCATGAGAATCTCCCATCACCCTTATATATTCCCAGCAATCCGAACAGAAACCCAAACCAAAACATAAACAACGCCCCATGACTTGTACCCCCACATTATTCCAGTCCCAGCAGTAGCTGTGGGCGTACGTATAACCGGAACCTCCTGGATTCCCAGCGGCCTATCTTCTTAACCGCCTCCTCATCCATCCCACATCTGGCCGCCTCCGTAGCTGCCCCGATCCTAAAAGAGTGCGAGGAAAATTCATTTTCCTTGAGTCCCAAAGCCCGAAGGGACTTCCTGAACACCGCAATGAACTGATACCTTGAAAGTGGGATTCCGTCCTCGTGTACCAAAAAGGAACCCACCCCCAACGGTCGCACCTCCAAGTACCCTTTTACAGCCCTTACTGGGCACAACAGGGAACCTGGGACCGGAAAAACCTGGACCAACTTACCTCTGCCCATCTGGTCCGTCTTAGACCTCCTCAACACCAGCGACACCCCTTGCTCTGTCCAGCCCACCTCGCTATCAAGCAACCCCCCGTGTACTGCTTTTGACGGGCTGACCAACTCACCTATTCTGAATGCTCCAAAGAATGCCAGTGAGAATGCCACTGTGAAAAACAAAACTTCGTATGGGGATGAACATAAGCCCTGTAACTGCCACATGATCTTGACCAAGAGAGCAAACGAAACCGGTCACCTGCCATCCGGCTTCTGCCCCCCCGCCCATAACCCTTAAGTGCCTGCCGCACCCAAAAATCTTTTGTAAAATCGGGGCAACCTTGCCACTTGGACAAAAAGGCCAAGCCTGCCATCTTCTTACCCAAACTGGACCTGGACACATGGGCCTCCATGTTTCTAGCCAGGAAATACAGCACCAATAACCTGACATTGGGACCCACAGGATCCGCTCCTGCTTCCCGAACCATCTCCTTCCATTCCAACCACACCTTCTCATACGCCCCCCATGTGCCCGTACTCACCGATTTTTTGATCCAACCTGACACTATTTCAACGGAATCTTCCACAGCCAGCCTGGACAAGGGATCCCACGTTGCTCCACCCCCGGTGCCAACTCTCGGAACCTGTCCCACTGAAAGCGAGACAGCGCATCAGCTATGACATTGTCCACCCCCGGAAGGTGCACCGCATACACAAACACATTGAGCTGCAAACATCTCAACACCAGATGGCGCAGAAGACGCACCACCGGGGGGAAGATGCCGACACTTTGTTGATGACTTGTACTACCCCCAGGTTGTCCCCATGAAAACGCACTTTCAGATCCCTGAAACACGCCCCCCACAACTCAACCGCCAGCACCACCGGGAACAGTTCCAACAGAACCAAATTCTTGGTGAAACCAGCGTCCATCCAGGACTGCGGCCATGGGCCCGCACTCCACCTGCCCTGAAAGTAAGCCCCAAAACCTGCCCCCCCAGCCGCATCTGTGTATAGTTCTAAATCAAAATTGCTAATAGGGCCCGACATCCATAACGCTCTCCCATTGAAAGACTCCAGGAATGAATGCCAAACCCGCAAGTCTGCCTTGTGTTCTCTGCCCAAACTCACAAAGTGCGTGGGGGACCGTACCCCAGCCGTGCTAGCCGACAGCCATCTGCAAAACACCCTGCCCATTGGCAGAATGCGACACGCAAAATTGAGCTTTCCCAGTAGCGACTGTAAAACCCTAAGCTGCACTTTCTTTACCCCCATCATGACCTTCAGCTCAGTCTTGAGCGACTCCAATTTGTCCAATGGTAGGTGGCACTCCAAGGCCTCCAAATCCAGGACAATACCCAAAAACGTGATAACCGTGCGAGGTCCCTCCATTTTGTCAGGTGCCAATGGTATCCCAAACTGCTCTGCAACGTGCTCCAATGTGGCCAGGAGCACAGCGCAGATTCTGGATGAGGCCGGACCCACGCAAAGGAAATCGTCCAAGTAGTGAATGATTGAATTCACCCCCGACACATCCCTGACCACCCATGCCACAAACGAACTGAACTGTTCGAACAGTGCGCACGATATGGAGCATCCCATAGGCAAGCACTTACCCACATAGAACTCATTGTCCCACTGACATCCCAGCAGGTGAAAACTATCCGGGTGAACAGGCAACAATCTAAACGCCGCCTCTATGTCTGTTTTTTGCCATCAGCGCCCCCTGGCCATACCGGCGAACCCACCCCACCGCAGCATCAAAGGAAGTGTAACTGACCGTACATGCTTCCGGATCAATAGCGTCATTGACTGACCTGCCCTTCGGGAAAGACAGGTGGTGAATGAGGCGGAACTTGTTGGGCTCCTTCTTAGGTACCACCCCGAGCGGGGAGACCACCAAGTTCACCAGGGGAGGGGACCGGAAAGGACCCCCCATCCGGCCCAAAGCAACCTTCTTTGCTCAGCTTTTCCGTGACCACTGCAGGTTGCTGCAAGGCCGATCGCAGATTGCGTGCGATCGGAGGAATAACCTGCAAAGAACATGGAATGCGAAACCCCTCTGAAAACCCTTGCTCCAACAACCTTGCCACCCCCTTGTCCGGATACCTACCGAGGAACAGCCGCATCCTTTCCACCATCACCAGAGTCCTCCCTTTTCTGCCCAGAGTCCCCGGCCCGCCCCTTACCTCGCTTAAAGCATCTAGCCTGTGTATGGGAGCCTCCGCAACCGGAGCACTCATGCTTGAAACGACAGGACCCCCCAAACTTGCAGGAGCCCTCATTATATTGCCAGCACACCCCCTTTTGTTTTCCGGCCGATTGTCCTGGGGAAGAGGTTCCACCGCCCCCCCCCCCTGAAAAAACTGACTAGAAGCCCTCGGCGCAGTCATCAACCGCATCCATAAGCTGATGTCCTTATTATCCCACCGCAGACCAGGCCTCACCGCTCTCCTCTGCCTGAATTGTTCATCATATCTGAGCCACCCCTTGCCCCCGTACACTCTGTATGCTTCCCCTATAGAGTCCTGGTAACCAAATAGTGCCGAACAATGTTCCGGGTTCTTCTGCCCTATAACACTAGCCATGATGGAGAACGCTTGCAACCAGTTTGTAAACGTCCGTGGGATCAGCCTATATCTCCTCTTCTCCTCATCCTCTTTTTTTGAATCATCCGGTTTTACCCTGTCCAGATGAAACTTCTCTAATGGCAGAAGTGAGAACATCTCCACATACTCACCTTTCCATATCTTTTCCTTCACTTCGGGTTTCAGGTGAGATCCCAGCAATGCCTCATAACACACATACATCTCACATTTAGCAGCATCACCCAACCTAATGACATCCTGCCTTGCCGCCTGTTCCACCGCACCACCCTCTTTTGTGACCACAGCTGCAGAACCCAACCCTACAGCATCCCCCACCCCAATATTCCCCGCAGGTGTAACCGGTGACCCCACCATGGCAGCGGGCCCAGCCGTCCCTGTTGGCGGGACCCACGCTGCCGCCGGACTGACTCGCCCGCCATCCCCCTGTTCAAATTGGCTGACTAAGGATTTGATGCCCGCAAGAAACCCCTGCAGCCTGTCCGGCTGTGCACCTCCTCCATCCTGGAACGCACCCCCCCCCTGCCTGTCCATCATCTTGACCCCAAACTTGCACCGCAAAACCCACACCCGCAGCCGACATACCCACCTGGGCACCATTCCCCTCCTGGCCCCCAGCAGAAACAATTGAAAGGGACTTACCGGGCTGCCTGGAAGAACTCACACCAGCCGATCCACTCCACCGCTGCCTCCAACCGTCCGAGTCTCCGATCCTCCTCCGAGCTGCACACTTCACCCTCTGACAGCACACCAGCCAGCTCCTCACCACCGGACGATAGCTCACCAGGTGACCTGTCCCTGGAAGCCGAGGGGTCAGGACCCAATTGGTCCCACCACCGCGCACCTGACCCGCCCGCCGATTTCTTAACCGCCTTGCCTCCACGCTGTCTCTGCTTTGTCTACAGAAGACATGCTGCTGCTAGGTGACATGCTGCTGGAAACTTTCAGTTTGTCTACAGAAGACATGCTGCTGCTAGCTGACATGTTGCTGGAAACTTTCCCCTGCGCTGTGCCAGAAGTTTGTCTACAGAAGACATGCTGCTGCCAGCTGACATGCTGCTGGAAACTTTCCCCTGCACTGTGTTAACTCAGAGGGGCGGGGTCTTACTTTTATCTAGCCTTCACCCCTCCCCTCTATATTTCCATTAGCCAATAGTTAATCTTCTCTTATTACATACTCTATTCACTCAGTCATGCCCAGCCCTCCTCCTATGGCATTCTGTCTTTTTGCTCCGGGCTTTTCTTAAATAGCTGTTACTAGGCAGATCGTTCGAATCTGCCTCTTCCTCTTCCGCGGTGAGGTTCTGTGTTCTCCTCCTCGTGTTGCTACCTGGGAAATTGAGGCGCGCTGCCTTCTGGGACACACAGGACGGTGTGCCCATTTACAAATAGCCACGCGACTCGCGCATGCACAGTAGGAAACGGGCAGTGAAGCCGCAAGGCTTCACTGCCTGTTTCCCTTAGTGAGACGGAACGGCCTCGGGCGGCTGACATCGCGGGCAACCTGGTCAGGCAAGTGTGCTTATTAAAAGTCAGCAGCTACAGTGTTTGTAGCTGCTGACTTTATTTTTTTTTATTTTTTACCGCCGGACCTCCGCTTTAAGTATGTCAGTCACAGTTAAAGCCAGACATTTAGAAAGCTGAAGCAGCAGTGGGATAGCAGCAGAGTATGATTGAGCAAGTCCCAAGGTGTATACAGCTGAGAATGAATGAACTCACAGGGCTGTAATAATATATAGCCAACATTAAGCAGATACAGAAGTCATTTAAAACTCACTCGCGGCTATTTGGGGGAACCGCACGCATTTTTTTAAAATTTGCGGCAGGGTTCCCCTTAATATCCATTCCAGACCTGAAGGGCCTGGTAATTGAATTTGGGGGGACCCCCACGCTTTTTTTTTTTTTATCACTGACTTTTCTATGAGTGCTTAGAACTGTCCCTGCACAAAGTGTCATTTCTGAAGGAAAAAAAGTCATTTAAAACTCACTCGCGGCTATTAATGAATTGTCGGCTCCCGGCAATACATAGAAAAGTCATTGATAAAAAAAAAAGCGTGGGGGTCCCCCCAAATTCAATTACCAGGCCCTTCAGGTCTGGAATGGATATTAAGGGGAACCCTGGCGCAAATTTAAAAAAAAATGCGTGCAGTTCCCCCCAAATATCCATACCAGGCCCTTCAGGTCTGGAAAGGATTTTAAGGGGTACTCCACCCCAAATAAAAAAAAAATGGCGTGGAGTTCCCCCAAAAATCCAGACCAGACCCTTATCCGAGCACGCAATCTGTCAGGCCGCAGGAAAAGAGGGGGGGACGAGAGAGCGCCCACCCTCCCTCCTGAACCGTACCAGGCCACATGCCCCCCCCCCATGTGAAATGGTAATGGGGAACAAATGTACATCTACCATTTCACAAAGAAAGTGTCAAAAAATTTAAAAATGACAATAGACGTTTTTTGACAATTCCTTTATTAATGTCTTCTCCTTTCTTCCATCTTCTTCCATCTTCTTCTTCCATGTCCTTCTTTTCTCCATTCGGGTTTCGTTCTCCATCTTCCTCTTCATCTTCCTTCTTCCTTCGGTGTTCGGTGTTCTCGTCCGCATCTTGCTCCGGCTTCTTGTTCCCTTCTTCTTTCTTTGGCCGCTCCGTTTGAATTTGAGGTTCCCGCTGTGTGACGCTTCAGTTCTTCAGTTCTCCTCTGGGTCCGCTGGCACCTGGTGGCCCCGCCCCCCTCTGACACCTCGGCAAAGTCCCCGTGAAATCCATGTGCATCAGAGGGGGGCGGGGTCACCGGGTGGATGCGGACCAAGAGGATAACTGAAGAACTGAAGCGTCACACAGCGGGAACCTCCAATTCAAGCGGAGCGGCCGAAGAAAGAAGAAGGGAAGAAGAAGCCGGAGCAAGATGCGGACGAGAACACCGAAGGAAGAAGGAAGATGAAGATGAAGATGAAGAGGATGATGAAGATGAAGATGAAGATGAAGAACAAGATGGAGGAAGAAACCCGAATGGAGAAAAGAAGAAGATGGAAGAAGATGGAAGAAAAGAGAAGACATTAATAAAAAAATTGTCAAAAAAACGTCTATTGTCATTTTTAACATTTTTGACACTTTCTTTGTGAAATGGTAGGGGTACCCCATTACCATTTCACATAGGGGGGCCGGGATCTGGGGTCCCCTTTGTTAAAGGGATCTTCCAGATTCCGATAAGCCCCCCGCCCGCAGACCCCCACAACCACCAGGCAAGGGTTGTGGGGATGAGGCCCTTATCCCCATCAACATGGGGACATCCTCCCCATGTTGAGGGCATGTGGCCTGGTACGGTTCAGGAGGGAGGGGGGCCGCTCTCTCATCCCCCCCTCTTCCCCTGCGGCCGGCCAGGTTATGTGCTCGGATAAGGGTCTGGTGTGGATTTTTGGGGGGACTCCACGCCATTTTTTTTTTAATTTGGGGTGGAGTTCCCCTTAAAATCCATGCCAGATCTGAAGGGCCTGGTAATTGAATTTGGGGGGACCCCCACGCTTTTTTTTTTATCAATGACTTTTCTAATGAATTGTCGGGAGCCGACAATTCATTAATAGCCGCGAGTGAGTTTTAAATGACTTTTTTTCCTTCAGAAATTACACTTTGTGCAGGGACAATTCTAAGCACGGGAAACATGCGCCACTTTACATGCATATCATACACACCCCCCAGGTACGAAATTTAAAGGAATATTTCACTTTTATTGTTTCACTTTAAGCATTATTAAAATCACTGCTCCCGAAAAAACGGTCATTTTTAAAACTTTTTTTGCATTGATACATGTCCCCTGGGGCAGGACCCGGGTCCCCAAACACTTTTTATGACAATAACTTGCATATTAGCCTTTATAATTAGCACTTTAGATTTTAAACATTCAAGTCCATTGTATTTAATAGGGTTCTAAAGTTCACACAAACATTTTGTCTGTTCGCAGGTTCTGGTGCAAACCGAACAGGGGGGTGTTCGGCTCATCCCTGTCGGGTAATGAAGAAACCGATGCACCTGAGGCAGACACTACACTAGAAATCACTGTTGGAGGGTAATCAGACTGTGCCAACATCACCAGAAGGTGGCCATTGCGGTCTCCCTGTTCAAAAAAACGTTGTTTATTACGATGTAGATCAAGTCTAGTGATCTCTGTAAGATGGAGATGTAACTCACGCTTTGCTGCGTCCAGAGAGTCAAAATGAGTGTCAATAGGATCCATAGTGTAAATATCAGATTGACGTTGTACAGCAAACTGTAGGGCCGTTGTAACGGCAGCCTGTTCTTTGCGAATCCCAGCAATAGATGAGATATATTGCCCTCTGGTGAAAGCCTTGAAGGCGTCCCAAGTCATTGCGATAGAAGAGGATTCTTCATTAAAGTCCCAATATTCCTCTAGTTGTGGTGAAATAGTGGTCGTCAGATCAATATGGGAAAGCCAGTGGGCCCCCAAACGCCATAAAGCTGGGCTTCTGGAGGATGGGGAATGGATATTAAGGAGTAAGGGGGAATGGATATTAAGGAGTAAGGGGGAATGGTCTGGGAGCCCACTAGGTAAATATGATGCATCCAGTACATCTGTCAACATAGTCGGGTTAGCAACGGCAAGATCAATACGGGAAGAGGTTTTGTAGGAAACAGAAAAACAGGAATAGGCTCTTGTCTCAGGATGTTTCCACCTCCAAACGTCTGTTAAACCCATTACCTGAGCCCAAGAGAGCAAATCTGTAGAAAATTGTTTTGGGGGAATAGGTCTATCTAGGTCGGGGGCCAAAATGGCTATGAAATCACCCATAAGTAACAGTTTTGCTGGATAGTAAGAGCTTACTTTCTCTAAGATTGAATATAGGGTAGATGAAGAAAAAGGAGGGGGGATATACACCCCTACCACTATATACCGGGTGCCCCAAACCATAAGTACTGTTATTACATATTTGCCCTGGGGATCAGTATCAACCTGTTCTATTACATATGGAAAGGATTTACAAATTAATATCGTTACTCCTCTTGCATATGTAAAATATGAAGAATGAAAGGCTTGCTGGATCCATGGCTTTTTTAATGCAAAACACTCGCTGCTCATGAGATGCGTTTCCTGAAAAAGCACCATATGCGGGGAATGTAGTTTGAGGTATCTAAAAAGTATTGCCCTCTTAAATTTGGAATTAAGTTCCCGAACATTCCAGGATAATATCCTGAAAGCGGGGATATCACGCGTTGTCATTATACACCGGTTTATAAAAGATACAGTAAAGAAAAAAAAAATGGAGTTGACCTAGGTGTACATCTTGATTTACATCTCAGGAGCAACAGAAATCCAAATAGCCTATGCCCAGTAGAAGCATAACCCATGTAAGACCAACCATTCAAAAAGAAGAAGAAAAAAAACCCATATAAAACATGCACAAAAACAAAACTAATAAACAATACCCATGTTGACAAAAGGGTATTAATCCTGCCCTCATCTGGTGACATCCCCAACTTGGAGAGTAACCAGATCAGGCCTTTACCCAAATATGAAAAAAAAAAAACCTTAAAAATTAGCTAGCAACAGTTGGTTGGTAACCGCTCGGTGCTACGGTCCAGCACCTAGGTATGGGCAATCTGGTTAAAAAAAAACCCCAGCTCTGAGCATCAAAAAAAAAAAAAACAATGCGACTTGCCCAGTACCTATTGGGTACAAAACGTGGTTGCTTGTCGGCCGTGGCCAACACTAAATATTTCTAAAATTATTGGATTTTTTACTTCCACCTACCATTCTAACTATCTCCTTTGATCTGCTAATGCTCTGCAACTCTCAAACTCTTTTATGACCATCTTCCACATCCAAGGATTCCTCCATGCTGTTTTATGGAAACCTTCACTAAAGTTGTATTTTTCTTCAATCTTTAAGGTTTTGAAGTGAACCTGATCTGGCCTACAAAAAAGTCTTAGGCCACTTTCACACTGAGGCGCTTAAAAAACTGCCAGTGAAACGCTGAGCGCTTTTGAAGCGCTTTTCAGGCGCTTTTGAAGCACTTTCAATTCATTTCAATGGAGAAGGGCGTTTTTTCAGCTCACTGCCTCAGTGTGAAAGCATCCATTGATTTTAATGGAAATAAGTTTTCAAGCACTTTTTTTAGGGTGAAAGCGCCTGAAAAGTGCCTCAGTGTGAAAGTGGTCTTACTGTAGTGCAAACACCTTAAAGCGGAGTTCTGCCCAAAAAATTTTTTTTCAGTCAGCAGCTACAAATTCTGCAGCTGCTGACACCCACTAAATTTAACATAGCGCCTGATCATCAGGAGCAGGGAGCTACATAAAAAATAATACGTGCAAAAATGGATATCACAATATACACACATGTATATATCTAAAAAGAGGCACAGAGGGGAAAGAGGACCAAAAGTGTGCACTGTGCATATATTAAAAATGTATCAAGAGCAAAGCATTCTGTTGAAATCTCTCCTCATTCTCATACTTTTCTCTGAACATACCGCTGCTTTCCTTCAGAGAGATGACCAACTTCTCCTGCTTTTTCAATGGCTCCTCCAGACACTTCAGCTTGGAGTCTTCTCTCTTACTGCTTCCGGTCTTACTTTGCAAAGATTTACATTTCCTGAAAACTGCTTTTAGGACAGCAAGCTTCTGTTCCTACTTAGTAATATGGCAAAGTCTATCGTGGAAAGATGTGTAGCGATACACTCAGCTAAGAGGGCCGCAGATTTAGTTTGGGCCCTGAAGACAGCTCCGCCCACCCCTGGAAATGTACTCGACCCACCCTGGCACAGTTAGTCTAGGGTAACATATATATCTTATGCTCTATGGTTAAATTCAGACACCAATGCAATGATAGAAGAATAACAAGTTTACTTCTACTGGCAATAAAAATCAACAGTTGTAACAAATCACAGGAATCTATCTGCAGAGCCCTGCAGCAATTGACACTCTACAACTAGTAAGATATGGCGCACACGCGCCACGTGTAACAGTACTTCACTATGCACCCTTTGGCGCAGCAACTAAATAAACTATCTGGCTGGCCAGGCCTGACCCTATAATTCAGTCTCTAGAACACAAATTATTCACATGCAAGTCTTTAAACGGTGGTGCACATTTCAGGAACACATTTGTAATCCAAAAGGGTAAAAGTACCAACTCAGAACACTCCACTAGAGATCCGTTTGACTCAGTTCTGCTATGGATCTCCAGTGGGGACTTAAATATGAACTGGTGGGCCACGGCAGTCTGTAGGCCTAACAATAGTGTACAGTATATGGATTGAGCAGGTGCTCGCTCACCCCTCCGGACGCGATCCCAGTCCGGGAACTTCCACCTGCTGTGTCTCCACACACAGCGTCTGCAGCGGTCGGGTCTCCGGCTCAGCAGCGGTTGAGGATGACCGAGTCAGGTGCCACCCAGGCTCGCAATGAGGGTGGAAGGCTCTTTTAGGTAGCAGCGCAATGCCCCAGGCTTCAGGCCTTGCACCACAGTGGATCCGCACAGAAAGATCTCTCCACTGAAGTCTTGTGTCCCAAAGAGGCCGAGCTCAGCCTCGCCTTCTCCTTATATAACCCCACCCATGAGTCTCTGGGGTGGAAACATTGCACCCTGGGTGCCGAATGGGGTTCTGGGTAAGGTAGTCCTGAGAGTCTTTAAAGGAGACCCCGCTACACACTCCCCCCACTTAAACTCTTTGGTCCCCAAAGATAATTCTAACATACACTGTGTACAACCCTAGACAACGTTGCGTATGATGTTGGCATAGGGAATTCCCACCAAAACTGAGGGGTTGAATTGCCCACAGGTCACACTATCATGAGTGGCCTGCCTAACTGTGCCAGAGAGTGAGTGGGGGTTGCCCTCCACCAAATGAACAGTGGAGGGATCCGGATTCTCTGCACTCCTCCTGGCAGTGACCACAGAATCTTCTGAGCTCTTCCCCATTTGTGGGTAGGTCAACTTTTTGGGAGGCCTTAGGACTCTTCAAGCCCTTTGCTCTCTTGGGGTTTCTGGCTCTGGCGCCACAGGCTCTTCTTCCGTAGCAGGTTCGGGCAACACGGCGGGCTCTGGAACATCTGCTTCCGGGGCCGAAGGATATATAGAGTCTCTAGGGTCCTCTTCTAAGTAAGTGTCACAGGCATCTTCCCAGTAATCTGATGAAGGACTAGATGGGATGAACTCAGTGGCTTCTGCATTCAGTTGTCCATCTATAGTGTCTTCAGTGGTTGGAAGATCTATAGCAGAAGTTCCTGGAGTTGGGGAAGGCCACAGCCAGTCAAGTTCTCTTCCTTCATCTCCACTAAGTTCAGAGGCCTCTCCATCTCCAGCCCGAGAGGTCTGGGACCGAGTGTTTGGCCTGGGAGTATCCAGAATAGAGACTGGTTCAGGGGAGTCCCTCACTGGAGGTATCCTGACTAGTGATGAGCCGAACACCCCCGGGTTCGGTTCGCACCAGAACCCGCGAACGGACCGAAAGTTCGAACGAACATTAGAACCCTATTAAATACAATGGATGCGAACGTTCGAATTCTAAAGTGCTAATTATAACAACTATTATGCATGTTATTGTCCTAAAAAGGGTTTGGGAACCCGGGTTCTGCACCAGGGGACATGTATCAATGCAAAAAGAAGTTTTAAAAACGGTCGTTTTTCGGGAGCAGTCATTTTAATGATGCATAAAGTGAAAAAAAAAAGTCAAATATTCCTTTAAATATCGTACCTGGGGGGTGTCTAAAGTATGCCTGTGAAGTGCCACGTGTTTCCCGTGTTTAGAACTGTCCCTGCACAAAATGACACTTCTAAAGGAAAAAAAAGCCATTTAAAACTGCTTGCGGCTTTAATGTAATGTCTGGTCCCGGTAATATGGATGAAAATCTTTAAGAAAAATGGCATAGCTACCCCATGACCCCCCCCCCTACCCCAGCCCATTACCAGCCCCTTTGGGTCTTGTATGGATATTAAGGGGAACCCCGCACATAAAATAAAAAAGGCCCTATATACTCTGAACAGCCGTATACAGGCGGTGCATACAAGACAGGGACTGTAGGTTTGTTCTTATGTAGAATGTGTTTGTAATTTTGAACAGGTACATTGTTGAAGTGTAGCTCCAGCCCAAAAATCTATTTTTAAACTTTTTGGGAAACATAGGTAAGGGTTATCACCCCTGTAACATTTGTTTTGCTGTCTGTGCCCCTGTTCAGAACATTTCACCTCACTTTCCGTCCCAATGACAACTGTTTTTGAAATGTGGTGTTTTTCTTGAAACAAGGATTGCTGATAAAGCATCAGTACAGATGAGACCCCTTTCTCCCATATTTATTCTTACAGGAGAGAATTTTCCTTTCTAGGGGTAGATTTCCTCTCACTTCCTGTTGTCTTCTTTCGTTTGCAAGTAGGAGTCGTTTGTAAGTTGGATGTTTGAAAGTAGGGACCTGCCGTATATACTCTGCAGAAATAGGCCCCTTAGTTGTTGGTGTTGGCACAACACTGTAAGCACTCAGTTACTCTTGGTTGGTGCTGGAACGCCCTGCTGTCAACAATTATATCAGGAATTTTAATTACATATAATTGTTGAACAGTGGTAGTAAAAATTGGGGCTTTGATGGTGGTGCTGGTGCCACAACACTGTAAGCCCTGACAGTTACTCTTGGTGGGTGCAGCAATGGGCCCTGCTGTGAATTATTAGATCAAGAATTGTAATTACATGCCCCTTTTGAACAGGGGCTGAAAAATTGGGCCTTTCGTGGTGGTGGTGGTGGTGGCGTTGCCACAAGACTGTAAGCCCTCAGAGTTACTCTTGGTGGGTGCAGCAATGGACCCTGCTGTGAATTATTAGATCAAGAATTGTAATTGCATGCCCCTGTTGAACAGGGGCTGAAAAATTGGGCCTTAGGCACTGGTGGCACAACACTACAACCCCTCACAGATACTGTACTTGGAGCACAGCAATGAGCCCTGTTGCAAAGTATTGCTTCAAAAATTGTAATGACACGCCCCTGTTAAACAGGGGCTGAAAAATTGGGCCTTAGGCACTGGTGCCACAACACTCCAACCCCTCACAGATACTGTACTTGGAGCACAGCAATGAGCCCTATGGCAAATTATTGCTAAAAAAATTGTAATTACACGCCCCTGTAAAACAGGGGCTGAAAAATTGGGCCTTAGCCACTGGTGGCGGCACCCATAAACAAAAATGATCTTCCAAGCTATCATCATCAATCGTATCATTGAGGACTCGGAGGAGGAGGATAGCCAGTCAACATAACAGCACAGGCACTCAGCATCAGCATCAGTCTTGAAGGGATGTGACATGTTAAAATCAATTAGTCTGTTATATCAGCATCAGGTGTGTGGTAGCTGGTGGTGATCCAAGACTGGTTCATCTTGATGAAAGTCAGTCGATCAACCGAGTCGGTGGACAGGCGCACCCTGTGATCCGTGACAAATCCTCCAGCAGCACTGAATGTGCGTTCCGAAAGAACGCTGGATGCAGGACAGGCCAGTAGCTCAATTGCATACTGTGCAAGCTCTGGCCAGTGATCCATCCTCAAGACCCAGTAAGCCAGAGGATTTTCGGTGGGGAAGGTGTCCAAGTCTGACCTTGCCCCTAGATATTCCTGCACCATGTTTATCAGACGCTGGCGATGGTTGCTGGAACCGATCATACTTTGGGGCTGCGGACTAAAGAATTGTCTGAACGCATCGGTCAGACGGCCACCTTCCCCACCGCTCCTTCTTTGACTGGCCGAAGCCTCAGCAACTCGTTGTCCAGGACCAGGAGTTTGTAACCTCCCAGTCTCTGGGAACGCGTTGCACAGACCTTTCTGCAAGGCCTCCCGGAGTTGTCTCATCCTCTGCTCCCTCTGCGACGGTAACATAAGGTCCGCAACCTTACCCTTGTACCGTGGATCAAGGAGAGTGGCCAGCCAGTAATGGTCCCTCTCCTTGATCCGAAGAATACGAGGATCCTTCCGCAGACTTTGCAGGATCAGGGAGGCCATGCAGCGTAGGTTTGCTGAGGCATTCGCTCCGGAGTCCTCTGGGTCACTAAGGACGACATGATCCGCAGCCACCTCCTCCCAGCCACGTACAAGTCCACTGGTTTCTTGGGACTGTAAATCATCCCTAAAAGACTGCTGCTGATGATGCTGAGTGCCAGCCTCCACCTCCATGCTGACACAATCCTCCTCCTCCTCCTCCTCCTCCACCTCCTCCTCTTCCTGTGCGATGGGTGGGACAGAAGGAACACTGTCTGGGTAAAGGGGGCCTTGAGAGGCAAGGAAGTCCTCCTCTTCCTGCCTCTGTTCTGCCTCAAGTGCCCTGTCCATTATTCCACGCAGCGTGTGCTCCAACAGGTGGACAAGAGGTACAGTGTCACTGATGCATGCACTGTCACTGCTCACCATCCTCGTGGCCTCCTCAAATGGTGCCAGGACAGTGCATGCATCCCTGATCATGCCCCACTGGCGTGGAGAAAAAAAACCAAGCTCCCCTGACCCTGTCCTGGTGCCGTAGTCGCACAGGTACTCATTGATGGCCCTCTGCTGCGTGTGCAGCCGCTGCAGCATGGCCAACGTTGAGTTCCACCTGGTGGGCATGTCACATATAAGGCGGTTCTTGGGCAGGTTCAACTCCTTTTGCAGCTCAGCCAGGCGAGCACTGGCATTATAAGATCTGCGGAAATGCACACAGACTTTCCTGGCCTGCCTCAGGACATCCTGTAAGCCCGGGTACCTGCCCAAGAACCGCTGCACCACCAGGTTAAGGACGTGAGCCACACAGGGCACATGGGTCAGTTGTCCCTGTCGGAGGGCGGAGAGGAGGTTGGTGCCATTGTCGCAAACCACCATTCCTGGCTTAAGCTGGCGTGGCGTCAACCACCTCTCGGCCTGGCCCTGCAGAGCAGACAGGACCTCTGCCCCAGTGTGGCTTCTGTCCCCCAAACACACCAGCGCAAGCACGGCATGGCATCTTTTTGCCTGCGTACTTGCGTAGCCCCGTGAACGGCTACGGAGCACCGCTGGTTCATAGGACAAACCACAGGAAGAGGCCATGGAGGAAGAAGAAGAGGAGGGGGTGGAGGAGAGAGGTGTGTCACAACCAGTAGTAGCATTTTGGAGGCGTGGCGGTGGGACAACCTCCAACACTACTGCACCTTGTCCTGCATCCTTCCCAGCTGCCAAAAGAGTGACCCAATGGGCCGTGAAAGAAAGGTAACGTCCCTGTCCATGCCTGCTGGACCATGAGTCAGCGGTAATATGCACCTTACCGCTGACCGCCCTGTCCAGCGAGGCCAAGACATTGCCTTCCACATGCCGGTAGAGAGCCGGAATAGCCTTCCGTGAGAAAAAGTGGCGTTTGGGAACCTGCCACTGAGGAACCGCACATTGCACAAACTCACGGAAGGGGGCCGAGTCTACCAACTGAAAAGGCAGCAGTTGAAGCGCTAGCAATTTAGCCAAGCTAGCATTCAACCGCTGGGCATGTGGATGGCTGGGAGTGAACTTCTTTCGACGGTCCAGCAGCTGGGGCAGGGAAATTTGCCTGCTAGAATCGGACGTCGGTGTACTGCTAGCAGAGTGGCCGCAAGTACTTGGCTGTGACACACCTAATTCTACACCTTCATTCCTCTCAGTGCATGTTTCAGAGAGGACTGAAGTTATAGTGGGGTTGGAGATCCCAGCTGATGCGGTGCAAGGAGAGGTCCGCTTTGTTCTTTGGTGTGGGTCTTTGAGGTAGGCTTGCCAACGAGCTGCATGGCAGGTCAACATATGTCTGGTCAGGCATGTGGTACCCAAGCGGCTGATGTTTTGGCCACGCGATATACGCTTGAGACATATGTTGCAAACAGCAGCTGTGCGATCTGATGCACTAGCCTCAAAAAAGGCCCACACCAAAGAACTTTTTGAATGACGGGCAGAGGCAGCGCCCTGCACAGGCGGAGCTCTGCGGTGTGATTCCGTCGGTGTACTGCCCTTACGCTGGCCACCAAAGGGCATCCTGCCTCGTTGGAGATGTGCCTCCTCCTCATCCTCCTCCTCCTCCTCTCTCCTATTAGGCACCCACGTGGAGTCAGTGACCTCATCATCACCTCCCTCCTCATCACTGGAGCCAATCTGGCAGTATGCTGCAGCTGCTGGAACATGACTGCCAGATTGGTGTCCTTCTTGAGCATCCCCTCTGTCTGCTCTCACGCTACTGCCTTCCTCTAGCTGGGTTTCATCATCAGACCCTTCGAAACGCTGGGCATCCTCCTGGAGCATGTACCCAACACTGTGCTGAAACAGTTCGGGGGACTCCTCAGGAGGAGGACATGGTGGGTCTAGGGAAGGAGTGACTGATGATGAGTCTGACATTGATACCAGGGAAGAGGACGCTTTGGCAGCTGCTTTTCCAGTACCCTGAGCCTGGGTGAGAGAGGATGAGGAGGAGGAGGAGGGCTTGGTCATCCACTCTACCAAGTCTTCGGCATGATGTGGCTCAACATGTCCAGCTGCCGAAAAGAAGGACAAGCGTGTCCCATGGCCATGTGCTGATGACAATGCACCGCGTCCACGACCAGCACTGTTGCCCCCCGACACAGAGCCTGCTTGCCCTCTTTTATTGCCTCCTGACTGTCTGCCTCTCCTTGTTTGCCTTCCAGACATTCTAATAGATGGCCTGCAGGGAGATGGGAAAAAAGCAATAAGGGCTACCTTCAGGTGTCCTTCTCTGTCCCTTGAAACAAGGACTTTGACAGTGAAAGAAACTGACACTCTCCCTACCTACAGTTTTCTGTCCCTAGAAAAAATGTTTTTTTTAAGCACAATTTAGCACAAGGAGAATTCACTCACTGTCCTTCCAGGTCCCTGGAAACAAGGACTTTGACAGTGAAAGAAACTGACACTCTCCCTACCTACAGTTTTCTGTCCCTAGAAAAAATGTTTTTTTTAAGCACAATTTAGCACAAGGAGAATTCACTCACTGTCCTTCCAGTTCCCTGGAAACAAGGACTTTGACAGTGAAAGAAACTGACACTCTCCCTACCTACAGTTTTCTGTCCCTAGAAAAAATGTTTTTTTTAAGCACAATTTAGCACAAGGAGAATTCACTCACTGTCCTTCCAGGTCCCTGGAAACAAGGACTTTCACAGTGAAAGAAACTGACACTCTCCCTACCTACAGTTTTCTGTCCCTAGTGTGACAGCAGGAAGGTAAAGTCACCTGGTTGCATCCAGGGGGGTAGATATATTTCGCCCAGATTCAGGCTTTACGCCGACTTATACAACTAGGTGGAGAGTTGTATAAGGCTAGTGGGCTCATGGATGACTCATACCTCTAGGGAGAGGGCTGGGCGTCGTGCAGACAGGGAGTTGATGAGACCAGCTGAAGCTTGTCAGCTCATTTAGGCCTCTATAAGAACTCCCAGCTTCATTAGATGTTAGCTCATGCCTGGAACCAGACCTGTGTGGACTGTCTAGGGAGAGTGAACCCCTGTGCGGTGAGACAAAGCCTGTGTGGCTATTTGCTTGGACATTTAAAACCAGGGACTTAGGGACTAGGACAGCACTAGGCTGATCCCAGTTGTTAGTTAGGAAACCTGTATGTTTAGTCAGAGGTCAACTTGACCAGGATTTATTTTGGTTATGTTTCTTTTGCTTTGCTGTGTTTTGTCACTGTAAATAGAAAATAAACCGCACCTTTTTGATTTTGAAAACCACAACCTCCGTTTGCTGGGCCTGTTTTGTGTGGGGAGCCCATCCCGGGGGTCACACACACCCGCTGCCGAGCTAACCCCCTCACAGTTGGTGGAGAACCAGTGGCAGTTTTTTTTTAAGCCAGCATGGAGGAGATACTGAAGCAGCTGGCTCTAGCAAATGCCAATCAACAGCAGACAAATGCAGGTTTGCAAAAGAGCCTTGCAGCTCATCAACAGAGCCTTGCAGCTCAACAACAGAACTTCGCAGCCCAGCAGCAAGCTCATCAACAGAGCCTTGCAGCCCAGCAGCAGACAAACGCAACTTTGCAACAGAGTCTGGAGGCTCAGCAACGAGCCCAGCAGCAATCTGAGGCCCGCTTCATAGACCTGTTGCAGAAGCAAGAGCAGAGACTACAACAACAGATGGAAGCAGTAATGCAGCAACGTCCGCAGACCAGTGAGGAAAGCCGTCCCACTAATACCGCGTCCTTTGGGGTGAGTCGTTTATTGACAAAAATGACTGGAGAGGATGATCCAGAGGTATTTTTGACCACATTTGAAAGGACCGCTGAAAGAGAAAAGTGGCCTGAGGAGCAGTGGGCTGGACTGGTGGCTCCTCTGTTAACTGGTGAATCGCAGAAAGCTTACTATGACCTAGAGCCTAACCAAGCAAAAGACTATGTGATGCTAAAAGCTGAAATATTGGCAAGGCTGGGTGTCACCCAGGCTGTCCGGGCTCAGCGTGTGCATAACTGGACTTTCCAGCTTGGAAAACCCCCCAGGTCTCAAATGTATGATCTCATTCACCTGAGCAGAAAGTGGCTACAGCCAGAGACTTTGTCCGCACCAAAGATTGTGGAACGTGTTGTAATGGATCGGTTTTTGAGAGCTCTTCCTACTGCCATCCAAAAGTGGGTAAGCCATGGAGACCCAGAGACGGCCGATGGTCTTGTGGATCGTGTGGAGAAATACTTGGCTACAGAGAACCTGACGGCCTCTTCCAGAGACACTCGGACTTTCCACCCTAAGACCAGACCATCCCCAGGGGCGGATAAGAGGATTCCAAGGGGTGAGGGTGGAGAGAGTGAGAGGGTGGGAGCTCTACCCCAAGTTTGGCGAGAACAGCCTGGGAAATCAGCGGCTCAAGAGGCGGCAAGAAGGATCGTTTGCTACCGCTGCCGGCAAGCGGGACATATTGCAGCCAATTGCCCGGTTGTGGAGGAACCCATGCAGTGTGACTTTCTGACGGGCAGACGTCAGTCGCTGTGTGCGACAGTCGCATGCACTGCCATTCGAGGAACTGAGAAACATTTATGCAAAATGTGTGTTAATGGTAGAAATGTTGTGGTATTGCTGGATTCAGGTAGCCTTGTGACCCTGATAAAGGCTGAGTTAGTTAAAACAGAGGTCTCTGGGAATAGCAAGGTAGCTGTTATTTGTGTGCATGGGGACACCCGAGAGTATCCAGTGACTACAGTGTGTTTTGAGACCCCCAAAGGTACCCTCTCTCATCCAGTGGGCTTAGTATCTCAGTTACCGCATGACGCCATTGTGGGAAGGGATTTTCCGAAGTTCTGGGAACTGTGGGATGATCCTGAGCCCCTCACTGGTGCCCCTATGTACCAGGAATGTGATAGCCAGAACTCCCCTGAGAGTGGTGAGGACTCTCCGGAATTTCCCTTATCAGTATTGGCAGGGGAGACTCAAGAAACTGGAGAGGAGCCCACCTCCTCAGACGAAAACCTACCGTCTGTGGAGTTTTCTGATCTTGAGGTTCACAGGGAAAACTTTGCCACAGAACAGTTGAAAGACCCCGCCCTAATAAAGGCACGGGAAAACGTAGTGAAAATAGATGGCGAGTTAGTGAACCCAGATAATACCTGCACTTACCCATACTTCAGCGTAGAGAAGGACCTACTGTATCGGGTGGCAAAAAGGGCAGAAGAAACCGTTGAGCAGCTTGTGGTGCCCAAACCTTACAGGAAGTTGGTGTTGGAGTTGGCCCATGGGCACATTCTTGGAGGTCATCTGGGGACAGAGAAAACCCGAGAGAGGGTATTACAGAGATTCTATTGGCCGGGGGTGATGAAGGACGTAGAAAATTATTGTTCCTCCTGCCCTGTGTGTCAGAGGTTGGCCCCGATGCCACATTTCCGTAGCCCGCTGGTCCCTCTACCCATCATTGAGGTCCCGTTTGAGAGGATCGCCATGGATTTGGTAGGTCCTATAATCAAGTCCGCTAGGGGGCACCAGTACATATTAGTTATAATGGACTATGCCACCCGTTATCCAGAAGCGATCCCTCTCCGAAATACCTCGGCCAAAACCATAGCCAAAGAGCTATCTCTTGTTTTTAGCCGGGTGGGTATTTGTAAAGAACTGCTTACGGACCAAGGTACACCCTTTATGTCCCGGGTTATGAAAGAGCTGTGTAAATTGTTCAAAGTGACGCAATTGCGTACGTCTGTGTATCACCCCCAAACCGATGGGCTGGTTGAAAGATTCAACAAAACCCTAAAACAAATGTTGAAGAAAGTGGTGGATAGAGATGGAAAGGATTGGGACTGTTTACTTCCTTATTTGATGTTTGCTATTAGGGAGGTGCCCCAATCCTCTACGGGATTCTCCCCCTTTGAGTTACTGTATGGGAGACACCCAAGAGGGCTGTTGGATATTGCCAAGGAAACTTGGGAAAGTGAGAGTTCTCCCCACAGGAGTGTGATTGAGCATGTCGCCCTGATGCAAGATCGAATTGCACAGGTAATGCCCATCGTGAAGGAACATTTGGCCCAAGCGCAGTTGGCACAGCAGAGAGTGTACAACCGTGGAGCCAAGACCCGTACCTTTTCCCCGGGGGATAGGATATTGGTACTTGTCCCTACGGTTGAAAGTAAATTCCTTGCCAAATGGCAAGGCCCCTACGAGATAATGGAAAAAGTGAGCGAAGTGAATTACAAGGTCAGACAACCAGGAAGGCGAAAGCCCGAACAGATCTATCACGTTAATCTGTTGAAAGCCTGGAGGGATAGAGAGTCCCTAGTCGCAGACACTTGGTCACCAGCTCAAACTGGTTGCGTGATTCCTGAGGTTGGAATAGCAGCCACCTTGTCACAACCCCAACAACAGGAGGTTAAGGAGTTTGTGCTTCGCAACAAGGAGGTATTCTCTGAGCTGCCGGGACAAACATCTGGGGTAGAGCATGACATCATTACCCCGCCCGGTGAAAGGGTGAAGTTAAAACCCTATCGGATCCCAGAGGCTCGACGGGAGGCAATACGGGAGGAAGTACAGAAAATGCTGAACTTAGGGGTGATAGAGGAGTCCCAAAGTGATTGGTCTAGTCCCATCGTGTTGGTGCCTAAACCGGATGGGAGCTGGCGATTTTGTA
The DNA here is from genome assembly GCA_029206835.1 of Rana muscosa. NCBI lineage: Eukaryota > Metazoa > Chordata > Amphibia > Anura > Ranidae > Rana > Rana muscosa. The sequence continues at coordinate 1,296,110,627 of CM055116.1, read as the reverse complement.
ACGATTTTCGTCAGTTGAACAAAGTTACAAAATTTGACACCTACCCCATGCCACGTATAGATGAGTTGATCGACCGGCTGGGAACAGCCCGATACATGACGACTCTTGACCTCACAAAAGGGTATTGGCAAATCCCCCTGGCCAAGTCGGCCAAAGAGAAAACCGCATTTGTAACCCCAGACGGGGCGTTCCAATATAAAAGAATGCCGTTCGGGTTACAGAATGCGCCGGCCACATTCCAGCGGAAAATGGACCAGATGCTGAGGCCCCATCGGAAGTATGCTGCGGCTTACCTGGATGACGTAATTGTCCATAGCACAGATTGGGCCTCACATCTGCCAAAAGTGCAAGCAGTCCTGGACTCTGTTCGGGAAGCGGGGTTTACGGCTAACCCCAAGAAGTGTACCATTGGGCAGGAGGAGGCCAAATATCTTGGGTACACCATTGGGAGGGGAGTAATAAAACCCCAACTCAACAAAGTCGAGGCCATCCAGAGTTGGCCACGTCCCAACAGCAAGAAGCAGGTACGAGCCTTTCTGGGAATCGCTGGGTATTATCGGCGATTCATTCCCCACTTTGCTTCTAAGGCTGTGCCCCTAACCAACCTGACGAAGGGGAAAGGGTCGGTCATGATTAAATGGACCCCCGAGGCTGAGGCAGCATTCCAATTCTTGAAACAAGCCTTATGTAGCCAGCCAGTGTTGTACTCACCCGACTTCTCTAAAGACTTTGTCGTACAAAGTGATGCGTCAGATGTGGGGTTAGGAGCAGTATTGTCCCAGGTCTGGAACGGGGAAGAGCACCCAGTCATTTACCTCAGCAGGAAGTTGAAGTCCCATGAGGTAAATTACGCCACCGTTGAAAAGGAGTGTTTAGCGGTGAAGTGGGCTCTAGATTCCCTTCGGTACTACCTGCTAGGTAGGCACTTTGACATGGTTACGGATCACGCTCCGTTAAAGTGGATGGCTCAAAACAAGGAAACAAATAGAAGAGTGAATAGGTGGTTCCTGGCCCTCCAGGAATTCAACTTCACAGTAAAGCATCGCCCTGGCGTTCAAATGGGGAATGTGGATGCTTTGTCTCGAGTACATGAATGCCTGATTGCTGGTGTTCCAACCCCGAGGTTAAAACAAGAGGGGGGGGGTATGTGACAGCAGGAAGGTAAAGTCACCTGGTTGCATCCAGGGGGGTAGATATATTTCGCCCAGATTCAGGCTTTACGCCGACTTATACAACTAGGTGGAGAGTTGTATAAGGCTAGTGGGCTCATGGATGACTCATACCTCTAGGGAGAGGGCTGGGCGTCGTGCAGACAGGGAGTTGATGAGACCAGCTGAAGCTTGTCAGCTCATTTAGGCCTCTATAAGAACTCCCAGCTTCATTAGATGTTAGCTCATGCCTGGAACCAGACCTGTGTGGACTGTCTAGGGAGAGTGAACCCCTGTGCGGTGAGACAAAGCCTGTGTGGCTATTTGCTTGGACATTTAAAACCAGGGACTTAGGGACTAGGACAGCACTAGGCTGATCCCAGTTGTTAGTTAGGAAACCTGTATGTTTAGTCAGAGGTCAACTTGACCAGGATTTATTTTGGTTATGTTTCTTTTGCTTTGCTGTGTTTTGTCACTGTAAATAGAAAATAAACCGCACCTTTTTGATTTTGAAAACCACAACCTCCGTTTGCTGGGCCTGTTTTGTGTGGGGAGCCCATCCCGGGGGTCACACACACCCGCTGCCGAGCTAACCCCCTCACACTAGAAAAAATGTTTTTTTTAAGCACAATTTAGCACAAGGAGAATTCACTCACTGTCCTTCCAGGTCCCTGGAAACAAGGACTTTCACAGTGAAAGAAACTGACACTCTCCCTACCTACAGTTTTCTGTCCCTAGAAAAAATGTTTTTTTTAAGCACAATTTAGCACAAGGAGAATTCACTCACTGTCCTTCCAGGTCCCTGGAAACAAGGACTTTGACAGTGAAAGAAACTGACACTCTCCCTACCTACAGTTTTCTGTCCCTAGAAAAAATGTTTTTTTTAAGCACAATATAGCACAAGCACAAAACACACTGACACTCTCCCTACCTATCCTTCTCTTTCCCTAAACTAAAGGAATCCAGGTTAAGCAAGAAAGAAATAAAAGTCACTGTCCCTGCCTATGCTGCTCTATCCCTGCTCCGGAACACACTACACTAGGCCGCCGTGCTGGCGGCCTTTTATAGTGTGGGGCGTGTACTAAACACCCTCAGCAATAATTGGCCACAGGCATCCTGCCTGTGGCCAATCATTGCTCTCCTCGCTGCCGGCGCTGTGATTGGCCAAGCATGCGGGGTCACAGTGCATGCTTGGCCAATCACAGCGCCTGGATGACACTGCGATGGCGTAGTGCATTGTGGGCCGTTCGCGTCACTCGAATTTGGCGCGAACGGCCCAAATCGTTCGATCTTCGTCGAACGATCGAACAGCCGATGTTCGAGTCGAACGTATGTTCGACTCGAACACGAAGCTCATCCCTAATCCTGACTGCTTCAGCAAGTGGGAGCAGGTGGTTTCGATGCCACGTCTTCAGTGGTCCTACCTTCCCTTCTGGCTTCAACTTGTAAACAGGCAGGCCCGGCAGCTTCCTACAAATGACATAGGGTTCAGATCTCCATCTGTCTGCAAGTTTGTGTTTTCCAGGGACCCCCAGATTGCGTAGCAGTACTCGGTCCCCGGGCTGCAGGTCTTGCACCCGGACCTTCAGGTCGAAGTTTCTTTTGTTTCAAGCTCCCCTTTGATCTGAGGCCCGCTTGAGCTTGTTCATAGGCTACTTTCAGGCTGTGTCTGAGCCTGTCCACATATCCTTTGTGGGATGTGGCTGAGGAATGGTCTAAAGAGGTGCCAAAGGCCAGGTCCACAGGTAACCTTGCTTCTCTCCCGAACATGAGTCGATATGGGGAGTAGCCTGTAGCATCACTTGTGGTGCAGTTGTAAGCTTGTACTATAGCTGCTATGTGTTTGCTCCAATGTTGTTTCTTTTCACTATCCAGAGTTCCCAACATGTTGAGCAGGGTTCGGTTAAACCTCTCCGGCTGAGCATCTCCCTGTGGGTGGTAAGGTGTGGTTCGGGTTTTCTTGATACCCAAAGAGTCTAACAGTTTCTTGATCAATCAACTCTCAAAGTCCCTTCCTTGGTCTGAATGGAGTCGCTGTGGTAGCCCATAATGGACAAAATACTTCTCCATAAGTGCCTTGGCCAATGTGGAAGCCTTTTGGTCTTTGGTTGGGAAAGCTTGGGCATACCGGGTGAAATGATCGGTTATCACCAGAACAATTCCTAGTCCACTAAGGTCGGGTTTGAGGCAGAGAAAATCAATGCATACCAGATCCATTGGGCCTTGACTTTGTAGATGGCCCATTGGGGCAGCTCGATGGGGTAAAGTCTTCCTCTGGATGCAGCGTGCACATGAGTGGCAGTACTCTTCTATCTCTGCCCTCATGCGGGGCCAATAGAACCGACTTCTGACGAATTGAAAGGTCCTTTCCTCCCCTAGGTGGCCGTGATTGTCATGCAGGGCAATCAGGACAGTCTCTCAATGTTTTTCCGGAAGGAACAATTGCCATTTATCTTCCAGGCCATCAGAGGGGCCCCTTCGGTAGACCACTCCCTGATGCATCTGCAACCTGTCCCACTCTTTCCTCAACAGGCAAGCTTCCTTTGAGGAGTGGTGCAGAAGTCTATTTGGATCCTGATTCTCCAGGGCTTCCAGAACCAAGTTCCCCATGGGGTCTTCTAATTGGTCGCATCTCAGCTCCTTCTTGGACAGTTTCGGCAGATTGTCTTCTTCCAGTTGGGTTACTCCACAGTATTGTTTGGGGACTCCTACCATGGTAACTCCTATCTCTTCTGCCCTCGAGCCTCCTCTGGCTTGTAATTTAGCCCCTTGACAAAGGGCCCGCACCCCGTCAGGTGCCACTTGAGTCCAGTCTTCTGTGTCACTGGTGGGACCATGAGATCTCCTGGATAGAGCGTCTGCGTCTCGATTTCCAGCCCCTGGCCTGTACTTTAGGCTGAAATTGAATCCAGACAGTGCGGCCAGCCATCTATGTCCAGTGGCGTCCAGCTTTGCCGTGGTGAAAAGGTAGGTGAGGGGGTTGTTGTCGGTCTTCACAGTGAAATCCGCCCCATACAGGTAGTCTTTGAGCTTGTCTACTACCGCCCACTTAAGGGCCAGGAACTCCAGCTTGTGAGTGGGGTAGTTATTCTCAGAGGGGGTCAGGCTCCTGCTCACGTAGGCAACGGGTCGCAGTTGTCCTTCGTGTTCTTGGTAAAGTACTCCTCCCAAACCGTCATGACTAGCATCTACATATAGTTCATAGGGTCTTGCTGGGTCTGCGTAGGCCAAGACTGGGGCAGTGGTTAGGCTCTTCTTCAACGTCTGGAAGGCCTCTTCACACCTCTGGTTCCAAAGATCTCTGACTGACTCTCCTGGCTTCCTGGGTCCTGAGTCGTCCTCTTCCCCTTCAGTCTTGAGTAGTTCATTCAATGGTCTGGCAATTCGGGCGAATCCTTCCACAAACCTCCTGTAATAGGAGCAGAACCCCAAGAAGGATCTGAGTTATGTTACTCTGGTGGGTCGTGGCCAGGAGGTAACTGCCTCCAATTTCTCACGGTCTGTGGCCACCCCTTCTTCAGACACTATGTGCCCCAGATAGTTCACAGAAGACTGGTAGAACCGACACTTCTCAGGCGAAAGCTTGAGTCTCTCCTCACTGAGTCTTCTCAACACATTTTCCAGCCTCTCTTCGTGTTCTTCCAAGGTTCTCCCAAAGACAATGACATCGTCCAGGTATACAAGGACTTCAATAAGGTTCATGTCTCCTACAGTCTTCTCCATGAGACGTTGGAAGGTAGCAGGAGCTCCAGACAGTCCCTGAGGCATTCAATCAAACTCAAAGAACCCCACTGGGGTTATGAAGGCTGTCTTCTCCTTGTCTTCTGGATGCATAGGGATCTGGTAGTATCCACTCTTGAGATTCATAACGATGAACCACTTGGCTCCAGACAAACTCTGTAAAGCGTCCTCTATCCTCGGAGTGGTGTACTGGTCGGGGATGGTTCTCCTGTTGAGAGTCCTGTAGTCTATACAGAGCCTCAACGACCCATTCTTCTTCCTGACCACCACTATCGGGGAGGCATAGGGGCTTATAGACTCCCGGATCACACCAGTCCTCTTGAGTTCTGCGAGTTGTTCCCTTAGATCCTCCAGATCTTCTAGTGGGACCCGCCTGACCCTCTCTCTGAAGGTCTTGTCTTCTTGGAGGTGGATTCGATGGGTGGCACTCCTTGCACACCCCACATCGAACTCATCTTTGGAGTAGATCTTCTCCCATCTGGTCAACTGGGCCTTGGCTCTCTCTTTCCAAGCCCTGGGCAGATTCGGGTTTTCCATGGACAGCTTCTCCTAAACATCTCCTCCTTCACCCGTTCCCTTGACTTCTGACAGGGTAACCGGGGCAGCAGGGCTCACCTGGCCCAGCAGCATTCTGGCTGGGATCTCCATGGGGTCACCTGTAGTGTTCCTAACACTCACCGGAACTCTACAATGGGCCTTCTTCAGGGCCTTCAGCGGAATCACTTCTGGTATCACTTCCAGACCTGAGAACTCTCCCCTTGGGTCGGACTCCAGCACAACAAAGGGTCCAGGCTGCTCCCAAGTAAGCTTCACAGTGGCTCTGAGACAGGTTACTTCGCCAGGCTGCAACACTACCCCTTCTCTTCCAAGTCTCCACACCTTCCCTATCCCCTCTCCAGGGGTCTTCTGCTCTAGGACCAGCCGTTGGTAGGCCGTCTTCAGCATGGGGTGGATCTTGGTGGCCGCTTGCTCCTTCTCTTTCACTAGAGGGGTCAGGAGTCTTCGGACCAGGTCCGTGTTTGTCCCTATTATAAGGGAACTCTTGTTGGCTCCTGGCGGCCGAGGGCACACAACTGCCAGGGTGTCAAACACTTCGGCCTTCCCAGCCACAGATGGGTCAAAGGTCATCTTGATGGGCAGATAGCCATCGTACGGGAAGCTCTGGGTTCCAATCCCCCATATTTCCAGTTCCTCTATCTTCTGGATGGGCAGATGACTCAAGTGCTTATCGTAGAAATCCTGGTATAATAGGGTCACTTGTGCCCCAGTATCCAAGATGGCTCTGGTGTAGACTCCCTCCACTTGAATGGGCACTATAGGAGATGGGCCTACCAGCTTCTCCGGATATGGCCTGGCAGGGGTCGCCTTCTTCTGGTCCTTTCCCTTCGGACTCTCTCTCGTCCAACTCCCTTTGGACTTTAGTCTTTCTTGGGCCTGGTATGCATTGATTTCCCTCCTTTCAATGGGTGTACAGACCCGCTGAGGGATATTATTGTTTTTCTTAGGTGTGCATCCCCTTTGGGGAATGCTGTGCCTCTTCTGAGGGGTCTTGCCCCCTTTCTCTGGGGTGTATCTCTGTTGAGGGATGCTGTGTTTCCTCTGAGGGGTTTTGTCTCCTCTTTTCTTCTGCTTCTCATTCAGCTTGGAGCTCACTGAAGATGATGGGCACCCATTTGACTCCTTCACCGGGGCCCTCTGGAGTTTCCCGCCGGCTTGCGGTTATCCGCTTTTCTTCTTCTTGGGACTGGAACATGTAGCTGCAATGTGGCCAACTCCCCCACAGTTAAAACAGATTATGTCACCCCAGTCTTGCAATGATGCGGGTGCCGAAGCAACCGGGAACAGTTCCTTCCTCGCTACCTCTTTCTCTGGACCATGTGTGTCTTTCGCCATCAGAGAGGTCAGCATCTCTAACACCTGAGACATTTGTGATTTCAAAGTGTCCACTTCTGCGTCCCTCTCTGGAGTCATCAGCGAGTTGACTATCACTGGTGTAGGAGCATGACTTGTCTTTATCATTGCCTGATCCTTCTGCAGTGCCTCTTCATCTCTGATGATTTTTATCAAATCAGAGTAAGTCAGTGACGTTCCTCCTCCCGAGGTTTTCAGGTGCAACCAGACTGGATCCGAGCGCAACGCTCCCTTTAAGACTTGCTTCATTCTTTCCGCATCTGTATCTTGGGGCACCATTCCCTTCTTCAAGACAATCTTACACAGCAACCTGTTCAGTCTTCTGACATACTCTGAAAGCTTTTCATTCGGCTGTTGGAAAGTATGTTCAAATTGGTAGACCATCTCTGTCACCTTCTCCAACTGACCGAACTCCTCTTGTAGCATGGCTAGACAGTCTTGAGCCGTGCAGTCTGCATTCCCAAACCGAAAACTTTTCACTGCTTCTGCTGCTGCGCCTTTAAGGCTTTCTATCACTCGTTGCCTCTTCTGTGCTTCAGGCACCTCCCATGCCTCCACTGCTTGTAATGCCTGCTCCACCCAAGTATCGAAGTCTTCCTCCCCTGCAGGGACAGGGAGCTTCCCTGAGAATGTCTTTAGTCTCCGGTAGTTAGTCTCTACATGCACCGTGCTTGTCTTCTGACATTTGGTTAGCAGATCCCCTATTGCATTTATCAGTTCTGGTGATATAGCAGTGACAGGTGCGGGTGCCACCGGGGGTGTTGCTCTGTCTCCTGTTTCTGGTGAGGTACGGGCCGCAGCCTGCGGTGATCCCATTGGTGATGGTTCCTTCTTTACAGTTACTGCGTGTGCCAACCTATAGGTTCTGTTGTCTGGCGTCCGCACACACTTGCACTTGCAAGCCTCTGGTATCCCGTCTCCGTATTCCACCAGTGCATACTGATATGAGATGTCTGGGTCTAACTTTATCTCCATCACCCACGGTGTGTGATCTGGGGACACTGACTTCATTAACTCCTCTACCGTTTCAGTCAACCATTCCTCCCCAGGGAGGCTGATGACTATCGACTGGTTTGGCTCTGTCCTAGAGGTTTTGCACCACGCTTCTACTGCTTGCGGGTCCATGGGGTCCATGCCGGCACTTCTGGCGTTCACCTGCTGTATCAGGATCCCGGACGAGAACCCCCACGTGTAGCGATACCCTCAGCTAAGAGGGCTGCAGATTTAGTTTGGGCCCTGAAGACAGCTCCGCCAACCCCCGGCAATGTACTCGACCCAACCCGGCACAGTTAGTCTAGGGTAACATATATATATCTTATGCTCTATGGTTAAATTCAGACACCAATGCAATGATAGAAAAGTAACGAGTTTACTTCTACTGGCAATAAAAATCAACAGTTGTAACAAATCACAGGAATCGATCTGCAGAGCCCTGCAGCAATTGACACTCTACAACTAGTAAGATATGGCGCACACGCGCCACGTGTAACAGTACTTCACTATGCGCCCTATGGCGCAGCAACTAAATAAACTATCTGGCTGGCCAGGCCTGACCCTATAATTCAGTCTCTAGAACACAAATTATTCGCATGCAAGTCTTTAAACGGTGGTGCACATTTCAGGAACACATTTGTAATCCAAAAGGGTAAAAGTACCAACTCGGAACACTCCACTAGAGATCCGTTTGACTCAGTTCTGCTATGGATCTCCAGTGGGGACTTAAATATGAACTGGTGGGCCACGGCAGTCTGTAGGCCTAACAATAGTGTACAGTATATTGATTGAGCAGGTGCTCGCTGACCCCTCCGGACGCGATCCCAGTCCGGGAACTTCCACCTGCTGTGTCTCCACACACAGCGTCTGCAGCGGTCGGGTCTCCGGCTCAGCAGCGGTTGAGGATGACCGAGTCAGGTGCCACCCAGGCTCGCAATGAGGGTGGAAGGCTCTTTTAGGTAGCAGCGCAAGGCCCCAGGCTTCAGGCCTTGCACCACAGCGGATCCGCACAGGAAGATCTCTCCACTGAAGTCTCGTGTCCCAAAGAGGCCGAGCTCAGCCTCGCCTCCTCCTTATATAACCCCACCCATGAGTCTCTGGGGTGGAAACATTGCACCCTGGGTGCCGAATGGGGTTCTGGGTAAGGTAGTCCTGAGAGTCTTTAAAGGAGACCCCACTACACACTCCCCCCACTTAAACTCGATGTTTCTCCCAGCTGAGACCAAAGCAGAGTGAGCCAGCAGCACCTTGCAGAACAGTACCACCTGGTACAGAGACTGATGTGACTGCTTCAGTGATCTCTGTACAGCACTGCGGTATATGTCAGAGCTGTATAAATGTCTAATAATAATAGTGTGTGACTGTGGAGGGACATTAGAGTAGGGTGACCAGACATCTCCGGTTTCCGGGGACATTGCCCGTATTAAGGACACTGTCCCCGGACCAAGTCTGTCCCTGGTGTTGTCCCCGGATTGGATTTGAACAGGGGCTGGGGCAATTTCAAAGACAGTCAGTGCAGAATAAAAAAAAAATCTGAATTACACCCCCCCGTTCCGCTGCTCCTACTAGCTTAGGGGGTGTATTTTTTCCATTATCTGTGCCCCTTTCTGATGATCATGTGCTGGTCGGAGCGGAGGGAATATTTCTTCAGTTTCGGGTGCCCATTCAGCTCCGCACGCATGTTCTTCTGCCTTGGCTCAAGTCCCTGCCAGCCGCCTGCCTGCCTATCTCCATGCCTTCCCTGGCGGAGTGATCTTCCTCCGCTCCCCACCCAGTATTACCCGGGGACCGGAGAGTGAGACTTGACAGGCTGTGAGGCAGGCGGCAGCGGGCAGAGAGTCGCTGATTGCCGGCATTACTAGTAAAAAAAAATATGTCCCCGGATTTTATTTTAAAAATCTGGTCACCTTACATTAGAGTGTAAGCTCCTCTGGTACAAAGAGGCACGGAGCATCGCCGCAGGCGTCTGTGGAGGGCTGGCATGACAGGGTTTAACGGGTTGGATCCTTCAGGACGCAGGGTTAGCGCGGGGTTGGCAGAGCTAAAAAGGGGAGGAGGATGCTGAGCTCAGGGAGAGGAAGAGGAAGGGCTAGTTCACCACGAGGCAGCACAGGGTAAGAAGCTTCTTCCCTGCTGCTCTGTGCTTTTCTGCCGTTCGTTCTCAGGCTGGCTATGGCGGACGTGGATGAGTTGCTCCGGGAATTGCGGGCTGCGGCGGCGGTGCACGGCACTGACTGGCTACATGCCCAGGTAGGGGGGTTGCTGTTGGGACCCGGGGAAGGGGGGTAGTCTCCGCTCCCCCTGCTCTACCTCGGGCTAGGAGGTCTAGGCCTCCTGAGGGCACCAGCCCGGATGATTCTCCCTTGGTCCGACGCCGCTCTAGCAGGCCTCCAGGGACCCTCAGGTGCCTGCCCGCAAACGCCAGGCTCAGGCGGGGACAGCTAGGCCCGATAGGAAGCCTCCACATGGACAGGACTTGCGGTGTGGGGTGGGGGGGCCCCCGCGGGGAGGCGGCTGTTTCTAAGTAGGTATTCACGGAGGGAGGCGGCGGAACTGCTGGAGTCAGGTTTCGCTGAGGATTTTCGGATTCCGTTTAGGCTTGCACGTTCTCCATCGCCTGCGGATTATTTGAAGTCGGCATTGGCTCATCCAGAAGTGGTGTCTGCGAAGTTGACGAAGGAGGTGGAATTGGGCCGCATGGCTGGTTCCTTCGCTTATTCCCTGCTGGAGAATTTGGTGGTTTTGCCTTTGGGGGTAGTTCCCGAGTGGGAACCCGACAAATTTGGGTTGATTCATCACTTGTCGTATCCCAAGGGGGGCTCTGTTAGTGAGTTCATCGTTCAGGACTTATGTTCGGTCTCGTACACTTCATTTGCGCGGCCGGGGGGGCTTTATTGCCAAAAACGGATGTTGAATCCGCTTTTCGGCTGTTGCCTGTTCATCTGGACAGTTTTCACTTGTCGGGTTGCAGGTGGCAAGGGTCCTACTTTGTTGTCCAGTGTTTGCCCATGGTGTGTTCCATTTCCGGCTTAGGGGTCCTCCTTTGTTGACCAGTATTTGCCCTTGGGGGATGTTCCATTTCCGGCTCCTTGTTTGAATCTTTTAGTTTGTTCTTTGAGTGGGTGGTCCGGGAGGTGTCTGGCATTCCGTCGGTCATCCGCTACTTGGATAATTTTTGTGTGTGGGGCCTGCTGTGTCAAAGCGGTGCAGGATTTATTGGCTGGGGTGCAGCACATGGCAGAACGTTTTGGTGTCCCGCTGGCGCTGACGAAACAGGAGGTTTGGTTACGGCCTTGTGTTTTCTCTGGATTTTGTTTGATACCGTGGCCATGGAATGCCGCCTACTGGAAGACGAGTTGACAGACTTGCGGGTGGCGATTGTTTCGGCACGGGGGGCTGGTAGGTTGACGTTGAGATGGCTTCAGTCGCTCCTGGGTTACTGCTGGGGGCGATGTCCTTTGGATAGCTGCCACCCGGTGTCCTGTGTGTTGTTGGGTTCGTTAGTCTGGGTGCTGCCGGAAGTGTGTCACCGGAGTATGAACCCCCATTTTTGTGTTAGACGGCTTTTTCCGTGGCGTTTTTGGGGCGCTGCGTATCGGAGAATTGGTTTCTTCTTCAAAAACGGGGTCTAATGGCTTGCAGTCAGACGACGTGGAATGCACTGGGGTTTCGGTGGTCTTTTGGATTAGGAGATCTGAGACGGATCGGGCCGGGCGGAGTGGTTTGGTGTCGAAGGGTCGCCGGCTTGTCCAGGGCAGGTGGTCCTCGTTTCCTGGAGTCCCGTACGGATGGACGGGGACCTTTTCGATTGCATGCCGATGGTTCGGCATTGGCTAGGTATCAGTTTACGGCTGTGTTTAAGAGGTGGTTGGGGGTGTTGGGGCCAGGGGACTTTGCGTCCCATTCATTCCGCACTGGGGCTGCTATGGAAGTGGCACGCTGAGGCTTGAGTGAGGGGGTGTTGTGGCGCATTGGTAGGTGAGAATCCAGGCGTTACCGTTGGTATGTTCGCCACAGTTACTGTGAGTATGTGTCGATAGGGGTGGTTGGTTTGAATACTGTCCTGTGCGTCCCCTCTGTTATGTTGTGGGGGGGAAGTTGCTTTGAGTTGTTGTTGCTATGTATGTAGTATGTTGTTTTTCTTCTCGGATAGGGGCCCCTGTCTAATTGGGATACTAAGGCATTCCTTTTGTCCATTAGGGAATGAGGAGGCTAACGTGCGGCCTGCCGGACGTCAATGGGGCATTCCCAGGGGGGGGGGCAGGAGTTTGTCGGATCGGGATGCTAAGGGCTTTTGTGGAGCTGTGTATTTCCAGAATTTAAGCGCTATGCACGACTGGACTGGCCCCCTGATGCGTTGATAGTACACGCTGAGGGGAATGACTTGGGGTTACGGTCCATGAGGGAGTTGGTTCGGGATATAAAGTTTGGTTTTACGCGGCTGCAGATGTATTACCCGAATTTGCTTTTGGTCTGGTCTGGCATTGTGGCCCGCTCGCAATGGAGGAGGGCCAGGGCGGTGGTGGGCATCAACAGGGCTAGAGCAATAAATTAATCTGGGGGTGGCCATATTTCCGATGAGGAATGGGGGTTTGGCGGTGCGACACCAGGAGCTGGAGGAGGCACCCTGGTAATATTTGCGAGGGGATGGTGTGCACCTGAACGGTGTCGGGATCGAAATGTGGTGTCTTGGATTGGAGGAGGGATTGCAGAGGGCCCTCAGGGTGTGGAGGGCCACTCAAACCTAAGGTGTCAGGTTTAAATGGGGGTGGCGGGGTGCAAGGTCCTTGCTAGGTCAGATGGGCACCTAGAAGGCATGGTTAGGGACCCGTCTGAGGGTACGGTCTCCCAGTTGGTATATGGGTACCTGCTAGTTGTCTCTGAGTCTGAAGTTTTTAGCGGCTGGAGGCCTAGAAGTGACTAGCAGGTACAGTGATGGGTTATGCCGATTGGACCTTGTGCCCCAGGCTGGTGAAAATACTGTAAGTTTATAAATAAAAGGTTAATGTGTTATTATGTTTAATTATGTTTAATTATTGAGAGTTACATATATATATATATATATATATATATATATTTGGGTTATATATAGTTGTATTAATAAAATGGCCGATTTGGCCAATTTACCCCTTTCAAGTCTTGTGTTGTTACTAGGGGAAGGGATGGCGTTATTGTTAATAACATAAGCAGTAGTTAATACCATAGTCAAGAGACTGATGTGACTGACTCAGTGATCTCTGTACAGCACTGCGGTATATGTCAGAGCTATAGAAATGTATAATAATAATAATAATTGTGTGTGACTGTGGGGGGGACATTAGAGTGTAAGTTTTCTCTGTACTGCGCTATGGTATATGCCAGTGTTTCTCAACTCCAGTCCTCAAGGCGCCCCAACAGGTCATGTTTTCAGGATTTCCCTCAGATGAAACAGCTGTGGGAATTACTAAAGCAGTTAAACTGATCAAATAACCTGTGCAAAACAATGGAGAGCCTGAAAACATGACCTGTTGGGGCGCCTTGAGGACTGGAGTTGAGAAACACTGGTATATGCTATCACCTTATAAAATCAGAACATGTCACTACAATCCTGCAGATACACACACATGCGTTTGTGTGAAATCTTGGAGTGTCAGCTCTGTGGGCTCACATAAGATATAATTGTATCTGGGAGAATTCACATTCTTTTCTGTTCCCTGCAGGGAGGGGGCTGGACTCCAGCAGGGGAGGGGTTATTGAGGAAGATGACTCCTGTCCTGCTGTGATTGGTGGAAGGACGGTCCCCATCAGGTATATAAGTGTCTCCTCACCTTCAGGAGATGTAGAACTTCTTTCATATCCATCAGGTAAGTGTTATGGAGGGGGGAGGGGGTCTCAGTCCTGTATGGGGGTCCTGAATCTTTATATCACTGGGATAATGATGGGTTACTGATGTACTGTCTCCCTTTATAATGTTGGTACCATATAATTCCTGAATAATAATAATAATAATAATACTGTACCATATATAGAGCTTAGGGGGGATTTACTAAAGGATTGGATTATGGTCACTCTTCCAATAACCCCCATTTCTATCTGAAATGGGGGATACGTAGATAGTAATGGGGGATACGTAGATAGTAATGGGGGATACGTAGATAGTAATGGGAGATACGTAGATAGTAATGGGAGATACGTAGATAGTAATGGGGGATATGTAGATAGTAATGGGGGATAAGTAGATAGTAATGGGGGATACGTACATAGTAATGGGGGATACGTAGATAGTAATGGGGGATATGTAGATAGTAATGGGGGATAAGTAGATAGTAATGGGGGATACGTACATAGTAATGGGGGATACGTAGATAGTAATGGGGGATATGTAGATAGTAATGGGAGATACGTAGATAGTAATGGGGGATAAGTAGATAGTAATGGGGGATACGTAGATAGTAATGGGGGATACGTAGATAGTAATGGGGGATACGTAGATAGTAATGGGGGATACGTAGATAGTAATGGGGGATACGTAGATAGTAATGGGGATACGTAGATAGTAATGGGGGATACGTAGATAGTAATGGGAGATACGTAGATAGTAATGGGGGATACGTAGATAGTAATGGGGGATATGTAGATAGTAATGGGGGATAAGTAGATAGTAATGGGGGATACGTACATAGTAATGGGGGATACGTAGATAGTAATGGGGGATATGTAGATAGTAATGGGAGATACGTAGATAGTAATGGGGGATAAGTAGATAGTAATGGGGGATACGTAGATAGTAATGGGGGATACGTAGATAGTAATGGGGGATACGTAGATAGTAATGGGGGATACGTAGATAGTAATGGGGATACGTAGATAGTAATGGGGGATACGTAGATAGTAATGGGAGATACGTAGATAGTAATGGGGGATACGTAGATAGTAATGGGGGATATGTAGATAGTAATGGGGGATAAGTAGATAGTAATGGGGGATACGTACATAGTAATGGGGGATACGTAGATAGTAATGGGGGATACGTAGATAGTAATGGGGGATATGTAGATAGTAATGGGGGATATGTAGATAGTAATGGGGGATACATAGATAGTAATGGGGGATACGTAGATAGTAATGGGGGATATGTAGATAGTAATGGGGGATACGTAGATAGTAATGGGGGATATGTAGATAGTAATGGGGGATACGGTAGATAGTAATGGGGGATACGTAGATAGTAATGGGGGATACGTAGATAGTAATGGGAGATACGTAGATAGTAATGGGGGATACGTAGATAGTAATGGGGGATACGTAGATAGTAATGGGGGATACGGTAGATAGTAATGGGGGATACGTAGATAGTAATGGGGGATACGTAGATAGTAATGGGGGATACGGTAGATAGTAATGGGGGATACGTAGATAGTAATGGGGGATACGTAGATAGTAATGGGGATACGTAGATAGTAATGGGGGATATGTAGATAGTAATGGGGGATACGTAGATAGTAATGGGGGATACGTAGATAGTAATGGGGGATACGGTAGATAGTAATGGGGGATACGTAGATAGTAATGGGGGATACGTAGATAGTAATGGGGGATACGGTAGATAGTAATGGGGGATACGTAGATAGTAATGGGGGATACGTAGATAGTAATGGGGATACGTAGATAGTAATGGGAGATACGTAGATAGTAATGGGGGATATGTAGATAGTAATGGGGATACGTAGATAGTAATGGGGGATACATAGATAGTAATGGGGGATATGTAGATAGTAATGGGGGATACGTAGATAGTAATGGGGGATACGTAGATAGTAAAGGGGGATACGTAGCTAGTAATGGGGGATACGTAGATAGTAATGGGGGATACATAGATAGTAATGGGGGATACATAGACAGTAATGGGGGATATGTAGACAGTAATGGGGGATACGTAGATAGTAATGGGGGATATGTAGATAGTAATGGGAGATACATAGATAGTAATGGGGGATACGTAGATAGTAATGGGGGATACGTAGATAGTAATGGGGGATATGAAGATAGTAATGGGAGATACATAGATAGTAATGGGGGATGCGTAGATAGTAATGGGGGATACGTAGATAGTAATGGGAGATACATAGATAGTAATGGGGGATACGTAGACAGTAATGGGGGATAAGTAGATAGTAATGGGGGATACGTAGATAGTAATGGGGGATACGTAGATAGTAATGGGAGATACGTAGATAGTAATGGGGGATATGTAGATAGTAATGGGGGATACGTAGATAGTAATGGGGGATAAGTAGATAGTAATGGGGGATACGTAGATAGTAATGGGGGATACGTAGATAGTAATGGGAGATACGTAGATAGTAATGGGGGATATGTAGATAGTAATGGGGGATACGTAGATAGTAATGGGGGATACGTAGATAGTAATGGGGGATACGTAGATAGTAATGGGAGATACATAGATAGTAATGGGGGATACGTAGATAGTAATGGGAGATACGTAGATAGTAATGGGGGATACGTAGATAGTAATGGGGGATACGTAGATAGTAATGGGGGATACGTAGATAGTAATGGGGGATACGTAGATAGTAATGGGGGATACATAGACAGTAATGGGGGATATGTAGACAGTAATGGGGGATACGTAGATAGTAATGGGGGATATGTAGATAGTAATGGGAGATACGTAGATAGTAATGGGGGATACGTAGATAGTAATGGGGGATACGTAGACAGTAATGGGAGATACGTAGATAGTAATGGGGGATATGTAGATAGTAATGTGAGATACGTAGAGAGTAATGGGGGATACGTAGACAGTAATGGGAGATACGTAGATAGTAATGGGGGATACATAGATAGTAATGGGGGATATGTAGATAGTAATGGGGGATACGTAGAGAGTAATGGGGGATACGTAGACAGTAATGGGAGATACGTAGATAGTAATGGGGGATACGTAGATAGTAATGGGGGATACGTAGATAGTAATGGGGGATACGTAGACAGTAATGGGAGATACGTAGATAGTAATGGGGGATACATAGATAGTAATGGGGGATATGTAGATAGTAATGGGAGATACGTAGACAGTAATGGGGGATACGTAGATAGTAATGGGGGATACGTAGATAGTAATGGGAGATACATAGATAGTAATGGGGGATACGTAGATAGTAATGGGGGATACGTAGATAGTAATGGGGGATACGTAGATAGTAATGGGAGATACGTAGATAGTAATGGGAGATACGTAGATAGTAATGGGGGATAAGTAGATAGTAATGGGGGATACATAGATAGTAATGGGGGATATGTAGATAGTAATGGGAGATACGTAGATAGTAATGGGGGATACGTAGATAGTAATGGGGGATACGTAGATAGTAATGGGGGATACGTAGATAGTAATGGGGGATACGTAGATAGTAATGGGGGATATGAAGATAGTAATGGGGGATATGTAGATAGTAATGGGGGATACGTAGATAGTAATGGGAGATACGTAGATAGTAATGGGGGATAAGTAGATAGTAATGGGGGATACGTAGATAGTAATGGGGGATACGTAGATAGCAATGGGGGATACGTAGATAGTAATGGGGGATATGTAGATAGTAATGGGGGATACGTAGATAGTAATGGGGATTATGTAGATAGTAATGGGAGATACGTAGATAGTAATGGGGGATACGTAGATAGTAATGGGGGATACGTAGATAGTAATGGGGGATATGTAGATAGTAATGGGGGATAAGAAGATAGTAATGGGGGATACGTAGATAATAATGGGGGATATGTAGATAGTAAAGGGGGATACGTAGTTAGTAATGGGGGATACGTAGATAGTAATGGGGGATACGTAGACAGTAATGGGGGATATGTAGACAGTAATGGGGGATACGTAGATAGTAATGGGGGATACGTAGATAGTAATGGGGGATATGTAGATAGTAATGGGGGATAAGTAGATAGTAATGGGGGATACGTAGATAGTAATGGGGGATACGTAGATAGTAATGGGGGATACGTAGATAGTAATGGGGGATATGTAGATAGTAATGGGGGATACGTAGATAGTAATGGGGGATACATAGATAGTAATGGGGGATATGTAGATAGTAATGGGAGATACGTAGACAGTAATGGGAGATACGTAGATAGTAATGGGGGATACGTAGACAGTAATGGGGGATACGTAGATAGTAATGGGGGATACGTAGATAGTAATGGGAGATACATAGATAGTAATGGGGGATATGTAGATAGTAATGGGGGATACGTAGATAGTAATGGGGGATATGTAGATAGTAATGGGGGATATGTAGATAGTAATGGGAGATACATAGATAGTAATGGGGGATATGTAGATAGTAATGGGAGATACGTAGATAGTAATGGGGGATACGTAGATAGTAATGGGGGATACGTAGATAGTAATGGGGGATAAGAAGATAGTAATGGGGGATATGTAGATAGTAATGGGGGATACGTAGATAGTAATGGGAGATACGTAGATAGTAATGGGAGATACGTAGATAGTAATGGGGGATACGTAGATAGTAATGGGGGATATGTAGATAGTAATGGGGGATACGTAGATAGTAATGGGGGATACGTAGATAATAATGGGGGATATGTAGATAGTAAAGGGGGATACGTAGTTAGTAATGGGGGATACGTAGATAGTAATGGGGGATACGTAGACAGTAATGGGGGATATGTAGACAGTAATGGGGGATACATAGATAGTAATGGGGGATACGTAGATAGTAATGGGGGATATGTAGATAGTAATGGGGGATAAGTAGATAGTAATGGGGGATACGTAGATAGTAATGGGGGATACGTAGATAGTAATGGGGGATACGTAGATAGTAATGGGGGATACGTAGACAGTAATGGGGGATACGTAGACAGTAATGGGGGATACGTAGATAGTAATGGGGGATACGTAGACAGTAATGGGGGATACATAGATAGTAATGGGGGATACGTAGATAGTAATGGGGGATATGTAGATAGTAATGGGGATACGTAGATAGTAATGGGGGATACGTAGATAGTAATGGGGGATACGTAGACAGTAATGGGGGATACATAGATAGTAATGGGGGATACGTAGATAGTAATGGGGGATATGTAGATAGTAATGGGGATACGTAGATAGTAATGGGGGATACGTAGATAGTAATGGGGGATACGTAGATAGTAATGGGGGATATGTAGATAGTAATGGGGGATAAGTAGATAGTAATGGGGGATACATAGATAGTAATGGGAGATACGTAGATAGTAATGGGGGATAAGTAGATAGTAATGGGGGATACGTAGATAGTAATGGGGGATACATAGATAGTAATGGGGGATACGTAGACAGTAATGGGGGATATGTAGATAGTAATGGGGGATACGTAGATAGTAATGGGGGATATGTAGATAGTAATGGGGGATACGTAGATAGTAATGGGGGATACGTAGATAGTAATGGGGGATATGTAGATAGTAATGGGGGATACGTAGATAGTAAAGGGGGATACTTAGATAGTAATGGGGGATATGTAGATAGTAATGGAGGATAGGTAGATAGTAATGGGGGATACGTAGATAGTAATGGGGGATACGTAGATAGTAATGGGGGATATGTAGATAGTAATGGGGGATACGTAGATAGTAATGGGGGATATATAGATAGTAATGGGGGATACGTAGATAGTAATGGGGGATACGTAGATAGTAATGGGGGATACGTAGATAGTAATGGGGGATATTTAGATAGTAATGGGGGATATGTAGATAGTAATGGGGGATACGTAGATAGTAATGTGGGATATTTAGATAGTAATGGGGGATACGTAGATAGTAATGGGGGATACGTAGATAGTAATGGGGGATATGTAGATAGTAATGTGGGATATTTAGATAGTAATGGGGGATATGTAGATAGTAATGGGGGATACGTACATAGTAATGGGGGATACGTAGATAGTAATGGGGGATACGTAGATAGTAATGGGAGATACGTAGATAGTAATGGGGGATACGTAGATAGTAATGGGGGATATGTAGATAGTAATGAGGGATACGTAGATAGTAATGTGGGATACATAGATAGTAATGGGGGATGCGTAGATAGTAATGGGGGATACGTAGATAGTAATGGGAGATAAGTAGATAGTAATGGGGGATACGTAGATAGTAATGGGGGATATTTAGACAGTAATGGGGGATACGTAGATAGTAATGGGGGATATTTAGATAGTAATGGGGGATATGTAGATAGTAATGGGGGATATTTAGACAGTAATGGGGGATACGTAGATAGTAATGGGGGATACGTAGATAGTAATGGGGGATATTTAGATAGTAATGGGGGATACGTAGATAGTAATGGGAGATAAGTAGATAGTAATGGGGGATACATAGATAGTAATGGGGGATATGTAGATAGTAATGAGGGATACGTAGATAGTAATGTGGGATACATAGATAGTAATGGGGGATGCGTAGATAGTAATGGGGGATACGTAGATAGTAATGGGAGATAAGTAGATAGTAATGGGGGATACGTAGATAGTAATGGGGGATATTTAGACAGTAATGGGGGATACGTAGATAGTAATGGGGGATATTTAGATAGTAATGGGGGATATGTAGATAGTAATGGGGGATATTTAGACAGTAATGGGGGATACGTAGATAGTAATGGGGGATACGTAGATAGTAATGGGGGATATTTAGATAGTAATGGGGGATACGTAGATAGTAATGGGAGATAAGTAGATAGTAATGGGAGATACATAGATAGTAATGGGGGATACGTAGACAGTAATGGGGGATACGTAGATAGTAATGGGGGATACGTAGATAGTAATGGGGGATACGGTAGATAGTAATGGTGGATACATAGATAGTAATGGGAGATATGTAGATAGTAATGGGGGATAGTAATGGAGGATACGTAGATAGTAATGGGGGATACATAGATAGTAATGGGGGATACGTAGATAGTAAAGGGGGATATGTAGATAGTAATGGGGGATACGTAGATAGTAATGGGGGATACGTAGATAGTAATGGGGGATACGTAGATAGTAATGGGGGATACGGTAGATAGTAATGGGGGATAGGTAGATAGTAATGGGGGATAGGTAGATAGTAATGGGGGATATGTAGATAGTAATGGGAGATACAAAGATAGTAATGGGAGATACATAGATAGTAATGGGGGATACGTAGATAGTAATGGGGGATACGTAGATAGTAATGGGGGATAGGTAGATAGTAATGGGGGATATGTAGATAGTAATGGGGGATACGTAGTTAGTAATGGGGGATACGTAGATAGTAATGGGGGATACGTATATAGTAATGGGGGATACATAGATAGTAATGGGTGATATGTAGATAGTAATGGGGGATACGTACATAGTAATGGGGGATACATAGATAGTAATGGGGGATATGTAGATAGTAATGGGGGATACGTAGATAGTAATGGGGGATACGTAGATAGTAATGGGGGATATGTAGATAGTAATGGGGGATATGTAGATAGTAATGGGGGATACATAGTTAGTAATGGGGGATACGTAGATAGTAATGGGGGATACGTATATAGTAATGGGGGATACATAGATAGTAATGGGTGATATGTAGATAGTAATGGGGGATACGTACATAGTAATGGGGGATACATAGATAGTAATGGGGGATATGTAGATAGTAATGGGGGATACATAGATAGTAATGGGGGATACGTAGATAATAATGGGGGATATGTAGATAGTAATGGGAGATATGTAGATAGTAATGGGGGATACGTAGATAGTAATGGGGGACATGTAGATAGTAATGGGGGATACGTAGATAGTAATGGGGGATACGTAGATAATAATGGGGGATATGTAGATAGTAATGGGGGATACGTAGATAGTAATGGGGGATATGTAGACAGTAATGGGGGATATGTAGACAGTAATGGGGGATACATAGATAGTAATGGGGGATATGTAGATAGTAATGGGGGATACGTAGATAGTAATGGGAGATACGTAGATAGTAATGGGGGATATGTAGACAGTAATGGGGGATACATAGATAGTAATGGGGGATATGTAGATAGTAATGGGGGATACGTAGATAGTAATGGGAGATACGTAGATAGTAATGGGGGATAAGTAGATAGTAATGGGGGATACATAGATAGTAATGGGGGACATATAGATAGTAATGGGGGATACGTAGATAGTAATGGGGGATACGTAGATAGTAATGGGGGATACGTAGATAGTAATGGGGGATACGTAGACAGTAATGGGGATATGTAGACAGTAATGGGGGATACGTAGATAGTAAAGGGGGATACGTAGATAATAATGGGGGACATGTAGATAGTAATGGGAGATATGTAGATAGTAATGGGGGATATGTAGATAGTAATGGGGGATACGTAGATAGTAAAGGGGGATACGTAGATAATAATGGGGGACATGTAGATAGTAATGGGAGATATGTAGATAGTAATGGGAGATACATAGATAGTAATGGGAGATACATAGATAGTAATGGGGGATACGTAGATAGTAATGGGGGATACGTAGATAGTAATGGAGGATAAGTAGATAGTAATGGGGGATACGTAGATAGTAATGGGGGATACGTAGATAGTAATGGGGGATACGTAGATAGTAATGGGGGATACGTAGATAGTAATGGGGGACATGTAGATAGTAATGGGGGATATGTAGATAGTAATGGGAGATACATAGATAGTAATGGGGGATACGTAGATAGTAATGGGGGATACGTAGATAATAATGGGGGATATGTAGATAGTAAAGGGGGATACGTAGATAGTAATGGGGGATAAGTAGATAGTAATGGGGGATAAGTAGATAGTAATGGGGGATATGTAGACAGTAATGGGGGATACGTAGATAATAATGGGGGATATTTAGATAGTAATGGGGGATACGTAGATAGTAATGGGGGATACGTAGATAGTAATGGGGGATACGTAGATAGTAATGGGGGATACATAGATAGTAATGGGGGATACGTAGATAGTAATGGGGGATATTTAGATAGTAATGGGGGATACGTAGATAGTAATGGGGGATACATAGATAGTAATGGGGGATACGTAGATAGTAATGGGGGATATTTAGATAGTAATGGGGGATACGTAGATAGTAATGGGGGATATGTAGATAGTAATGGGGGATACGTAGATAGTAATGGGGGATACGTAGATAGTAATGGGGGATATGTAGATAGTAATGGGGATACGTAGATAGTAATGGGAGATACGTAGATAGTAATGGGAGATAAGTAGATAGTAATGGGGGATACGTAGATAGTAATGTGGGATACGTAGATAGTAATGGGAGATACGTAGATAGTAATGGGGGATACGTAGATAGTAATGGGGATACGTAGATAGTAATGGGAGATACGTAGATAGTAATGGGAGATACGTAGATAGTAATGGGAGATAAGTAGATAGTAATGGGGGATACGTAGATAGTAATGTGGGATACGTAGATAGTAATGGGAGATACGTAGATAGTAATGGGGGATACGTAGATAGTAATGGGGGATAGGTAGATAGTAATGGGGGATATGTAGATAGTAATGGGGGATACGTAGATAGTAATGGGGATACGTAGATAGTAATGGGAGATACGTAGATAGTATTGGGGGATACGTAGATAGTATTGGGGGATACGTAGATAGTAATGGGGGATACGTAGATAGTAATGGGGGATACGTAGATAGTAATGGGGGATATGTAGATAGTAATGGGGGATACGTAGATAGTAATGGGGATACGTAGATAGTATTGGGGGATACATAGATAGTAATGGGGGATACGTAGATAGTAATGAGGGATATGTAGATAGTAATGGGGGATACGTAGATAGTAATGTGGGATACATAGATAGTAATGGGGGATACGTAGATAGTAATGGGGGATATGTAGATAGTAATGGGAGATACATAGATAGTAATGGGAGATACATAGATAGTAATGGGGGATACGTAGATAGTAATGGGGGATACGTAGATAGTAATGGGGGATACGTAGATAGTAATGGGGGATACGTAGATAGTAATGGGGGATACGTAGATAGTAATGGGGATACGTAGATAGTAATGGGAGATACGTAGATAGTATTGGGGGATACGTAGATAGTATTGGGGGATACGTAGATAGTAATGGGGGATACGTAGATAGTAATGGGGGATACGTAGATAGTAATGGGGGATACGTAGATAGTAATGGGGGATACGTAGATAGTAATGGGGATACGTAGATAGTATTGGGGGATACGTAGATAGTAATGGGGGATACGTAGATAGTAATGAGGGATATGTAGATAGTAATGGGGGATACGTAGATAGTAATGTGGGATACATAGATAGTAATGGGGGATACGTAGATAGTAATGGGGGATATGTAGATAGTAATGGGAGATACATAGATAGTAATGGGAGATACATAGATAGTAATGGGGGATACGTAGATAGTAATGGGGGATACGTAGATAGTAATGGGGGATACGTAGATAGTAATGGGGGATACGTAGATAGTAATGGGGGATACGTAGATAGTAATGGGGGATACGTAGATAGTAATGGGGGATATGTAGATAGTAATGGGGGATACGTAGATAGTAATGGGGGATACGTAGATAGTAATGGGGGATACATAGATAGTAATGGGAGATACGTAGATAGTAATGGGGGATACGTAGATAGTAATGGGAGATACGTAGATAGTAATGGGGGATACGTAGATAGTAATGGGGGATACGTAGATAGTAATGGGGGATATGTAGATAGTAATGGGGGATACATAGATAGTAATGGGGGATATGTAGATAGTAATGGGGGATACGTAGATAGTAATGGGGGATACATAAATAGTAATGGGGGATACGTAGATAGTAATGGGGGATACGTAGATAGTAATGGGAGATAAGTAGATAGTAATGGGGGATACATAGATAGTAATGGGGGATACGTAGATAGTAATGGGGGATACGTAGATAGTAATGGGGGATACGTAGATAGTAATGGGGGATATGTAGATAGTAATGGGGGATACGTAGATAGTAATGGGGATACGTAGATAGTAATGGGGGATACGTAGATAGTAATGGGGGATACGTAGATAGTAATGGGGGATACGTAGATAGTAATGGGGGATACGTAGATAGTAATGGGGGATACATAGATAGTAATGGGGGATACGTAGATAGTAATGGGGGATACATAGATAGTAATGGGGGATACATAGATAGTAATGGGGGATACGTAGATAGTAATGGGGGATATATAGATAGTAATGGGGGATACGTAGATAGTAATGGGGGATACGTAGATAGTAATGGGGGATACGTAGATAGTAATGGGGGATATTTAGATAGTAATGGGGGATATGTAGATAGTAATGGGGGATATTTAGACAGTAATGGGGGATACGTAGATAGTAATGGGGGATATGTAGATAGTAATGGGAGATACGTAGATAGTAATGGGGGATATATAGATAGTAATGGGGGATACGTAGATAGTAATGGGGGATACGTAGATAGTAATGGGGGATACGTAGATAGTAATGGGGGATATTTAGATAGTAATGGGGGATATGTAGATAGTAATGGGGGATATTTAGACAGTAATGGGGGATACGTAGATAGTAATGTGGGATATTTAGATAGTAATGGGGGATATGTAGACAGTAATGGGGGATATTTAGATAGTAATGGGGGATATGTAGATAGTAATGGGGGATACGTAGATAGTAATGGGGGATACGTAGATAGTAATGGGGGATACGTAGATAGTAATGGGAGATAAGTAGATAGTAATGTGGGATATTTAGATAGTAATGGGGGATATGTAGATAGTAATGGGGGATAGGTAGATAGTAATGGGGGATACGTAGATAGTAATGAGGGATACGTAGATAGTAATGGGGGATAAGTAGATAGTAATGGGGGACATGTAGATAGTAATGGGGGATACGTAGATAGTAATGGGGGATACATAGATAGTAATGGGGGATATGTAGATAGTAATGGGGGATACGTAGATAGTAATGGGGGATAAGTAGATAGTAATGGGAGATAGGTAGATAGTAATGGGGGATATGTAGATAGTAATGGGGGATACGTAGATAGTAATGTGGGATACGTAGATAGTAATGGGGGATAAGTAGATAGTAATGGGGGACATGTAGATAGTAATGGGGGATACGTAGATAGTAATGGGGGATACATAGATAGTAATGGGGGATATGTAGATAGTAATGGGGGATACGTAGATAGTAATGGGGGATAAGTAGATAGTAATGTGGGATAGGTAGATAGTAATGGGAGATACGTAGATAGTAATGAGGGATACGTAGATAGTAATGGGGGATACGTAGATAGTAATGGGGGATATGTAGATAGTAATGGGGGATAAGTAGATAGTAATGGGGGATACGTAGATAGTAATGGGGGATACGTAGATAGTAATGGGGGATAAGTAGATAGTAATGGGGGATATGTAGATAGTAATGGGGGATATGTAGATAGTAATGGAGGATAAGTAGATAGTAATGGGGGATACGTAGATAGTAATGGGGGATACGTAGATAGTAATGGGGGATAAGTAGATAGTAATGGGGGATACGTAGATAGTAATGGGGGATACGTAGATAGTAATGGGGGATAAGTAGATAGTAATGGGGGATATGTAGATAGTAATGGGGGATATGTAGATAGTAATGGGGGATAAGTAGATAGTAATGGGGGATATGTAGATAGTAATGGGGGATAGGTAGATAGTAATGGGGGATACGTAGATAGTAATGGGGGATACGTAGATAGTAATGGGGGATATGTAGATAGTAATGGAGGATAGGTAGATAGTAATGGGGGATATGTAGATAGTAATGGGGGATACGTAGATAGTAATGGGGGATACGTAGATAGTAATGGGGGATATGTAGATAGTAATGGGAGATAAGTAGATAGTAATGGGGGATATGTAGATAGTAATGGGGGATACGTAGATAGTAATGGGGGATAAGTAGATAGTAATGGGGGATACGTAGATAGTAATGGGGGATACGTAGATAGTAATGGGGGATAAGTAGATAGTAATGGGGGATACGTAGATAGTAATGGGGGATATGTAGATAGTAATGGGGGATACGTAGATAGTAATGGGGGATAAGTAGATAGTAATGGGGGATATGTAGATAGTAATGGGGGATATGTAGATAGTAATGGAGGATAAGTAGATAGTAATGGGGGATATGTAGATAGTAATGGGGGATATGTAGATAGTAATGGAGGATAAGTAGATAGTAATGGGGGATATGTAGATAGTAATGGAGGATAAGTAGATAGTAATGGGGGATATGTACAGGTCCTTCTCAAAAAATTAGCATATTGTGATAAAGTTCATTATTTTCTGTAATGTACTGATAAACATTAGACTTTCATATATTTTAGATTCATTACACACAACTGAAGTAGTTCAAGCCTTTTCTTGTTTTAATATTGATGATTTTGGCATACAGCTCATGAAAACCCAAAAATCCTATCTCAAAAAATTAGCATATTTCATCCGACCAATAAAAGAAAAGTGTTTTTAATACAAAAAAAGTCAACCTTCAAATAATTATGTTCAGTTATGCACTCAATACTTGGTCGGGAATCCTTTTGCAGAAATGACTGCTTCAATGCGGCGTGGCATGGAGGCAACCAGCCTGTGGCACTGCAGAGGTGTTATGGAGGCCCAGGATGCTTCGATAGCGGCCTTAAGCTCATCCAGAGTGTTGGGTCTTGCGTCTCTCAACTTTCTCTTCCCAATATCCCACAGATTCTCTATGGGGTTCAGGTCAGGAGAGTTGGCAGGCCAATTGAGCACAGTAATACCATGGTCAGTAAACCATTTACCAGTGGTTTTGGCACTGTGAGCAGGTGCCAGGTCGTGCTGAAAAATGAAATCTTCATCTCCATAAAGCTTTTCAGCAGATGGAAGCATGAAGTGCTCCAAAATCTCCTGATAGCTAGCTGCATTGACCCTGCCCTTGATAAAACACAGTGGACCAACACCAGCAGCTGACATGGCACCCCAGACCATCACTGACTGTGGGTACTTGACACTGGACTTCAGGCATTTTGGCATTTCCCTCTCCCCAGTCTTCCTCCAGACTCTGGCACCTTGATTTCCGAATGACATGCAAAATTTGCTTTCATCCGAAAAAAGTACTTTGGACCACTGAGCAACAGTCCAGTGCTGCTTCTCTGTAGCCCAGGTCAGGCGCTTCTGCCGCTGTTTCTGGTTCAAAAGTGGCTTGACCTGGGGAATGCGGCACCTGTAGCCCATTTCCTGCACACGCCTGTTCACGGTGGCTCTGGATGTTTCTACTCCAGACTTAGTCCACTGCTTCCGCAGGTCCTCCAAGGTCTGGAATCGGTCCTTCTCCACAATCTTCTTCAGGGTCCGGTCACCTCTTCTCGTTGTGCAGCGTTTTCTGCCACACTTTTTCCTTCCCACAGACTTCCCACTGAGGTGCCTTGATACAGCACTCTGGGAACAGCCTATTCGTTCAGAAATTTCTTTCTGTGTCTTACCCTCTTGCTTGAGGGTGTCAATGATGGCCTTCTGGACAGCAGTCAGGTCGGCAGTCTTACCCATGATTGCGGTTTTGAGTAATGAACCAGGCTGGGAGTTTTTAAAAGCCTCAGGAATCTTTTGCAGGTGTTTAGAGTTAATTAGTTGATTCAGATGATTAGGTTAATAGCTCGTTTAGAGAACCTTTTCATGATATGCTAATTTTTTGAGATAGGAATTTTGGGTTTTCATGAGCTGTATGCCAAAATCATCAATATTAAAACAAGAAAAGGCTTGAACTACTTCAGTTGTGTGTAATGAATCTAAAATATGTGAAAGTCTAATGTTTATCAGTACATTACAGAAAATAATGAACTTTATCACAACATGCTAATTTTTTGAGAAGGACCTGTAGATAGTAATGGGGGATAAGTAGATAGTAATGGGGGATAAGTAGATAGTAATGGGGGATATGTAGATAGTAATGGAGGATAAGTAGATAGTAATGGGGGATAAGTAGATAGTAATGGGGGATATGTAGATAGTAATGGGGGATATGTAGATAGTAATGGGGGATATGTAGATAGTAATGGGGGATAAGTAGATAGTAATGGGGGATAAGTAGATAGTAATGGGGGATAAGTAGATAGTAATGGGGGATATTTAGACAGTAATGGGGGATACATAGATAGTAATGGGGGATACATAGACAGTAATGGGGGATACGTAGATAGTAATGGGGGATACGTAGATAGTAATGGGGGATACGTAGATAGTAATGGGGGATACGTAGATAGTAATGGGGGATAAGTAGATAGTAATGGGGGATAAGTAGATAGTAATGGGGGATACGTAGATAGTAATGGGGGATACGTAGATAGTAATGGGGGATAAGTAGATAGTAATGGGGGATAAGTAGATAGTAATGGGGGATAGGTAGATAGTAATGGGGGATACGTAGATAGTAATGGGGGATACGTAGATAGTAATGGGGGATATGTAGATAGTAATGGGAGATACGTAGATAGTAATGGGGGATACGTAGATAGTAATGGGGGATACGTAGATAGTAATGGGGGATAAGTAGATAGTAATGGGGGATAAGTAGATAGTAATGGGGGATAAGTAGATAGTAATGGGGGATACGTAGATAGTAATGGGGGATACGTAGATAGTAATGGGGGATACGTAGATAGTAATGGGGGATATGTAGATAGTAATGGGGGATACGTAGATAGTAATGGGGGATACGTAGATAGTAATGGGGGATATGTAGATAGTAATGGGAGATATGTAGATAGTAATGGGAGATATGTAGATAGTAATGGGGGATATGTAGATAGTAATGGGGGATACGTAGATAGTAATGGGGGATATGTAGATAGTAATGGGAGATATGTAGATAGTAATGGGGGATATGTAGATATTTATGGGGGATAAGTAGATAGTAATGGGGGATACGTAGATAGTAATGGGGGATAGGTAGATAGTAATGGGGGATACGTAGATAGTAATGGGGGATATGTAGATAGTAATGGGGGATATGTAGATAGTAATGGGGGATACGTAGATAATAATGGGGGATAAGTAGATAGTAATGGGGGATACGTAGATAGTAATGGGGGATAGGTAGATAGTAATGGGGGATACGTAGATAGTAATGGGGGATACGTAGATAGTAATGGGGGATAAGTAGATAGTAATGGGGGATAGGTAGATAGTAATGGGGGATAGGTAGATAGTAATGGGGGATAGGTAGATAGTAATGGGGGATACGTAGATAGTAATGGGGGATATGTAGATAGTAATGGGAGATACGTAGATAGTAATGGGGGATAGGTAGATAGTAATGGGGGATACGTAGATAGTAATGGGGGATAAGTAGATAGTAATGGGGGATAGGTAGATAGTAATGGGGGATAAGTAGATAGTAATGGGGGATAAGTAGATAGTAATGGGGGATAAGTAGATAGTAATGGGGGATACGTAGATAGTAATGGGGGATATGTAGATAGTAATGGGAGATACGTAGATAGTAATGGGGGATAAGTAGATAGTAATGGGGGATAGGTAGATAGTAATGGGGGATAGGTAGATAGTAATGGGGGATACGTAGATAGTAATGGGGGATATGTAGATAGTAATGGGAGATACGTAGATAGTAATGGGGGATAAGTAGATAGTAATGGGGGATATATAGATAGTAGATAGAAAAATAGAGAGCAGCCTCGTACACACAACAGGTTTTCTCGGCAAGAAAACTGCTGGGGGAGATTTTTGCCGAGAAAACTGGTGGTGTGTGTGGTTTCTCGACAGGAAAGCTGCCGGGAATCTCAACGAGAAAAATAGGAGAACCTGCTCTCTCTCTCTTTTTCTCGTTGGGATTCTCTGCAGAGTGTTTCCTGCCGAGAAACCCGGTCGTCTGTATGCTTATCTGTCCGAGGTATACCCGCGCATGCTCGAAAAGACTGAGACGCATGCGCGGTAGCATACAAGGGTAGTGTGGGGTGTAGCAAGATGGCGGCAATGGCATTGAATGTGACGAGCGCCAGCTTGTCATACTCGATGACGTCACCGCGTTCTTGTCATTCAAAAGAACGGCGGTTCCTTTGAATGGTTGTGTGTGTACACAAGGGCTTGGCAAGACAAGCTTGCCAGGAATCCCGTCAAGAAAACCAACGTTTTTTTCCGAGGGGATTCCCGCCCGTGTGTACAGGGCTAGCAGGTTCTCCATTTTTCTCGTCGAGATTCCCGGCAGTTTTCCTGTTGAGAAAACCGGTCGTGTGTACGAGGCTTCAAACACTAAACCTTTTTCTGACATTTCTTGGTTTCAAGTTAAAATCATTTTTTATTTTTTTGCTAGAAAATTACTTATATATATATATATATATATATATATATATAATGTTTGGAGGTTCTAAGTAATTTTCTAGCAAAAAAATAAAAAATTGGGCTAACTTTACTGGTTAGTTGTTTTTTTTATTCATTAAAGTGGAATTTTTTCCAAAAAAATGCATTTGAACGACTGCTGCGCAAATACAGTGTGACATAAAATATTGCAACAACCACCATTTTATTCTCTAGGGTCTCTACTGATATATATATATATATAATGTTTGGAGGTTCTATCAGTAGAGACCCTAGAGAATAAAATGGTGGTTGTTGCAATATTTTATGTCACACTGTATTTGCGCAGCAGTCGTTCAAATGCATTTTTTTGGAAAAAATTCCACTTTAATGAATAAAAAAAACAACTAACCAGTAAAGTTAGCCCAATTTTTTTTTTTTTTTTTGTATAATGCGAAAGATTTTACGCCGCGAGAATCGTGAGAGAAGTGTGATCTTTATTCTAAGAAAAAAAATTGTGATTCTCATTTTGGACAGAATTGTGCAGCTCTAATATACCGTATATACTCGGGTATAAGCCGAGGCCCTAATGTTACCACAAAAAAACTGGGAAAATGTATTGACTCGAGTATAAGCCGAGGGTGAGAATGCAGCAGCTACTGTAAGCAGAAAAGAGGGTCAACAATGCCCATTACAACCTCACTGTGCCCATCCTTACTGTGCCCATTACAACCTCACTGTGCCCATCCTTACTGTGCCCATTACAACCTCACTGTGCCCATCCTTACTGTGCCCATTACAACCTCACTGTGCCCATCCTTACTGTGCCCATTACAACCTCACTGTGCCCATTACCTCACTGTGCCCATTACCTCACTGTGCCCATTACAACCTCACTGTGCCCATCCTTACTGTGCCCATTGCAACCTCACTGTGCCCATTACAACCTCACTGTGCCCATTACAACCTCACTGTGCCCATTACCTCACTGTGCCCATTACAACCTCACTGTGCCCATTACCTCACTGTGCCCATTACCTCACTGTGCCCATTGCAGTGTACCTGAAATTCTTGACAGGCTGCGGGCATCCATTTTTTTAAACTCCCGGCTTCCTCCTGGTCCCGTCCCGTTCCGTGATAGGCGTTTGACACTGTGTTCCGCTACCGCCTATCACGGAGGTCCTCTCATCCTCGGACTCAGTTTCCCAGCAGACACTGTGTTCAGTGTTCCGCCAATCACGGACGTTCTTTCATCCTCGGACAAGAGAAGGTCCGTGATAGGTGGAACACTGAACACAGTGTCTGCTGGGAAACTGAGTCCGAGGATGAGAGGACCTCCGTGATAGGCGGTAGCGTAACACAGTGTCTGCTGGGAAACTGAGTCCGAGGATGAGAGGACCTCCGTGATAGGCGGTAGCGTAACACAGTGTCAAACACTGATCACGGAACGGGACGGGACCAGGAGGAAGCCGGGAATTTAAAAAAATGGACGCCTAAGGTACACTGACTCGAGTATAAGCCGAGAGGGGTATTTTCAGCCCTAAAAAAAGGGCTGAAAAACTTGGCTTATACTTGAGTATATACGGTATATATAATATAACTTTTTTTGCACCAATGGTAGAACTAAAATATTAGCTCGCAAGAGCTTCGTTATATCATTAGCAATGAGCCATGATTGGATAGAGTCATCATGACAGCGTCCAATCATGGCTCTGACAGTGCTCTGTGCCCTGATTGGGGCGAAGCTTTCATTGCTTCAGCCAATCAGGGCTTTCAATGCACTGTGCAGCGGCGCAGTGCATTGTGGTCGTTCGGCGGGACTGAACAAACGGTCAAATGCCCCGATTTATCAGAACCGTTGGCCCATCCCTAATCCCCACTACAGGTCAGACTTGCCGGCACGAGCTCACAAAGTACATTACACATTATCATAAGTTTAAACACAGAACACCTTCAGGCAATAGCAGGAGACCCCAGTGGCAGACTGTCCGGCTCCTACATTGAAGACCATTGAACAGAGGCCAATGTCACCAGCTCTTTCAATGAACATGTAGAGTTCAGAATCAACAAACCAGGAACAGCCTTCATATATTTCTTGAGGGATATTGTTGATAAATATTACTGTCCAATTTGAAGTAATCCAAACCCCATTCAGTAGTCGTCCATTATTTTCTCGGTCACCCTGTGCCCCTAATAGACACGGGGTACCTTACACATAGGAGGGGCCTGGGGAGATGAGACAGGGGTTTCCCAACATCTCTAAGGTAAGCTGGGTTCCTCGAGCCGCCCCCGCCCAAATCAATTTGAAAATAACGAATATATGAAACTAATGCCAATCATTTGAATCATTCCAACATTATTCATTATTAACTTAAATGAGTAAGAAAATGAAACAAATGTACACGTGTCATTGTTGATGGTGTTTGTATAGAGAATCTTTATTTGTGGTGACATCCCGTTTTCCGCACATTCTCCGTCCCTCTCAGGTGTTCCTGGACTCTGGAAGATGAAGATGAAGCTTCTGCTTTGTTTCGTTCTCCTGTCTGCAGTCACAGCAGAAACGAAAGATAACTCTCTCGGGGAATGTTCTCTTAAAGATGTCATCACCTTCACCAACCTGATGAAATCTATGGGTAGGTCACACTCCGCTCTTCATGATAAGAACTCATTCTTCCATTAATCGGGTACTCATGGGTAAGGATGAGCTCCGCGTTCGAGTCGAACATGGGATGTTCGACGAAGATCGAACGATTTGGGCCGTTTGCGCCAAATTCGAGTGACGCGAACGGCCCACAATACACTGCGCCATCGCACTGCAATTCCGGCGCTGTGATTGGCCAAGCATGCACTGTGACCCCGCATGCTTGGCCAATCACAGCGCCGGCAGCGAGGAGAGCCATAATTGGCTACAGGCAGGATGCCTGTGGCCAATTATAGCTCAGGGGGTTTAGTACACGCCCCACACTATAAAAGGCCGCCAGCGTGGCGGCCTTGTGTAGTGTGTTCCGGCGTGCAGAGAAAGAGTTACATAGGCAGGGACAGTGTCAGTGCTATTTGTACTTTAAACTTGTCTGCAGGGAGAGAGAAGGATAGGCAGGGAGAGTGTCAAGCCTCGTACACACGGCCGAGATTCTCGTTGAAAAAAACATGTCGTTTTTTTCGACGAGATTCTTGGACAAGAAACTTGTCCCGGCCGAGTGTACACACGCTCCTTACAAAGCACCCGCGGTTCTTTGAATGGGGCGTACGCAGTGACGTCATCGACTACGACGAGCATGCGCTCATCACATTCGATGCCGTCGCCGCCATCTTGGTATACCCTACCTATGCCTAGGAAGCTACCGCGCATGCGTCGAATTCATTTCGAACATGCGCTGGCTTCCCGGAGGACAGGTAAGTGTACACACACTCACTTTTCTGTTCGAGAAACAGGCTGACGAGAATCTCGATGAGAAAATAGAGAGCAGGTTCTCTACTTTCTCGTCGAGATTCTTGTCACTTTTCTTGACGAGAAACCATACACACGAACAAATTTCTCGGCAAGAAATCTCTGCCAGCAAGTTTCTTGCTGGTTTTTGCCAAGAAACTCGTTCGTGTGTATGAGGCTTTAGTGATATTCTTTGCTAAACCTTGTGTGCAGGGAGAGAGAAGGATAGGCAGGGGACAGTGTCAGTGTCATTTTTGCTAAGCCTCCTGCACATTATACACCTGAAGATAGCCCGTATTGCTGTGTTTTCCTGTTGTGTAACACAGGCAGGCATCTGCAGCACCTACAGCGGGTGTAGTGTGTTTACTGCACATTATACACCTGAAGCTAGCCCTTATTGCTCGTAGTTTTTTTTTCTTTTGTGTTACACTAACAGGCATCTTCAGCACTTACAGCAGGCGTAGTGTGTTTACTGCATAATATACAACTGAAGCTAGCCCTTATTGCTGTGTTTTCCTGTGGTGTAACACAGGCAGTCATCTGCAGCACTTACAGCGGGCGTAGTGTGCCTCCTGCACATAATACACCTGAAGCTACCCCTTATTGCTGGTTTTCCCATCTCCCTGCAGGCCATTAGAATGTCTGGAAGGCAAACAAGGAGAGGCAGACAGTTAGGAGCCAATAAAAGAGGGCAAGCAGGCTCTGTATCTAGAGACAACTGTACTGGTCATGGACGCGGTGCATCGTCATCAGCACGTGGCCATGGGACACGCTTGTCCTTATTTTCCGCAGCTGGACGTGTTGAGCCGCATCATGCCGAAGACTTGGTAGAGTGGATGACCAAGCCCTCCTCATCCTCCTCATCCTCTCTCACCCAGGCTCAGGGTACTGGCAAAGCAGCTGCCAAAGCGTCCTCTTCCCTGGTATCAATGTCATCATCAGTCACTCCTTCCCTAGACAAACCATGTCCTCCTGAGGAGTCCCCCGAACTGTTTGAGCACAGTGTTGGGTACATGCTCCAGGAGGATGCCCAGCATTTTGAAGGGTCTGATGATGATACCCAGCTAGAGGAAGGCAGTAGCGTGAGAGCAGAGAGAGGGGATGCTCAAGAAGGACACCAATCTGGCAGTCATGTTCCAGCAGCTGCAGCATACTGCCAGATTGGCTCCAGTGATGAGGAGGGAGGGGATGATGAGGTCACTGACTCCACGCGGGTGCCTGATAGGAGAGAGGAGGAGGAGGAGAAGGCACATCTCCAACGAGGCAGGATGCCCTCGGGGGGCCAGCGTAAGGGCAGCACACTGACTGAATCACACCGCAGAGCTCCGCCTGTGCAGGGCGCTGCCTCTGCCCGTTATTCCTAAAGTTCTTTGGTGTGGGCCTTTTTCGAGTCGAGTGCATCAGATCGCACAGCTGCTGTTTGCAACATATGTCTCAAGCGTATATCGCGTGGCCAAAACATCACCCGCTTGGGCACCACATGCTTGATCAGACATATGTTGACCTGCCATGCAGCTCGTTGGCAAGCCTACCTTAAAGACCCACACCAAAGAACAAAGCGGACCTCTCCTTGCACCGCATCAGCTGGGATCTCCAACCCCACTATACCTTCAGTCCTCTCTGAAACATGCTCTGAGAGGAATGAAGGTGTAGAATTAGGTGTGTCACAGCCAAGTACTTGCGGGCACTCTGCTAGCAGTACAGCGACGTCCGATTCTAGCAGGCAAATTTCCCTGCCCCAGCTGCTGGACCGTCAAAAAAGAAGTTCACTCCCAGCCATCCACATGCCCAGCGGTTGAATGCTAGCTTGGCTAAATTGCTAGCACTTCAACTGCTGCCTTTTCATTTGGTAGACTCGGCCCCCTTCCGTGAGTTTGTGCAATGTGCGGTTCCTCAGTGGCAGGTTCCCAAACGCCACTTTTTCTCACGGAAGGCGATTCTGGCTCTCTACCTGCATGTGGAAGGCAATGTCTTGGCCTCGCTGGACAGGGCGGTCAGCGGTAAGGTGCATATTACCGCTGACTCATGGTCCAGCAGGCATGGACGTTACCTTTCTTTCACGGCCCATTGGGTCACTCTTTTGGCAGCTGGGAAGGATGCAGGACAAGGTGCAGTAGTGTTGGAGGTTTTTCCGCCGCCACGCCTCCAATATGCTACTACTGGTTGTGACACACCTCTCTCCTCCACCCCCTCCTCTTCTTCCTCCATGGCCTCTTCCTGTGCTTTGTCCTCGGAACCAGCAGTGCTCCGTAGGCGTTCAAGGGGCTACGCAAGTACGCAGGCAAAAAGATGCCATGCCGTGCTTGCGCTGGTGTGTTTGGGGGACAGGAGCCACACTGGGGCAGAGGTCCTGTCTGCTCTGCAGGGGCAGGCCGAGAGGTGGTTGACGCCATGCCAGCTTAAGCCAGGAATGGTGGTTTGCGACAATGGCATCAACCTCCTCTCCGCCCTCCGACAGGGACAACTGACCCATGTGCCCTGTGTGGCTCACGTCCTTAACCTGGTGGTGCAGCGGTTCTTGGGCAGGTACCGGGCTTACAGGATGTCCTGAGGCAGGCCAGGAAAGTCTGTGTGCATTTCCAGAGATCATATAATGCCAGTGCTCGCCTGGCTGAGCTGCAAAAGGAGTTGAACCTGCCCAAGAACCGCCTTATATGTGACATGCCCACCAGGTGGAACTCAACGTTGGCCATGCTGCAGCGGCTGCACACACAGCAGAGGGCCATCAATGAGTACCTGTGCGACTATGGCACCAGGACAGGGTCAGGGGAGCTCTGTTTTTTTTCACCACGCCAGTGGGGCATGATTAGGGATGCATGCACTGTCCTTGCACCATTTGAGGAGGCCACGAGGATGGTGAGCAGTGACAGTGCATGCATCAGTGACATTGTACCTCTTGTCCACCTGTTGGAGCACACGCTGCATGGAATAATGGACAGGGCACTTGAGGCAGAACAGAGGCAGGAAGAGGAGGACTTCCTTGCCTCTCAAGGCCCCCTTTACCCAGACAGTGTTCCTTCTGTCCCACCCATCACACAGGAAGAGGAGGAGGAGGAGGAGGATTGTGTCAGCATGGAGGTGGAGGCTGGCACTCAGCATCATCAGCAGCAGTCTTTTAGGGATGATTTTCAGTTCCAAGAAACCCGTGGACTTGTACGTGGCTGGGAGGAGGTGGCTGCGGATCATGTCGTCCTTAGTGACCCAGAGGACTCCGGAGCGAATGCCTCAGCAAACCTACGCTGCATGGCCTCCCTGATCCTGCAAAGTCTGCGGAAGGATCCTCGTATTCTTCGGATCAAGGAGAGGGACCATTACTGGCTGGCCACTCTCCTTGATCCACGGTACAAGGCTAAGGTTGCGGACCTTATATTACTGTCGCAGAGGGAGCAGAGGATGAGACAACTCCGGGAGGCCTTGCAGAAAGGTCTGTGCAACGCGTTCCCAGAGACGGGGAGGTTACAAACTCCTGGTCCTGGACAACGAGTTGCTGAGAGGTGGGGAAGGTGGCCGTCTGACCGATGCGTTCAGACAATTCTTTAGTCCGCAGCCCCAAGGTATGATCGGTTCCAGCAACCATCGCTAGCGTCTGATATAAACGGTGCAGGAATACCTAGGGGCAAGGTCAGACTTGGACACCTTCCCCACCGAAAATCCTCTGGCTTACTGGGTCTTGAGGATGGATCACTGGCCAGAGCTTGCACAGTATGCAATTGAGCTACTGGCCTGTCCTGCATCCAGCGTTCTTTCAGAACGCACATTTAGTGCTGCTGGAGGATTTGTCACGGGTCACAGGGTGCGCCTGTCCACCGACTCTGTTGATCGACTGACCTTCATAAAGATGAACCAGTCTTGGATCACCACCAGCTACTAAACACCTGAAGCTGATATAACAGACTAATTTATTTTCAAATGTCACATCCCTTCAAGACTGATGCTGATGCTGAGTGACTGTCATGTTATGTTGACTGACTATCCTCCTCCTCCTCAATGATCCGATTCATGATGATATCTTGGAAAAACATTTTTGTTTCTGGGTGCCGCCACCAGTGGCTGAGGCCCAATTTTTCAGCCCCTGTTTAACAGGGGTGTGTAATTACAATTTTTGATGCAATACTTTGCAGCAGGGCTCATTCCTGCACTTCAAAACTAGAGTATCTGGGAGAGGTTGCAGTGTCGTGGCACCAGCACCAGTGGCTAAGGCCCAATTATTCAGCCCCTGTTTAACAGGGGCATGTAATTACAATTCCTGATATAATAGTTGACAGCAGGGTGTTCCAGCGCCCACCAAGATTAACTTTGAGGGCTCACAGTGTTGTGGCAACACCAACAACTAAGGGGCCTATTTCTGCAGAGTATATACGGCAGGTCCCTACTTTCAAACATCCAACTTACAAACGACTCCTACTTGCAAATGGAAGAAGACAACAGGAAGTGAGAGGAAATCTACCACTAGGAAGGGAAATTCTCTCCTGTAAGAATAAATATGGGAGAAAGGTGTCTCCTCTGTACTGATGCTTTATCACCAATCCTTGTTTCAATAAAAACCCCACTTTTCAAAAACATTTGTCATTGGGACGGAAAGTGAGGTGAAATGTTCTGAACAGGGGCACAGACAGCAAAACAAATGTTACAGGGGTGATAACCCTTCCCTATGTTTTCCAAAAAGCTTAAAAATAGATTTTTGGGCTGGAGCTACAGTTCAACAATGTACCTGTTCAAAATTACAAACAGATTCTACATAAGAACAAACCTACAGTCCCTGTCTTGTATGCACCGCCTGTATACGGCTGTTCAGAGTATATAGAGAAAAAAGAAAAAAGAAGGGTCTGGTGTCACCAGTGACACACCTCCATCCCTGAATTTCATGAAAAAAAGGAGAGATTCGCCCTTGGGACTTTGAGTGAGGTGAGCACTGTTAGGCCAATAAAAAAATCGCAAGAATAATTGCAGTGTATATTTATTCAAGTAAAGAGCAGTACATACATTGATGTCATGAACATGGGCCAATTCATACAAAATAAAAGACCAATATAAATTAGGTAAAATGATATTACGAGTATCTGACAGTAATTATGTAAACACATAGGCATCAAAAGTAACCCGACGCGTTTCGCGAGGCTTGGCTCGCTCTTCAGGGGTAGATGCACGTAGTGTACCTAAAATGAGAGTGATATAGTATAAAGCATGATATGAAGGCACAGGGGGGGGGCCTTGAATATGGAAAACCCCATACTCACCACTGGACATTGCCAAAAGACAGCGGGGGTGAAGCTCAAACGGCGGCAGCGACTGTCTCACCAGGGAGCTGAGGAGGCGGAGCCAAACAAAGCCCCAAATCGGAGTCAAACGGAAGGAAGGCCCAGCATGGATGGAATAGGTGTAACCCCAAGAGTGTCAGTGAATCCAAGAGGAATGTTGGCTCTAAATATAAATATGTATATTGAATAATTAAAATATGGGAGTATACGAGTATATGGTAACATATATGTCTTTGCATGTATAAAAGACATGAGCCAAGAATGGTTAGAGTATGGAGACTGAGGGGGAGAGTGAAAAAATACCAGATGGACTAGTATGATTAAGGAAAGATCAGAGAGGAAAGTAATGAGTGAAAGAGAGGGTGAATGGAATGAAATACAGGTGTGTAATGAGGACTGTGATGAGAAAACAAGTTGCATGTAAATGCTTGCAGCGAGTAATATATAAACATATAAAAGTATACCTTGGTGAAGTAGGTCTAAGAGTAGTAAATTCCAAGGGAAGAACCCGCACTTGTGTGTCTGTCCTCAGTGAAAGAAAGCAAACAATGAGATCCATGCTGTGCAAACCTCCAATATATACCCCCGAAGGGGCCCGAGAGGCTCCGCCCCCAACACCATGTGCAAATGACCAGCAAACGAGTGCCTAAACCCACCAACCATCAAAAAGGCGGTGTGTGAGCCAAGACACTCCCAGGACCATCTTGATGGTAGTAATGCCTGCAGCCACAGCGATGCTGCAAAATCACAGACATCGCGCGGCCGACGCATTAACATGGTGCCGATGTGCAAGGGGCCCCGCCCGCTCAAAAAGGGCAGGCGGGGACAGCAGGGGACAAGGATCCCCCTTGTGATGCACATCGCAGCTCCCAGGGAGAAATAAAGTAGCACCGCCGCCAACAGAGAACACCACACCAGCTGGATTGGGATAAAAGACTTTTATCCCAATCCAGCTGGTGTGGTGTTCTCTGTTGGCGGCGGTGCTACTTTATTTCTCCCTGGGAGCTGCGATGTGCATCACAAGGGGGATCCTTGTCCCCTGCTGTCCCCGCCTGCCCTTTTTGAGCGGGCGGGGCCCCTTGCACATCGGCACCATGTTAATGCGTCGGCCGCGCGATGTCTGTGATTTTGCAGCATCGCTGTGGCTGCAGGCATTACTACCATCAAGATGGTCCTGGGAGTGTCTTGGCTCACACACCGCCTTTTTGATGGTTGGTGGGTTTAGGCACTCGTTTGCTGGTCATTTGCACATGGTGTTGGGGGCGGAGCCTCTCGGGCCCCTTCGGGGGTATATATTGGAGGTTTGCACAGCATGGATCTCATTGTTTGCTTTCTTTCACTGAGGACAGACACACAAGTGCGGGTTCTTCCCTTGGAATTTACTACTCTTAGACCTACTTCACCAAGGTATACTTTTATATGTTTATATATTACTCGCTGCAAGCATTTACATGCAACTTGTTTTCTCATCACAGTCCTCACCACACACCTGTATTTCATTCCATTCACACTCTCTTTCACTCATTACTTTCCTCTCTGATCTTTCCTTAATCATACTAGTCCATCTGGTATTTTTTCACTCTCCCCCTCAGTCTCCATACTCTAACCATTCTTGGCTCATGTCTTTTATACATGCAAAGACACATATGTTACCATATACTCGTATACTCCCATATTTTAATTATTCAATATACATATTTATATTTAGAGCCAACATTCCTCTTGGATTCACTGACACTCTTGGGGTTACACCTATTCCATCCATGCTGGGCCTTCCTTCCGTTTGACTCCGATTTGGGGCTTTGTTTGGCCCCGCCTCCTCAGCTCCCTGGTGAGACAGTCGCTGCCGCCGTTTGAGCTTCACCCCCGCTGTCTTTTGGCAATGTCCAGTGGTGAGTATGGGGTTTTCCATATTCAAGGCCCCCCCCCCTGTGCCTTCATATCATGCTTTATACTATATCACTCTCATTTTAGGTTACACTACGTGCATCTACCCCTGAAGAGCGAGCCAAGCCTTGCGAAACGCGTCGGGTTACTTTTGATGCCTATGTGTTTACATAATTACTGTCAGATACTCGTAATATCATTTTACCTAATTTATATTGGTCTTGTATTTTGTATGAATTGGCCCATGTTCATGACATCAATGTATGTACTGCTCTTTACTTGAATAAATATACACTGCAATTATTCTTGCGATTTTTTTATTGGCCTAACAGTGCTCACCTCACTCAAAGTCCCAAGGGCGAATCTCTCCTTTTGTTCAGAGTATATAGGGCCTTTTTTATTTTGTGTGCGGGGTTCCCCTTAATATCCATACAAGACCCAAAGGGGCTGGTAATGGGGCTGGGGGTAGGGGGGGGGGGGTCATGGGGTAGCTATGCCATTTTTCTTAAAGATTTTCATCCATATTACCGGGACCAGACATTGCATTAAAGCCGCAAGCAGTTTTAAATGGCTTTTTTTTCCTTAGAAATGTTATTTTGTGCAGGGACAGTTCTAAACACGGGAAACACGTGACACTTCACAGGCATACTTTAGACACCCCCCAGGTACGATATTTAAAGGAATATTTGACTTTTTTTTTTTCACTTTATGCATCATTAAAATGACTGCTCCCGAAAAACGACCGTTTTTAAAACTTCTTTTTGCATTGATACATGTCCCCCTGGTGCAGAACCCGGGTTCCCAAACCCTTTTTAGGGACAATAACATGGATAATAGTTGTTATAATTAGCACTTTAGAATTCGAACGTTCGCATCCATTGTATTTAATAGGGTTCTAATGTTCGTTCGAACTTTCGGTCCGTTCGCGGGTTCTGGTGCGAACCGAACCGGGGGTGTTCGGCTCATCACTAACCATGTGGTACCAGTGAACGTATTCCTGCTGTTGTAGCTCTACTCATAGCTCAGGCTGCCCAGGATAGGAAGGGGTAAACTGTGTCTCAGATTTTGTTTTCACAGGCTTTCTGGGGTCCTGCCCCCTTTTGTGGGCCACATAAATACAAGGGGAAGGCTCAGAGCTGGGGGGGGGGGGGGGGGGGGGGGATTACAGAGGAAGGGATGATGTGCCATGTAGTCCTGCTGAAGCATGTTGTGGCCTCCCTAGTGGGTCACCCCCATGGGACTCTCCCTGGAACCTGTCTACGATGGACTCTGCTTTCCTAGAAGGTATGATCTGGGCAGCTTGCAGGTAGGTAGGTACAGTATCTCACAAAAGTAAGTACACCCCTCAGTCACATCTGTGTAAATCTTTTCTTGTATCTTTTCATGTGACAACACTGAAGAAATGACACTTTGCTACAATGTAAAGTAGTGAGTGTACACAGGGGGGAGGAGTGTACACAGGGGGGAGGAGTGTACACAGGGGGGAGGAGTGTACACAGGGGGGAGGAGTGTACACAGGGGGGAGGAGTGTACAGCTTGTATAACGGTGTAAATTTCCTCTCCCCTCAAAATAACTCAACACACAGCCATTAATGTCTAAACCGCTGGCAACAAAAGTGAGGACACCCCTAAGTGAAAATCTCCTAATTGGGCCCAATTAGCCATTTTTCCTCTCCGCCAATCAGTTTGCTGAAGACAAGCAGACTAAGGACACGGATCACTGGAACCCTGTCCTGCGGTCTGATGAGACCAAGATAAACGTATTTGGTGTCAGATGGTGTCAGGCGTGTGTGGCGGCAACCAGGTGAGGAGGACAAAGACAAGTGTGTCTTCCCTACAGTCAAGCATGGTGGTGGGAGTGTCATGGTCTGGGGCTGCATGAGTGCTGCCGTCACTGGGGGGCTACAGATCATTGAGGGGACCATGAATGCCAACATGTACTGTGACCTACTGAAGCAGAGCATGATCCCCTCCCTTCAGAGACTGGAACCGCAGGGTAGTATTCCAACATGATAACCACCCCAAACACACATCCAAGACCACCACTGACATGCTAAAGAAGCTGAGGGTAAAGGTGATGGACTGGCCAAGCATGTCTCCAGACCTAAACCCTATTGATCATCTGTGGGGCTCCTAAAACAGAAGGTGGAGGAGCGCAAGGTCTCCAACATCCACCAGCTCCGTGATGTCATCATGGGGGAGGGGAAGAGGACTCCAGTGGCAACCTGTGAAGCTCTGGTGACCTCCATGCCCAAGAGGGTTAAGGCAGTGCTGGAAAATAATGGTGGCCACACAAAATATTGTCACTTTGGGCTCAATTTGGGAATTTTCACTTAGGGGTGTACTGACTTTGTGAGATACTGTAGTTAGGGAGAGACGTATGCAGAACTGTTTCATGCCTGGTCTGAAGTTACTCTAAAGGGGTGCATGGTGGTATATGGTGATGGGTTCTCTGTATTAGTGAAGGAGGTTGGTTCACTGATGACCTCCCTAGCGTTTGGTGCCCCAGGACCAAAGCCCCATGGTGGAGACCTCATGGTCCTAGACGCAGGTACGGGAAGAAATAATAAAGTAAAGTCATGCACGCGGGAGGTTCATGCTGCTCTGTGGTGGAACCCGGACTCTATTACTGGGAGTGAGGTGATAGGAAAGCAGGACTGGTGGGACGGAACACAAGCTCAGTGGTCCTTCCCTTCTAAATGCTACATTCCAAGAGACAAGGAGTGCGGCACCCCCGGGGTACAGAAACTCGGATTATGCTAGAGTTGCACTGGGCGTCGCCCTAA
Organism: Rana muscosa; assembly: GCA_029206835.1. Lineage (NCBI taxonomy): Eukaryota > Metazoa > Chordata > Amphibia > Anura > Ranidae > Rana > Rana muscosa. The sequence continues at coordinate 1,296,066,022 of CM055116.1, read as the reverse complement.
TGCCGAGATGACATA